>JARQOD010000002.1:379192631-379300920 GCA_033576555.1 Oophaga sylvatica
CTGGTACACTATGAATCATAATGCCTCGACAACCCCTTTAAAGGCCCGCCAGGATACTTTTAAACATTTTTGGCCCCCGGATCAGGAAGGAAAAATGAAACTAGACGGGGACAAAAAAATTTAAAAAAGGGGGAACTAAAATAACCGAGATTAAAAAATTTACTATTATTAGTCAGAAAAAAGATGAGAGGGGGATCTAATAACCTTAATAAGTATATGGGGGAAAATTACAATATCTCCCAAGGATCTGTTTTACCAAAAAGGTGACCGTCAAAAGGGGGGCATTCTCTGCTCTGGAGGGGGAAAAGGGTTTTTTCCACAAACATAGAAAGTTTTTATTTTTTTTTTAGGGCAGGGGAAAATTTCCTTGCCTGGGAGGTGGTGGGGTGAACTCGCGGAGGTTCAAAAAAACCCCGGGATGTCTTGAAAGGGGCGAAAAATATTGTTTTCACAGTTTTAAGGTTTTTTTGAGGTGTAGTCGGGGTTTTTTTCGACGAAATATAGGCTGAACTGGATGATAAATGTTTTTTTTTGGCATTGCTAATTAGGTTACACCTGCAAAAAAAAAAATATATAGTCATTACCAAAAGTGATCTATGTCAAGTGTTTATTTCTGTTAATGTTGATTGGCTTACAGCCAATGAAAACCCAAAAGTCATTACCACAGTAAATTATAATAATTAACAAAAAACAACTGCAAAGGCTTTGTAAGCATTTAACCCTTTAGTGACAGAGCCAATTTGTAGCTTAATGAACAGGCCAATTTTTACAATTCTGACCACTGTCATTTATGAGGTTATAACTCTGGAATGCTTTTATGTATCCCACTGATTATGAGATTGTTTTTTCGTGACATATTGTAACTTTTATTTATGAGAAAAATGGAAATATAGGTTAAATTTTTAAAATTTTGCAATTTTCAAACTTTTAATTTTTATGCCCTTAAATCAGAGAGATATGTCACACAAAAGACTTACTAAATAACATTTTCCACATGTCTACTTTACATCAGCACAATTTTGGAATTTTTTTTTTTTTGTTAAGATGTTATAAGGGTTAAAATTTGACCAGCAATTTCTCATTTTTACAACAAAATTTACAAAAACATATTTTTAGGGACCACATCACATTTAAAGTCACTTTGAAGGGTGTACATGACAGAAAATACCCAAAAGTGATACCATTCTTCAAGTGTTTCAAAACCACATTCAAAAAGTTTATTAACACTTTACATGCTTCACAGGAACTGAAGCAATGTAGAAGGAAAAAATTAACTTTTTTTAAAAACATTTTACTTCAGAACCATTTTTTTTTATTTTCACAAGTGTAAAAAAAGGCCCCTGACGTGCCTAAACAGTGGAAACCCCCCACAATTGACACCATTTTGGAAACTAGACCCCTTAAGGAACTTATCTAGATGTGTGGTGAGCACTTTGAGCCCCAAAGTGCTTCACAGAAGTTTATAACGCACAGCTGTGAAAATAAAAAAATCATTTTTTTTCCTCAAAAATGATTATTTTTCCGCAATTTTTAATTTTCACAAGGATAACAGGAGAAATTGGACCACAAAAGTTATTGTCCAGTTTGTCCGAGTATGCTGGTACCCAATATGTGTGAAGGAACCACTGTTTGGGCACATTTCAGGGCTCAGAAAGGAAAAGGTGATGTTTTGAAATGCAAACTTTGATTGAATGGTCTGCAGGCGTCATGTTGCTTTTAGAGCCCCTGATGTGCCTAAACAGTAGATACCCTGCAAAAGTGACCCCATTTTGGAAAATAGACCCCCCCAGGAGCTTACCTAGATGTGTTGTGAGCACTTTGAACCCCCAAGTGCTTCACAGAAGTTTATAACGCAGAGCCGTGAAAATAAAAAATCATTTTTTTTCCACAAAAATGATTTTTCACCCCCAAATTTTTACTTTCCCAAGGGTAACAGGAAAAATTGGACACCAAAATTTGTTTTCCATTCAGTCCTGAGTATGCTTATGCCCTATATGTGGGGGGAAACCACTATTTGGGTGCATGGCAAAGCTCAGAAGGAACGGAGCGCAGTTTTGGAATGCAGACTTTGATAGAATAGTCTGCGGGCATCATGTTGCATTTTCAGAGCCCTGATGTGCCTAAACAGTAGAAAACCCCCACACAAGTGACCCCATTTTGGAAACTAGACACCCCAAGGAGTTTATCTAAATGTGTGGTTAGCACTTTGAACCCCCAAGTGCTTCACAGAAGTTTATAACGCAGAGCTGTAAAAATATTTTTTTTTTCTACAAAAATCATTTTTTTCTCCACAAAAATGATTTTTAGCCCCAATTTTTTATTTTCTCCAAGAGTAACAGGAGAAATTAGACCCCCAAAGATGTTTTCCAATTTGTCCTGAGTACGCTGATGCCCCATATGTGGGGGTAAACCACTGTTTGGGCGCACAGCAGAGCTTAGAAGGGAGGGAGCACCATTTGACTTTTTGAATGCAAAATTGACTGGAATCAATGGTGATGTCATGTCACGTTTGGAGACCACATGATGTACCTAAGCAGTGGAAACCCCCCAATTCAACTCCAACCCTAACCCCAACACACCCCTAACCCTAATCAAAACCCTAACCATAACCCTAATCACAACTCTAATCCCAACACACCCCTAACCCTAATCCCAACCTTAACCCTAACCACAACTCTAACCCCAACACACCCCTAACCCTAATCCCAACCCTAACCATAACCCTAACTACAACCTTAACCTAATCCCAACCCTAACCATAACCCTAACAACAAACCTAACACCACCACACCCCTAACGCTAATCTGAACCCTAACCCTAATCCTAACCTTAGGGTTAGCAGTAAAATATCACAAGAACTGAGCAAATAACAAATACAAAAAATGAACGGAGACCAGCCAAAGCCCCCAAAGGGGACCCGGCTGAAGACAAAAAGCAATGCAGCAAAAAGCAAGGAATTCAAACCACAGTAAAAAAAACTGAAAGAGACTTATCTGAATGCAAGCAGGAGACAGCAGAAAAGCAAGCTGAATTCCAACCTTGACCAGGAAGAACAATTGATCACCGGCGAGGATCATGGGAGGTCAGCTCACTTATATCAGGCAAGTCAGTATCACCTGACAACCACTCGTTAACTGCAGGTGTAGGACTCTTGGTGTTCAACATAGGTTCAATACCCTTAGCAACCACCAGAAGTTAATCCTAACCTTAATCCCAACACTAACCCAAACCCTAACCCTAAAACTTTAGCCCAACTCACTTTAGGCTAACCCTAATCCTAAAACATTAGCGCAAAGCACTTTAGCCTAACCCTAACCCTAAAACTAAAACTTTAGCCCAAATCACTTTAGCCTAACTCTAACCCTAAAAATTTAGCAAAACTCACTTTAGCCTAACTCTAACCCTAACCCTGAACCTTTAGCCCAACTCACTTTTGCCTAACTCTAACCCTAACCGTAACCCTAACCCTAAAACTTTAGCCCAACTAACTTTAACCTAACTTTAACCCTAAAGGAAAAATGGAAATACATATATTTTCTTTATTTTATTATTTTTTCCTAACTAAGGGGGTGATAAAGGAGAGGTTTATTAACTATTTTTTTTTATTTTGATCACTGTGATAGGGTCTATCACAATGTCCAAAATGAACCAATCGGAAAAATGTTCCTATTGTTGCTGGGAGCCAGCTGGTAAATCTCAGCGGGAGCACTACTCATGCGCCCTTCATTTTCTTACCGGAAGACGATGGCGGCGGCCGTGGGGGGAAGCCAGGAGACACAGGGACACCGGGAGGTACCGTGGAGGGGATCGGGGACCGTATTTCTGTCTCCTCTGATGTGCGATCACATCAGAGGAGAGAAAAAACAAATGGCACAACAGACTTTGGCAGAAAAATGTGCACAAGCAACGGGGATAACCACAGCCTTGAAATGATTAAAAAATGGCCATTCAAAAATTGGGGGGAGAATCACAAGGAGTGGACTGCTGCTGGAGTCATTGCTTCAAGAGTCGCCACACACAGACATATCCAGAACATGGGCTACAAGTGTTGCATTCCTTGTGTCAAGCCACTCATGACCAATAGACAATGCCAGAAGCATCTTACCTGAGCCAAGGAGAAAAAAAACTGGACTGTTTCTTAGTGGTCCAAGGTATTGTTTTCAGATGAAAGTAAATTTTGCATTTAATTTGGAATTCAAGTCCCAGAGATTGGAGGACAAGTGGAAAGGCACACAATCCAAGCTGTTTGAGGTATAGTGTGAAGTTTCCACAATCAGTGATGGTTTGGAGAGCCATGTCATCTAATGGTGAAGTTCCACTGTGTTTTATCAAGACCAAAGTCTGAGCAACCGTCTACCAGGAAATTTTAGAGCACTTCATGCTACCCTCTGTCACAAGCTTTTAGGAGATGGAAATTTCATTCTCCAGCAGGACTTGGCACCTGTCCAAACCGCCAAAAGTACCAATACCTGGCTTACAAACAACAGTATCATTGTGCTTGATAGGCCAACAAACTCGCCTTACCTTAACCCCATGGAGAATCTATGCGCTATTGTCAAGAGGAAGATAAGAGACACCAGACCAAGCAACACATATTTGCTGAAGGATGCTATCAAAGCAACCTGGGCTTCTATAGCACCTGAGAGTGACACAGGCTGAACGCATCCATGCCACTCCACATTGACGCAGTTGTAAAGCAGGTAAATGGATGTAGTAACTCAGAGGCACAGAGCAAGGGTTAACAAGGGTGTTGTTTAATTAACAAAATAGGGGTTCTCCTCGTAGGGAGCCAACAATAGGTTAAACAACTTAAACAGTATAAGGGTTATTTTTAACTCAACAGTCTTTTTTATCAGGTTCAACTTATCGTGACTTCGCTGTCCTTTACACGCTTGCAGTCCGATGAATGATGGGATGCCGGCGAAGGCCAGTGCTGTGTCTTTAGGCTTCCCAGCCCAAGACACGGTCCTGCTTCTTGCGGCAGCGGGTGGTCACCGATTTTGCCCACTGAGCAACTATTAAATTGAACTGCGGAGCTGAGGTGTGAAGCTCCATACAAGTTTCTACTCGACGAGTGCATTCCTGTGCACCCACCAATAATTGGATGCCTGCACTGCAATGCTTCACGTGGCGCCTGACTCTCACTACACACACTGGTATCTGGTCAGCCACACCGCAACGCTTCCCTTGGCACCCTTCTCTCTGCACACTCACTGGTAGCCTGGAGTTCCCCCTGTGCCCTTCCTGTGTCTCTGCTCTGCAGTCTGTCTCTTTTCGCGGTGTGCAGTTGGCCCCTGCTCTCTCTTCCCCAAGGCGGGAATGCTCTGCCTTTTCCCTTGCTTGACTCTTTGTTTCCCCCTGGTTTACCACACTTCCTCTCTGTAGGTCATGGGTAGTGTTGAGCATTTCGATACTGCAAATATCGGGAGAAGAGATGATTCATTTGGGGGTTTACTGCAAGGCTGGCAGCATTAGCTGCGGTCCCTGCAGTAAACGTTAACCCTTTCAGAAGGATTACAGCGTGGAACCTGACAGAGCACCGGATAGGTAAGAATAATGTTGCTTTATTATTTTATTTTTATTACAGGAGAACAAGGGCTTCGTAAGGATTACCTGTAAATTCAAAGATGGTCAAAAACTGTGTCATTATTTCATTAAAATGATTTTTAATTAAAGTGTGTGTGTTTTTTTATTTCCTTCAATAGGATTAATAATTGAGAGTTATCTATTTGACAACTCTCAATTATTAACCTGACTTAAAGTCACCTTTCAATAGCAAGGTGGCTTTAACCCATTATTAACCCATTCGCCACCGCTACAGGGCAATGGGAATAGACGGGCAAAGTTCCAAAAAGGGCGCATCTAATTATAGATTTGCCTTTTCTGGGGTGGCTGGGGGCAGATGTTAGTAGCCAGGGGGGACACTAAATAAATGCACCCTCCCTAGGCTAATATTATCTGTACCCACTCGCTGGCTTTCCCTGTCTGGTTGAGAAAATACAGCGTGGGCCTGACATCCAGACACAGCAGAGCTGCTTACTGGAAGAGATTCACCGGCGGTCACGTGACGTCGAATGGATTTCTCATGGCCAGCTTCTCGTGATAAGTGCACGTGACTGCTGTGGAGGACTGGGTAATCTCAGCCAGCTGTACTCTTGCGAGAAACTGGCCGTGAGAAATCCATTCGACGTCACGTGACCGCCGGGGAATCTCCTCAGGTAAGCAATTCTGCTGTGTCTGGATGTCAGGCTGAGCCTGGCATCCAGATGTAGCAGAGCTGGACTTGTCGTGGGACCCTCGTTATCTTGGACTACGTCAGACAGGGAGTATTTGTGTTGGTTTGTTATTTTTGTTTTTTTACAGAGAGATCGATGGCGTGACAGGATGAGCGTGCAAAAAAGATGGAAAACTGTGTTGTGTATTATTTCATTAAAAGACTATACTGGCTGTGTATTTTTTTTAAACGTTTTCAAACTTTATGATTAATAATGGATCGGTGTCTTATTGACTCCTCTCCATTATTATCCGGGCTTATTGTCACCGTTCAATCAAAGGTGACATTAACCCCTTATTACCCCACTTGCCAACGCTACAGGGCATGAGAAGAGCCGGGTAAAGTGCCACAATTGGCGCATCTTTGGATGCGCCAATTGTGGGGCTGCTGCAGGCTGGTATTTTTAGGCTGTTGAGGGCCAAAATCCATGGGCCATGACAGTCTTTTAATACCAGGCCGCATCAGTCAGCTTTTTACTTGGCTGGTTAATAAAAATAGGGGACCCCACACCATTTTTTTTTCGAGGGTATCCCCTATTTTTGTTAACCAACCAAGATAAGCAGACTGCTGTGGCCTGGTATTATCAGGCTTGCAAGGTTCATGGATATTGGATCTTTAACAGCCTTAAATACCAGGCCTCTGTAGTCTGCTTCATCTGGCTGGTTAACAAAAATAGGGGGACCCCATGCCATTTTTTTTTTTCGAGGGGATCCCTATTTTTGTTAATCAGTTCACTTCAGTTCAGCTGGGATTTCCTCTGACGTCACTGATGCTGTGTGGTGTCCCCGGCTGACCTGAACTGATTAGCCTGGGAAGCAATCAATTAAGCTTTCCACACTAATCACTTCCTCTCCTGTCAGCTGGGAGAGGAGCTCATTCTTTCGGGGGTTTACTGCGAGGCTGAAGCATTAGCTCCGATCCCCACAGTAAACATGTAAACCCTTTGTGAAGGATTACAGCGTGGGACGTGACAGAGCACCGGATAGGTAAGAATAATGTTGCTTTATTATTTTATTTTTATTACAGGAGAACAAGGCTTCGCACGGATACCTGTAAAATAAAAGATGGTCAAAAACTGTGTTTATTTCATTAAAATGATTTTTAATTAATGTGTGCGTGTTTTTTTATATTTCATACAATAGGAATAATAATTGAGAGTTGTCTAATTGACAACTCTCAATTATTAACCTGGCTTATAGTCACCTTCCAATAGCAAGTTGGCTTTAACACATTATTAACCCATTCGCCACCGCTACAGGGCAATGGGAATAGACGGGCTAAGTGCCAGAAAGGGCGCATCTAATTATAGATTTGCCTTTTCTGGGGTGGCTGGGGGCAGATGTTAGTAGCCAGGGGGGGCACAAAATAAATTCACCCCCCTAGGCTATTATTATCTGGCCCGACTCGCTGGCTTTACCTATCTGGTTAAGAAAATACAGCGGGAGCCCACGCATTTTTTTTTCAATGCATTTACACCTTTAATTAACCCCTACATGTATGAAATTTTGAAATTTTGCACACATACGCTACTGTAATTGTTAGTGAAAACCATATAGCAAACTACATGAAATGACATGGTTAACTGTATGTAAACCATGTGTCATTTCATGTCGGGTGGTTCTGTAATTTCACAAAAGACAGCAATTGAATTAGAGGCTATTATACTATGTAGAAGTGTATAAACTATAAATTAATATATAATATAATATAATAAAATATATATAATATAATATATAATAGTACAGACCAAAAGTTTGGACACACCTTGTAAGGGTCTGCGGAACGCACCAAATATTTGATGTAGAGAGGTGCGTTCGCAGCCCGGGGTCCACCGTGCAGGCGGAGCCTGCTGCTGGTAAAATGGCGCGAGAAGCGAACTCTGTTATCCCGCAGAGTCGCCAAAATAAACGCCGTAACGCGCTGTGGCAATAAGTGCGAACTCTGTTATTCCACAGAGCCGCTAGAAGGAGTGCCGCAGCGCTATATGGCGATGTGTGCGAACTCACTAAACACAACTGAGTCGCAAAGTAAACACGCTAGGGCGCTGTCTAGCGTTGAAAGCGAACCCTGTTAATCACAGAGCCGCTGAGAAAAAGTTCTGTGTCCTGTTAGGCATCCAGGTACACAGTTAAATGCTAAGCGAACATAGAACGTGATCATGCGCTAATGTCCTCGCGGGAGTCACCCACAATCTATGGCCTCTGAACGCCAGACCCTAAATACGGCAATCAAACTCCTCACCGGTTATGCCGGTAATCTAGGGCATCTAGGACACCGACCCTGACCAGCTAGCATACCATCGTGCCAAAGCAAGTCAATGTGAAATATGAAACATGAATAGCAATATGGCTTTTGAATATTAGAAAAAAATGAATGAGACGCTTTGCACAAAATTTGGCCAAATAATGCCTGCCCATACACCAACGTCAAGGTGGTCTCAGAATGTATGGGTCCCTGTCTATGGAACATACCTCTATTAGGCTGATATCTGAATTCCTGGGTGAATGTGGACACCTCTGTCAGTAAAGCTTGCCTTTTCTGGGTGAGCAGGAACCTGCTATAATTAAAATCACCACATGGTGATGGGCGGAGTGCTCGGTCAGTAAGCTAACATAGAAGTAAAAGAAAACTGACTGGCACATCCAAACCAGTGTGAATTAGGTGCAAACCAGGAGCAGCTACCTCCATAGACAATATACAAAAAAAGGTTGCACTCTATCGTGCCAAAGCAAGTCAATGTGAAATATGAAACATGAATAGCAAAATGGCTTTTGAATATTAGAAAGAAATGAATGAGACGCTTTGCACAAAATTTGGCCAAATTTTGTGCAAAGCGTCTCATTCATTTTTTTCTAATATTCAAAAGCCATTTTACTACTCATGTTTCATATTTCACATTGACTTGCTTTGGCACGATAGAGTGCAACCTTTTTTTGTATATTGTCTATGGAGGTAGCTGCTCCTGGTTTGCACCTAATTCACACTGGTTTGGATGTGCCAGTCAGTTTTCTTTACTTCTATGTTAGCTTACTGACCGAGCACTCCGCCCATCACCATGTGGTGATTTTAATTATAGCAGGTTCCTGCTCACCCAGAAAAGGCAAGCTTTACTGACAGAGGTGTCCACATTCACCCAGGAATTCAGATATCAGCCTAATAGAGGTATGTTCACATAGACAGGGACCCATACGTTCTGAGACCACCTGACGTTGGTGTATGGGCAGGCATTATTTGGTCAAATTTTGTGCAAAGCGTCTCATTCATTTTTTTCTAATATTCAAAAGCCATATTGCTATTCATGTTTCATATTTCACATTGACTTGCTTTGGCACGATAGAGTGCAACCTTTTTTTGTATATTGTCTATGGAGGTAGCTGCTCCTGGTTTGCACCTAATTCACACTGGTTTGGATGTGCCAGTCAGTTTTCTTTTACTTCTATGTTAGCTTACTGACCGAGCACTCCGCCCATCACCATGTGGTGATTTTAATTAAGCAGGTTCCTGCTCACCCAGAAAAGGCAAGCTTTACTGACAGAGGTGTCCACATTCACCCAGGAATTCAGATATCAGCCTAATAGAGGTATGTTCACATAGACAGGGACCCATACGTTCTGAGACCACCTTGACGTTGGTGTATGGGCAGGCATTATTGGTCAAATTTTGTGCAAAGCGTCTCATTCATTTTTTTCTAATATTCAAAAGCCATATTGCTATTCATGTTTCATATTTCACATTGACTTGCTTTGGCACGATGGAGTGCAACCTTTTTTTGTATATTGTCTATGGAGGTAGCTGCTCCTGGTTTGCACCTAATTCACACTGGTTTGGATGTGCCAGTCAGTTTTCTTTTACTTCTATGTTAGCTTACTGACCGAGCACTCCGCCCATCACCATGTGGTGATTTTAATTATAGCAGGTTCCTGCTCACCCAGAAAAGGCAAGCTTTACTGACAGAGGTGTCCACATTCACCCAGGAATTCAGATATCAGCCTAATAGAGGTATGTTCACATAGACAGGGACCCATACGTTCTGAGACCACCTTGACATTGGTGTATGGGCAGCATTATTTGGTCAAATTTTGTGCAAAGCGTCTCATTCATTTTTTTCTAATATTCAAAAGCCATATTGCTATTCATGTTTCATATTTCACATTGACTTGCTTTGGCACGATAGAGTGCAACCTTTTTTTGTATATTGTCTATGGAGGTAGCTGCTCCTGGTTTGCACCTAATTCACACTGGTTTGGATGTGCCAGTCAGTTTTCTTTTACTTCTATGTTAGCTTACTGACCGAGCACTCCGCCCATCACCATGTGGTGATTTTAATTATAGCAGGTTCCTGCTCACCCAGAAAAGGCAAGCTTTACTGACAGAGGTGTCCACATTCACCCAGGAATTCAGATATCAGCCTAATAGAGGTATGTTCACATAGACAGGGACCCATACGTTCTGAGACCACCTTGACGTTGGTGTATGGGCAGGCATTATTTGGCCAAATTTTGTGCAAAGCGTCTCATTCATTTTTTTCTAATATTCAAAAGCCATATTGCTATTCATGTTTCATATTTCACATTGACTTGCTTTGGCACGATAGAGTGCAACCTTTTTTTGTATATTGTCTATGGAGGTAGCTGCTCCTGGTTTGCACCTAATTCACACTGGTTTGGATGTGCCAGTCAGTTTTCTTTTACTTACAGCTAGCATACCAAACTCCTCACCAATTAAGTCGGTATTCTAGGGGCTTATTTCAGCCGGGTCCCTAACCACACACACGCATGACCACACTGGCGCAAAGCATATAATGGTTGATACTAGCGCATGGCGGCTCAGCATTGCCACCCTTTTATAATAACAGCTACAGGACCTGCCAGAAACAAGGACCAATGAAACTTGTTCCAGAACTCCAGTAGTCACAGGACCTTCCTGGCAGACCAATAGGAGCTGCTGAAGTACCTGAGCACGTGACCCCCAATCTCCAATGAGAGATCTCACCCTGGCATGCTCAGAAGGGTAAACACAGGACTTTGTCCCAAAGACGTCTGCTCCAGCACAGGCTATAATAGTAGATCCAGGAGAGGCAGCAGCAAGTCACTGCACAGTACTGGAATGGGCAAGACGCAGGGACCTATGTCTCTGCTGAGCAGGCTTCACTGTGGCCGGAGATGAATGGGAGACCGCAGTGGGACTGGTTCGAGACTCCCTTTGTGCAGCAGCGGGAACTCGAACCCTAACACACCTTCTAATTCAAAGATTTTTTCTGTATTTTCATAAATATGAAAATGTAGAATCACACTGAAGGCATCAAAACTATGAATTAGCACATGTGGAATTATACATTACACTTTTAAAAAAGTGTGAAACAACTGAAAATATGTCTTATATTCTAGGTTCTTCAAAGTACCACCTTTTGCTTTGATTACTGCTTTGCACGCACAAAAGGTGAACGGATGGACTCTACATGTCTGGTTCCCACCGTGAAGCATGGAGGAAGTGGTGTGATGGTGTGGTGGTGCCTTGCTGGTGACACTGTTGGGGATTTATTCAAAATTGAAGCGGTGAGCGGTCCTGCTCACCCCAAACCATCTCGATTAGGTTCAGGTCTTGTGATTGTGGAGGCCAGGTCATCTGGTGTAGCACCCCATCACTCTCCTTCTTGATCAAATGGCCCTTACACAGCCTGGAGATGTGTTTGGGGTCATTGTCCTGTTGAAAAATAAATGATGGTCCAACTAAACGCAAACCAGATGGAATAGTATGCCTTATATTTTGAATAAATCCCCAACAGTGTCACCAGCAAAGCACCCCCACTTCATCACACCACCTCCTCCATGCTTCAAGGAGGGAACCAGGCATGTAGAGTCCATCCATTCACCTTTTCTGCATGCAAAGCAGTAATCAAAGCAAAAGGTGGCTACTTTGAAGAACCTAGAATATAAGACATATTTTCAGTTGTTTCACACTTTTTGTAAAGTGTAATGTATAATTCCACATGTGTTACTTCATAGTTTTGATGCCTTCAGTGTGATACTACAATTTTCATAGTCGTGAAAATACAGAAAAATCGTTGAATGAGAAAGTGTGTCCAAACTTTTGGTCTGTACTGTATATGTGTCACAATGACATGTATATATATATATATATATATATATAATAATATATATAATTATGTATTCTATGTGTATATATCTAGTGTTTACAAGGAAAGAAAGGGTTTATTTTAATTCCGATATTTCTGTCCCATTGACTTGCATTGGTTTCCGGTATCGAATCGGCGATACCCGATACTTTTTGGGTATCGGTCCGATCAAATCCGATCCGATATTTCATATCGGAAAGTATCGCTCAACACTAGTCATGGGTCCTCTCCGTCCTCAATTTCATTCCCCCCTGCAACAAGAGGTGCGGTCCCAGCAGTTCTGGGCCCTGTGCTCTGTCAGCACCTACAGCCCGGTCTTCCTCGTTACACCGTAATTGATGCAAAAGGAGCCCCAACCAAGCATTGAACATACATTTCAGTAGGCCAACATTTTGGATTTTAAAACCATTTTTCAAGCTGGTGTTATAAAGAATTCTAATTCACTGAAATAATGACTTTTGGGGTTTCATCGGCTGTAAGCCATAATCATCAACATTAACAGAAAGAAACACTTGAAAGAGATCACTCTGCTTGTAATTACTCTATATAATTATGAGTTTCATTTTTTGTATTGAAGAACTGAAATAAATTAACTTTTTGATGCTATTCTAATTTTATGTCAACCCTACTAGAGTAGGTCCTATGAAAACTATGTACCGTATATACTCATGTATAAGCCGACCCGTGTATAAGCCGACCCCCCTAATTTTGCCACAAAAAACTTGGAAAACTTATTGACTCGAGTATAAGTTGGGTGTATAAGTTGCCGTCCTGCTCTGTGCTCCCCCATCCAGCTCTGTGCGCCCCCATTCTCCTCTGTGCTCCCCTCCTCCTGCTCCATTATCCTGTCCTGCTCCATGCTTTCCATCCTCCCCGTCCTGCTCCGTGCTCCCCCATCCAGCTCTGTACTCCCCCATTCTCCTCTGTGCCCACCCCCCTCCTGCTCCGTGCTCTCCATCCTCCCCCCGTTCTGCTCCGTGCTCTCCGTCCTCCCCCTGTTCTGCTCAGTGCTCTCCGTCCTCCCCCCTGTCCTGCTCTGTGCTCTCCGTCCTCCCCCCATTCTGCTCCGTGCTCTCCGTCCTCCCCCCGTTCTGCTCCGTGCTCTCCGTCCTCCCCCCGTTCTGCTCCGTGCTCTCCGTCCTCCCCCTGTCCTGCTCCGTGCTCTCCATCCTCCCCCGTTCTGCTCCGTGCTCTCCTTCCTCCCCCCCATTCTGCTCCGTGCTCTCCGTCCTCCCCCCGTCCTGCTCCGTGCTCCTTGTCCTCCTCCATGCTCCCCCCATCCTCCTCCATCATACTCACCCTCCCCGTGCCATCGCTGAACGTCCCGCCGGCAATCCTGCGTTCCCCCCTGGCTTCCTGCAGCTCTCCAGCGCTGAGCGGTGACGTAATACCGCTCATTAAGGCCATGAATATGGAGGCCACGCCCATGGGAGTGGCGTCGCGTCCATATTACATGACCTTAATGAGCGGGTATTACGTCACCTCTCAGCGCTGGAGAGCTGCAGGAAGCCGGGAGAGCGCAGGATTGCAGAGACGTTCAGCGATGGCACGGGAGGGTGAGTATGATGTCCCAGCCACCGGCTCCTGCCGCCGCATCCCCTCCCCCGCTGGTTTCTGCCCTATGACTCGTGTATAAGCCGAGGGGCATTTTCAGCACAAAAAGGTGGTGAAAATCTCGGCTTATACACGAGTATATACGGTAAGTAAATTAAACCAAAATCTTTACTTATGGTAATTAAAATCCTTGTAAAATTCTTATTCGGAGAATTTATAATCTAGAAAAGTTTTTGAAATAGTTTAGGCACTGTAATATTTACAAAAATATGATAGAAGATAAAATTAGACACCTGCCAATTGCCATTACAATTGTATCCTTTTACATAGTCTTACGTATGTCAACATATTAATTTTAAATTTTATCACATTCTTAAAAATTTTCACAATGTAGCACAATGTCTAATCCTGCTAAAAGAGGCCACTTCCATTAGGAACAATTTTTTGTAACAATAAGGGTGTGTGAGGTGTTTCACGGTTCCTAGAGTGGACCCACTGGATCGCGGTACCGACTGAGCCTGGGCGAGCCGACCAGATGAAACCGACCCCTATACAGGGAGCGTTATGGGCAGGCCCTAGGGGAGGGTATACCGCAATGGCTAATACCAGAGACCATCACGCAGGTGACAGAGAGACCAAAATGGCGCAAATTGCGCACTGGGAAATGCACAGGGGACCAGAGCTGAGCAGAGCGTGCTCTGGGTAAAGTATAGGAGATTACGGCAGAGCAGAGTGCGCATCGGGTAATGTACAGGGTATCAGAGCAGAGCGTGCAATGGGTAAAGCACAGGGGACCAGGGAAGAGCAGAGCGCGCACTGGGTAAAGCACAGGAGACCAGGCAGAGCAGATCGTGCACAGGGTAATGTATAGGAGATCAGGGCAGAGCAAAGCGCGCACTGGGTGATGTACAGGAGATTCAAGGTTAGACAAAGCATGCACCCTGGGGAGAGTGCTTGGCCTGAGACACACCAGTACAGGAATGCACAAGAGTGAATCACCAGGCACCGATGTGAGGGAAAGAGCGCCAGAAATACTGACGCCAGACACATAGGAGGAGGGCACTTTCGGGTCTGGACACACGAATAAAGGAATCCAGCAAGTGCGCGCCCACGGCCTAAGGAGGCACATGGCGCAGGTGCGGACAGCAGACGCCTCGGGAGGCATGCAATCCGGGGACACCCAGCTCAACCCCACACCGCCAGCACAAGAGGCCCAAGGAGCGGCGGCTGAGCAGTTGGCCGCGGCGGTAACAAGGTGATAAATGTCAAAATAATATCAAAGTAAAAACATCACACTGTCTTTGCCGAATTACCTTCTTTCCATGGTGAATAGTATGGTATAGTCACTTCCTAAGGTAGGGTTTATTCCTAATTTTAGTCTACTCATCCTATGTGAATTACTCTAATGCCTTGCCAGAAGTGAAGTCTATGCACATTGATCAAAGACACCTGTCAATGGTGAGCCAATATCAACCTTTTTTTAATAATTTGTAATACAAAAAATCTAAGGTCCATGTGCATATTGTAGGAGTAAACTGGATTCTGCATTGGCACTTTGAATGATCTGCAAATATATACCCAGAAATCTAGGTTTTTCTGTTCAATATAGTTTTACTAGTGAATCTGCAGAAACTCGAATTCAGCAGTTCTTTCAAATTTATCCTGTAAATTTTATTTGCATTGAAGTTATTCAATACAAATTAGGTATCCTTAAATATACACCAAGTGTCAGGATCCCGTCTGGGTTGGAGCCGATGTTACTGCAAACACTAGGGGAAGCAGAGGCAGGTAACGTGATCAGTTCACAGGAGAGCGGTATTGGTAGCAATGGATCAGGCGGAGAGCGTAGTCAGAAGGCAGGCCGAGGTCAGTTCACAGGAGAGCGGTATTGGTAGCATTGGATCAGGCGGAGAGCGTAGTCAGAAGGCAGGCCGAGGTCAGTTCACAGGAGAGCGGTATTGGTAGCAATGGATGCAGCTGGAACAGCAGGAAGAGCTTGACTAG
This sequence comes from Oophaga sylvatica, assembly GCA_033576555.1. Classification (NCBI taxonomy): domain Eukaryota; kingdom Metazoa; phylum Chordata; class Amphibia; order Anura; family Dendrobatidae; genus Oophaga; species Oophaga sylvatica. Next base: position 379,208,600 of record JARQOD010000002.1, read on the forward strand.
AGGCTAGGAGCACAATAATCTCGCAATGACACACCCACAGGGCCAGGCTTATATAGGGTGTGTAATTGGCAATCAGAGGCCCAATCAAGAGAGCACTGGGTGGAGCCGATCAGGAAGAACAGTCAATGGTATCTGGGTTCAGCAAGGAACTTTGCAGCCAGCAGAATAGCTCAGATGGTAGAGCTGCTGGCCGGTGGACAAGAGGTACTGGGTTTGATTCCTGGCAGTACTCCCCTCCTTACAGGATGGCCTCTGGACATCTCAGGAGCTGGCTTATCTGGGTACCTCTGATGAAAGGCCCTTGTTAGTCCAGGAGCATGGACGTTGTCCTTTGGTTCCCATGAATTTTCCTCTGGTCCGTAACCCTTCCACTGCACCAGATACTGCAGTTTACCTCTGAATTTTCGGGAGTCCAGAATCTTATCCACAATGCATTCTTCTTCACCACGGATCCTTTCTGGTGGAGGAGGTGGCTGAATTCTTCCTGGAAATGGGTTTTCACAAAAGGGTTTGAGCAAGGATATGTGAAATACTGGATGAATCTTTAGATTGTTGGGAAGTTTTAAACAAAAAGCAACCTGGTTAATTTTTGCAGAAATTTGAAAAGGTCCAATGAATTTTTGACCCAATTTGAAGGATGGCACTTGTGTCTTTAGATTTTTAGTGGACAGCCAAACTTTGTCTCCAACCTGAAGAGCAGGGGCACTCTCCGTTGTTTATCTGCTGCTTCCTTATATTCTTCCTGGGTCTTAAGTAACATCTCTGATAGTTCCTTCTGGGATTCCTGTAATTTTGCAAGCCTGTCATTAACAGCAGGAATGGGAGTGTTCACTGGCAGATTAGGGATAAATACTGGATGTAATCCATAGTTAGCAAAAAATGGGGTTTGAGATGTAGCGCTATGTATGGAGTTGTTGTAGGCAAACTTTGCTGTTGGTTAATAGTCCACCCAGTCATTCTGAAGATAGGAAATGAAGCAAAGGAGGTATTGCTCCAAAGTCTGGTTCGTTCTCTCCGTCTGGCCATAGGACTGAGGATGGAAAGCGGTAGAAAGATTCACAGTGACTCCCAAGGCTGTACAGAAACTCTTCCAAAATTTTGACGTAAACTGAACGCCTCTGTCAGACACCACACTGTCAGGAATTCCATGTAACCTGAATACCTCTTTGATCATCAGTTCTGCAGTTTTTTCAGCAGTAGGAATTCCTTCAGTTGGGATAAAGTGGGCTATTTTTGTGAGTCGGTCCACTATGACAAGGATGACGGTCATCTGTTTGGAAGGGGGTAGTTCCACAATAAAATCCATGGAAATAGATCCCCAAGTCCTGGATGGAACTGGGAGTGGTTGCAGGAGTCCTAGAGGAGATGATCGTGGGGTCTTGTTTCGTGCGCATGTTAATCAGGTTGAAACATATTTCCTCACGTCCTTCCTACCATTAGGCCACCAAAAGAAACGAAGTAATAAGTCTTGTGTTTTTGCAACTCCAGGATGTCCTGCCAGTTTAGAATCATGGACACTTTTGAGGACTTCAAGGCGAGAAGATTCAGGTATATATATTTTGTGTTTCTGCATCCAAAACCCCTCTTTGAATGAAAGATCGACGTCTTCCGAAGGATGGTTAAGGAAAGAGTCCTCTTGGTATCCATCTTTAATTCTATTACATAGTCCTTTAGAGTGCAATACTCCCAAAAAATTTTTAGGGCCTAGAATTGTATCGTCATTACTAGACCTCTCCTGAGGTTCCGAACACATCCTGGACAGGGCATCAGCCTTGCCATTTCTTGAACCAGGCCGGTAAGAAATTATAAAATTGAATCTTGAGAAAAATAAGGCCCATCGTGCTTGTCTTGCAGACAATCTTTTTGCTGTACGGAGGAATTCAAGATTCTTGTGGTCCCTGAGGACAGTCACAGGGTGACTGGCACCTTCCAGAAGATGCCTCCACTCGGAGAAGGCAACCTTAATGGCCAACAGTTCTTTATTACCGATGTCGTAGTTTTTTTCTGCAGATGACATGGTGTGGGAAAGAAACGCACACGGGTGAAGTTGCATCTTGTCCCCAACTCGCTGAGACAGAATGGCTCCCACTGCAGAGTCCGAGGCGTCCACTTCGACAGTAAATGGCAATTCAGGATTTGGGTGTACTAACAATGGAGCAGACGTAAAAAGAGTTTTCAACTTGTCAAAAGCCTCCTGTGCCTCCGGAGACCAGAAAAATGCTTTGGTCTTTTTTGTTAGTGTAGTAATTGGTAGTATGATCCGTGAAAAGTTCTTTATAAATTTTCGGTAAAAATTTGCAAATCCTATGAAACGCTGGACGTCTTTTAAATTTCTTGGAACAGGCCAGTCCACTACAGCATTGATTTTGCTGGGATCCATGCTCAGACCTTCTGGGGAGATGATATATCCCAGAAATTGGATACTGGTTTGTTCAAACTCACATTTTTCAAGTTTAATGTAAAGATGGTTCTCCTGTAGTCGTTCCAAGACTAACTGGACGTGCCTGCGATGTTCTTCCAAGGTGTCTGAAAATATAAGAATGTCATTGAGATAAGCCACAACGAATTGATCCAAGAAATCTCGAAATACATCATTAATAAAATGTTGAAAGGTGGCTGGGGCATTGCTAAGGCCAAAAGGCATAACCAGAGATTCAAAATGTCCATATCTCGTTCTGAAGGCGGTCTTCCACTCATCTCCTGGGCGAATCCGTATGAGGTTGTAAGCCCCTCTAAGATCCAGCTTCGTAAAGATTTTCGCAGAACGGAGTCTCTCGAATAGTTCAGGAATCAAGGGTAGCGGGTAGCGATTCTTGATGGTGATATTATTAATCTCTCTGTAGTCAATACATGGCCGCAGAGTGGAGTCTTTCTTTTCAACAAAGAACAGGGGTGCCCCAGCTGGAGATGTGGAAGGTCGAATAAAGCCTTTCTCTAAATTTTCATCCAGGAACTCTCTTAATACCTTCAATTCAGGTTCGGAAAGATTGTAAATCCCCCAAATGGAATGGTTGTTCCTGGCAGCAATTCAATGGGACAGTCGTAAGGACGGTGAGGAGGTAATTGATCTGCTTTCTTCTTACTGCAGACATCAGAGAACTGCTGATATTGAGGTGGTAGTTTCTCTTCCTTCTCATGCGAAATCTCAGAGATTTGGACTTGTTGGAGAACAGGGGGTTCCTTATGACAATTATTCTTGCAGTAATCAGATGGAAAGGTGATGGTCCTTGATGCCCAGTTGATAGAAGGGTTATGGACTGAAAACCAGGGGATCCCTAGGATAACCGGAAATTTCGGAGATGAAATAAGGTGGAAACTGACAGCTTCATGATGATCCGGTTCGATACAAATCTCAAGTTCGATTGTCTCACGCGTGACAGGTCCAGAAGACAAGGGTGATCCATCCACAGTTTCCATTTCAATTGGTGTGGATTTGGTCCAACTGGAAATATTGTTATCACGTGTAAATTTTAAGTCCATAAAATTTCCTCCTGCTCCCGAATCCAACACGGCAGAGCATTGTATTTTTTGGGTACCCATTACGACCTGAATGGGGATTACAAAATGAGATGATGTAGTATGTATTTTGTCTGTTTCTGGTGTTACTGATGAGATAGTCTGCATGATGGAATCCGACTGCTGAGAAAGGTCCATATTGCTGGCAGACCTGTTGTTGGTAAAGGCTATAGTCCTTTTGTTAGGACAATTGATGGCATAGTGTCCAGGGTCCCCACAATAGAAGCAGAGATGTTCTGCACATCGCCTCTCCTTCTCCTGTGCAGAGAGTGGTCTTCGGATGACGTCGATCTGCATCGGTTCAGACACGCCTTGCGTCTTTTCTTGGTGGTCTGATGCTGAAAATGAGAAGCCAGGGCTATTCCCAAGTGCTCGCAGTCTCTCCTTTCTCCTTTCAGTAAGTCTCTGGTCAATCCGGATACACAGTTGAATAAAGTCCTCCAACTGGTCAGGGGTCTCAACCCTGGCAAGCTCGTCTTTCACTGGTTCTGATAACCCTCGTCGAAATTGACTTCTCTGGGCGCTGAATTCCAGGTGGTGTCGGCCACCCAGCGACGGAACTCCGATGTATATTCCGCAACAGAGCGACGTCCTTGGTGCAAATTATGTAATTTGGTTTCTGCTGTGGCACAGCGGTTTGGGTCATCAAAAACTTGATTCATAGCTGCGGTGAAAGCTTCCAGGTCATTAAGGAGGCCATAGTCCTTTTCTACATAAGGTGAAGCCCAAGCAAGAGCTTCATCCGTCAGGAGATTTATCATGAAAAAAACTTTCTTCCTCTCACTGGTAAAGGGAGCAGGTTGCATCTGGAAGTATATGCGGCATTGATTGAGGAATCCTCGGTACTGCTGGCGATCCCCACTGAACTTTGCAGGCAGCGGCAGCCGCGCGTTTGATTCAGACCCTGAATTGCGCATGTCCAGAAGTTGTTTTTGTAGCTCAATTACTTCCTGTTGTAGACCCGTAAACTCAGTTTGTAACTTAGAATATTTTCCTTGATAGTTAGTACAAAAATTTTGAAGTTCCGTAACTTGCTGCCTCAGGGTGCTTACAGCGGACTCCATTTTGGCGCGAGATTATTCTGTCAGGATCCCGTCTGGGTTGGAGCCGATGTTACTGCAAACACTAGGGGAAGCAGAGGCAGGTAACGTGGTCAGTTCACAGGAGAGCGGTATTGGTAGCAATGGATCAGGCGGAGAGCGTAGTCCGAAGGCAGGCCGAGGTCAGTTCACAGGAGAGCGGTATTGGTAGCAATGGATGCAGCTGGAACAGCAGGAAGAGCTTTGCTAGAGGCTAGGAGCACAATAATCTCGCAATGACACACCCACAGGGCCAGGCTTATATAGGGTGTGTAATTGGCAATCAGAGGCCCAATCAAGAGAGCACTGGGTGGAGCCAATCAGGAAGAACAGTCAATGGTATCTGGGTTCAGCAAGGAACTTTGCAGCCAGCAGAATAGCTCAGATGGTAGAGCTGCTGGCCGGTGGACAAGAGGTACTGGGTTCGATTCCTGACACCAAGGGTTCTCCAGATCCATACTAATAAAAAAAACTCGCCTTCCACTCACCTGTCCCACAACCACAGCTCCACTGTCCAGTACTCCACACAGCTCCCTTTGGCTCTCCTTTTTTACAGCATGGCGATTTCCTATACCCGCATTTTCTCTTTTTGCACTTGGAATTCCGGCACCGAGTAGTCCTCTAGCATCACAATGTATGATGTGACATCACAACACCACAATGCACGTTGCCTATGCATAATGATATCAAAGGCTGACTGAGTGCCGAAATGCCTTACGCAGAGTAAAGATGCCACAAGAGGATGTCACATACACATGTGGTCAAAATTGTTGGTACCCCTCGTTTAATGACAGAAAAACCCACAATGGTCACATAAATAACTTGAATCTGACAAATGAATAATAAATAAAAAATCTATGAAAATGAACAAATGCAAGTCAGCCATTGCTTTTCAAACATACTTCCACAGAATTTTTTTTATTAAATAATTCTCATGAAATAGGCCTGGACAGAAATGATGGTTCCCCTGAAAATAATGTGACAAAAAGGACATGTTAAATCAAGGTGTGTCCACTAATTAGCATCAAAGCTGTCTACAATCTTGGAATCAGTGAGTGGGCCTGTATAGAGGGGAACAGATACTCATTGTGCTGTTTGGTGACATGATGTGTATCACATCCAACATGGACCAAAGGGAGTGAAGGAAAGAGTTGTCTCAGGAGATTAGAACAATTATAGAAAAATATGTTAAAGGTAAACGCCTCCAAGAGGCTGGATGTTCCTGTGACTACAGTTGCACATATTATTCAGAGCTTTAACCCCTACACGACAAAGCCTATTTTGACCTTAATGACTTGGCCATTTTTTGCAATTCTGACCAGTGTCACTTTATGAGGTAATAACTCAGGAACGCTTCAACGGATCCTAGCGATTCTGAGAATATTTTTTCATGACATATTGGGCTTCATGTTAGTGGTAAACTTAGGTCAATAATTTTAGCGTTTATTTGTGAAAAAATTGGAAATTTGGCGAAAGTTTTGAAAATTTAGCAATTTTCAAATTTTTAATTTTTTATTCTGTTAAATCAAAGAGTTATGTGACACAAAATAGTTCATAAATAACATTTTCCACATGTCTACTTTACATCAGCACAATTTTGTAAACAATTTTTTCTTTTGTTAGGAAGTTATAAGGGTTAAAATTTGACCAGCGACTTCTCATTTTTACAACAAAATTTGCAAAACCTTTTTTTTAAGGACCACCTTACATTTGAAGTCAGTTTGAGGGGTCTATATAGCTGAAAATACTCAAAAGTGACACCATTCTAAAAACTGCACCCCTCAAGATGATCAAAACCACATTCAAGAAGTTTATTAACCCTTCAGGTGCTTCACAGGAGCTGAAGCAACGTGGAAGGAAAGAATGAACATTTAACATTTTAAATCAAAAAGATTAAGGTTTGCACCATAACTTACCAAGAATGATTACTCTAGAGCATAGGAATTGCATTGCTGTATAGAAAAAAATTTAAAAAAGCGCTATATGATGTATATATGAAATATGTACAGTACAGACCAAAAGTTTGGACACACCTCATTCAAAGATTTTTCTGTATTTTCATGACTATGAAAATTGTAGAATCACACTGACGGCATCAAAACTATGAATTAATACAAGAGGAAATATATATTACACTTTACAAAAAAGTGCGAAACAACTGAAAATATGTCTTATATTCTAGGTTATTCAAAGTAGCCACCTTTTGCTTTGATTACTGCTTTGCACGCAGAAAAGGTGAACGGATGGACTCTACATGCCTGGTTCCTACTGTGAAGCATGGAGGAGGTGGCGTGATGGTGTGGGGGTGCTTTGCTGGTGACACTGTTGGGGATTTATTCAAAATTGAAGCGGTGAGCGGTCCAGCTCACCCCAAACCATCTCGATTGAGTTCAGGTCTGGTGACTGTGGAGGCCAGGTCATATGGCGTAGCACCCCATCACTCTCCTTCTTGGTCAAATAGCCCTTATGCAGCCTGAAGGTGTGTTTCGGGTCATTGTCCTGTTGAAAAATAAATGATGGTTCAGCTAAATGCAAACTGGATGGAATAGCATGCGGCTGTAAGATGCTGTGGTAGTCATGCTGGTTCAGTATGCCTTCAATTTTGAATAAATCCCAAACAGTGTCACCAGCAAAGCACCCCCACATCATCACACCACCTCCTCCATGCTTCACGGTGGGAACCAGGCATGAAGAGTCCATCTGTTCACCTTTTCTGCGTGCAAAGCAGTAATCAAAGCAAAAGGTGGCTACTTTGAAGAACCTAGAATATAAGACATATTTTCAGTTGTTTCACACTGTTTTGTAAAGTGTAATGTATAATTCCACATGTGTTAATTCATAGTTTTGATGCCTTCAGTGTGATTCTACAATTTTCATAGTCATGAAAATACAGAAATATCTTTGAATGAGAAGATGTGTCCAAACTTTTGGTCTGTACTGTATCTGCAAAAATTGCTATGAAAAAATGAAGGCTCTTAGCGCATAGATTGGCCAATATATGTATGCCCAATTACCACGTCATGGAGTCCTTTGTCATTTGGGTCCCTATTCTGTTATGTCACCTCTCTTGGACAAAAAGCCTACAATTTATGGGTCAGGAATGGACCAGCTAATCTGATTAAAATCACCTGTGGCTTTTGGGAGTGAGTGCACATGTCCAAAAAGCTTAATTCAAAGACAAGAAAAAGGACCAGCACCTCTGAACTAGTGTGAATAGGCGCCAACCAAAGAAAGTATACAAATCAAAAAGATAAAGTTTTGCACCATAACTTACCAAGAATGATTACTCTAGAGCATAGGAATTGCATTGCTGCTTAGAAAAAAAATTAAAAAAGCGCTATATGATGTATATATGAAATATGTATCTGTAAAAATTGCTATGAAAAAATGAAGGTTCTTAGCGCATAGATTGGACAATATATGCATGCCCAATTACCACGTCATGGTGTCCTTCCAATTGGGTCCCTATCCTGTTATGTCACCTCACTTGGGCAAAAAGCCTACAATTTATGTGGCAGAAATGGACCAGCAAATCTGATTAAAATCACCTGTGGCTATTGGGAGTGAGTGCACATGTCCAAAAAGCTTAATACAAATAGACAAGAAAAAGGACCAGCACATATAAGCTAGTGTGAATAGGCGCCAACCAAAGAAAGTATAAAAATCAAAAAGATTAAGGTTTGCATTATAACTTACCAAGAATGATTACTCTAGAGCATAGGAATTGCTTTGCTGCATATAAAAAAATTTAAAAAAGCGCTATATGATGTATATATGAAATATGTATCTGTAAAAATTGCTATGAAAAAATGAAGGCTCTTAGCGCATAGAGTGGCCAGTATATGTATGCCCAATAACCACGTCATGGTGTCCTTCGTCAATTGGGTCCCTATCCTGTTATGTCACCTCTCTTGGGCAAAAAGCCTACAATTTCTGGGGCAGGAATGGACCAGCTAATCTGATTAAAATCACCTGTGGCTATTGGGAGTGAGTGCACATGTCCTAAACGCTTAATACAAATAGACAAGAAAAGGGCCCAGCACATCTAAGCTAGCAAGGTTTTTAGTCACAAAAATGATTTACAAATTTTTTTTTATTTTTACATGTGTAAAGGGAGAAAATGGACAGATAAAGTTGTTGTGCAATTTCTCCTGAGTACGCCAATACCCCATATGTGGGGGAAAACCACTGTCTGGGAGCACGGCAGAGCTCGTAAGGGAAGGAGCGCCGTTTGACTTTTCAAATCAAAATTGGCTGGAATTGAGATTGTACGCCATGTTGCGTTTAGAGAGCCCCTTATGTGCCTAAACAGTGGAACTCCTCACAAGTGACACCATTTTGGAAACTAGACCCCTAATGAGCTTATCTAGATCTGTTGTGAGAACTTTGAACCCACAAGTGTTTCACTAAAGTTTATAATGCCTGGGTGTGAAAAAAAAACAAAATACAAAAATGATTATTTAGTCCCCAATTTTTTCTTTTTTCCCAAGGAAATCGTACCCTAAAAGTTGTTGTCCAATTTGTCCTGAGTAAGCTGATATCCCATATGTGGGGGGGGAAATTTTTTGGATGCACGGCCGGCCTCAGAAAGGAAGTAATGACATTATGGTATGCAGACTTTGATGGGTGTCATGTTCAGTTTACATAGCCCTTGATGTGCCTAAACAGTGGAAACCCCTCAATTCTAACTCTAACCCTAACCCCAACCCACAACTCTAAACCTAACACACCCCTAACCCTAATCCCAACCCTTACCCCAACACAACCCTAACCCTAATTCCAACCCTAACCATAACCCTAACCACAAGCCTAACCCCAACACACCCCTAACCCTAATCTTAATCCTAATTGCAACCCTAACCCTAATTTCAACCCCAACCCTAACCCTAATTCTAACCCTAACCCTAATGGAAAAATAAAAATAAATATATTTTCTTTCTTTCAATATTTGTCCCTACCTATGGGGGTCATAAAGGGGGGGTTTATTTACTATTTTTTTAGGTAGGTGATATGGTCTATCACAGTGATCAAAATGTACCTGGAGTAAATGAATGAATCTGCACGCCGGCAGATTCGGCGGGCGCACTGCGCATGCACCAGCCATTTTGAAAAATTGCGGCGCCCATCACCGAAGACGGCGTGACACCGGGAGGGACATCGGGCCTTGGAAAGCACAAGTGGGGTGAGGGAGAGGGATCGAAAGGCGGGGGGAGCGGAGAGAAGGGGAGGGTGATCAGATAATGACGGTGGTGGCAGATCGCCATCGTCAGTCGGTGGCGGGGCAGATCACCCCCTTCAGTTGGTGTGAATGGTCAGATTAGTGTTCTCCAGCCATGGCCGATGCTATTTCAGCATCGGCTATGGCTGGATTGTAATATTTCACCAAGTTTCATTGGTGAAATATTACTATCGCTCTGATTGGCTGTTTCACTTCAACAGCCAATCAGAGTGATTGTAACTAGGGGGGTGCAAAATCCACCCCCATGGGGTGAAGCGCAAAGCCTCCTGTGCCTGCGGGTGGGGGACCTTTCAGTGACCCTGGTCTCCTGACCCGCAGGAACGCGATCTCCCCATGACGCCACATAGGCGTCACAGGTCAGAAAGGCACGGACTTTCATGACGCCTACGTGGCGTCACAGGTCGAGAAGAGGTTAAGCTCCATGGGACTGTAGCCAACCTCCCTGGATGTGGCCGCAGGAGGAAAATTTATGACAAATCAAAGAGTTGGATAATACGAATGGTGACAAAAGAGCCCAGAAAAACTCCTAAACAGATTAAAGGTGAACTTCAAGCTCAATTATGCAAATTGTCTCTTCAGAGAGGAAGAGAGCTAGAACTCTAGTGCCACCTTTTGGAAGGTAGCAATCCTACAAGTCAATGTCGACCCTTTAACGAGCCTTATCACATGACCTAGGATAATAGCCAAACCAGAATCTCAATTTGCAGACACTGTGTTTCGGGGTTCAGCCCCTCGTCAGTGCAAAGCGGAGATCTGGTTTGGCTGTGTGAGAGGCGTCAGACCATTGTCCAAGAAATATCGTCACTCCTTGCGGAGATCAACATGCTAAGCATGCAGATGAGGAGACTTAAAGCCGCAATGCTCCTCTGGGAAATATGCTAATTATGCAAATTGTCTCTTCAGAGAGAAAGAGAGCTAGAACTCTAGTGCCACCTTTTGGAAGGTAGCAATCCTACAAGTCAATGTCGACCCTTTAACGAGCCTTATCACATGACCTAGGATAATAGCCAAACCAGAATCTCAATTTGCAGACACTGTGTTTCGGGGTTCAGCCCCTCGTCAGTGCAAAGCGGAGATCTGATTTGGCTGTGTGAGAGGCGTCAGACCATTGTCCAAGAAATATGTCACTCCTTGCGGAGATCAACATGCTAAGCATGCAGATGAGGAGACTTAAAGCCGCAATGCTCCTCTGGGAAATATGCTAATCTGCATGCTTAGCATGTTGATCTCCGCAAGGAGTGACAATATTTCTTGGACAATGGTCTGACGCCTCTCACACAGCCAAACCAGATCTCCGCTTTGCACTGATGAGGGGCTGAACCCCGAAACACAGTGTCTGCAAATTGAGATTCTGGTTTGGCTATTATCCTAGGTCATGTGATAAGGCTCGTTAAAGGGTCGACATTGACTTGTAGGATTGCTACCTTCCAAAATGTGGCACTAGAGTTCTAGCTCTCTTCCTCTCTGAAGAGACAATTTGCATAATTAGCATATTTCCCAGAGGAGCATTGCGGCTTTAAGTCTCCTCATCTGCATGCTTAGCATGTTGATCTCCGCAAGGAGTGACGATATTTCTTGGACTTCAAGCTCAAGGAACATCAGTGTCAGATAGCATCATCCGTCGTTGTATGAGCCAAAATGGACTTCATGGGAGATGACCAAGGAGGACACCATTGTTGAAAAAAAATCATAATAAAAGCCAGACTGGAAATTCCCAAACTACATGTTGACAAGCAACCAAACTTCTGGGAGATGGTCCTATGGACAGATGAGACAAAAATGGAACTTTTTGGCAAGGCACATCAGCTCTATGTTCACAGATGGAAAAATGAAGCATATCAATAAAAGAACACTGTCCCTACTGTGAAACATGGAGGAGGCTCTGTTATGTTCAGGGGCTGCTTTGCTGCGTCTGGCACAGGGTGTCTAGAATCTGTTTAGGGTAAAATGAAATCTCAAGACTATCAAGGGATTCAAGAGAGAAATGTGCTGCCCAGTGTCAGAAAGCTTGGACTCAGTCGCAGGTCATGGGTCTTGCAACAGGATAATGACTCAACACACACAGCTAAAAGCACCCAAGAATGGCTAAGAGGAAAGCATTGGGTTATTCTGAAGTGGCCTTCTATGAGTCCTGACCTAAATCCTATTGAGCATCTTTGGAAAGAGCTGAAACATGCCGTCTGGAAAAGGCAACCTTCAAACACGAGACAACTGTAGCAGTTTGCTCTTGAGGAATGGGCCAAAATACCTGTTGAGAGATGCAGAAGTCTCATTGACAGTTACAGGAATCATTTGATTGCAGTGATTGCCTGAAAAGGTTCTGCAACAAAATATTAAGTTAAGGGTACCATCATTTCTGTCCAGGCCTATTTCATGAATTTTATTTTTAAAAAAATTCAGTGGAAGCATGGTTGAAAAGCAATGTCTGACTTTCATTTGTTCATTTTCATAGATTTTTGATTTATTATTACTTTTGTTAGATTCAAGTTATTTCTGTTACCATTGTGGGTTTTTCTGTCATTAAATGAGTGTAAAAAACAATTTTGACCGTGTGTACAGTATAGAAGCAATGGAGAGGCCAAAGAGAGCTGTAAAGAGGACTAGATGGCATTGATGCACCAGTGGGACAAGTAGTCTGCAAAGTAAGTATGTTTTTCACCTCTTTCCCAACAAATCAGCAAAATGGCAACTGACCAGCCACAATTTTTGCTGAGTTCACATGAAGCAAATCACACATATTTTGTATACAGAAAAAAAACCTTTTTTGTAGAAAGCAAATTCCTTTCAATTCGACTGATTCATTCATTTGTACTTTTTACTATAGTTGGAATTATTTTTTTTGGGATATTTCTGCTGCTTTAACTTTACTGTTGAATAGGAGCAGACAGGCTAGCCTTCACTCCCAATGCAACTCAATAGGCCTAGGGTGCCCATGGTCCTTTAACTGTTTTTCTGAATGTCTTTTCTTTGGCCATTGTGAAAGATTAGTTCACACTGCTGCTCAAGGAGGTAGTCACAGGAACACTTTCCGTTTAAAATTTGAACTGGTTTATTAAAATGTACTGCATAAACCAGAACAAAATTAGGTAAACAAGCATGGCCCTACTGGCACAACAGGAAAAACAAAAAGCATACAGTAAAGTCTGAGTGGCTGCTAGAATCCTACCACTCAGGGAAATAAAAAAGGTTCAGTTCTCTTTAACACAAGCACAGTTCCGGAGATCTCATCTCCAGACATACCGAACACTGAATGCATCCAAGGATCCACAATTACCTTCTGGACCACACCCTGTGGTGGAGATATGCTGAACAGTCTTCCACCCTCTCTTCATCAGTCCAAAAAAAACAAGCCTGTACTGTAATATGGCCGATTAACCCCTCTTAGCACATACTGTGCTGGAGCATTTTTGCAGGTTAACATGAGTGAGGCTAACATCTTCAGTGACACATATTTCCACTCCAGGATTTTACCAGTGACCTTCCTATACCACATTAGTAATTACACTTTATACTGATAATATTAAACAATTTAGTCCTTGGTGAAGTCACTCTGAGTTTTATTCTTATTCATTTCTCCTCATTTCAACACACAGGCCCCAATTCATTAAGGTGTTTATGCCAGCTTTATTAATAAGTTGGAAATTTTTTAAGCGACTTTGAACCTGAGTAAAAATTTTTGGACTTTTGGCATTTTCACAGCAGTCTCAGCCAGATTTGTCAAATGAGTGGATCATGGATGGTGACGGGCCGTGACTATGTCCATTGATCTACATACGATAATTCAAAAAAGTAACCTTCATCAGAAATGTACTCCTATCCCTGATTAGAGTACATCTGTGACAGTATTTGTAAGATGCACCTAATTCATTAAGTGGCATGTGCCTCTTAATAAGTTAAAGGCATGTTGCTCCTTCATTAGTACTGGCGTGTACAATGCCAGTCTTAATGAATCAGGTTCATAGTCTGTAAGAAGTGACTGGTTACTTGCTGCCTAACATATCCCATAGTTTGACAAGTGTAATTACCAGCAGCTAGTGTTGAGCGATACTGCTCGATATCTAAAAATATCGGATCGGAATGGTATCGCCGATATCACTAAATATCGTCGATATCCGATTCCGATACCGGAAGTCCAATGTAAGTCTATGGGAACCAAATATCGACATTAAAAAAAACCATTCTTGCCTTGTTGGTTAATTGTACATGAAGGAAAACAACAAAGACTAATGTAGAATGTATTGGGGGAGGTTGAGGAGACAATAAAGGCATACATGTTTAACCCAATGCATTGGAATAGCATTAATATATATTTTTTTGGAAATACGTTTGGATTGACTAACAAATTGACAATGTTGTTAACCTTTTTTCTATTTTGGCAAATATGTATGTTTCACAACTTCCATGCTCTTCACCTTTTTAACTTTTGCCAGTGCCACACTTTCTCCTTCATAATCTTCAGCAGCAGCATCATCTTTCTCATCAAATTATTCTTCATATTCACCTTCTTAATCTTCTTCTTAAACTTCTTGCTATTCATGTTTTTGTTTACATTACTCATATTGTTATTATTAAACTAATTAATCTTCTTCATATTCAAATTCTTCATCTTCTTCCTCTTCATCTTCTTCATCATATTCTTATTTGTGACAGAGATTCCTGTACTTGTAATCTGTAAAAGTATGAATTGTTCATCCTTCCGTTCTTGCTGTCACAAAAGATTTAAATTACAACAATATTTGTCCGTGTTCAGTTTAGCCTGCAGCAGCAGGCATTTTCCAGGGGCACCACGAGGAGGAATGGACTCACCCCCATACACTGCTTAGTCTTCTTCTGCTTAGAATTTAGAGCATATATTTTGCTCTTCATTTTGGTCTTATACTTCATGTTCTTCTGCTTTTTGATCTTCTGCTTATTGTTCTTCTGTCTCTTGTTCTGTATCTTGTAGTTTGTCTTAACCTTCTTTGTCCTGTTGGTGATCTTCTTCTGGGTAATCTTTTATTTTTTCTTTGTGATGGTGTTCAGGCTGGTTGGCTTCATGCTCGTCGTCCTTGTTGTCGTCATCTTCTTCTGGGTGGTCTTTAAGGTCGTCTAATTTCCGAGAACCAGCTGACGTTACTGGAACCCTGACGGGTATCAGATGGAGCAAGAGACAATGGAAGTAACGAGGACCAGCTGACTGTGCTGGAACCCAGACGGGTAGCAGAAGGAAAAGAGGCAATGTCACAACCGAGTACCAGCTGACGTTACTGTGACACGGTTACTAAGCAGGAGGTACCTGTGCTCCAAAGCACTACCAAGGACCAGCAGACGTTGGTGGAACTCGGATACGGAGATGGAGGCACCTAGGCCAAAGGCACTGGGGAGAACCAGTTGACGGTACTGGACCCCGGACGGGTAGCAGAAGGAAAAGAGGCAATGTCACAACCGAGTACCAGCTGACGTTACTGTGACACGGTTACTAAGCAGGAGGTACCTGTGCTCCAAAGCACTACCAAGGACCAGCAGACGTTGGTGGAACTCGGATACGGAGATGGAGGCACCTAGGCCAAAGGCACTGGGAGAACCAGTTGACGTACTGGACCCCGGACGGGTAGCAGAAGGAAAAGAGGCAATGTCACAACCAAGTACCAGCTGACGTTACTGTGACACGGTTACTAAGCAGGAGGTACCTGTGCTCCAAAGCACTACCAAGGACCAGCAGACGTTGGTGGAACCGGATACGGAGATGGAGGCACCTAGGCCAAAGGCACTGGGTAGAACCAGTTGACGGTACTGGACCCCGGACGGGTAGCAGAAGGAAAAGAGGCAATGTCACAACCGAGTACCAGCTGACGTTACTGTGACACGGTTACTAAGCAGGAGGTACCTGTGCTCCAAAGCACTACCAAGGACCAGCAGACGTTGGTGGAACTCGGATACGGAGATGGAGGCACCTAGGCCAAAGGCACTGGGGAGAACCAGTTGACGGTACTGGACCCCGGACGGGTAGCAGAACGCACCCATGAAAATGTAAGTTGACAGGACGCAAGCCGTCCGCAGTTACCGAATCACACAGTCCTACAGGGGTCTTGTCCTATTGTCACAATGGAAACCGTCTTTATTTACATATCCCACAGCACACATAGGAATCACCTAAACTGCAGGCACCATAGAGTCGGCTAACCCGAATGCAACACGACAGCACAACTTATTGGAGGATAATTGACGTTCACACTGCCAGGAAACAGCTGTCGTGCTGTAACCAGGCTGGCCAGGAGTCAGTACCCCTGCCAATTACTTACGAGCAACAAATGGCGGTGTTGTAGCCCAGGGAGTAGAAAGATGAACATAACAGGAGACATGGAAAACGTTGCCAAACAGTTATTTAATCTGAAAACGGACAGGCAAATTCAGGTGAGATCCATGCCTTGTTCATTTTCAGAAAAGTAAGCCGGTCTACATTCTCTGAGGATAGTCGCATGCGACGGTCTGTTACTACACCACCTGCAGCACTAAAGACACGCTCAGATAATACACTGGTAGCAGGGCAAGCCAGCACCTCCAATGCATACTGGCTAAGCTCTGGCCATGTATCCAACTTAGGGACCCAAAATTTGAAAGGGGAAGAGGCATCTGGGAGTACACTTAGAGGGAAAGCCAAGTAGTCTGTCACCATCTTACGGAAACGTTTCTTCCTGGTGACTGAAGCCGTCTCGGATGGTGTAGACCTTGCTGGCGCTGTCACAAAACTTTGCCACATTTGTAACATACAGCTCTTGCCCTGTGCAGAGGTGCTGCTTCTGCTCCCTCTTGTTGTAGAGGTGTCTACACTGCCTCGACGCACAGAGCTGCTTTGTAAAGCAGTAGCAGCAGCAGCAGCTCTCTCGGCTGGAATGTACAACAGTATGGATTGCACCAGTGTGTCTTGGTACTCCTGCATTTTACGGTCCCGGTTCACCGGTGTGATGAGGGTTTGTAAGTTGCCCCGGTAGCGAGGGTCTAGGAGGGTGTACACCCAATAATCTGACGTGGTGAGAATGTGGGCGATGCGGCGGTCGTTTCTCAGGCACTGAAGCATGAAATCAACCATGTGCTGCAGACTCCCAACTGGCCAACAAAGGCTGTCCTCTGGAAGAGGCGTCATCTCTGCCTCCTCTGCATCACCCCACCCTCGCTCTACATACTGACTAGAGCGTTGTGTACCTCCCTCTGTAGGGATTTCTTCCTCCTCCATTGACTCCTCCTCCTCCTCCTCATCCTCCTCACAAAGTGAGCCCTGCCCAGCCCTTTGTGAGGAACCACGTTGCGATGACTGTCCTGAAGGTAATTGAATTTGTGACTCCTCATCCTCCACTTCTTCCAAAACCTCTTCCTTTAGTGCTTTCAGTGATTTCTGAAGCAGGCAGATAAGGGGGACAGTCATGCTGACTAGTGCATCATCTGCACTCGCCATCCGCGTTGAGACATCAAACGCACGCAAAACGTCGCAGATGTCCTTCATAGAGGCCCACTCAGTAGTGGTGAAGTGTGAACGGCGCAAATTGCGAGTTGATTGCGCCTGTTGCAGCTGATACTCCATTATTGCTGGCTGCTGCTCACTAGTGTTGAGCATTCCGATACCGCAAGTATCGGGTATCGGCCGATATTCGCGTTATCGGAATTCCGATACTTAATTCCGATACTTTTTCAATATCGTATACCGGAATCGGAAGTTCCCATAATTCTTTGAGAGGCAATGTGATTTTAGTCAGCCAATGAGGAATCCTACGAAGTGTGGGCACATCCTGTAATGCTGCGGTCATCTTAACTAATGGCATGGCTGTGATTGGCTGCTGAAATGATGTCAGAATGCACTATAAAAGGCGCCGCAGCCATTTTAGCGTCACTGTGCTGTGAACTCAGTAAGGGACAGAACGCTGCTGTGCTGACTCTGAGGGACAGTTAGATATTGCGATTTTGTGTACTACTGTGCTTGAGGCAGGCTAGTTTACCAACCGCTGTGTAAAGCTTCATTTTGCCAGTGTTGTTTTAACAGCTCTGTGCAAGGTGTGTGTGTGACAGTGCAGGTGACGCTGCAGTTTGCTCTGCATCCACCGCTGTTTGTAGGCATCTGCACGTGTCACTGACTCTTTTTTATTTTATTTTATTTAGTGGAATTGGTGCAGCTCCATTATATTAGAAAAAAATCAAATCTATTAGTGTGACGCGCTTCCATCCGTATACAATACATTGGTTGCAAACACTATAGAAGTACACAAAGGGGCCTTTAACAGCTACAGAACAGTTGTGTTTCAGTGTTCACTGTAGTCTGTGAGCTTTTCATTTTGTGAGTGCAGATTACGCTCCAGTTTGTTCTTCAACCACTGCCGGTTGTAGTCTGCTGAGCGTGTGTCACTGCCTCATCCTTCACATTTTTCTCTAATTGGTGCTGCTCCATTTTAGTGGAAAAAAATCTAATCTATTAGTGTGACGCGCTTCCATCCGTATACAATACATTGGTTGCAAACACTATAGAAGTACACAAAGGGGCCTTTAACAGCTACAGAACAGTTGTGTTTCAGTGTTCACTGTAGTCTGTGAGCTTTTCATTTTGTGAGTGCAGATTACGCTCCAGTTTGTTCTTCAACCACTGCCGGTTGTAGTCTACTGAGCGTGTGTCACTGCCTCATCCTTCACATTTTTCTCTAATTGGTGCTGCTCCATTTTAGTGGAAAAAAATCTAATCTATTAGTGTGACGCGCTTCCATCCGTATACAATACATTGGTTGCAAACACTATAGAAGTACACAAAGGGGCCTTTAACAGCTACAGAACAGTTGTGTTTCAGTGTTCACTGTAGTCTGTGAGCTTTTCATTTTGTGAGTGCAGATTACGCTCCAGTTTGTTCTTCAACCACTGCCGGTTGTAGTCTGCTGAGCGTGTGTCACTGCCTCATCCTTCACATTTTTCTCTAATTGGTGCTGCTCCATTTTAGTGGAAAAAAATCTAATCTATTAGTGTGACGCGCTTCCATCCGTATACAATACATTGGTTGCAAACACTATAGAAGTACACAAAGGGGCCTTTAACAGCTACAGAACAGTTGTGTTTCAGTGTTCACTGTAGTCTGTGAGCTTTTCATTTTGTGAGTGCAGATTACGCTCCAGTTTGTTCTTCAACCACTGCCGGTTGTAGTCTGCTGAGCGTGTGTCACTGCCTCATCCTTCACATTTTTCTCTAATTGGTGCTGCTCCATTTTAGTGGAAAAAAATCTAATCTATTAGTGTGACGCGCTTCCATCCGTATACAATACATTGGTTGCAAACACTATAGAAGTACACAAAGGGGCCTTTAACAGCTACAGAACAGTTGTGTTTCAGTGTTCACTGTAGTCTGTGAGCTTTTCATTTTGTGAGTGCAGATTACGCTCCAGT
Organism: Oophaga sylvatica; assembly: GCA_033576555.1. Classification (NCBI taxonomy): domain Eukaryota; kingdom Metazoa; phylum Chordata; class Amphibia; order Anura; family Dendrobatidae; genus Oophaga; species Oophaga sylvatica. Next base: position 379,227,826 of record JARQOD010000002.1, read on the forward strand.
TTGTTCTTCAACCACTGCCGGTTGTAGTCTGCTGAGCGTGTGTCACTGCCTCATCCTTCACATTTTTCTCTAATTGGTGCTGCTCCATTTTAGTGGAAAAAAATCTAATCTATTAGTGTGACGCGCTTCCATCCGTATACAATACATTGGTTGCAAACACTATAGAAGTACACAAAGGGGCCTTTCACAGATACTGAACAGTTGTCTGCAGGGTTCACTGTAGTCTGTGAGGAATAACCACACTTAGGCCTTAACTTTTCTGACTTTCTTTATCAGTCTACCAAGATGAAGAAGTCAGTGAGTAAGGCACGTGGTCGTGGTCGAGGCCGTGGATTTGCAGCAGGGAGAGGACGTGGGGATTCTGTGGCTGCTGCCTCACCCAGTGACACAGCATCCACCAGTTTTCCCCGTGAGCGTTCCTTTATGCGCACTTTTGTAGGAGCTCAGCGTACCCCCCTGCTGCGTGAAGAACAAATTGAAGCCGTTGTTGGTTGGATGGCAGCCAATGCATCGACTTCAATAGCTTCCACCTCCTCTCAGGACCACAGCACTGTTGAACAACCATCAGTCTCTTCACCGCCTGCCAAATTGCCCAGGCAGTCAGAGAGCACTGTACAGGAGCCAGCTGAGTCTCTGCTTCTGTTCTCAGAATCTGTTGGCTTGGAAACAGGGGCCCAGCCAAGCAGCATTCTGGAATGTGAAGAAGAGGCAGTATGCAGTGATGCGCAACAGCTGTGTCTCTCTGAATCTGAAGAGGCGGGTGAGCCAGTGCCGATGGTCAGCACACCGCAGAACGCATCTGATGATGATGAGACTCAGTTGCCAGTTTCTGTTGAGCATGGTGCTGGCCAGACCACCCAACAACAGCAGGTGTTGGAAGAGGGTAGTGGTGGAGATGATGAGGTCCAAGACCCAACATGGCGTGAGGAACAGGAAGGTGGTGGGAGCAGCTCTGAGGAAGAGATTGCACCAACGGTCCAAACAGTAGGGAGAGGTAGGCTGCAGACTCGCTTGCCTGTAGCCTCCAGTTTGGCACCCGTTCGGAGCAGTTCTCTTCCAACAGCCAAACCGGGCGCTCCCAGGACTTGCTCTGCGTGGTCCTTTTTTGATACAGTTGCAGATGATATTTGCTATGTAAAATGCAAGCTGTGTAATCAAAAAATTAAAAGAGGTAAAAGTGTCAGTAACCTTAATACAACAAATATGTGGAAACATGTGCGGTCAAAGCACTTTGTTGAGTTACCAAGACACACTGGAGATGTAGGCCAACCTACAGCAGCACCTACATCTTCAGCTCGTGTTGGAGCCTCTTCCTCCAGTTCACACACAGCAGGTTCGGCTTCCTCAAAGGATCGCCATGGAAGAACCTCTGTCACTGTTGTCCAGAGACACAGTGTTATTCCACCCACAGCTGCAAGTTCCCTGTCATCCTCACACTCCCAGGCCACAAAACAGCCATCGGTAGCACAGGCATGGGATAAAAGACGGCCATACTCGGCAAACCATCCATGAGCACAGGCTCTGAATGCTGGCATTGCAAAACTCCTGTCCCTTGAAATGCTGTCATTCAGGCTGGTGGAGACTGACAGTTTCCGTGAATTAATGGCATTGGCAGTCCCACAATACAATGTGCCCAGCCGATTTTATTTCAGCAGGCAAGCCGTCCCTGGTCTGCAAAAGCATGTTGAGGCAAAAATTAAACATGCGCTACTAAACGCCGTCAGTAGCAAGGTCCACCTGACCACCGATGCGTGGACCAGTACCCATGGCCAGGGACGATACCTTTCACTCACTGCCCATTGGGTGAATGTTGTGGAGCCGGGTACAGATCTTGCGAGTGGCGCTGTACGTGTTCTGCCAACTCCAAGGATTGCCGGAATCAAGTCTGTCCACATTGACTCCTCCTCCTACTCCAGTTCCTCAGAATCATCGCTGCAGGAGCCGTCACGGTCTACCTCCACATGGACCCGTGGACGCTTACCTGATGCGACCGATATGAGCACAGCCGTGGCCAAACGGCAACAGGCCGTTCTGAAATTAATTCCCATGGGGAATCGAAGCCACACAGCGCAGGAGGTCTGGAATGCCATCAAGCAGGAGAGCGACGTGTGGTTTTTGCCAGCGAATCTCCAGCCAGGCTTGGTAGTGTGTGACAATGGCCGAAATCTGGTGGCAGCTCTGGGCCTTGGCAACCTCACTCACATACCATGTCTGGCACATGTGCTCAACTTGGTCGTGCAGAGTTTTTTGAGGGACTATCCGGATCTTGATGCACTGCTGCACAAGGTCCGCCTAGAGTGCGCTCACTTGCGACGTTCCAGCATGGCCAGATCGCGCATTGCAGCTCTGCAACGCAGATTGCGCCTTCCTGAACATCGCATCATATTGACGTATCCACCAGGTGGAATTCAACGTTACATATGTTGGAGCGGTTGTGTGAGCAGCAGCCAGCAGTTATGGAGTATCAGCTGCATCAGGCGCAATCAACACGCAATTTGCGCCGTCCACACTTCACCATTAATGAGTGGGCCAGTATGAAGGACATGTGCCACGTTTTGCGTGCGTTTGATGAGTCAACGCGGATGGCGAGTGCAGATGATGCACTAGTCAGCCTGACTGTCCCCCTTATCTGCCTGCTTCAAAAAACACTGCAAGCAATAAGGGATGAGGTTTTGGAAGAGGTGGAGGATGAGGAGTCACAAATTCCATCACCTTCTGGAAAGTCAGCGCGACGTGGTTCCTCACAAAGGGCTGGGCAGGGCTCACTTTGTGAGGAGGATGAGGAGGAGGAGTCAATGGAGGAGGAAGACATCGCTCCAGAGGGAGGTACACAACGCTCTAGTCAGTATGTAGAGCGAGGGTGGGGTGATGCAGAGCAGGCAGAGATAACGCCTCTTGCAGAGGACAGCGTTTCTTTGCCAGTTGGGAGTCTGCAGCACATGGTTGATTTCATGCTGCAGTGCCTAAGAAACGACCACCGCATCGCCCACATTCTCACGACGTCTGATTATTGGGTGTACACCCTCCTAGACCCTCGCTACCGGGACAACGTCAAAAGCCTCATCACACCGTTGAACCGGGAGCGTAAAATGCGGGAGTACCAAGACACACTGGTGCAATCCCTAATGTTCTACCTTACTGCCGAGAGCACTGCTGCTGCTACTGCTTTACAAAGCAGCTCTGTGCGTCGAGGCAGTGTAGAGAGCTCTGCAACAAGAGGGAGCACACGCAGTGCCTCTGCACAGGGAAAGACCAGTATGTTAAAAATGTGGCAAAGTTTTGTGGCAGCGCCACAAATGTCTACACCATCCGAGAGGGCTCCAGTCAGCGGGAGGCAACGTATCCGTCAGATGGTGACAGACTACTTGGCTTTGCCTCTCAGTGTACTCCCAGATGGCTCTTCCCCATTCAAGTTTTGGGTCTCTAAGCTGGATACATGGCCAGAGCTTAGCCAGTATGCATTGGAGGTGCTGGCTTGCCCTGCTGCCAGTGTATTATCGGAGCGCGTCTTTAGTGCTGCAGGTGGTGTACTAACAGACCGTCGCATGCGACTATCCTCCGATAATGTAGACCGGCTTACTTTTCTGAAAATGAACAAGGCATGGATCTCGCCAGAATTTGTCTGTCCGTTTTCAGATTAAATAACTGGTTCGCAACGTTATCCATGTCTCCTGTTATGTTCATCTTTCTACCACCTGAACTCTACTCCCTGGGCTCCAACACTGCCAGTTGCTGCTCAGAAGTGTCGTGTCCACAGAACAAAACACAAGCTCTACTGTTAGTGGGGTTCAGTAACGCCAGCTGTTCCCCTGCTGTGTCAATGGCAAGAAGTCTCCTGTTCCCGACACATGGACAGAAAAACACATGACCAACATGCTCCAAATAGGGAAGAGCCGTCACCCTGCTTGTTATGCTGAAAACATGAAATTGTGAAGTTTTGCAGGCCTAGAATGATAAATTTTTATGACAAATATGGACAAATAATAATTTGTCATCACAGCGCATATCTGCACATGTCTATTAGAAATGGTAACAAAAAATAAAACATAGTCTACTCTTCACATTTTGAAATTAATGCATAAAAGTACATTTCAGACTTATGAATTAATGCTTTTTAAGGAACTTTATCTGTACCTGTAAGATAATGCAGTCAATGGATGTACGAATCATTAAATCCTCATCATCATCATCACGAGTTTTATTTATGACAGACATTATAAAATACACATACTGATGCCAACTGTAACTTCAAACACCATATATGAAATGGCCAGCATGTAAACATGGTAATAATGTCCAATAATAAATTATTACATCTAGAAAGTGCATCATGCATACTGACAATAGGTAGTTATACCTGCAAGTGCTGTTGAAACAACCACAAGAGATATAAATTAATACTGGTATATAGGTATCACAGTGCATAGTTACTCATGGACAATGTTGATGTAATACTGTATCTCAATTAAGTCAGCGTCAACCATTAGGCTTGTTAGTCTTGTACATTGTTAAAGAGGGAACGTAATTTTTTTGTTTGTCATAGGTGGAGTATTACACATTAAATTATTACTGCTGTATTTTTTTTTGCGTCCCTAGTGCGCAATAACGCAGCCTAACCTCACATTTGATAGTCAGCTAATTGCCACACGCTACCCTACCCTACGCGTGACAGTAGGAAGGTAGTGTTGACGGATAAAGCTTTGCGCAACCAGACATTCTTTTACCCTCTTCAACACTCTACAAGCAAAAAATGCATGATTTCAGCAGCAGACTTTATTGACGTACAGTATAACATCGGCATTACCCATCAGAGGCTGTCCACTGTCTGATACAGACATAGAATATACCTTTGCTATCCGTAGCCTTTGTTTCACCTACACTTGCAGGCACACACTTAAATTGTGACAAACAATGCCTAATGTTTTTTTAAATGGTTATTTTTTATTGTACATTATTGTGTCATCAATCACATTGATGAGTCCATGCTGGACATGTCATACATGCTATAGAAAGTTACGATTTTATGAACTTAAATAATTGAAATGTCTGTGACTGTCACATAAAATTTGCGATGATGATGATGAGTGACTATTACAAAATCCATTGTCTTCACTATGTTATGGTTTAACATAGCGTTCCTTAAGCATTATTCATAAAAAAAAAAATGGACTTTTATTCTTAAATTTACAACACTATATTTTGTTACCAATTTTTTGGGTGTTGTGTTGTTCCATTTATTTTTGGCATGTGCATATATGCGTTTATATTTCTATTTTCTTTATTTTTCCTTCTTGAAATTAGAAAACATGTGTATCTTTGTACCGTGTTAGCCAGTAGATAGAAAAATATTTAGACTTCAGAGTCAGCAGTGGTTGATACCTTTTAATGGATAACTGAAAAGATGGAAACAAATTGCAAGCTTTCAAGGCTACTCACGTCTCTTCATCAGGGAAAGACTAACTAAAAAATTAAGCATCACATATTTCTATACACAACAGGACACAGGAATAGTGCAATAGGTAAGACAAGTAAGTGACGTGTATCAGAACTGTCATTATCTCACAGGGATGAACATAAATATTGGAACAGTTCCTAGATAAGGATAGAAAGTTTGATTGCCCTCTCATTGGCGTATTTTTTTGGGTTTTCATGACCCTGGAAGGGCATAGACGCAGATTCCTTAATTGATATAGAATGACATAAATCCATGTGATCTATTCATTCCATCACTAACAGTGTCAAAGGTCATGATGAGCTTATATTCTGAAACCTTTGTACGTTTCTCATATTTGAAGTTATATTTTAATACCAGTAATTCCATATCCATGATGCTATGACCGGGCATACAAAAGTCTTTTGCCACAGGTAAATTCATTAATTTATCTGTGATTGTGTGGCGCTGATAATTCATCCTTGTTCTCCTTTTTGTTGCCGGTCTCCCCTCACTTGTCCCTCCCTCACTTGTCTTAGCTATTCCTGTGTCCTGTTGTGTGTAGAAATATGTGATTCTTCATTTTTGGCTTTACTCTTAGCCTGATGAAGACACCTGAGTAGTCTCGAAAGCTTTGAATTTGTTACCATATTTTCAGTTAGCCATTAAACGTTATCAACCACAGAGGACTGTCAAGTATAAATATTTTTCTATTCTTGTAATTGAAATTTCTCATTTTATTGTTGTAGTAAAACTTCATTTATTCTTGTTTGAAGTACATACATTTGCAATGGCCACGTAACAAGGCAATAACTCAATATTTTATGCCTACACCCTCCTTGACCCTGGGCTTCAACAGCGCCAGTTGCTGCTCAGAAGTGTTAGATGCACAGATGAAAACAATCGCTGATGTGTTTGTGGGTTCAGTAACGCCTGTTGTTCCCCTGCTGTGTGTCTGGCAAAAATTACTGCTGCTAACTACAACTTCAACTTCAAACGTCTCATACTAGGCCTCTGCCTACACCCTCCTTGACCCTGGGCTTCAACAGCGCCAGTTGCTGCTCAGAAGTGTTAGATGCACAGATGAAAACAATCGCTGATGTGTTTGTGGGGTTCAGTAACGCCTGCTGTTCCCCTGCTGTGTGTCTGGCAAAAATTACTGCTGCTAACTACAACTTCAACTTCAAACATCTCATACTAGGCCTCTGCCTACACCCTCCTTGACCCTGGGCTTCAACAGCGCCAGTTGCTGCTCAGAAGTGTTAGATGCACAGATGAAAACAATCGCTGATGTGTTTGTGGGTAGAACCCTGTTTCCCATGTTTGTGTTGTAGTAAAACATTACTGTGAATACAACTTCAACTGCCAAACGCTCTCATATTTATGCCTACACCCTCCTTGACCCTGGGCTTCAACAGCGCCTGTTGCTGCTCAGAAGTGTTAGATGCACAGATGAAAACAATCGCTGATGTGTTTGTGGGGTTCAGTAACGCCTGTGTTCCCCTGCTGTGTGTCTGGCAAAAATTACTGCTGCTAACTACAACTTCAACTTCAAACGTCTCATACTAGGCCTCTGCCTACACCTCCTTGACCCTGGGCTTCAACAGCGCCAGTTGCTGCTCAGAAGTGTTAGATGCACAGATGAAAACAATCGCTGATGTGTTTGTGGGGTTCAGTAACGCCTGCTGTTCCCCTGCTGTGTGTCTGGCAAAAATTACTGCTGCTAACTACAACTTCAACTTCAAACTCTCATACTAGGCCTCTGCCTACACCCTCCTTGACCCTGGGCTTCAACAGCGCCAGTTGCTGCTCAGAAGTGTTAGATGCACAGATGAAAACAATCGCTGATGTGTTTGTGGGGTTCAGTAACGCCTGCTGTTCCCCTGCTGTGTGTCTGGCAAAAATTACTGCTGCTAACTACAACTTCAACTTCAAACGTCTCATACTAGGCCTCTGCCTACACCCTCCTTGACCCTGGGCTTCAACAGCGCCAGTTGCTGCTCAGAAGTGTTAGATGCACAGATGAAAACAATCGCTGATGTGTTTGTGGGGTTCAGTAACGCCTGCTGTTCCCCTGCTGTGTGTCTGGCAAAAATTACTGCTAGCTACCTAATCATGGTGAAAAAAACATGACATCTCAAATCTGTAAATATGAGGCTACACCATGATTTCTAAGCTGTAAACATTTGAAACGTCAACTTTCAAACCATAAAATGATTTGTCTTTGTCACAAATCTGTAACAAAATAATTGTGACATATTATTACAGATATGCACATGTCGAAAACAAATGCAAACACAAAAGCCTACTTATGCTATAGGATACTGATGGTCAACCTTGTCACTCCATAGTTAGACAAATCCAACTCACATCATGATGACTCAAATACTGCAATGTTGGAAGTGCATAATGTGGGTTGAACTTTGACAACTGCTGCAGTGCGAAGGTTATACTTCAGTGTTCTTGCCTTTGAAATAAAAGCATACAAGTAAATATAATATCCAATGTTGATTAAGGGACGTGATGTACACCTGTAATATTGTGCAAACAATGCATGTAGGAATAGTCCTCTTCAACATTACTTATATTTGTGTCATTTTAAAAAATACATATTTGATTAGAAAGTTAACAGCCCATATCATAAAGGTCCTTCATGTAAACATGATAATCGCTAACAAAAATCATGCATTACCTTGGTAAAGTCAATAGTGCATAGTCACAATAGCAAAATATATACCTGTAAGTGGTGCTGAAAGAACGACAACTGATAGAATAGGTGAATGATATCTATTTATCAGACTGAATAGCGACACCTGTACAATGTCGATATAATACTGTACCTTAACAAAACAGCTGTGTCACACCTCACACGCATTTTTCTTGTAGCTTGTTATGTAATAGGGCACATGCGTGTATGTTTCATCATAGGTGCATGTTTACTGAGTAAAGCAGTCATGACAACGCCTTTGTGTTGTCGGTACGCTTGCGATGATGAACGATGCGCACCGTGAATGTTAGTCTGCGTCATAAGACGCACAGACGCTCCAATACCCAACGCGTCACAGCAGGAAGCCAGTCTGTGCGTCCAAACAAAGGCGCAAGCATACATGCACGTACCCTTTTAGAAAGCTATATAAAAATAAGGATGTAGTAGTAACGCACACTTTATTGAGGTACAGTATTACATCGCCATTCACCATCTGTGGCTATGCAGTGTCATCTATATATACCTTATCTATCCGTTGTCATGCTTGTAAGTCCACAGTCAGGCATAAATAGCTGTTTTCACTATGTACTTTTTAAAGGTTTTTTTTCTTAATATAAATGATTGGCACATATTATCAGTATTACATGATGGAAATTTTAGATATTTTTAAAAACTTTTTAGTGATATTATTCAGCAAATGAAAATGGTGTACATACTGTTACTTATCCATCATTAATGGATTCTGATATGTACTTGAATGCTTTTATTTAAAACCGTATAGCAGATTATTTAACCGATTTTATTGTGGTTTGCATTGCTTTTCAACATGTTAATGTATGCGTTTATGTTTGTCAATTATTAATTTACATATATTTTTTAAAGTAAAATCATCATCTTATGGTACTAAAGGTTATATTTCTCTTGTTTGGAGTATAGACATTTTTAATTGACACGTAACGAGGAAAATACTTCATCTAGTATTTAAACATCCTCCTTGACCCTGGGCTCCAACACCGCCAGTTGTTGCTTGGAAGTGCTGTTAGCACAGTCTACACTTGCTCCTGTGTTACTGGGGTTCAGTAATGTCAGCTGTTCCCCTGCTGTGTGAACGGCAAAAAGTCCTGCTGCCTCCACCCTGTTCTCTTCTCATCCCTGGGTTACAACACCGCCAGTTGTTTCTCGGAAGTGCTGTTAGCACAGTCTACACTTGCTCCTGTGTTACTGGGGTTCAGTAATGTCAGCTGTTCCCCTGCTGTGTGAACGGCAAACAGTCCTGCTGCCTCCACCCTGTTCTCTTCTCATCCCTGGGTTACAACACCGCCAGTTGTTTCTCGGAAGTGCTGTTAGCACAGTCTACACTTGCTCCTGTGTTACTGGGGTTCAGTAATGTCAGCTGTTCCCCTGCTGTGTGAACGGCAAACAGTCCTGCTGCCTCCACCCTGTTCTCTTCTCATCCCTGGGTTACAACACCGCCAGTTGTTTCTCGGAAGTGCTGTTAGCACAGTCTACACTTGCTCCCGTGTTACTGGGGTTCAGTAATGTCAGCTGTTCCCCTGCTGTGTGAACGGCAAAAAGTCCTGCTGCCTCCACCCTGTTCTCTTCTCATCCCTGGGTTACAACACCGCCAGTTGTTTCTCGGAAGTGCTGTTAGCACAGTCTACACTTGCTCCTGTGTTACTGGGGTTCAGTAATGTCAGCTGTTCCCCTGCTGTGTGAACGGCAAACAGTCCTGCTGCCTCCACCCTGTTCTCTTCTCATCCCTGGGTTACAACACCGCCAGTTGTTTCTCGGAAGTGCTGTTAGCACAGTCTACACTTGCTCCTGTGTTACTGGGGTTCAGTAATGTCAGCTGTTCCCCTGCTGTGTGAACGGCAAACAGTCCTGCTGCCTCCACCCTGTTCTCTTCTCATCCCTGGGTTACAACACCGCCAGTTGTTTCTCGGAAGTGCTGTTAGCACAGTCTACACTTGCTCCTGTGTTACTGGGGTTCAGTAATGTCAGCTGTTCCCCTGCTGTGTGAACGGCAAACAGTCCTGCTGCCTCCACCCTGTTCTCTTCTCATCCCTGGGTTACAACACCGCCAGTTGTTTCTCGGAAGTGCTGTTAGCACAGTCTACACTTGCTCCTGTGTTACTGGGGTTCAGTAATGTCAGCTGTTCCCCTGCTGTGTGAACGGCAAACAGTCCTGCTGCCTCCACCCTGTTCTCTTCTCATCCCTGGGTTACAACACCGCCAGTTGTTTCTCGGAAGTGCTGTTAGCACAGTCTACACTTGCTCCGTGTTACTGGGGTTCAGTAATGTCAGCTGTTCCCCTGCTGTGTGAACGGCAAACAGTCCTGCTGCCTCCACCCTGTTCTCTTCTCATCCCTGGGTTACAACACCGCCAGTTGTTTCTCGGAAGTGCTGTTAGCACAGTCTACACTTGCTCCTGTGTTACTGGGGTTCAGTAATGTCAGCTGTTCCCCTGCTGTGTGAACGGCAAACAGTCCTGCTGCCTCCACCCTGTTCTCTTCTCATCCCTGGGTTACAACACCGCCAGTTGTTTCTCGGAAGTGCTGTTAGCACAGTCTACACTTGCTCCTGTGTTACTGGGGTTCAGTAATGTCAGCTGTTCCCCTGCTGTGTGAACGGCAAACAGTCCTGCTGCCTCCACCCTGTTCTCTTCTCATCCCTGGGTTACAACACCGCCAGTTGTTTCTCGGAAGTGCTGTTAGCACAGTCTACACTTGCTCCTGTGTTACTGGGGTTCAGTAATGTCAGCTGTTCCCCTGCTGTGTGAACGGCAAACAGTCCTGCTGCCTCCACCCTGTTCTCTTCTCATCCCTGGGTTACAACACCGCCAGTTGTTTCTCGGAAGTGCTGTTAGCACAGTCTACACTTGCTCCTGTGTTACTGGGGTTCAGTAATGTCAGCTGTTCCCCTGCTGTGTGAACGGCAAACAGTCCTGCTGCCTCCACCCTGTTCTCTTCTCATCCCTGGGTTACAACACCGCCAGTTGTTTCTCGGAAGTGCTGTTAGCACAGTCTACACTTGCTCCTGTGTTACTGGGGTTCAGTAATGTCAGCTGTTCCCCTGCTGTGTGAACGGCAAACAGTCCTGCTGCCTCCACCCTGTTCTCTTCTCATCCCTGGGTTACAACACCGCCAGTTGTTTCTCGGAAGTGCTGTTAGCACAGTCTACACTTGCTCCCGTGTTACTGGGGTTCAGTAATGTCAGCTGTTCCCCTGCTGTGTGAACGGCAAACAGTCCTGCTGCCTCAACTTTAATTTCCATGGGTACCTTCTGCTACCCATCCGGGTTCCAGTACCGTCAGCTGGTTCTCCGCAGTGCCTTTGGCCTAGGTGCCCTCCATGTCGGTATCCGAGTTCCAGCAACGTCTGCTGGTCCTTGGTAGTGCTTTGCAGCACAGGTACCTCCTGCTTAGTAACCCTGTCCCAGTAACGTCAGCTGGTCCTCGGTTGTGCCATTGGCTCTTTTCCTTCTGCTGACCCTCCGGGTTCCAGCACAGTCAGCTGGTCCTCGTTACTTTCATTGGCTCTTGTACCTTCTGCTACCCATCCGGGTTCCAGTACCGTCAGCTGGTTCTCCGCAGTGCCTTTGGCCTAGGTGCCTCCATGTCGGTATAGAGTTCCAGCAACGTCTGCTGGTCCTTGGTAGTGCTTTGGAGCACAGGTACCTCCTGCTTAGTAACCCTGTCCCAGTAACGTCAGCTGGTCCTCGGTTGTGCCATTGGCTCTTTTCCTTCTGCTGACCCTCCGGGTTCCAGCACAGTCAACTGGTCCTCGTTACTTTCATTGGCTCTTGTACCTTCTGCTACCCATCCGGGTTCCAGTACCGTTAGCTGGTTCTCCGCAGTGCCTTTGGCCTAGGTGCCTCCATGTCGGTATCCGAGTTCCAGCAACGTCTGCTGGTCCTTGGTAGTGCTTTGGAGCACAGGTACCTCCTGCTTAGTAACCCTGTCCCAGTAACGTCAGCTGGTCCTCGGTTGTGCCATTGGCTCTTTTCCTTCTGCTGACCCTCCGAGTTCCAGCACAGTCAGCTGGTCCTCGTTACTTCCATTGGCTTTTGTACCATCACCAACAGGACAAAGAAGGTTAAGACAAACTACAAGATACAGAACAAGAGACAGAAGAACAATAAGCAGAAGATCAAAAAGCAGAAGAACATTAAGTATAAGACCAAAATGAAGAGCAAAATTATGCTCTAAATTCTAAGCAGAAGAAGACTAAGCAGTGTATGGGGGTGAGTCCGTTCCTCCTCGTGGTGCCCCTGGAAAATGCCTGATGCTGCTGCAGGCTAAACTGAACGCGGACAAATACTGTTGTAATTAAAATCTTTCGTGACAGCAAGAACGGAAGGATGAAAATTCAGAGTTTTACAGATTACAAGTACAGGAATGTCTGTCACAAATAAGAATATGATGAAAAGGATGAATAGGAAGAAGATGAAGAAGTAGAATAGAAGAATAATAACTGTTTAATAAGAACAATATAAGTAATGTTAACAAAAAGATGAATAGCAAGAAGTTTTAGAAGATTAAGAAGGTGAAGATGAAGAATAATTTGATGAGAAAGATGATGCTGCTGAAGATTATGAAGGAGAAAGTGTGTGAAAAGTTAAAAAGGTGAAGACCATGGAAGTTGTGAAACAGACATATTTGACAAAATAGAAAAAAGGTTAACAACATTGTGAATTTCTTCGTCAATCCGAACGTATTTCCTAAAAAAAAAAAATTAATGCTATTCCATTGGATTGGGTTAAACATCTATGCCTTTAATGTCTCCTCAACCTCCCCCAATACATTCTACATTACTCTTTGTTGTTTTCCTTCATGTTCAATTAACCTACAAGGCAAGAATGGGGTTTTTTTTATTTCGATATTTTGTTCCCATAGACTTACATGGGACTTCCGGTATCGGTATCGGGTATCGCCGATATTTTTTGTGTATCGGCGATACCATTCCGATTCCGATACTTTTGGATATCGGAAAGTATCGCTCAACTCTACTGCTCACACAACCGCTCCAACATATGTAACGTGGAATTCCACCTGGTGGGTACGTCACATATGATGCGATGTTCAGGAAGGCGAAATCTGACTTGCAGAGCTGCAATGCGCGATCTGGCCATGCTGGAACGTCGCAAGTGAGCGCACTCTAGGCGGACCTTGTGCAGCAGTGCATCAAGATCTGGATAGTCCCTCAAAAAACTCTGCACGACCAAGTTGAGCACATGTGCCAGACATGGTATGTGAGTGAGGTTGCCAAGGCCCAGAGCTGCCACCAGATTTCGGCCATTGTCACACACTACCAAGCCTGGCTGGAGATTAGCTGACAAAAACCACACGTCGCTCTCCTGCTTGATGGCATCCCAGAGCTCCTGCGCTGTGTGGCTTCGATTCCCCATGGAAATTAATTTCAGGACGGCCTGTTGACGTTTGGCCACGGCTGTGCTCATATCGATCGCAACAGGTAAGCGTTCACGGGTCCATATGGAGGTATACCGTGACGGCTCGTGCAGCGATGATTCTGAGGAACTGGAGTAGGAGGAGGAATCAATGTGTACAGACTGGATTCCTGCAATCCTTGGAGTTGGCAGAACACGTACAGCGCCACTGGCAAGATCTGTACCCGGCTCCACAACATTGACCCAATGGGCAGTGAGGGAAAGGTATCGTCCCTGGCCATGGGTACTGGTCCACGCATCGGTGGTCTGGTGGACCCTGCTACTGACGGCGTTTAGTAGCGCATGTTTAATGTTTCCCTCGACATGTTTTTGCAGAGCAGGGACAGCTTGCCTGCTGAAATAAAATCGGCTTGGCACATTATATTGTGGACTGCCAATGCCATAAAGTTCCTGAAACTGTCAGTCTCCACCAGCCTGAATGACAGCATTTCAAGGGACAGGAGTTTTGCAATGCCAGCATTCAGAACCTGTGCTCGTGGATGGTTTGCCGAGTATGGCCGTCTTTTATCCCATGCCTGTGGTACTGATGGCTGTTTTTTGTTCTGGGAGTGTGACGATGACTGTGAACTTGCTGCTGTGGGTGGAATAACAGTTTGTCTATGGACAACAGTGACCGAGGTTCTTCCATGGAGATCCTGTGAGGAAGCCGAACCAGGTGTGTGTGAGCTGGAGGTAGAGGCTCCAACACGACCTGAAGATGTAGGTGCTGCTGTAGGTTGGCCTACATCTCCAGTGTGTCTTTGTAACTCAGCTACGTGCTTTGTCCGTACATGTTTCCACATATTTGTGGTATTCAGGTTACTGATATTTTTACCTCTTTTAACGTTTTGCTTACACAGCTTGCATTGAACATAGCAAATATCATCTACAAGTCTGTCAAAAAAGGACCACGCAGTGCAAGTCATGGGAGCGCCAATTTTGACATTTCTAAGAGAACTGCTCCCAACAGGTGCCAAACTGGAGGCTACAGGCAAGCGAGTCTGCAGCCTACCTCTCCCTCCTCTTTGTACCGTTGGGACAATCTCTTCCTCAGAGCTGCTCCCACCACCTTCCTGTTGCTCACGCCATGTTGGGTCTCGGACTTCATCATCTCCACTACCCTCTTCCAACACTTGCTGCTGTTGGATGGTCTGGGCAGCACCATGCTCCACAAAACCTGGCACCTGAGTCTCATCATCATCATAAGATGCGTTCTGCGGTGTGCTGTCCATCGGCACTGGCTCACCCGCCTCTTCAGATTGAGAGAGACACAGCTGTTGGGCATCACTGCATACTCCCTCTACTTCAAATTGCAGAATGCTGCTTGCCTGTGCCCGTGTTTGCGAGCCAACAGATTCTGAGAACAGAAGCAGAGACTCAGCTGGCTCCTGTACAGAACTCTCTGACTGCCTGGGCAATTTGACAGGCGGTGAACAGACAGATGGTTGCTCAACAGTGTTGTGTTCCTGAGAGGAGGTGGAAGGAATTGAAGTCGATGCATTGGCTGCCATCCAACCAACAACGGCTTCAATTTGTTCTTCCCGCAGCAGGGGGGCACGCCGAGCTCCTACCAAAGTGCGCATAAAGGAACGCTCATGGGTAAAACTGGTGGATGCTGTGTCACTGAGGGCGGCAGCAGCCACAGAATCCCCACGTCCTCTCCCTGCTGAAACTCCACGGCCACGACCACGTGCCTTACTCACTGACTTCTTCATCTTGGTAGATTGATAAAGAAAGTCAGAAAAGTTATAAGGCCTAAGTGTGGTTATTACGCAGAGACTGAAGTGAACACTGAAACACAACTGTTCACAATCTATGAAAGGCTACTCCTTTGTCTACTTCTATAGTGTTTGCAACCAATGTATTGGATACGGATGGAAGCGCGTCACACTAATAGATTATATTTTAAATGGAATGGAGCAGAACCAATTGGAGATAAATGAAAAGGATGAGGCACTGAGACACGCTCAGCAGAGTACAAGCAGCAGTGCTTGAACAAGTAACTGGAGCGTGATGTGCACTCAAAAAATAAAAAACACAGTCTGAAGTGAACACTGAAACACAACTGTTCACAATCTGTGAAAGGCTACTCCTTTGTCTACTTCTATAGTGTTTGCAACCAATGTATTGGATACGGATGGAAGCGCGTCACACTAATAGATTAGATTTTAAATGGAATGGAGCAGAACCAATTGGAGATAAATGAAAAGGATGAGGCACTGAGACACGCTCAGCAGAGTACAAGCAGCAGTGCTTGAACAAGTAACTGGAGCGTGATGTGCACTCAAAAAATAAAAAACACAGACTGAAGTGAACACTGAAACACAACTGTTCACAATCTGTGAAAGGCTACTCCTTTGTCTACTTCTATATGTTTTGCAACCAATGTATTGGATACGGATGGAAGCGCGTCACACTAATAGATTAGATTTTAAATGGAATGGAGCAGAACCAATTGGAGATAAATGAAAAGGATGAGGCACTGAGACACGCTCAGCAGAGTACAAGCAGCAGTGCTTGAACAAGTAACTGGAGCGTGATGTGCACTCAAAAAATAAAAAACACAGACTGAAGTGAACACTGAAACACAACTGTTCACAATCTGTGAAAGGCTACTC
Organism: Oophaga sylvatica; assembly: GCA_033576555.1. Classification (NCBI taxonomy): domain Eukaryota; kingdom Metazoa; phylum Chordata; class Amphibia; order Anura; family Dendrobatidae; genus Oophaga; species Oophaga sylvatica. The sequence continues at coordinate 379,244,027 of JARQOD010000002.1, forward strand.
CTTTGTCTACTTCTATAGTGTTTGCAACCAATGTATTGGATACGGATGGAAGCGCGTCACACTAATAGATTATATTTTAAATGGAATGGAGCAGAACCAATTGGAGATAAATGAAAAGGATGAGGCACTGAGACACGCTCAGCAGAGTACAAGCAGCAGTGCTTGAACAAGTAACTGGAGCGTGATGTGCACTCAAAAAATAAAAACACAGACTGAAGTGAACACTGAAACACAACTGTTCACAATCTGTGAAAGGCTACTCCTTTGTCTACTTCTATAGTGTTTGCAACCAATGTATTGGATACGGATGGAAGCGCGTCACACTAATAGATTATATTTTAAATGGAATGGAGCAGAACCAATTGGAGATAAATTGAATAGGATGAGGCACTGAGACACGCTCAGCAGAGTACAAACAGCAGTGCTTGAACAAGTAACTGGAGCGTGATGTGCACTCAAAAAATAAAAAACACAGACTGAAGTGAACACTGAAACACAACTGTTCACAATCTGTGAAAGGCTACTCCTTTGTCTACTTCTATAGTGTTTGCAACCAATGTATTGGATACGGATGGAAGCGCGTCACACTAATAGATTATATTTTAAATGGAATGGAGCAGAACCAATTGGAGAGAAATGAAAAGGATGAGGTACTGAGACACGCTCAGCAGAGTACAAGCAGCAGTGCTTGAACAAGTAACTGGAGCGTGATGTGCACTCAAAAAATAAAAAACACAGACTGAAGTGAACACTGAAACACAACTGTTCACAATCTGTGAAAGACTACTCCTTTGTCTACTTCTATAGTGTTTGCAACCAATGTATTGGATACGGATGGAAGCGCGTCACACTAATAGTTAAATTGCATGGAGCTGCAAGAATTACACTGAAGAAAAAAAAAGAGTCTGTGAGTGACACGTGCAGATGCCTACAGACAGCGTTGCATGCAGAGCAAACTGCAGCGTCACCTGCACTCACACACACCTTGCAGAGCTGTTAAAACAACACTGCAGGCAAAAGGAAGCTTTACACAGCGGTTGGTGCTAGCCTGCCTACAGCACAGTACACTAAATCGCAATCTCTAACTGTCCCTCAGAGTCAGCACAGCAGCGTTCTGTCCCTTACTGAATTCACAGCACAGTGACGCTAAAATGGCGGCGGCGCCTTTTATAGTGCATTCTGACATCATTTCAGCATCCAATCACAGCCATGCCATTAGTTAACATGACCGCAGCAGTACAGGATGTGCCCACACTTCTTAGGATTCCTCATTGGCTGACTAAAATCACATTGCCTCTCAAAGAATTATGGGAACTTCCGATTCCGGTATACGATATATGGAAAATATCGAAACTAAGTATCGAAAGGCCGATAGAGCTAATATCGGCCGATACCCGATACTTGCGTTATCGTATCGCTCAACACTACCAGCAGCATAAGTGGAACCTAAGTTTCACTTGAATTGCAGCAGATTTACCTTCCTTGTTGGCTTTTATCAGTCACGAGAAGCTAACAAATTGCAAAAGGATGTGCAAAAGGATTGTTAAAAAAGACTAATTTTAAAAGTAGCTGTTGTCCTTTTACAATTTTTTTGGTGCCTTCATCAGTCATTTTAATGAAATGACTGATCTGTATATTTATATAGCTGAGTTTTAGGGAGAGGAATAAGTTCAAAGGAGAAGGCAAAATCTGTGACAAGATTTCTGGAAACTAAAGCATGTAGTTATCTAAAAAAAAGTAGTTTGTTAGAGAGGCTCTAGGGTAAATTTTATCACTAGAGATGAGCAAACACATTCGTGTGGAAATGAATTCTTCCTGAATATTAAAAAAATCTGCATTTGCAAAAGTGCAGATTTTTTTTAATTTTCTTGCGATACTGAACAGCATTTTGCTGAACTGTAAAAGACCATCAAAAGGTTAAAAAATACAAAAAAATTATACTTCTCTTAGCTCTCATATCTTTGAGCCCACCATGCTGCACCATACCCTAAGTGCATATTCTTATAAATGCCGATGAGTGTTGAATCCCCAGGCCTCATCACAGCCAGAAAACCCACCATAAAGTGAAGAGGCGTGGACCATGTCCACACGTGCTTAGGCAAGGTTACAGCACATGTTGTGACCTCAGTAGCACTTGTGCAGAAGTGTTCTGGGCCTCATCAGAACCAGAATTTCAGCCTAGCATGATTAGGCCCAGGGATTAGGTGCTCATGGCAGTGATAAGAACATGCGCCAAGGACCAAATGGGGATGGTGAAGAGGGAAGTAGAAAGATGAGAATAATTACATTTTTGATTGTCTACATGTTATGTTTATTATGCTTTGGGTTCTGGAGAGATCTCAGAGCATAATAAGAAGGACTCAGTTTGAGAACAATTACTTTACTGCAAGTTGAATTTCCCAGGGAAAATTCACAGTATTTGGCATATCTGAATTTTGATAGATTCTCTCATCTCTAATTATTATAATATCTGACACCTCTCTAGTAAGGAAAGCAGTTTACCACGTTTTGGCACTTTATTGCAGCACACAGGTGGGAAGCAGCTTTGCTTATTGAAATAACAAAAGAGTTTCAAAATTAGCTAATTTTTATTTAATTAAAAGGAAAAGTGTCTAATTTTCAACTTCTGATATGTGTTCTATGTTCGGTTGTGATTAAAAAGGAGATCTCCAAATCATTACATTCTTATTTACCTTACTTTTTTGCAGCACTTAGAGGTAAGCAAATATATGAAACTGGTATTGAATTCTTTTACCGAAAAATATGGATTGTTTGAAATTTACTTCTGCGTTGATTCAGCAAAATGGTAGCCATTAATCTGTAAATAGCCATCACAAGTTATATACCTACACTCACCTTTCCGCACACCTCTCTTGCCTCTCCTCATCATCTCTCATCCAGTCCTTGATGCATCTGCTTATCACTGCTGCAAGAACTGGGATGGTTTTTCACATGTGCGTGCAAGATCACGGCGCACATTACAACAGCATGACATTAAGCGTGCTTGCGCAGAACCATGTCATTCACCATGACAAGAGGATTGTAACATTTGTGCCTGTTTCTGCTTCAGCCACTAGGCAGCACCACATCATTATTGCTGGTGATGCTCAAGAGCATCAATTCTATTTTATTCCTGTGACTTGTGGCTCTGGCTAGTCCAGAAGCTAGAGAGTTAATTTTGTTAATTTGGTTTCTGTCTGAGTTCAGCACTTGGTGTGGCTTTTCTATAAAACCCTTGAAAACCAGGTTCCACTGCCAGTCAATGGTTCAGCTTCCTGATTCACACATCTGTGATATGTTTCTGTGTTCTGTCCTGATTATACCCGTTTTTTTTTACCTCAGCTTGGCATTTGACTACCTTCTTGTTTTATGATTCTGATCCTGACATGACTGCTTGGCTTTCACCCTGCTTAGTGACCATTCTAACCTCTGGACTACAGTCATTCCAAGGTAACAGTCCACTGAATCTTGTTGTGAAACCAAATCCCTGTGTAGTGGTTAAAGAGTATCGGGGTTCATCTGAAGTTTGCCAGATGGAGTGGTTTGTGCCAAGTCTCTCTGAGGTAGTCTTTTTGAGCTGATAGCATCAGGCTTACGTGAAAAGGATGTGACAAGAACTGAACATGTGGTGGTGAGGAACACATGGGCCAGAGAGGTGAAAGCTAAGGTGAGTATATACTGTATACATTGGCATGTAAAAAGTATCTTGTCAATACTTACGATAAAAATTACAAAAAGGAAAATGGCCAGATGCAAAAGTTTGGGCACCATTAGAGATTTGTGTACTCAGGTAACTTTGACCAAGGTTTCAGACCTTAATTAGCCTCTTAGGGTTATGGCATGTTCACAATCATCATTAGGAAAGGTACTTTCCCTGTTCATTATGTCATTAAGAAATGGCAATTAACAGGGACAGTGGAGGCCGAGATAAGGTCTGGAAGTTTAAAGCAAAATTTCAGTGAGAGCTGGTTGTGGGGTTGCTAATGAGGCAAATCAGAACCCCTGCACTACTTTGAAAGAGCTTCAGAAAGATTTAACAGACTCTGGAGTTGTGGTACATTGTTCTACTGTTCAGAGACCCCTACAAATATGGCCTTCATGGAAAAGTCATCAAAAGAAAGCCTCTCCAGCATCCTCAACATAAAATTCAGCATCAGAAATATGCAAAAGAACATCTGAACAAGCCTGATGCATTTTGGAAACAAGTCCTGTGGACTAATTAAGTTAAAATAGAACTCATCGGCCACAATGATCAAAGGTATGTGTTGAGAAAAAAGGGCACAGAATTTCAGGAAAAGAACATCTCAACAACCATTAAACATGGGGTGGATAATTTATGCTTTGGGCTTGTGTTGAGCCAATGGCACTGGGAACATTTCACAAGTATAGGGAAGAATTGATTCAATGAAATTTCATCAAATTCTTGGTGCCAGCTACTGATGAGCGAGCACTAAAATGCTTTGGTACTTGTTACTCGAATCAAGCAAATCCACTTGTCCATGGATTTTATTACTAATCTTCCTCCATCCAAGGGCAATACGGTGGTATGGGTAGTGGTGGACAGGTTTTCGAAGCAGGCTCATTTTGTACCCTTATCCGCACTACCCTCAGCTGAGACTTTGTCCAGATTGTTTGTACAGCATGTTATCCGGTTGCATGGGGTACCCCTGAATGTGGTGTCTGATCGTGGAGTGCAGTTTGTGGCAAAGTTTTGGCGTGCTTTTTGCAAGAAATTGGGGATATCTCTGTCTTTTTCGTCTGCATACCATCCTGAGAGCAATGGTCAGACGGAACGCACTAATCAGTCTCTGGAACAGATCCTCAGATGTCTGACTTCTGCAAGACAGAATGACTGGTGTGATGTACTGCCTTTGGCGGAATTCGCCTTCAATAGTCGGGTGAGCCAATCTACTGGTATGTCTCCTTTCCTGATCAATTATGGTTTTAGTCCTCATTTTGGTGAGTTTTCTCTTTTGGATTCTGGGTGTCCAGGGGCAGAGGGGTCTGTTCAGCGATTAAAGAATACATGGGCGGAGGTCCAGCGGAATATATCCAGGTCTCAAGGCAGGTACAAGTTTTTCGCTGACAGGAAAAGAACACCAGGTCCTATGTTTCGGGTTGGAGAGAAAGTTTGGCTCTCCACGCGAAACATTAAGTTGAAGGTTCCATCAGCCAAGTTGGGCTTCAAGTTCATTGGCCCATACAAGATTGTGGAAAAGATCAATCCAGTGGCTTACAGGTTGTGTCTTCCAGTCTCATTCAAGATCCCTAACGTCTTCCATAAATCCCTACTGAAACCTTTTGAGGCAGTCAGGGGGGAGTCCGAGTCCGCTACTCCTCCTGTTTTGGTTGAGGGGACACATGGAATATGAGTTTGAGCATATCGTTGACTCCAGGTTGGTGCAGCGGTCGGTACAGTACCTGGTTCATTGGAAGGGGTATGGACCGAGGACAGATCATGGGTGCCGGCCATTTGATGCATGCGGATCGCCTGGTTCGGGCTTTCCATGCCAGGTTCCCGGGCAAGCCTGGGGTCCAGAGGCCCCCGTTGAGAGGGGGGTACTGTCATATCCCAGTGCAGGGTTGACCTGCACGCTAGGGGTTAAGGTTTTGATCCAGTGAAAGCTCTTACCTGCACACCTGGGGCTTATTATTGTGGCCTCTCCTTGGTTCGGGGAGAGCTTCTTATAGCCCTAAGAAGCTCCATCCCTGTCGTTATACTTTCGCCTTGGCAGAGTGTGTTGACCCTGAGTGTGTTTGTGCTGTGTTCTGGTTTGCCTGATACTTTGGTTTTGACTCGGTCTGTTCTCTGGATACTGCTTGTTGGATTCTGTTTCTGTACCTTCGCTGTCTGTTTGGTTTTGACCTCTGCCTGTCCCCGACTATCCGTTCTGTCTCATCCTTGGTACTATACTGTCTTCTCGTGCTTTGACCTTGGCTTGTTCAGATTTACGTCTCTGTCTGTGTCCCTGGGTAACTTTGTCCCGTAGTTACCTTTCTAGGAGTTTTCCCTCAGCTTCTAGCTCCCTGGAGCTGAAGCCACGCCCCTCAACTGTCAGGTGATTCAGGCCCTGAAACCATCTCTCTCCTGCCTTGCTCACCCTGCGTTCCTAGGAGCCTGAAGCTTACTTCTGCACTCGTCTTCTGGGAGATTGCACTGGTGAGTTCTCTTGCAATCTTCACCGTGATATCAACATTGTGGATTTTAAAATCCTTTTTTCAAGCTGGTGTTATAAAGTATTCTAATTTACTGAGATAATGACTTTTGTGTTTTCATTGGCTATAAGCCATAATCATCAACAAAAACAGAAATAAACACATGAAATAGATCACTGTTTGTATTGACTTTATCTAATATATAAGTTTCACTTTTTGTATTGAAGAACTGAAAAAATTAACTTTTCGATGATATTCTAATTTTGTGAGATATACCTGCAATATATATATATATATACAGCTCTGGCAAAAATTAAGAGACCACTGCAAAATTTTCAGTTTGTCTGCTTTTTCTCTTTATAGGTATATTTTTGAGCAAAATGTAAATTGCTCTTTTATTGTATAAACTACTGACAACATGTCCCCAAATTCCAAGCAATAAATTTTGTATTTATTTTAAGAAAATGAGAAATGGTCAAAATAACTAAAGAATGCAGTGCTTTCAGACCTCACATAATGCTAAGAAAGCAAGTTCATAATCATTTAGAAACAACAATACTAATGTTTTAACTCAGGAAGAGCTCAGAAATCAATATTTTGTGGAATAACTATGATTTTTAATCACAGCTTTCATGCGTCTTAGCATGGTTTCCACCAGTCTTTCACACTGCTTTTGGGTGACCTTATGCCACTCCTGGTACTGAACTGGTACAAAAATTTAAGCAGTTCTTCTTTGTTTGATGGTTGTGACTATCCATCTTCCTCTTGATTACATTACAGAGATTTTCAATGGGGTTCAGGTCTGGACATTGGGCTGGCCATGACAGGGATTTGATGTGGTGATCCTTCATCCACACATTGATTGACCTAACTGTGTGGCATGACGCATTGTTCTGCTGGAAAACCAGTCCTCAGAGTTGGGGAACATTGCCTGAGCATTAGGAATCAACTGTTCTTCCAGGATAACCTTGCATGCTGCTTGATTCATACGTCCTTCCCAAAGATTAACCTGCCCAATTACAGCCTGCTGAAGCATCCCCAGATCATCACTGATCCGCCTCAAAATTTCACAGTAGGTGCAAGGCTTCTACGTCTCTCCAGGCCTCCGTCTATCCATTAGATGACCAGGTATTGGGCAAAGAGGAAAATTATACTTATGGGAGAAGTTTACCTTAATCCAGTCCTCTATGGTCCAATCCTTATGGTCTTTGGCAAACTTCAGCCTGGCTCTCCTTTGCTTCTCATTGATGAAAGGCTTTTTTCTAGCTTTGCATGACTTGAGCCCTGCCTCTAGGGGCTTGTTACAAACTGTTCTTTCAGTGTACTTACCCCAGATGCCATCTGCCATTCCTTTTGTAGTTTACTTGATGTAATCCTGTGGTTGCTGAGTGACATTTGAATAAGATGACGTCATACCAGTCAGTGGAGAGTCATTTTCGCCCTCTGCCGGTCTGTAGCTTTGTTGTCCCCAATGTCTGCTGCTTGACCTTGTTGTGAAAACACTTCATAGAACACATGCCCATACAAATGATGTAAAGTTAGTATATGGGGAAAAAATCCTGCCATCAAGGTACATATGGGCAATATAGAAATGCATGGGAAAATCGCCAAACAATAGAAACACTGAAGAAAAGAAAACGATCAACAAAGTCCCAAATATTTGAATAGAATATTTTTTTTATTGAAATATCAAACAGGGGAGCAAGAAGGAATGGCACTCAAACCAATTTACACATGTGGGACAAGGACACACATAGGAAGTCAAAAAATAAATAAATATGAGGTATAAGTGCATGTAAATTCAACAACTGACATAGCAGTATAACATCATGGTATATTGGGAACAATGACCCAGAGGCTATAAATCAAAAGCTAAATGCTCAGCCTGAGACTGTGTATCAAATAAAAGTGTTATGACGCCGGTTCAAATATGTAGTAAGTATAATAGCCAGTGCTTTTACCTGCTATGAGTCAGGAGAGAAGAGGGTACCTCGTGTGTCCACCCCGACGCGCGTTTCGGCGTATGTGCCTTTTTCAAGGGTGATGGGAAAGGGGAAGTGAAAGGGTATAAAAAGTCTGAATCCACCAATGAACACGAACAAAACGAACCACATGACCATCCTAAGTGCCGACCACATAAGGCAAACAGGTGTTAAGCCTCACTGATAAAAATCAAGTTGTCCAGACGCAATCATTGCGTCATCATAGTGCGTCTCTCCAGTGACTATAATAGTGTGCAGAAAGCATACCAAAGTTGCTGTGACATGTCTATAACAAACGCCGATATGGTGGTGTTAGCGGTGTAGTCACGCATCTCTGCTGACGCGCATATCACCGGGGCAACCAAAGACACAACACGGCGTCGGCGTCACGTGTCAAGTGACGTCACAATAATGTGATCAGTCACAATGGCAACAGAGACGCCGAGAACCGTGGAGCGTGTCGGGAGACCCAGCGCAGGCGCGTACCGATGGTGAGTATGTGAGAGCCGCTATGTAAAAAGACAAAGTCATCAGAAACGCCATACACAAATGATCAAAATCAAATAGATTGAAACCAGATAATTGGACACAGAAAACATATGCCAAATGTTGAGCACGGTTTGAATACGAATTATATATAAAATATATGGAAAAATATATGAAAAAATAATAAATGAATATATAATAATACTGTAATAATACAAATATATATATAATAATAATAATTATACAGTGATAAAGGTAATTATGTAATAAACACAGTACATCAAATGCCCTTCAGTGTCCATCAGGCCAGAAATAAAGAGCAATAGTTGAAAAGAGGAATTAATGATGTACTCCATGTTGTAAGGCACTGGTTCCATTGAAATACGCATGAAAGGATCAAATTGTCACATTGGATGGATGGAAACTAAGTAAAAATGGTATAAAAAGAAGAATTAAAACCAAGATTAAAAAACACACACATGCGCAAATATAGAAGATCAGACGTTTACGTCCATAGTTCAGAGAAATGGAGCGAAACTAATAGTTTCATTTAAACCTTTTGGATGGACAGTATCAAGAGACCAAATCCATTTTGTCTCACATTGAGCCAGTCTTTTATTCAAATTACCACCACGGATGCCAGGATCAATCAAATCAATACCTTTAATCCTAAGAAGAGAGCTGTCGCACCCATGGTGTAGCTTGAAATGACGTGGTATGGTCCTAAGCGTGGTCATATCATCGTGGCCGGCCGCCGCCTGAATGCCCAAAACATGTTCCCGAGTGCGCACCTTCAATTGGCGAGAAGTCATACCAATATAAATTAATGGACAAGGACATACTGCAAAGTACACTACATAACGGGAAGTACAAGAAATGTATTTCCTGATGTTATAAGTCCTAGAACCTGCTAAATTTGAGAAGGTGGCACTCCGGTCAATGTTAGGGCAGGCGACGCACCGGCCACAAGGAAAACAACCACGCCTAGGCCCAACATCACCAAGAAAGTTAGGTTTAGTTTCACATTGGTAGTGACTACGTACTAAATGGTCCCTGAGTAGGGTTGAGTGATACTTTCCGATATCCAAAAGTATCGGAATCGGAATGGTATCGCCGATACCATGAAAATATCGGCGATACCCGATACCGATACCGGAAGTCCCATGTAAGTCTATGGGAACAAAATATCGGAATTAAAAAAAAACCATTCTTGCCTTGTTGGTTAATTGTACATGAAGGAAAACAACAAAGAGTAATGTACAATGTATTGTGGAAGGTTGAGGAGACATTAAAGGCATAGATGTTTAACTCAATCAAATGGAATAGCATAAATATTTTTTTTTTTAAAGATGTTCGGATTGACGAAGAAATTGACAATGTTGTTAACATTTTTTCTATTTTGGCAAATATGTATATTTCACAACTTCCATGCTCTTCACCTTTTTAACTTTTCACACACTTTCTCCTTCATAATCTTCAGCAGCATCATCTTTTTCATCAAATTATTCTTCATCTTCACCTTCTTTATCTTCTTCTTAAACTTCTTGCTATTCATCTTTTTGTTAACATTACTCAGATTCTTCTTATAAACTATTATTCTTATTCATATTGTACTTCATCTTCTTCATCATATTCTGATTTGTGACAGAGAATCCTGTACTTGTAATCTGTCAAAGTATGAATTTTTCATCCTTCCGTTCTTGCTGTCACAAAAGATTTAAATTACAACAGTATTTGTCCGTGTTCAGTTTAGCCTGCAGCAGCAGGCATTTTCCAGGGGCACCACGAGGAGGAACGGACTCACCCCCATACACTGCTTAGTCTTCTTCTGCTTACAATTTAGAGCATATATTTTGCTCTTCATTTTGGTCTTATACTTCATGTTCTTCTGCTTTTTGATCTTCTGCTTATTGTTCTTAAGTCTCTTGTTCTGTATCTTGTAGTTTGTCTTAACCTTCTTAGTCCTGTTTGGTAATCTTTTATTTCTTCTTTGTGATGGTGTTTAGGCTGGTTGGCTTGATGCTCGTCGTCCTTGTGGTCGTCATCTTCTTCGGGGTGGTCATCGGGGTCGTCGTCTTCATTGTTGGAGATCCAGAGTGATTACCCAAAAAAGCATTGAAAAAATCTTCAATTTGTAAATGTAGCAGAAGGTACAAGAGTCAATGCAAGTAACGAGGACCAGCTGACTGTGCTGGAACCCGGAGGGGCAGCAGAAGGAAAAGAGCCAATGGCACAACCGAGGACCAGCTGACGTTACTGGGACACGGTTACTAAGCAGGAGGTACCTGTGCTCCAAAGCACTACCAAGGACCAGCAGACGTTGCTGGAACTCGGATACCGAGATGGAGGCACCTAGGCCAAAGGCACTGCGGAGAACCAGCTGACGGTACTGGAACCCGGACGGGTAGCAGAAGGTACAAGAGCCAATGCAAGTAACGAGGACCAGCTGACTGTGCTGGAACCCGGAGGGGCAGCAGAAGGAAAAGAGCCAATGGCACAACCGAGGACCAGCTGACGTTACTGGGACACGGTTACTAAGCAGGAGGTACCTGTGCTCCAAAGCACTACCAAGGACCAGCAGACGTTGCTGGAACTCGGATACCGAGATGGAGGCACCTAGGCCAAAGGCACTGCGGAGAACCAGCTGACGGTACTGGAACCCGGACGGGTAGCAGAAGGTACAAGAGCCAATGCAAGTAACGAGGACCAGCTGACTGTGCTGGAACCCAGAGGGGCAGCAGAAGGAAAAGAGCCAATGGCACAACCGAGGACCTGCTGACGTTACTGGGACACGGTTACTAAGCAGGAGGTACCTGTGCTCCAAAGCACTACCAAGGACCAGCAGACGTTGCTGGAACTCGGATACCGAGATGGAGGCACCTGGGCCAAAGGCACTGCGGAGAACCAGCTGACGGTACTGGAACCCGGACGGGTAGCAGAAGGTACCCATGGAAATTTAAGATGACAGGCCGCGAGCGCCGCAGTTACCGAATCCCACAGTACAACAGTGGGTGATTGTCCTATTGTCACAACGGAAACAGCCTTTATTTGCATATCCCGCAGCACACATAGGAAGCACCTAAACTCCAAGCACCATAGAGTCGGCTAACCCGACCGCAACACGACAGGACAACTTATTGGAGGCTAAGTGACGTTTACACTGACAGGAAACAGATGGCGTGCTGTAACCAGTCTGGGCAGAGTGAGTACCCGTGCCAATGACACTTCCGAGCAACAACTGGCAGTGTTGTAGCCCAGGGATGAGAAGAGAACAGGGTGGAGGCAGCAGGACTTTTTGCCGTTCACCAGCAGGGGAACAGCTGACATTACTGAACCCCAGTAACACAGGAGCAAGTGTTGACTGTGCTAACAGCACTTCCGACAACAACTGGCGGTGTTGTAGCCCAGGGATGAGAAGAGAACATGGTGGAGGCAGCAGGACTTTTTGCCGTTCACACAGCAGGGAACAGCTGACATTACTGAACCCCAGTAACACAGGAGCAAGTGTTCACTGTGCTAACAGCACTTCCGAGCAACAACTGGCGGTGTTGTAGCCCAGGATGAGAAGAGAACAGGGTGGAGGCAGCAGGACTTTTTGCCGTTCACACAGCAGGGGAACAGCTGACATTACTGAACCCCATAACACAGGAGCAAGTGTTGACTGTGCAACAGCACTTCCGAGCAACAACTGGCGGTGTTGTAGCCCAGGGATGAAAGAAACATGGTGGAGGCAGCAGGACTTTTTGCCGTTCACACAGCAGGGGAACAGCTGACATTACTGAACCCCAGTAACACAGGAGCAAGTGTTGACTGTGCTAACAGCACTTCCAGCAACAACTGGCAGTGTTGTAGCCCAGGGATGAGAAGAGAACATGGTGGAGGCAGCAGACTTTTTGCCATTATCACAGCAGGGGAACAGCTGACATTACTGAACCCCAGTAACACAGGAGCAAGTGTTGACTGTGCTAACAGCACTTCCAAGCAACAACTGGCAGTGTTGTAGCCCAGGATGAGAAGAGAACATGGTGGAGGCAGCAGGACTTTTTTGCCGTTATCACAGCAGGGGAACAGCTGACATTACTGAACCCCAGTAAACACAGGAGCAAGTGTTCACTGTGCTAACAGCACTTCCGAGCAACAACTGGCAGTGTTTGTAGCCCAGGGATGAGAAGAGAACATGGTGGAGGCAGCAGGACTTTTTGCGTTATCACAGCAGGGGAACAGCTGACATTACTGAACCCCAGTAACACAGGAGCAAGTGTAGACTGTGCTAACAGCACTTCCGAGCAACAACTGGCGGTGTTGTAGCCCAGGGATGAGAAGAGAACAGGTGGAGGCAGCAGGACTTTTTGCCGTTCACACAGCAGGGGAACAGCTGACATTACTGAACCCCAGTAACACAGGAGCAAGTGTTCACTGTGCTAACAGCACTTCCGAGCAACAACTGGCGGTGTTGTAGCCCAGGGATGAGAAGAGAACAGGTGGAGGCAGCAGGACTTTTTGCCGTTCACACAGCAGGGGAACAGCTGACATTACTGAACCCCAGTAACACAGGAGCAAGTGTAGACTGTGCTACCAGCACTTCCGAGCAACAACTGGCGGTGTTGTAGCCCAGGGATGAGAAGAGAACATGGTGGAGGCAGCAGGACTTTTTGCCGTTCACACAGCAGGGAACAGCTGACATTACTGAACCCCAGTAACACAGGAGCAAGTGTAGACTGTGCTAACAGCACTTCCGAGCAACAACTGGCGGTGTTGTAGCCCAGGCATGAGAAGAGAACATGGTGGAGGCAGCAGACTTTTTGCCGTTCACACAGCAGGGGAACAGCTGACATTACTGAACCCCAGTAACACAGGAGCAAGTGTAGACTGTGCTAACAGCACTTCCGAGCACAACTGGCGGTGTTGTAGCCCAGGGATGAGAAGAGAACAGGGTGGAGGCAGCAGGACTTTTTGCCGTTATCACAGCAGGGGAACAGCTGACATAACTGAACCCCAGTAACAACAGGAGCAAGTGTTCACTGTGCTAACAGCACTTCCGAGCAACAACTGGCAGTGTTGTAGCCCAGGGATGAGAAGAGAACATGTGGAGGCAGCAGGACTTTTTGCCGTTATCACAGCAGGGAACAGCTGACATTACTGAACCCCATAACACAGGAGCAAGTGTAGACTGTGCTAACAGCACTTCCGAGCAACAACTGGCGGTGTTGTAGCCCAGGGATGAGAAGAGAACAGGTGGAGGCAGCAGGACTTTTTGCCGTTCAAACAGCAGGGGAACAGCTGACATTACTGAACCCAGTAAACACAGAGCAAGTGTTCACTGTGCTAACAGCACTTCCGAGCAACAACTGGCGGTGTTGTAGCCCAGGATGATAAGAGAACATGGTGAGGCAGCAGGACTTTTTGCCGTTCACACAGCAGGGGAACAGCTGACATTACTGAACCCCAGTAACACAGGAGCAAGTGTAGACTGTGCTACCAGCACTTCCGAGCAACAACTGGCGGTGTTGTAGCCCAGGGATGAGAAGAGAACATGGTGGAGGCAGCAGGACTTTTTGCCGTTCACACAGCAGGGAACAGCTGACATTACTGAACCCCAGTAAACACAGGAGCAAGTGTAGACTGTGCTAACAGCACTTCCGAGCAACAACTGGCGGTCTTGTAGCCCAGGGATGAGAAGAGAACATGGTGGAGGCAGCAGGACTTTTTGCCTTTATCACAGCAGGGGAACAGCTGACATTACTGAACCCCAGTAACACAGGAGCAAGTGTTCACTGTGCTAACAGCACTTCCGAGCAACAACTGGCGGTGTTGTAGCCCAGGGATGAGAAGAGAACATGGTGGAGGCAGCAGGACTTTTTGCCGTTCACACAGCAGGGAACAGCTGACATTACTGAACCCCAGTAACACAGGAGCAAGTGTTCACTGTGCTAACAGCACTTCCGAGCAACAACTGGCGGTGTTGTAGCCCAGGATGAGAAGAGAACAGGGTGGAGGCAGCAGGACTTTTTGCCGTTCACACAGCAGGGAACAGCTGACATTACTGAACCCCAGTAACACAGGAGCAAGTGTTGACTGTGCTAACAGCACTTCTCCGAGCAACAACTGGCGGTGTTGTAGCCCAGGGATGAGAAGAGAACAGGGTGGAGGCAGCAGGACTTTTTGCCGTTCACACAGCAGGGGAACAGCTGACATTACTGAACCCCAGTAACACAGGAGCAAGTGTTGACTGTGCTAACAGCACTTCCGACAACAACTGGCGGTGTTGTAGCCCAGGGATGAGAAGAGAACAGGGTGGAGGCAGCAGACTTTTTGCCGTTCACACAGCAGGGAACAGCTGACATTACTGAACCCCAGTAACACAGGAGCAAGTGTTCACTGTGCTAACAGCACTTCCGAGCTACAACTGGCGGTGTTGTAGCCCAGGGTCAAGGAGGATGTTTAAATACTATATCAAGTATTTTCCTTGTTACGTGTCAATTAAAAATGTCTATACTCCAAACAAGAGAAATATAAACTTTAGTACCATAAGATGATGATTTAACTTAAAAAATATATGTAAATTAAAATTTACAAACATAAACGCATACATTAACATGTTGAAAAGCAATGCAAACCACAATTAAAATAGGTTAAATAATCTGCTATACGGTTTAAAAAAAAGCATACAAGTACATATCAGAATCCATTAATGATGGCTAAGTAACAGTATGTACACCATTTTTATTGTGTAGACAATGAATGGCTGACTTAAAACATAATCAGCATTACAAGTTTTCTTTGACATTCATAAAACTTTACATTTGGTGAATAATATAACTACAATTTTTTAAAAATATCTAAAATTCCATCATGTAATACTGATAATATGTGCCAATCATTTATATTAACAAACGAAAATTTAAAAAGTGCATAGTGCAGAGTGAAAACAGATATTTATGCCTGACTGTGGACTTGCAAGCATGACAACGGATAGATAAGGTATATATAGATGAGACTGCATAGCCACAGATGGTGAATGGCGATGTAATACTGTACCTCAATAAAGTGTGCGTTACTACATCCTTTTTTTTATCTAGCTTTATAAAAGGTTTCGTGCATGTATGGTTGTGCCTCTGTTTGGACGCACAGACTGGCTTCCTGCTGTGACGCGTTGGGTATTGGAGCGTCTGTACGTCTTATGACGCAGACTAACATTCACGGTGCGCATCGTTCATCATCGCAAGCGTACCGACAACACAAAGGCGTTGTCATGACTGCTTTACTCAGTAAACATGCCCCTATGATGAAACATACACGCATGTGCCCTATTACATAACAAGCTACAAGAAAAACGAGTGTGAGGTGTGACACAGCTGTTTTGTAAGGTACAGTATTATATCGACATTGTACAGATGTCGCTATTCAGTCTGATAAATATATATCATTCACGTATTCTATCAGTTGTCGTTCTTTCAGCACCACTTACAGTATATATTTGCTATTGTGACTATGCACTATTGACTTTTACCAAGGTAATGCATGTTTTTTGTAAGCGATTATCATGTTTACATGAAGGACCTTTATGATATGGGCTGTTAACTTTCTAATCAAATATGTATTTTTTAAAATGACACAAATATAAGTAATGTTGAAGAGGACTATTCCTACATGCATGTTTGCACAATATTACACGTGTACATCACGTCCCTTAATCAACATTGGATTATTATATTAACTTGTATGCTTTTTATTTCAAAGGCAAGAACACTGAAGTATAACCTTCGCACTGCAGCAGTTGTCAAAGTTCAACCCACATTATGCACTTCCAACATTGCAGCATTGGAGTCATCATGATGTGAGTTGGATTTGTCTAAGCTATGGAGTGACAAGGTTGACCATCAGTATCCTATAGCATAAGTAGGATTTTGTGTTTGCATTTGTTTTCGACATGTGCATATCTGTAATAATATGTCACATTTATTTTGTTACAGATTTGTGACAAAGACTAATCATTTTATGGTTTGAAGTTGACGTTTCAAATGTTACAGCTTAGAAATCAGGGTGTAGCCTCATATCTATGTGTAGCACTAGACACTTTGAGATGTCAGGTTTTTTTCACCATGATTAGGTAGCTAGCAGTAATTTTTGCCAGACACACAGCAGGGGAACAGCAGGCGTTACTGAACCCCACAAACACATCAGCGATTGTTTTCATCTGTGCATCTAACACTTCTGAGCAGCAAACTGGCGCTGTTGAAGCCCAGGGTCAAGGAGGGTGTAGGCAGAGGCCTAGTATGAGACGTTTGAAGTTGAAGTTGTAGTTAGCAGCAGTAATTTTTGCCAGACACACAGCAGGGGAACAGCAGGCGTTACTGAACCCCACAAACACATCAGCGATTGTTTTCATCTGTGCATCTAACACTTCTGAGCAGCAACTGGCGCTGTTGAAGCCCAGGGTCCAAGGAGGGTGTAGGCAGAGGCCTAGTATGAGACGTTTGAAGTTGAAGTTGTATGTTAGCAGCAGTAATTTTTGCCAGACACACAGCAGGGGAACAGCAGGCGTTACTGAACCCCACAAACACATCAGCGATTGTTTTCATCTGTGCATCTAACACTTCTGAGCAGCAACTGGCGCTGTTGAAGCCCAGGGTCAAGGAGGGTGTAGGCAGAGGCCTAGTATGAGACGTTTGAAGTTGAAGTTGTAGTTAGCAGCAGTAATTTTTGCCAGGACACACAGCAGGGGAACAGCAGGCGTTACTGAACCCCACAAACACATCAGCGATTGTTTTCATCTGTGCATCTAACACTTCTGAGCAGCAAACTGGCGCTGTTGAAGCCCAGGGTCAAGGAGGATGTAGGCACAAAATATTGACTTATTGCCTTGTTACGTGGCCATTGCAAATGTATGTACTTCAAACAAGAATAAATGAAGTTTTACTAGGACAATAAAATGATGAATTTCTATTCCAAGAATAGAAAAATATTTATACTTGAGAGTCCTCTGTGGTTGATACCGTTTAATGGCTAACTGAAAATATGGTAACAAATTCAAAGCTTTCGAGACTACTCAGGTCTCTTCATCAGGCTAAGACTAAAAAAAAAATGGAAGAATCACATATTTGTACACACAACAGGACACAGGAAATAGGTAAGACAAGTGAGGGAGGGCCAAGTGAGGGTTAGACCGGCCAAAAAATGAGAACAAGGATGAATTATCAGCGCCCACACGATAAGACAAAAAATAATGGATTTACCTGTGGCAAAACACTTTTGTATGCCCGGTCATAGCATGATGGATATGGAATTACTGGTATTAAAATATAACTTCAAATATGACAAAGATACAAAGGTTTCAGAATATAAGCTCATCATGACCTTTGACACTGTTAGTGATGGAATGAATAGATCACACGGATTCATGTCATTCTATATCAATTAAGGAATCTGCGTCTCTGCCCTTCCAGGGGCATGAAAACACAAAACCAGACCCCAATCAGAGGGCAATAAAACTTTCTATCCTTATCTAGGAACTGTTAAAATATTTATGTTCATCCCTCTGTGATAATGACAGTTTGCTACACGTCACTTACTTGTCTTACCTATTGCCACTATTCCTGTGTCCTGTTGTGTATAGAAAATATGTGATGCTTCATTTTTTGTTTTAGTCTTTGCCTGTTGAAGAGACGTGAGTAGCCTCGAAAGCTTGCAATTTGTTACCATCTTTTCAGTTATCCATTCAAAGGTATCAACCACTGTGGACTCTCAAGTGTAAATATTTTTCTATCTAATGGCTAACACGGTACGAAGATACACATGTTTCCTAACTTCAATAATAAAAATAAAATACACTGCAAATATAAACGCATATATGCACATGCCAACAAGAAATGGAAGAACACACCACCCAAAAAATTGGTTTACAAAATTAGTGTTGTAAATTTAAGAATAAAAGTCCATTTTTGTATTTATGAATAATGCTTAGGAAACGCTATGTTAAACCATAACATAGTGAAGACAATGGATTTTGTAATCGTCACTCATAATCATCATCATTGCAATTTAGATGTGACAGTCACAGACATTTCAATTATTTCAGTTAATAAAATCGTTACTTTGACAGCATGTATGACATGTCCAGCATGGACTCATCACTGTGATGACACTATAATGTACGATAAAAAATAAACATTTAAAAAAACATAATGCATTGTCACAATTTAAGTGTGTGCCTGCAAGTGTAGGTGAAAGAAAGGCTTCGGACAGCAAAGGTATATTCTATGTCTGTATCAGACAGTGGACAGCCTCTGATGGGTAATGGCGATGTTATACTGTACGTCAATAAAGTCTGCGGCTGCAATCATGCATTTTTTGCTTGGACAGTGTTGAAGAGGGTAAAAGCATGTCTGGTTGCGCAAGGCTTTATCCGTCAACACTACCTTCCTACTGTCACGCGTAGGTAGGGTAGCGTGTGTCAATTAGATGACTCTATAAAATGTGACGTTACGCAGCGTTATTGCGCCCTAGGGACGCCAAAAATACAACAGCAGTAATCATTTACTGTCTAATACTCCACCTATGACCAACCATAAAAGACCGTTCCCTCTTTAACAATCTACAAGACTAACAAGCATAATGGTTCACGCTGACTTTATTGAGTACAGTATTACATCGACATTGTCCATGAGTAAACTATGCACTGTGATACCTATATACCATTATTAATTTATATCTGTTGTGGTTGTTTCAACAGCACTTGCAGGTATAACTAGTACTACCTATTGTCAGTATGCATGATGCATTTATAGATGTAATAATTTATTATTGCACATTATTACCAGGTTTAGTGTGGCCATTTCATATATGGTGTGTGAAGTTACAGTTGGCATCAGTAGTGTATTTTATAATGTCTGTCATAAATAAAAATCGTGATGGATGATGATGAGGATTTTATGATTTGTACATCCATTGACTGCATTATCTTACAGGTACAGATAAAGTTCCTTAAAAAGCATTAATTGATAAGTATGAAATGTACTTTTATGCATTAATTTCAAAAAGTGAAGACTGTTTTAGTTTTTGTTACCATTTATAATAGACATGTGCAGATATGCGCTGTGATGACAAATTATTTTTGTCCAGATTTGTCATAAAAATTTATCATTCTAGGCCTGGAAAACTTCACAAATTCCTGTTTTAAGCATAACAATCAGGGTGACGGCTCTTCCCTATTTGGAGCATGTTCGACATGGGTTTTTCTGTGCATGTGTAGGGAACAGGAGACATGGATAACGTTGCGAACCAGTTATTTAATCTGAAAACGGACAGACAAATTCTGGCGAGATCCATGCCTTGTTCATTTTCAGAAAAGTAAGCCGGTCTACATTATCGGAGGATAGTCGCATGCGACGGTCTGTTAGTACACCACCTGCGGCACAAAAGACGCGCTCCGATAATACACTGGCAGCAGGGCAAGCCAGCACCTCCAATGCATACTGGCTAAGCTCTGGCCATGTATCCAGCTTAGAGACCCAAAACTTGGAATGGGGAAGAGCCATCTGGGAGTACACTGTGAGGGAAAGACATGTAGTCTGTCACCATCTTACGGAAACGTTGCCTCCTGCTGACTGGAGCCGTCTCGGATGGTGTAGACATTGGTGGCGCTGCCACAAAACTTCGCCACATTTGGAACATACTGGTCTTGCCCTGTGCAGAGGCGCTGCTTGTGCTCCCTCTTGTTGCAGAGCTGTCTCCACTGCCTCGACGCACAGAGCTGCTTTGTAAGCAGTAGCAGCAGCAGTGCTCTCGGCTGGAATGGGGGAACATTATGGATTGCACCAGTATGTCTTGGTACTCCCGCATTTTACGCTCCCGGTTCAACGGTGTGATGAGGCTTTGTAAGTTGTCCCGGTTAGCGAGGGTCTAGGAGGGTGTACACCCAATAATCAGACGTGGTGAGAATGTGGGTGATGCGGCGGTCGTTTCTCAGGCACTGCAGCATGAAATCAACCATGTGCTGCAGACTCCCAACTGGCCAAGAAACGCTGTCCCCTGCAAGAGGCGTCATCTCTGCCTGCTCTGCATCACCCCACCCTCGCTCTACATACTGACTAGAGTGTTGTGTACCTCCCTCTGGAGCGATGTCTTCCTCCTCCATTGACTCCTCCTCATCCTCCTCACAAAGTGAACACTGCCCAGCCCTTTGTGAGGAACCACGTTGCGCTGACTGTCCAGAAGGTGATGGAATTTGTGACTCCTCATCCTCCACCTCTTCCAAAACCTCATCCCTTATGCTTGCAGTGTTTTTTGAAGCAGGCAGATAAGGGGGACAGTCAGGCTGACTAGTGCATCAAACTGCACTCGCCATCCGCGTTGACTCATCAAACGCACGCAAAACGTGGCAGATGTCTTTCATAGAGGCCACTCAGTAGTGGTGAAGTGTGAACGACGCAAATTGCGAGTTGATTGCGCCTGATGCAGCTGATACTCCATTACTGCTGGCTGCTGCTCACACAACCGCTCCAACATATGTAACGTGGAATTCCACCTGGTGGGTACGTCACATATGATGCGATGTTTTAGGAAGGCGAAATTTTGCGTTTGCAGAGCTGCAATGCGCGATCTGGCCATGCTGGAACGTCGCAAGTGAGCGCACTCTAGGCGGACCTTGTGCAGCAGTGCATCAAGATCCGGATAGTCCCTCAAAAAACTCTGCACGACCAAGTTGAGCACATGTGCAGACATGGTATGTGAGTGAGGTTGCCAAGGCCCAGAGCTGCACCAGATTTCGGCCATTGTCACACACTACCAAGCCTGGCTGGTAGAGTTGAGCGATACTTTCCGATATACTAAAGTATCGGAATCGGAATGGTATCGCCGATATCACTAAAATATCGGCGATACCGATACCGATACCGGAAGTCCCATGTAAGTCTATGGGAACAAAATATCGCAACTAAAAAAAACCCATTCTTTCCTTGTAAACACTAAATATACACACATAGAATACATTATATATATATATACATGTCATTGTGACATATATATATACATATATGTATAGTTTATACACTTCTACATAGTAAAATATCCTCTCATTCAATTGCCGGGTAAAGCCGGCTTCAGTGAAAAGACAGAAGCACCCGACATGAAATGACACTTGGTGTACATAGGGTTAACCATGTCTTTTCATGTCGTTTGCTATCTGATTTGCACAAACAATTAAATCAGACTATGTGTGCAAAATTTCAACCTGTAGGGGTTAATTAAAGGTGTAAATTCGTTGTAAAAAAACGGACTTTTTTTGCTACGAATTTACCCCTTTAATTAACCCCTACAGGTGTGAAATTTTGCACACATAGTCTGATTTAATTGTTTGTGCAAATTAGGCTGGAGTCACACACAACCACAAAAAATCGGTCCGTTTTAGACGGTCGACAATCGGATCAAAATAAAAAACATCACATCTTTCTGGCATCCGATTTTCCTTCAAAGATGCGATTTAATCGCAGTGTGTGTACCTTGTAACATCCGATTTTCATCCGACTTGCGAGATTTTCTCGCAGGCTTGCAAAACTGACATATAATTGGATCCAAAAGAATAGTATTTAAATGCCAAAAGAAAGAATAGATATATACACATAGAGCACATATATATATATATATTTTTATATATATATATATATATATATATATATGTCATTGTGACATATATATATATACATATATTTATAGTTCTTACACTTCTACATACTGTTATAGCCGCTAATTCAATTGCCGGCTTCAGTGAAATCACAGAAGCCGACATGAAATGATACATTGTTTCCACACATTTAACCATGTAATTTCATGTATTTTTATATATGTTTGAAACATACAATTACATGAGTATATGTGTGCTAATTTCAGACATGTAGGGGTTAATTAAAGGTGTAAATTCGTTAAAAAAAAATGCGTGGGCTCCCGCTGTATTTTCTCCACCAGACAGACAAAGCAAGCGAGTGGGGGCAGATAATAATAGCCTAGGGAGGGTACATTTTTTTTGTGCCCCCCTGGCTACTAACATCTGCCCCCAGACACCCAGAAAGGGCAAATCTATAATTAGATTCGCCCTTTCTGGCACTTTGCCCGTTATTCCCATTGCCCTGTAGCGGTGGCGAATGGGTTAATAAGGGTTAAAATGACCTTGCAATTGAAAGGTCACTTTAAGCCAGGTTAATAATTGATAGCTGTCAATTAGGCAACTATCAATTATTAATCCTATTGTATGAAAGAAAAATCAAACACACACACTTTAATAAAAAATAAGTTTAATTAAATAATCACACAGTTTTTGACCATATTTTATTTTCCTGCTAAAACCATTTCCTGTAATAAAAATAAAATAAAAAAGCAAAATTATACTTACCAATCCGATGTACAGTCAGGTCCCACGGTGTAATCCATCAGAAAGGGTTAACAGGTTAAAGGTCGCAGAGAGCTAATAATGCTGTCTCAGACCTGTATTCCCCTGAATGAATAACTTCCTCTCCCAGCGAAAGTAGAGGAATAGATTCATGAATGGAGCTTAATTGATTTCTTGCCAATTTAACTGTAGTGACCTGACCTAAAGGGAAAGTGGACACAATCAATTAAGCTTCATTCATGAAACACATCCTCTCCTGTCGCCAGGAGAGGAACTTATTCATTCATGAGCTTTGAGCTGAGCATGCAGGATTACTTGCACTGCTTGGCTCAAAGCTAGTTAACCCTTTGTGGAAGGATTACAGCGTGGGACGTGACAGATCGGCGGAATAGGTAAGAATAATGTTGTTTTATTTCTTTTTCTTTATTTTAGGAGATCAATGGCTTCGCACGGATTTAGTGTAAAATAAAATATGGTCAAAAAAATGTGTTTTTATTTCATTAAAATTATTTATTCTTAAAGTGTGTGTGTTTTTTTATTTACTTCAATAGGATTAATAATTGATAGTTGTCTAATTGACAGCTATCAATCATTAACCTGCCTTAAGGTCACCTTTCAATTGCAAGGTGACAGTAAGGTGAGATTAACCCATTCGCCACCGCTACAGGGCAATGGGAATAGACGGGCAAAGTGCCAGAAAGGGCGAATCTAATTATAGATTTGCCTTTCTGGGGTGTCTGGGGGCAGATGTTAGTAGCCAGGGGGGGCACAAAAAATGCACCTTCCCTGGGCTATTATTATCTGCCCCCACTCGCTTTGCTTTGTCTGTCTGGTGGAGAAAATACAGCGGGAGCCCACGCATTTTTTTTCAACGAAATTACACCTTTAATTAACCCCTACATGTCTGAAATTTTGCACAAATACACTCATGTAATTGTATGTTTCAAACATATATAAAAATACATGAAATTACATGGTTAAATGTGTGGAAACAATGTATCATTTCATGTCGGCTTCTGTGATTTCACAAAACCCGGCAATTGAATTAGCGGCTATTACAGTATGTAGAAGTCTAGGAACTATAAATATGTATATATACATGTCACAATGACATGTATATAATATATGTATGTGTTCTATGTGTATATATCTATTCTTTCTAGTCTTTATTAAAGCTGTCAGTGTGATTTTACAGTATAGGCGGGGATGAATTGCCGGCTTTTCTAAAGGACACCGATGCGATTTCATCGCAAGTCACACAGTGTGGTCCGTTTGTAATCAGATTTTTCATCGCTCCCATAGACTTGCATTGGCGATTGTCGACCGACAATCGGTGACAATCGCAGCATGCTGCGATTGTACACGGACGTTTAAAACGGACCACAAAAAATCTGATACTGGGAGCTGCTCCATAGATTAACATAGGTCCGACTGCAATGCGATATTTCATCGCATTGCAGTCGTCCGATTTTGTCGCCAGTGTGACTCCGGCCTTAGATAGCAAAGGACATGAAAAGACATGGTTAACCCTATGTACACCAAGTGTCATTTCATGTCGGGTCACCCCACATGAAATGACACTTGGTGTACATAGGGTTAACCATGTTTTTCATGTCCTTTGCTATCTAATTTGCACAAACAATTAAATCAGACTATGTGTGCAAAATTTCACACCTGTAGGGGTTAATTAAAGGTGTAAATTCGTTGTAAAAAAAACGGACTTTTTTGCTACGAATTTACACCTTTAATTAACCCCTACAGGTGTGAAATTTTGCACACATAGTTGATTTAATTGTTTGTGCAAATTAGATAGCAAAGGACATGAAAAAGACATGGTTAACCCTATGTACACCAAGTGTCATTCATGTCGGGTTCTGCATTTTCACAAAAGCCGGCAATTGAATTAGCGGCTATTATACTATGTAGAAGTGTATGAACTACAAATATAAATATATATATATATGTGTCACAAATTCAATGACATGTATATATATATATATGAGGTGTAAAATTGCTGAAAAAAATGCGTGGGCTCCCGCCCTATTTTCGCAACCAGACAGACAAAGCCAGTGAGTGGGGGCAGATAATAATAGCCCAGAGAGGGACATTATTTTTGCCCCCCCGGCTACTAACATCTGCCCCCAGACACCCCAGGAAAGACAATCTATAATTAGATTCGCCCTTTCTGGCACTTTGCCCGTCTATTCCCATTGCCCTGTAGCGGTGGCGAATGGGTTAATATGGGGTTAAAGCCACCTTGCTATTGAAAGGTGACCTTAAGCCAGGTTAATAATTGAGAGCTGTCAATTAGACAACTATCAATTATTAATCCTATTGCATGAAATAAAAATAAAACACACACACTTTAATTAAAAATCATTTTAATGAAATAAAGACACATGTTTTTGACCATCTTTTATTTTACTGCAAAAAACCATTTCCTGTAATAAAAATAAAATAAAAAAGCAAAATTATTCTTACCTATCCCATGCACAGTCAGGTCCCACGGTGTAATCCTTCAGAAAGGGTTAATGTTTACTGCAGGGACCGCAGCTAATGCTGCAGCCTCACAGTAAACCCCAAATGATTGAGTTCCTCTCCTGCCTGACAGGAGAGTAAAGGCTGGGTGTCACATAACGATACACCAGCGATCCCGACAACGATATGCACTTGTCAGGATCGCTGGTGTATCGCTACATGATCGCTGCTGAGCTGCCAAACAGGCAGCTCAGGCAGCGATCTGGGACAGCGACACTGCGGGTAACATCGCTTAAGGGCCCGTCTCACATAGCGATCGCTGTGTGTGACATTCAGCGACGATCAGCCCCCTGCCGGGTATCGCTGATCGTCGCAGAAATGTCAGGACCTTTTTTTGATCGCTGGTTTCCCTCTGACAGGCACGCATCGCTGCGTGTGACAGGCGGGAGACCAGCGATCCGCTGGTAACCAAGGTACACAGCGGGTTTCCAGGCACCGCGCAGCGCTTGGAAACCCGCTGTGTACCTTGGATACCAGCTCCCTGCATCAGGGCGCTGGTATCCAAGGTACACAGCGGGTTTCTAGGCACAGCCCCGCGCCTGGAAACCCGCTGTGTACCTTGGTTACCAGCGGATCGCTGGTCTCCCGCCTGTCACACGCAGCGATGTGTGCCTGTCAGCGGGAAACCAGCGATCAAAGGTCCTGACATTTCAGCGACGATCAGCGATACCCGGCAGGGGGGCTGATCGTCGCTGAATGTCACACACAGCGATATCGCTGGTGAGCTCGCTGCTGCGTCACAAAACTAGTGACTCAGCAGCGATCTCGGTAGCGATATCGCTATGTGAGACGGGCCCTTAAGTGGAAAGCTTAATTGATTGCTTTCCACTTTCACTTCAGGTCAGCCAGGGACACAATCAGTGATGTCAGAGGGAACTGATTAACAAAAATAGGGGTTCCTTCGAAAAAAAAATGGCGTGGGGTCCCCCCTATTTTTGTTAACCAGCCAGATGAAGCAGACCGCTGAGGCCTGGATTTTCAGGCTGTTAAGGAGCCAAGATCCATGGACCTTGCCAGCCTGATAATACCAGGCCACAGCAGTCTGCATATCTTGGCTGATTAACAAAAATAGGGGATCCCCTCGAAAAAAATTGGCGTGGGGTCCCCCCTATTTTTGTTAACCAGCCAGATGAAGCAGACCGCTGAGGCCTGGATTTTCAGGCTGTTAAGGAGCCAAGATCCATGGACCTTGCCAGCCTGATAATACCAGGCCACAGCAGTCTGCATATCTTGGCTGATTAACAAAAATAGGGGATCCCCTCGAAAAAAATTGGCGTGGGGTCCCCCCTATTTTTGTTAACCAGCCAGATGAAGCAGACCGCTGAGGCCTGGATTTTCAGGCTGTTAAGGAGCCAAGATCCATGGACCTTGCCAGCCTGATAATACCAGGCCACAGCAGTCTGCATATCTTGGCTGATTAACAAAAATAGGGGATCCCCTCGAAAAAAATTGGCGTGGGGTCCCCCTATTTTGTTAACCAGCCAGATGAAGCAGACCGCTGAGGCCTGGTTTTTCAGGCTGGTAAGGATCCAATATCCATGGACCTTGCAAGCCTGATAATACCAGGCCACAGCAGTCTGCTTAGCTTGGCTGGTTAACAAAAATAGGGGATCCCCTCGAAAAAAAAACGGCGTGGGGATCCCCCTATTTTTGTTAACCAGCCAAGTAAAATGCAGACTGCTGCGGCCTGGTATTAAAAGACTGTCAAGGCCCATGGATTTTGGCCCTCAACAGCCTGATAATACCAGGCTACAGCAGCCCCACATTTGGCGCATCAAAAGATGTGCCAATTGTGGCACTTTACCCGGCTCTTCCCACTTGCCCTGTAGCGGTGGCAAGCGGGGTAATAAGGGGTTAATGTCACCGTTGATTGCACGGTGACAATAAGCCCGGTTAATAATGGAGAGGCGTCAATAAGACACCGATCCATTATTAATCCCAAAGTTATTAAATGTATAAAAAAAAGACAGCAAGAAAAAGTCTTTTAATGAAATAAAAGAGACAACACAGTTTTCATTTTTTTTATTGTACTCTCATTCCTGCGACGCCATCGATCTCCTGTAAAAAAAGAAAAAAAACAAACCAACAGTATACCACCTGTCCGACGCAGTCCATAGTAACGAGTGTCCCACGACGATCCAACTCTGCTACATCGCAATGACAGGCAGAGCCTGTCATTGCAACGCAGCACAGCTGATTACCTGCTTCCCCGGCGGTGACGTCATCGGACTGACTGCTTTACGGCCGCGATTACCCAGCAGTCACTGCAGTTATCGCGAGAAAACTGCATGTGACCGCCGGGGAAAGAAGATGGCGGCCATGAAGCAGTGCAGGACGTGACCGCCGGAGATCTTCTGCCGGGTAAGTGCCGCTGACTCCTGACAGACCCGACCGACGGACACTGACAGTGACAGTGACAATCCCGATTCCGGTATCCGATAAGACGAAAATATCGGAACTCGGAATCGGAATTCCGATACAGCTAATATCGGCGATACCCGATATTTGCAGTATCGGAATGCTCAACACTACTGGCTGGAGATTCGCTGGCAAAAACCACACGTCGCTCTCCTGCTTGATGGCATTCCAGAGCTCCTGCGCTGTGTGGCTTCGATTCCTCATGTAAATTAATTTCAGGACGGCCTGTTGACGTTTGGCCACGGCTGTGCTCATATCGGTCGCATCAGGTAAACGTTCACGGGTCCATGTGGAGGTAGACAGTGACGGCTCCTGCAGCGATGATTCTGAGGAACTGGAGTAGGAGGAGGAGTCAATGTGGACAGACTTGATTCCTGCAATCCTTGGAGTTGGCAGAACACGTACAGCGCCACTCGCAAGATCTGTACCCGGCTCCACAACATTGACCCAATGGGCAGTGAGGGAAAGGTATCGTCCCTGGCCATGGGTACTGGTCCACGCATCGGTGGTCAGGTGGACCTTGCTACTGACGGCGTTTCGTAGCGCATGTTTAATTTTTCCTCAACATGCTTTTGCAGACCAGGGACGGTTTGCCTGCTGAAATAAAATCGGCTGGGCACATTGTATTGTGGGACTGCCAATGACATTAAGTCACGGAAACTGTCAGTCTCCACCAGCCTGAATGACAGCATTTCAAGGGACAGGAGTTTTGCAATGCCAGCATTCAGAGCCTGTGCTCGTGGATGGTTTGCCGAGTATGGCCGTCTTTTATCCCATGCCTGTGCTACCGATGGCTGTTTTGTGGCTGGGAGTGTGAGGATGACAGGGAACTTGCAGCTGTGGGTGGAATAACACTGGGTCTCTGGACAACAGTTACAGAGGTTCTTCCATGGCGATCCTGTGAGGAAGCCGAACCAGCTGTGTGTGAGCTGGAGGAAGAGGCTCCAACACGAGCTGAAGATGTAGGTGCTGCTGTAGGTTGGCCTACATCTCCAGTGTGTCTTTGTAACTCAGCTACGTGCTTTGTCTGTACATGTTTCCACATATTTGTGGTATTGAGGTTACTGATATTTTTACCTCTTTTAACTTTTTTTTTACACAGCTTGCATTTGACATAGCAAATATCATCTGCAAGTGTGTCAAAAAAGGACCATGCAGTGCAAGTCCTGGGAGCGCCCGGTTTGGCTGTTGGAAGAGAACTGCTACGAACAGGTGCCAAACTGGAGGGTACAGGCAACCGAGTCTGCAGCTACCTCTCCTTACTGTTTGGACCGTTGGGGCAATCTCTTCCTCAGAGCTGCTACCACTACCTTCCTGTTCCTCACGCCATGTTGGGTCTTGGACCTCATCATCTCCACTACCCTCTTCCAACACCTGCTGCTGTTGGGTGGTCTGGCCAGCACCTTGCTCAACAGAAATGGCACCTGAGTCTCATCATCATCAGATGCGTTCTGCTGTGTGCTGACCATCGGCACTGGCTCACCCGCCTCTTCACATTCAGAGAGACACAGCTGTTGCGCATCACTGCATACTGCCTCTTCTTCACATTCCAGAATGCTGCTTGGCTGGGCCCCTGTTTCCAAGCCAACAGATTCTGAGAACAGAAGCAGAGACTCAGCTGGCTCCAGTTCATAACTCTCTGACTGCCTGGGCAATTTGGCAGGCGGTGAAGAGACAGATGGTTGTTCAACAGTGCTGTGGTCCTGAGAGGAGGTGGAAGCAATTGAAGTCGATGCATTGGCTGCCATCCAACCAACAACGGCTTCAATTTGTTCTTCCCGCAGCAGAGGGGTACGCTGAGCTCCTACAAAAGTGCGCATAAAGGAACGCTCACGGGGAAAACTGGTGGATGCTGTGTCACTGAGTGCGGCAGCAGCCACAGAATCCCCACGTCCTTCCCTGCTGAAACTCCCGGCCACGACCACGTGCCTTACTTCCTGCCTTCTTCATCTTGGTAGATTGATAAAGAAAGTCAGAAAAGTTATAAGGCCTAAGTGTGGTTATTCCTCAGAGACTGCAGTGAACACTGCAGACAACTGTTCAGTAGCTGTGAAAGGCCCCTTTGTGTACTTCTATAGTGTTTGCAACCAATGTATTGTATACGGATGGAAGCGCGTCACACTAATAGATTAGATTTTTTTCAAATATAATGGAGCAGCACCAATTAGTGAAGGATGAGGCAGTGACACACGCTCAGCAGACTACAACCAGCAGTAGTTGAAGAACTAACTGGAGCGTGATCTGCACTCAAAAAATGAAAAGCTCACAGACTACAGTGAACACTGAAACACAACTGTTCAGTAGCTGTGAAACGCCCCTTTGTCTACTTTATAGTGTTTGCAACCAATGTATTGTATACGGATGGAAGCGCGTCACACTAATAGATTAGATTTTTTTCAAATATAATGGAGGCAGCACCAATTAGTGAAGGATGAGGCAGTGACACACGCTCAGCAGACTACAACCAGCAGTAGTTGAAGAACTAACTGGAGCGTGATCTGCACTCAAAAAATGAAAAGCTCACAGACTACAGTGAACACTGAAACACAACTGTTCAGTAGCTGTGAAACGCCCTTTGTCTACTTCTATAGTGTTTGCAACCAATGTATTGTATACGGATGGAAGCGCGTCACACTAATAGATTAGATTTTTGGCAAATATAATGGAGCAGCACCAATTAGTGAAGGATGAGGCAGTGGCACACGTCAGCAGACTACAACCAGCAGTAGTTAAAGAACTAACTGGAGCGTGATCTGCACTCAAAAATGAAAAGCTCACAGACTACAGTGAACACTGAAACACAACTGTTCAGTAGCTGTGAAACGCCCCTTTGTCTACTTCTATAGTGTTTGTAACCAATGTATTGTATACGGATGGAAGCGCGTCACACTAATAGATTAGATTTTTGGTAAATATAATGGAGCAGCACCAATTAGTGAAGGATGAGGCAGTGACACACGCTCAGCAGACTACAACCAGCAGTAGTTGAAGAACTAACTGGAGCGTGATCTGCACTCAAAAAATGAAAAGCTCACAGACTACAGTGAACACTGAAACACAACTGTTCAGTAGCTGTGAAACGCCCCTTTGTCTACTTCTATAGTGTTTGCAACCAATGTATTGTATACGGATGGAAGCGCGTCACACTAATAGATTAGATTTTTGGCAAATATAATGGAGCAGCACCAATTAGTGAAGGATGAGGCAGTGACACACGCTCAGCAGACTACAACCAGCAGTAGTTGAAGAACTAACTGGAGCGTGATCTGCACTCAAAAAATGAAAAGCTCACAGACTACAGTGAACACTGAAACACAACTGTTCAGTAGCTGTGAAACGCCCCTTTGTCTACTTCTATAGTGTTTGCAACCAATGTATTGTATACGGATGGAAGCGCGTCACACTAATAGATTAGATTTTTGGCAAATATAATGGAGCTGCACCAATTCCACAAAATCAAATAAAAAAAAAGAGTCAGTGAGTGACACGTGCAGATGCCTACAAACAGCGGTGGATGCAGAGCAAACTGCAGCGTCACCTGCACTCACACACACCTTGCACAGAGCTGTTAAAACAACACTGGCAAAAGGAAGCTTTACACAGCGGTTGGTAAACTAGCCTGCCTAAAGCACAGTAGAGTACACAAAATCGCAATGTCTAACTGTCCCTCAGAGTCAGCAGAGCAGCGTTCTGTCCCTAACTGAGTTCACAGCACAGTGACGCTAAAATGGCGGCGGCGCCTTTTATAGTGCATTCTGACATCATTTCAGCAGCCAATCACAGCCATGCCATTAGTTAAGATGACCGCAGCATTACAGGATGTGCCCACACTTCATAAGATTCCTCATTGGCTGACTAAAATCACATTGCCTCTCAAAGAATTATGGGAACTTCCGATTCCGGTATACGATATATGAAAAATATCGGAACTAAGTATCGGAATTCCGATACAGCGAATATCGGCGATACCCGATACTTGCGGTATCGGAATGCTCAACACTATCCCTGAGATTTTTGGACCTCCTAATGGTGATGCTAGGTCTATCAGGGAGAATGTGGTTCAAAATGGATCAGTCTGCAGGATGGGCCATGCCCTATGGAGACAGTCCTTCATGCGTGAAAACTGAGAGTGATATCTCGTAATGAATCTGACCTCCTGAGATGATTCTTTATTGGCCTTGTTGTATAGCAATGATTGTCGGCTAGAATATTTCGCCCGATGGTAGGCTCTCTTAATGGAGCGTATGCTATATCCTCTCTCGAGGAATCTATTGGATAAATCCTGGGCCTGTTTTTCAAATTCACAGTTGTTCGAGCAGATTCTGCGAATGCGCAAAAACATGCCCGACCGGAATAGAATTAACCAATGGTTTAGGATGTGCAGAGGAGGCGTGCAATAACATGTTAGTTGAGGTCTCCTTCCTGAAGACGCCAGTCATAAAAAATTGTCAGAGTCCCTCCAAACCACAACATCCAAAAAATCAATGCTGCTGAAATCATACTTATATGTAATATGAATGTTCTTGGTATTTGAGTTCAATGCCGCAAAGAATTGAAGCAACAAACTCAAATCCCCCTGCCAGATCAGTAAAATATCGTCAATGTACCGCACCCCGAAGGGGATGCGGTCCATTGACGAACCACGATCCGGCAGGGAAAGGTCCCTCTCCCACAGCCCAGGAACAGGTTGGCGTAGGCGGGAGCAAAGGATGCCCCCATGGCTGTACCCTGGAGCTGCAGGTAGAAGGACCCTTTAAAAAAAAAAGTTGTGGGTTAGGGAGAACTCCAACAATTCAAGAATTAGATGGATGATGTCCTCTGATAAATTGGACATCAAGAGGAAATGTCTAACTGCAGACACTCCATCTTCATGTTTAATGCTGGTGTACAGGGATTCTACATCCCCTGTCACCAGTAACATGTCAGAATCCACATGAAGACCATCAACTCTGCGTAAAAATTCACTGGTGTCAATCAGGAAGGAAGGCAAACTCTCGACAAGAGGTTGTAATTTGGATTCGATCCAACAATTTACTTTTTCCAAATAATTGCCCGAGCCGGAAATGATTGGACGACCTGGGGGCGCCTCACTGTTTTTGTGTATCTTGGGCAAAAGATACATGGTAGAAATAGTGGGTTCTTGTGGCTGGAGTGCTGAGGCCAATTCCTTAGTGTGGTACCATTGTGGGTAGCATCATTAAGAATTTTCTTGAGTTGTTCCATGTATGCCGACAAGGATTGAACATGAGGCGTTTGTAACATGTCTTATTGTTCAGCTGTTCAAAGGCCTCTCTCTCATAGAGAGATTTGGGCCAAAATAACAATGTTACCGCCTTTGTCGGCTGGCTTCAGCACCACATCAGGAAGTGCCCGCAGGTCGTCCAATCTGGCACGCTCCTGACGGGTCAAATTGTCGCGTGTTATATACCTGGGAATTTTCGTGAATTCACTCGTGACCACCTGCACAAATAGATCAACAGCTGTGCATGTGGCCAGAGGGGGAAATTTTTTTGATTTAGCTCTAATGGACGCAGGGATCTTACCTCCCTCGCCCAATTCGTGCTCAGCTGACAATTCCTCCAGGTTCTGTATGGCTATTTGTTCCTCCTCTGTGGGGAACAAATTATGTAAATCAGGATCAAAAAAATATTTCTTAAAAATCAAGGATCTGGCAAATAAATGAAGATCCTTGATTGCTGTGAATAAATCAAAGTTAGATTTAGGAGAAAAAGAGAGTCCCTTACTCAATAAAGACAGGTCATGGTTAGTTAGTATATGAGTACTCAGGTTAATTACCTTGTTGTCATTCCTTTTATATTCAGAAGATTTAATCTGCATACGTTTGTAGGGATGAAAATTATCATCTCTTGTTCTCTTAGACCTGGGCCAAGACCGTGTCATCATTGAGGAAGCTGACCATTCAGAGGAATCACTCATAGTCGAGAGAGAACTAGCTGACGCTGATCCAGATAATTTGGGAACTTGTGTGGGAGACCTTCTCCAAAAATAAACATTATTGGTAGAATAGTCTCTCATATCCCTTTGAAATTTGGAGGTTTGTGTCTCCTGAATTTTTTTCACACAAAGATCTAAATTCTTCTCAATACGTGATTCAAAGGTAACAATTTTGTCAGCTGGACATTTTGATCTTAATTCACGTTCTGCATCATCAATTGATTTATCCAAATTAGAAATAATTTTAGTATTGAAATCCACCAAAAGTCGCATAAATGTATGAGAACATGCATTGCACGCCTCCTCCCATTGTTTGATAAAATCCTCATCATCCATAGGAAAAGATGGGGCCACACGTATCCTTAGTCCTCTCGGAATCATTTTACATGAAATATACTTCTCCAAGAAGGCACTGTTCTACCATGTTCTTGTTCTCCTCGTTAGCCACCTTTCAATCTCAATAGCTTGTTTTTCAAACGTCTGATCAACTGATGGCCCCACCAGCTCCAAACACCTGCTCAATTTGACCGAGCCAAGTTTTGTCTTTGGCCTGGAAATCCATGATCAAGAAGAAAATTGCACCTGTGCAAAACACAGTAATTAAACAATGAAAACACTTCATAGAACACATGCCCATACAAATGATGTAAAGTTAGTATATGGGGGAAAAAATCTCGCCATCAAGGTACATATGGGCAATATGGAAATGCATGGGAAAATCGCCAAACAATAGAAACACTGAAGAAAAGAAAACGATCAACAAAGTCCCAAATATTTGAATAGAAATTTTTTTTATTGAAATATCAAACAGGGAAGCAAGAAGGAATGGCACTCAAACCAATTTACACATGTGGGACAATGATTGCGTCTGGACAACTTGATTTTTATCAGTGAGGCTTAACACCTGCCTTATGTGGTCGGCACTTAGGATGATCATGTGGTTCGTTTTGTCGCTGTTCATTGGTGGATTCAGACTTTTTATACCCTTTCACTTCCCCTTTCCCATCACTCCTTGAAAAAGGCACATACGCCGAAACGCGCGTCGGGGTGGACACACGAGGTACCCTCTTCTCTCCTGACTCATAGCAGGTAAAAGCACTGGCTATTATACTTACTACATATTTGAACCGGCGTCATAACGCTTTTATTTGATACACAGTCTCAGGCTGAGCATTTAGTTTTTGATTTATAGCCTCTGGGTCATTGTTCCCAATATACCATGATGTTATACTGCTACGTCAGTTGTTGAATTTACATGCACTTATACCTCATATTTATTTATTTTTTGACTTCCTATGTGTGTCCTTGTCCCACATGTGTAAATTGGTTTGAGTGCCATTCCTTCTTGCTCCCCTGTTTGATATTTCAATAAAAAAATTTCCATTCAAATATTTGGGACTTTGTTGATCGTTTTCTTTTCTTCAGTGTTTCTTCTGCTTGACCTTGTTGTAGTAGACTGCTGTCTTAGAAATTTTATGGATGGAGGCAACATGACGATCACTGTATCCTTCTGCTAGCAAAGCCAGAATTGGGCCCTTTTTTTCCTCACTCAAGAATTTTCTTTTCAACTACTTTGGCATGGTTAAAAGTTATTTTTTCATTCCATTACTTTTGGGATATTACTAGCACTTGTTTTGCCATCCAGCTTGTTCTATTGCAAGAGGATAGTGAACACCACAGCAGTGTTTTTATACTTTCCTTCATCAATTAAGATTTGGTTCAGGTGTTCACCTAATCAGACGTACATTAAGTAGAATGAGGTGTACTCTGGTTTTAATTCAACTGACACTGGAAAGGAATGGCTGTCAGACACCAAGATGATGATTTTTATAAAACTGTGCAGTGGTCTCTTAATTTTTGCCAAAGCTGTGTATATATATACATAGATATATATAGATATATATCTATATATATATGATATATATTTATATTATATCTATATATATATATAGTTTTTTACACTTATATTTATTATGCCCCAGGAAAATCCACGTTAATATCATATCTGACAGCATTCCAACTCCAACTTATTTGGAGTTGGGGTTATATTTAGAGGCATTTTTTTAGAATGTACCCACAAGTTACAGTTGTTGCATACTTTCTTACATGATTTTCTGAAATGTGCAACATCTTTGCTGCAATTATTGAAAATCTTGGCAAAAACACTGTTGTTTTGTGGTGACTTTGCAGCAGAAAGAACTACTTAATTGCAATGTATGAACTCTATGCTAAATGTTTAGATTGTTGACATTTTTTGTGATTGGAATCATGTCTTACGCACAGTGTAGTGCAACGTGAAGGGATAAGGGGAAGTGAGCCCAACACTAGGGAATGGGGGAGTGGAAACCCTAGGCAGATCTAAAATCACCCTGTCTGCCCTAAATGTCCCTATATAGGTTCTGCACCTATTGCCGAGCAGGAACCTAATCCCTGCCTGACCCTGATAATAAGCCCTGCCTAGGGAATGACGGGGTGCCACTAGCTGATTCCCACTACCACTAAAGATAGCTGGGATAGACAAACAAAGTGAGCACTTATCTTGAGGAGACTCAGAGATGTAACACCATGGAGGAAGATAGCAGACTGCTATAGCTCCAAACCTCAACAGGGGGAAACAGAAATATCACTGGTAACTTCCAGCACCAGGCTGGAAGTCTATAAACACCCAGGTCCAGGTGAGTCAATTAGAGCCGGAGAAAGGTGGCCACTGGGTCAAAGAGTCAGAAGGGTTAAGAATGTGTGTACAAAACCAAATGCAGAGGCCTTCTGCAGCTAGATGCAGTGCGACTGTCTGCAACTTTTGACATACCCGTGACACATTAGCTGTTTCTTTTCTTTTCTGTCTAGCCCAGATCGACATGATGACTTCTCCAAGCCACAACTCAATTAACATGCAACACATTTTGTGGAGCACTTAAAAAGGTCTATGTTTTAATATCAAGTGCTAAATCCTTGCAACATTTTTGATGTATGTTGCTTAGCACATATGCATAATGACAAAATTTAAAACTAATTATACCTGCATGATGAGTATATAAATTTTGTCTTTTTTTGTATGTACTAATGAACCAAAGCAGTTTTCAGATTGTATAGACTAATAAAGAAATTTGTAACTATACAATATATATTTCTATTAGTTAGGACCTTATTAAAAGCATTTGTCAAATTTTAATAGTTATAAAAAATGTTATTATTGACTAAATCATTTCTAACAGGTTGATTTTAGGATTAACGCTGAAGCTACGTTCCTTCAAAATGCTGTAACAACATTCAAGCGATTTATTTGGTACCACAGCATAACTAAAATAAAATAACAAAGACATTGTGTTAATAGACCTTCAAAGGCAAGCATTTTAAAAATCGTGTATATTTAGGCCAGTGTTGAGAAAAAAGAATGGCTTAAGTCCCCATGGTAACACAATGATAATTAATCAGAATTGCTAACTTAATTACAGGACCCAGAAATTAGAACAAAGCACACCTCCATTAAACCATCCTTGTTGTAAATGAATTGCTTATTTAATTCCCTTTCAAAGGCTCATTTACTTTAAAACGGGCAGCTATTGCTAATTACAATCTGGTGACTGCTTATTAACTCTTTCAAAACAGTAAAGATATTTGCTATACCTTTATATGTAAAGTTTTGGAAGTTTTTATCAATATTGTTCTTCCCACTGCAAACAATTTAAGACTATGTTACATTGGATTAACATTCTGAATAACATTGCTGTTGTTTCTTTGATAATTAATTAAAACAACGTTTCAGTAAAGCTTTTAGGCTTAGCAAAGATAAACAGTAAAATAACTACTCTTTTAATGTATAAATTGGAATTATATTTAATAATCCTGGATTAACTCACTCAATTGCTATATTGGTCAATTTCAAAATCACTTTTGAAAGATGTGCATGTTGGGCCAAATTCTAGCATGATGGTGATTTGAGCCAAATCTTGTGAGTCTTTCAGGTGGGAATTATTAATCATAATTGTATTAGTGAAACAAACCCACCAGTCAGGCCTTGCACTGGCTAGTCTGTTTCACAATTTAACCTCTTTACTGGGATCTGAACATTGCCGCAGTGGGAGCTTGAGAATTCATTGACTGGAAGAGAAAAAGGCAAAAAAAAAAAAAAACCCCACAAGTGACCCCATTTTGGAAACTAGACCCCCTAAGGAACTTATCTAAATCTTTGGTGAGCACTTTGAACCCCAAGTGCTTCACACAAGTTTATAATGCCGGGCATGAAAATAAAAAATCCTATTTTTTTTTCCCCCAAAAATTATCTTTTAGTCGCTAATTTTTTATTTTCCCAAGGGTAACAGGAGAAATTGGACCAAAAAGTTGTTGTCCAATTTTTCCTGAGTATGCTGATACCCAATATGTGGGGGGGAACCACTGTTTGGGCCCACGGCAGAGCTCGGAATGGAAGGAGCACAATTTGACTTTTTCCAACCAAAATTGGCGGGATTTGAGATTGGACACCATGTTGCATTTGGAGAGCCCCTGATGTGCCTAAACTGTGGAAACCCCCCACAAGTGACGCCATTTAGGAAACTAGACCCCCTAAGGAACTTATCTAGATCTTTGGTGAGCAATTTGAACCCCAAGTGCTTCACAGAAGTTTATAACATACAGCCGTAAAAATAAAAAATCCTTTTTTTTTTTTTTACAAAAATGATTTTTTTGCCCCCAATTTTTTATTTTCCCAAGGGTAACAGGAGAAACTGAACCCCAAAAGTTGTTGTCCAATTTGTCCTGAGTA
Organism: Oophaga sylvatica; assembly: GCA_033576555.1. NCBI lineage: Eukaryota > Metazoa > Chordata > Amphibia > Anura > Dendrobatidae > Oophaga > Oophaga sylvatica. The sequence goes on from JARQOD010000002.1 coordinate 379,282,707, forward strand.
CGCTGATACCCAATATGTGGGAGAAAACTACTGTATGGGTACACGTTGGGGCTCGGAAGGGAAGTAGTGACGTTTTAGATTGCAGACTTTGATGGAATGGTCTGGGGGCGTCATATCGCATTTGGAGAGCCCCTGATGCCCTAAACAGTGGAAACCCCCACAAGTGACCCCATTTTGGAAAAAAGACCCCACAAGGAACTTATCTAGATGTGTGGTGAGCACTTTGAACCCCGAAGTGCTTCACAGAAGTTTATAACGTACAGCCGTTAAAAACAAAAAATCATTTTTTTTTTTTACAAAAATGATATTTTCGCCCCCAGTTTTTTATTTTCCCAAGGGTAACAGAATTGCTTAGGACAAATTGCACAATAACTCTTGGGGTCCAGAATACGCTGATACCCCATATGTGGGGGTAAACTACTGTTTGGGCGCATGGCAGAGCTCAGAAGTGAAGGAGCACTGTTTGACTTTTTCAACGCAGAATTGGCTGGAATTGAGATCAGACGCCATGTCACATTTGGAGAGCCCCTGATGTGCCTAAACAGCGGAAACCACCCAATTCTAACTCCAACCCTAACCCCAATACACACCATAACCCTAGTCCCAACCCTTACCACAAAGCTAACCCTAACACACCCCTAACCCTAATCCCAACTGTTATGAATGTGCTAGAGATGGTTTCTGAGCAGAGGCTCCCTCTGGTGATTACAGACAGTACTGAACCTTTCAGCGAGGAATGGCAATCTGGGTTCACTGACTGGTCTGATATAAGGGAGGTTCCCTCCCATGATGGTTGCCGGAAATCAATTGTTCTTGTCTCAATTGTGGTTCCTGGTTCATTTGGAAGTTTGCTGGAGTCTTGCCTGCATCTCCTGCTTTCAGATAAGATATTTTTTGCTTTTCTTTTTGTGCTTGCTTTTTGCATTGTTTTCTGCACTTTTGTGGAGGTCAGCCAGGTCCCCTCCTGTGGCCTGAGCTACTAGCACTTTTCACCCTGGAAAACAGGTCAGAAATCAAGGGTAACGGATATTGATACTTCACAGTGATCTTATTCAAGAGACGATAATCAATACACGGCCTCAATGAACCATCCTTTTTGGCCACAAAGAAAAAAACCGGCACCCAAGGGTGAAGAGGTTGGTCTGATATGACCCTTCTCCAATGACTCCTTGATATAAGATCGCATAGCATCGTGTTCAGGTACAGACCAGTTAAAAAGGCGACCTTTAGGAAATTTACCACCAGGCACTAATTCAATAGCGCAATCGTAGCTCCTGTGAGGGGGCAAAGATGCAGATTTACTTTCACTAAATACATCCGAAAAATCAGTCAAAAAGTCAGGAACATCCTGAGACTTGGGAGAGGCAGAAAAAACAGGAGTGTCGGCATTAACACAATGGCAGCCCCAACTGGTCACAGACACAGATTTCCAATCCAAAACAGGATTATGAGACTGTAACCAAGGGAAACCTAGTACAATAATGTCATGCAGATTATACAGCACCAGAAATTTGCATTTCTCCTGATGATCTGGTTCAACCCTCATTATCACCTGAGTAGAAAAACTGGGGTTTATTCTCCGCCAGAGGGGTAGAATCAATGCCCAGTAGGGGAATAGACTTCCGCAGGGGTATCATGGGAAACCCACAACGTTTGGCAAAGTCAAAATCCATCAGGTTAATAGCTGCTCCTGAATCAACAAAAGCCTGAGCAGAAAATGTGGACAGGGAGCAAATCAGGGTAACAGTCAACAGAAATTTAGTCTAAACACTACCAAGACAACTGAGCGTGCAAAACATCTTCCCCGCTTAAGGCAGACTGAAATAGCATGAGAGGCATCACCACAGTAGAAACATAACCATTGCGCTTTCGAAACTCATGACGCTGAGCCCAGAAGTCACTCTATCACACTGCATGGGCCCAGGAGCTGGCTCACAAGGCAACACTATCTCACGCATACCTCTCCGCTCACGCAAAACATCTGTCAATTTGAATAGCCAATGACATAGAATCATTGAGACCAGAGGGAGCAGGGAATCCCACCATAACAGCCTTTACATTCTTGATAGCCCCTTCCAAAAAAGGACTGGTTGGTAACTGATGGGTTGCAGATTCCTAAACTAACGACACAACTAGAAGTAGCCGTGGAGCGTTCCTACGTTGATCCTAGACGCCTCGTCACAGCCTGAGAGATAACTACACCTAAAGGCAGAAAGATGAAAGCTATCTGCCCCGGAGCAGATCCCCAAAGAAAATAGGAAGCCCCCAAACATATAATGGCGGTTAGACAAGATGAAAACACAAACATAGGCAGAAAATAGATTGAGCAAAAGCTGGGGCCACAAGCTGACTAAATAGGATAGCAAAGGAGAGATTACTTTCTGCAACCCAGAAAACCCTACAAAATCCAACACTTCTGATTACAAAATACTGAGATCACACGATCTCGCAACCCGCTAAATCAGATCTCAGTGTGAACAAAAACCAAGCTGCAGCCACTGAAAAAACAGGAAAAAGCAAATGAGCAAATAACAGTGGCTGCAGATAAACTCTGAGGAGCTCAGGCCCCAGGAGGGGACCTGGCTGACCTCCACAAAAGTGCAGAAAACAATGCAAAAAGCAAGCACAAAAGAAAAGCAAAAAATATCTTATCTGAAAGCAGGAGATGCAGGCAAGACTCCAGCAAACTTCCAAATGAACCAGGAACCACAATTGAGACAAGAACAATTGATCACCGGCAACCATCATGGGAGGGAACCTCCCTTATATCAGACCAGTCAGTGAACCCAGATTGCCATTCCTCGCTGAAAGGTTCAGTACTGTCTGTAACCACCAGAGGGAGCTCTGCTCAGAAACCATCTCTAGCACATTCATAACACCAACCCTAACCCTAATCCTACTTTAGCCGCAACCCTAACCCTAACCCTAATGGGAAAATGGAAAAAATACATTTTTTTAATTTTATTATTTTTCCCTAACTGAGGGGGTGATAAAGGGGGGTTTGATTTACTATTTATAGCGGGTTTTTATGATTGGCAGCTGTCATGCTAAAAGACGCTTTTTATTGCAAAAAAGTTTTTGCATCGCCACATTTTGAGAGCTATAATTTTTGCATATTTTGGCCTACAGAGTCATGTGAGGTCTTATTTTTTGTGGTACGAGTTGACGTTTTTATTGGTGCCATTCTTGAGCATGTGACATTTTTGATCGCTTTTTATTTCGATTTTTGGGAGGTTACAATGAACAAAAATCAGTAATTCATGAATTTCTTTTGGGGGATGCGTTTATACCGTTCCGCGTGTGGTAAAATTAATAAAGCAGTTTTATTCTTCTGGTCAGTACGATAACGGTTGATACCTCATATATATCATTTTTTTATGTTTTGGTGCTTTTATAGAATAAAAACAATTTTATATAAAAAATTATTATTTTTGCATCGCTTTATTCTGCGAGCTATAACTTTTTTTTTTTTTTCGCTGATGATGCTGTATGGCGGCTTGTTTTTTGCGGACAAGATGACGTTTTCAGCGGTACCATGTTTATTTAGATCGATCTTTTTGATCGCGTGTTATTCCACTCTTTGTTCGGCTGTATGATGATAAAGCATTGATTTTTTGCTTTGTTTTTTTTTTTAAGGGGTTCACTAAAGGGGTTAATAGTGGGACAGTTTTATAGGGGGGTTCGTTACGGACGCGGCGATACCAAATATGTGTACTTTTATTGTTTTGTTTTTTTTATTTACAGGAAAAATGAATTTTTGGGGGAATATTTTTTTTCTTTATTTTGGAATTTTTTTTAAAACATGTTTATTTTTATTTTTTTCACTTTTTTACTTTGTCCCAGGGTGGGACATCACTGTAAAATGTCAGATCGCTGGTGTGACAGTGTGCACAGCATTCTTACACCAGCGATCGCTCTGGCACTGCTGCAGGCTTCTCAGTGCCTGCTCTAAGCAGGCACTGAGGAAGCCGCCTCCCTGCAGGACCGGAGGCCATCTTGGATCTGTGTCTTTGGAGGAAGAAAGGCCTCAGAACAGCGCAATTACATTGCGCTGTTCTGAGGGTCTCAGGGGAGCGTGCAGGGAGCCCCCTCCCTGCGCGATGCTCCCTGTGCCAGGGGTTAATGTGCCGGGAGCGGTCCGTGAACGCTCCTGACACACAGTCCCGGGTGTCAGCTGTGATAATCAGCTGACACCTGGCCGCGATTAGCTGCGCTCCCCCCCGGGATGCAGCTGATCGCTATGACGTACTATCCCATCCATAGGCAGATTGGCACGGGTTTCATGGACGTGATAGTACGTCTGATGTCAGAGAGGGGTTTAAAGAACCACTCCAGTGATTTTTTATTGCAGTGCTGGAGTGGTGCTTCTAATCTAAGTTCTCTGCACTTTGTCTCATACTTCATCTGTTATTGACGTCGCTGTTGTTGTCTTCTGCAGATTGTGGCCTGACGGATCTCTCCAGTGTTTTGTGAGTGATCTGTAAATCACAACTCAGTGTAAGTCTATGAGAGTCAGAATAAGACTATCATAGACTTACATTAACAGCTCACGATCGTTACCTCTGACTTCCTGTCAGTCAGACGATGCGACCACAAAATGGCGGCGCAGCACCAGAGCGGCAAAGAGAAGAGCTGATGACAGAGGCTGTTACATATAAGATCACTCCAACTCTGCAATAAAAGAAATTGCTGGAGCTGTCCTTTATGATGCATTTTTTTACTCTATTCTTCCTTAAGTTGTATTATTTTTTCACTTACTTAAAAAGGCAGCTATAATTTTCAATGTAGAGAGCTCATAACGAATGTAACCAGTATTCTTTGTTCTACAATAGTCTATGGATAACTTATCCAACTGTATGGAATACAAATAAGAGCTGTAGAATCATACTATATTGTACAGCAGTGACGCCCCTAGAAGAGATTTACTCTCACTGCTGTTCTCCCTTTCCCTCTCATAGCATGTCTTACAAAAAAAGATTTTAAGATAATTCCTTTTACCAACTCATTTTCCAAAAGAGAATTATAAACAATTGCCATGTACTCTTTATTATTGTTTTTCATAGTTGTATAAAATACCATATAATAACATTTATTTTATAATACCTTACGAGTTTGATTTGCTTTTCTTGATATGTTGGATTTGTAATAAAATAAATAAAATTAACAACAAGTGCCGTTGAGTCTGCCATAATTGAGTGTCCATTTTTTTCTCACTTGAAAGCCAAAACGACCATTTTTCAAAATACTGGTATCTTGTAATAACATCAAAGTATTACCAGGGAAATATTTCCTAACTTTGTTGTGAATTCATTTAAATTGTAATAAATCTTTGTTTTTCATTAAATTTGAAATCTCTCAACAGGACGGATTTGGTGCCTGTAATCAAGCAGTTACTTGTTTGTCTCTTTACACCAAGCCCAGAGTTGAGAGCAATCAACCCCAGAGATCATTTAATTAGCAGTTTTCCTGATTGAGGCAACATTTTGTGGAAACGAGGATCACAAGGGTTGAGATACACGAGGGCTTCTCTTATGTGGAATTATTAGCACTGAGAAAAAAAATTGTCCTATACTAAGTTACAATTATTTCTTGTCAATGAGACAGTATGAAGTTTTCATCTATTGTGTCTCTAGTCACATTTATGGCTGTTATAATTTATAATACTTTTATCAGTATGGTGTATAGTATGTTCAAGCAAAAAAACATACTGTCATACTAGTTATAGATAATAAACCATAACTAGAAACAACATAAGATGGTCTTTGATTTTCTAGATATTTTGCTTATCGTATACTGATTTTCTTTTACACAATTATCATTAATATCCAGATACAAAAGTAGATGTTAAAACCAGAGATAAGTTTAGTGAGATATTAGTTACACAATAAAGGCCCAGAAGTGTCAACAAGGACAGAGACTACTCAATTTGTGACACCTGAGGACTGCTACATGTTTTCTGATTGACGATAGTTTAATAGCCTGTTCAGAGAGGCAGACTGCATATACTATGTGCTCAGAACTATCAGTAATAGATACTGTATGTGAGGCTGAGTCACTTCTCATGAACAGGCCATGTCTGATAAATAGCCAGGAGGGTATGTCACAAACAGAGGGAAAGAAACAAAGTCATAGTCAAGTACCGGTGTGAGGTTAAAATACCAGAAGATAGCAGATCAAAGCAGAAGGGGTTAAACAGATGGATGTTCAGAACATGGTTCAAGGTCAGGCAGTGATACATCAACAAGAAAAATACAAGGCACAGAGTAAACCAACCATACTTAGCTGAAGCTACAGCGAAAGCTCCAGACTGCCAGCTCAGTTAAATAGATGAATAATCAAGCGAATTGGTAGCACCTGACGAGAGCTCAGCACATTCCAATCTCAGATTGGATGGTCGAGCTGTCAATAAAAACACAGACAGTGCAACATGCTCCTGCTCCAGACTGAACAACTCAGTTGTCAATCAACTACACCAGACAGCTCAGCACACCTCTCCACCAGACTGAACAACTGAGCTGTCAATCATTACACAGACATCTCAGCACGACCCTGCCCCAGATGGACAACTGAGCTGTCAATCACTGTACAGACGCTCAGCACTTCCCTGCACCAGACTGAACAACTGGGCTGTTCATATCATCACACAAAGACAGCTCAGTACGACCCTGCACCAGACTAAACAACTGAGCTGTCAATCACTTTACAGGCACTGAGGGGTGAAATCATTACAAGATTATTATATGCTCATAGGCTGCGATTTTTCTCGGCAGCACAGGTCTTAGTTACACAGGATGAGATGCTGTCAAGAACAATGATCTTTTAAGAAAACGAAAAGATAATTTCACTCACCAAATTAGAATTGTTTTTATGATGATCAGCAGCTTTATATACTGCTCAATTATCAGGAAAAGAGCATTCTTAGGAATCCTTGTTCCCGATAATTAGGCAGTCTAAATGCACCTATAGTTCCACACATATTTCAAAACATATTAATGGATCCCAAAAGTCCATTAGATAATCGATGTAGAGCTGTTGTTAAGGGCCTGCGGAACGCACCTAATAGATTATTAAGGAGAGGTGCGTTCGCAGTCCCAGGGTCCACCGTGCAGCAGAGCCTGCCGCAAGTAAGATGGCACAAATAGGCAGTATGAGCAAACTCTGTTATCCTGCAGAGTTGCAGATGTAAACGCAGTAGCACTATATATAATAGGCAGTATGAGCGAACTCTTTTATTCACAGAGTCGCTAACTAAAATGCTGTGCGCTATATGGCGATACAAGCGGACTCTGTTAATTCAAAAGCCGCTGTGACAAAGACTTGTCCTGTTAGACTCACAGGGGAACAGATGACTGCTAAATGGATTGCAGTCTGTGGTCATGCAATCAGAAAACAAGCATTAATCTCCTCACCGGAGTAGCCGGTATTCTAATGGCGTTTTCAGCCGAGCCCTGAACACGTGCATACAATCTCCTGACCGGAGGTGCCGGTATTCTAGGGCTTATTTCAGCCGGACCTAACCACATGCATACATGATCACACTGGCGCAAGCACGTAACAGATTTGATACTAGCGCGCCGCCGTGCGGTCATACACACCTTTTATAGTAGCAGCTAAAGGACCTTCCAGAAAAGGACCAAAGGGAAAGTTGCTCCAGAACTAAAGCAGCCTCAGGACCTTCCTGGAGGACCAATGGGAGTCGCTGCAGTACCCGACCATGTGACCCTGATCTCCTATGAGAGATCTTACCTGAGCATGCTCAGAAGGGAACACACAGGACTTAGTCCCAACTACGTCTACTTGCCGCTGACCTGCACTGGTTACAATGGCAGGACCTGGGGAGGCAGCAGTCATCCTCTGCACAGTATTAGACTGGGCGAGAACCTGGGGACCGACGTCTTTGCTGAGCAGACTCCACTGCGGCCAGAGACGGATGGGGGACCGTAGCAGGGATGGCTCGAGATTCCCCTTGTGCAGCAGTGGGAACTCGATCCCCAACATTACCCCCTCCTAGGATCCCCTTCTTTGGGACTCGCTACGTTCAAAGGCAGCGATGAGCTGCGGAGCATGAGTATGCTCGACAGGCTCCCCGGACCTGTCCTCAGGCCCATAACCCTTCAATCCACCAAATAAAATTTTTTGCCCCGTACCACCTTGCACCCTACAATGGCATTCACCTCGTGATCGTCCGTAGACGAACCCCATGTCCCGACCCGATGACTCGGAAAACCGGGACATGACCACGGGTTTCAGGAGGGACCATGAAAGGTGTCGGAGATAACTAAGCGAGGCGGAAGGGCTAGCGAAAACCACAGGGTAGACCTGCTCGAGGACCTTGAAGGGACCCAAAAAGCGGGGTGCCAACTTAGTGGACTCCACTAGAAGCCTGATGTTTTGGGCGGAGAGCCACACTAGGTCGCCAGGAGCAAATGTCGGGAGCGGGGCCGATGTGCGTCGGTGGAAGACCTCATCCTCTCCTTGGAGGCCTGAATGGCATCCTGAGTGCGGTCCCAAATGTCCCATGCCTCCACGGCCAGTCTGCCACAGCATTATTTAGAGCGAACTCAGCCCATGGTAGCAAGGATGCCCAGTCATCCTGCCTGGCTGAGACAAAATGTCGCAAGTATGTGACCAAGGTCTGGTTGGCCCTCTCTACCTACCCATTCATCTCGGGATGATATGCCGAGGAGAGATTTAACTCAATGCTGAGTAAACGACACAGCTCTCTCCCAAACCGAGATGCAAATTGGGGACCTCGATCACTGACGATTTTGTCTGGCATTCCGTGTAAGCTGAAAATATGCCTAATAAATAATGCTGCCAAGGCCCGTGCAGATGGTAACCGTGGTAACGGCACCAAGTGCACCATTTTGGAGAAGTGGTTGGTTATCACCCAGATGATGGTGCAGCCCGAGACTTGGGTAAGCCCACCACAAAATCCATCCCGACCATCTCCCAAGACATGTCTGCCACCGGTAAAGGAAAAAGTAACCCAGCCGGCGTTGTCGAGGGGACTTATTCTTGGCACAGGAAACGCACGTCTGAACATATTCCCTGACGTCCCGGACCATATGTGGCCACCAGTATGTCCTCACCGGCAACTCAGATGTCCTTTTTGCCCCAAAATGTCCACCCACCCTGGACGAATGTGCCCAGAGAGTACCTCCGGTTGCAAATTCGTGGGCACAAAAGTCTTGCCTGGAGGCACAGAATCAAGCGAAACCGGGGTCACAGTTCTTAGGCTCTCTGTGGGGACAATCAGCCGAGGCTCCTCCTCCACCTCCTCAGAGGACTCCACAGAGCGAGAGAGAGCATCGGCCCGAATGTTCTTCTCACCGGAGAGGAAATGGAGGGTGAAATGGATCCGGGAGAAGAACAGGGACCATCTGGCCTGACGAGAATTTAGCCATTGGGCTGTCTGTAAATAGACCAAATTTTTGTGGTCAGTGAAAACTTGAAAGGGAAAACGAGCCCCCTCCAGAAAATGTCTCCACTCGGAAAAGGCCAACTTCATGGCTAGCAACTCCCTATCCCCAATGGAATAATTCCTCTCCACTGGTGTGAAGGCTTGGAAAAGAAGAAACAAGGATGTTTACGACCTTGAGCATCTTTTGAAAAGGACTGCTCCAGCAACAACGGACGAGGCATAAACCTCAATATAAAAGGCTTATCAACCTCGGGTCGATGTAAGATGGGAGAGCTAGAAAAATGGGACTTAATTGAAGAAAAGGCCTTGGAGACCTCCTCTGACCACAATTTGGGATTGGCTCTCTTCTTGGTGAGGTCTACCAAGGGAGCTACCAAAGTGGAGAAGTGGGGAATGAATTGGCGATAGTAATTAATGAACCCATAAAGCGCTGCACCGCTTTAAGAGAATGGGGTTCTTGCCAATCCATTACAGCCTGTTAGTTTGGCAGGATCCACAGCCAATCCCTGGGTGGAGATGATATAGCCCAGGAATGGTAGAGACTCCTGCTCAAACACGCACTTCTCCAACTTCGCATATGGAGAATTTGCCCGCAAGAGGTCAAAGACCTCTCAGACATCTCTCCAGTGGGTGACTATATCTGGAGAAAAGATGAGAATGTCATCCAGATAGACTACCACTGAGGTGGCAAGCATATTCCGGAAGATGTCATTTACAAAATCTTGGAAGATGGCTGGAGCATTACGAGCCCAAAGTGCATTACCAGATATTCGGAATGCCCATCTCTGGTATTGAACGCCGTCTTCCATTTGTCCCCCTCATGGATGCGGATCAGGTTATAGGCACCACGTAGATCCAGCTCAGTAAATACCCTTGCTCCCGAAGCCTATCAAAGAGCTCAGAGATTAGGGGCAATGAGTATTTGTTCTTAACGGTAATGGCGTTAAGACCCTATAGTCTAAATACGGTCGTAATTCTCCATTCTTCTTCTGCACGAAGAAAAAACCTGCCCCTGCTGGTGACACTGACTTCCTAATAAACCCTCTTGCCAGATTCTCCTGGATATATAGTGACATGGCCTCCGTCTCAGGAAGAGAAAGAGGATTACACCCTTCCCCGAGGGGGCTCCGTGCCAGGCAAGAGGTCTATAGGACAGTCAAGGGGTGGTGAAGCGGAAGAGTCTCTGCTGCCTTTTTGGAGAATACGTCCGCGTATGACTAATAAACCTTGGGGAGAGAGGCAAGGTCTATGGGTATATCCGTGGTGGAGACCTGAACATCCTCCCTGAGACATCTGCCTCTACAGCAATCACCCCAACCTAGTATTCTCCCAGAGGACCACTCAATATGGGGAGAATGGAATGGAGGAGGACATAAAATTCCCCTCTGCCCCAGAGTCCACACAGAGCTTATCGGGAAGAGTGGATGAACCTAGGGAGATTAACCCTTTAAGGAGCACTTTCTGAGCAAAAGCCGTCGTGTCTAATGACCCTGCTCTCATGGTCACTGAAAACGACCGTTTACTCATCCACTGGGGACATCGGTTGCATATATCCAGGCTGCTGACACACTCTACAGACCACGGATACTCGAGTGGTCCGAGACTTAGGTTCTGCTCGAGAAGCCTCCATGGTCTCTTGGGGTCGGCGCCCCGAACGGGGAGTTTAAGAGGTTTGGCGAAGGTAGGAGCTAGCCGAAACCTCTGCTACACTGGATCCGCTCCAACCTCCGCTCGTGAAAACGGAGGTCGATACGGGTAGATATGGAGATGAGTTTCTCCAGTGTGGCAGGAATCTCCCTGGTATCCAAAGCGTCCTTTACATGGTCTGCCCAGTCCTCTCCAGTACACAGGAATGAGAACTTTATCGGCCACTCTAATTCAGAGGCCAAAGTCCGAAATTGGATTGAAAACTGGCTGACCATGGACAAGCACTGTGACATTGCCAGCAGTTTGGAGTGCCGTATCGTGTGTGACCTGAGGTCCTAAAAAGACCTTTTTCAGAGCCTCCAAAAAACGAGGAGCACTCCGCACCACACGATCGTCGTGCTCCCACAGCAGCGTTGCCCATTCAACGCTCTGCCCGAGAGTAGAGACAATACAAAACCCACTTGTGCCCGATCCATGGGGAGAAACGTGCAGCCAGAAGCTCGAGCTGTAAAGAGCACTGACTCACGAATCCTCGACATTGCTTGCTGCTACCGGCAAAAACTGTCAGGAAGTGGGAGGTGGGATAATGCGATCCAGAGGTGGCCGAGGACAAACTGGCTGCAGCCACGCTAGCCGCCTGAACAGCGACTGCGGTAACATCCACAGCTGAGGTTGTGCGCTCAAGAGCCGCCAACCTACCCTCCAGCTGCTGGATGTACTGCAGTAGATGCTGGTCATCCGCCATTTTACTAGCCAGACCCTGGCGCTAGTATTATGTTAAGGGCCTGCGGAACGCACCTTATAGATATTAAGGAGAGGGCGTTCGTAGCCCGGGGTCCACCGTGCAGGCAGAGCCTGCTGCTAGTAAGTAAATAGACTACAATTGCTATTCCCCTTTAGATCATATCCAAAATCACAAGGAAAAAAAGAAGAAATAACCAAAAAGTTTTCTTGAAAAATTATAAATTTTATTACATGAATAAATACATAAACATTATTATTGTACCAAGAGCACCACAAACCAAAATAAAATGAAACCAGGCAAAATAATTGTAGGGAATTAATACACACAGCTAAATTCAGAATTGTTGTGACTCATTATTTCCTTAAATATATAAGCATATGATGATGAATCATGTAGATGACAAAGAACAATTCTCTTAACAAAAAACCTGTATTTAAACAATAGTTTATAACAATCATAGTATATCTATCATCTAATGTTATGCTCGGATAAAGTCACCACATTAAGGTGCAAATAGTATCAATCAGCTTCCTTCAAATGAGGACAATACTAACGCTGTGCAGGCTGTCTAGATCAATATAAACCTCCAAGCTGATCCTAAATAACAAACAGCTGCCCACAACAGTTCACCGAGGGTTAATGCTGAGCTGCTCTAATCGGCTTCTATTCAAACTGAACACCAGCGCTAATCCTAGGTGTCATGAATTGCCCACCGTGTGGTGTATTATATGGAGAAATCCATCCCCCTATCAGGGTGAAAGTGAAATTAGAGCCCGAATGAAGCCCAGCTAAAGTTACTCACCGAAGGAAGACCGAGAGCTGTGTTCCCGTGCCTGGCGCCCCTATGCACGTTTCGAAATAACTTCGTCAGGAGGCGTGACACCTCCTGACAAAGTTATTTCGAAACGTGCGTAGGGGCGCCAGGCACGGGGAACACAGCTCTCGGTCTTCCTTCGGTGAGTACTTTAGCTGGGCTTCATTCGGGCTCTAATTTCACTTTCACCCTGATAGGGGATGGATTTCTCCATATAATACACCACACGGTGGGCAATTCATGACACCTAGATTAGCGCTGGTGTTCAGTTTGAATAGAAGCCGATTAGAGCAGCTCAGCATTAACTCTCGGTGAACTGTTGCGGGCAGCTGTTTGTTATTTAGGATCAGCTTGGAGGTTTATATTGATCTAGACAGCCTGCACAGCGTTAGTATTGTCCTCATTTGAAGGAAGCTGATTGATACTATTTGCACCTTAATGTGATGACTTTATCCGAGCATAACATTAGATGACAGATATACTATGATTGTTATAAACTATTGTTTAAATACAGGTTTTTGTTAAGATAATTGTTCTTTGTCATCTACATGATTCATCATCATATGCTTATATATTTAAGGAAATAATGAGTCACAACAATTCTGAATTTAGCTGTGTATATTAATTCCCCTACAATTATTTTGCCTGGTTTCATTTTATTTTGGTTTGTGGTGCTCTTGGTACAATAATATTTTTTTATGTATTTATTCATGTAATAAAATTTATAATTTTTCAAGAAAACTTTTTGGTTACCGTATATACTCGTGTATAAGCCGAGATTTTCAGCACCGTTTTTCGTGCTGAAAAATGCCCCCTCGGCTTATACACGAGTCATAGGGCAGAAACCAGCGGGGGAGGGGATGCCGCGGCAGGAGCCGGTGGCTGGGATCATACTCACCCCTCCCGTGCCATCGCTGAGGGTCCCTGCAATCCTGCGTTCTCCCCGTCTTCTTGCAGCTCTCCAGCACTGAGCGGTGATGTAATACCCGCTCATTAGGGTCATGTAATATGGACGCGACGCCACTCCCATGGGCGTGGCCTCCATATTCATGGCCTTAATGAGTGGTATTACATCACCGCTCAGTGCTGGAGAGCTGCAAGAAGACGGGGGAGAACGCAGGATTGCAGGACACTCAGCGATGGCACGGGGAGGGGTGAGTATGATGGAGGAGAGGACAAGGAGCACGAGCAGGACGGGGGGGAAGAACGGTGGACGGGGGAAGCATAGAGGAGACGGGGGAAGCTGGAGCAGGACGGGGGAAGCATGGAGCAGGAGGGGGGGGAGATCGGTGGACGGGGGAAGCATAGAGGAGGACGGGGGAAGCTGGAGCAGGACGGGGGAAGCGTGGAGGACGGGGGGGAGATCGGTGGACGGGGGAAGCGTGGAGGAGGATGGGGGAAGCATGGAGCAGGACAGGGAGGATGGAGGGCACAGAGGAGCACGGAGCAGGACAAGGGGGCACAGGAGGACGGAGAAGGAATGGGGATAACAGCGGAGGACGGAGCAGGAGGGGGAGTACAGAGGAGAATGGAGGAGCACAGAGCTGGAGGGCAGTTTATACACCCGGCTTATACACGAGTCAATAATTTTTCCCAGTTTTTTGTGGCAAAATTAGGGGGGTCGGCTTATACACGGGTCGGCTTATACACGAGTATATACGGTATTTCTTCTTTTTTTCATTGTGATTTTGGATATGATCTAAAGGGAATAACAATTGTATTTAATGATCAGTGAGTTATTGAATGGTTATTGGGTCACCTATTTCAGCATAGGAATTTTTTGTATAGTAAGTAAATAGGCAGTATGAGTGAACTCTGTTTTCCCACAGAGTCGCAGATGTTAATGCCATAGCACTATATGGCGGTATGGGCGAACTCTGCTATTCCACAGTCGCAAACTAAAATGCTGTAGCGCTATATGGCGATACAAACGGACTCTGTTAATTCACAGTGCCGCTGTGACAAAGACTGTGTCCTGTTAGACTCACAGGGGACACAGATGACTGCTAAATGGATTGCAGTCTGTGGTCATGCAATCAGAAAACAAGCATTAATCTCCTCACCGGAGTAGCCGGTATTATAATGGCGTTTTCAGCCGAGCCCTGAACACGAGCATACAAATCTCCTCACCGGAGGTGCCGGTATTCTAGGGGCTTATTTCAGCCGGACCTAACCACATGCATACATGACCACACTGGCACAAGCACATAACAGATTTGATACTAGCGCGCCGCTGTGCAGTCATACACACCTTTTATAGTAGCAGCTAAAGGACCTTCCACAAAAGGACCAATGGGAAAGCTGCTCCAGAACTAAAGCAGCCTCAGGATCTTCCTGGAGGATCAATGGGAGTCGCTGCAGTACCCAACCATGTGATCCCTGATCTCCTATGAGAGATCTTACCCTGAGCATGCTCAGAAAGTAACACACACGACTTAGTCCCAACTATGTCTGCTTGCCGCTTACCTGCACTGGTTACAATGGAAGGACCTGGGGAGGCAGCAGTCATCCTCTGCACAGTATTAGACTGGGCGAGACGCTGGGACCGACGTCTCTGCTGAGCTGGTTCTACTGCGGCTGGAGACAGATGGGGGACCGCAGCAGGGATGGCTCGATATTCCCCTTGTGCAGCAGTGGGAACTCGATCCCTGACAGCTGTATTCAGAGACAATGACACATGACTAAGGTCTTTAAGGGTATAATGAGATTACATAAGTGAAACTATAGCTATAAATATTGCTATGAAATGAAGTACACAAGTACTATTTACATGAATTAGCACCAACCAAACTTGGTATTAATACCAAAGTTAAAGGTAAAAAAAAAAAAAGTTACAACAGATGTAAAGAAATATAACACAGTTCACACATTCTAATTGGCAGGCTTATAGTATAAGACAATGTATTGCATAATATTTTAAGATATGTGTATTCCTTTTTTGGTCACAAATAACAATGTGTTACAGCAGCAGGAAACCTTACAATATGTTACTATATCCTCAAGGGTCATTCCATCTTGTAGAATAATAACTCTTTGCTAGATTCTGCTACAGATCAGACTAAAAAGAAACTATTGAGAAGAAAGATGCACATTAAGTTTTCCTTGTAAAACTATGTCCTGGGATCTAATCTGTTACTGTATCTATATAAGTTGTTTTGATTAGCTATCAGCCTATCACATTAAAGAATAAATTTGGAATATAATATGACATGCAGATGGTATGTTAGTTAACAGATGCACAGCTAAAAACACATATACATTATACATGTGCATTTCTTGATCTGAAATCAATATGCATTTAATACAATTCATTGTAAGAAGAAAAAAAGTTGGTTTGAATCCAAAAATGTCAATTTCTATAGAATTTAAAATAGTTATTCCAATCTGTGTCTATATTGTATCAACTGTCACTTCTCAGAATAAAGTTTTAAGCAAAGTAGCTTTTTGTGATAAGGCTAATGTTCATACTTTTCTCCACTGATAATAGATTATTACAGTAATTATTGCAAGGGACCCTGCTTTCTTTATTACTACTACCAGTAATTGCTCTGTAATAGCTACCAAAATAGTAAAGTTGTTCTAGGAAATTTCCTTGATCTGGTAGTCAATTGAAAGATTACAGGGATTCAAATTAAAAATGAAATCTCATGAAATCAGTTGGACAGAGTGAAAATGGAGTGCAAACAATAATCATTGCTCTATCATCTTTTTCATAAACTATTCTACAAGCAAAGATAAGAGACTTTCTAATATACCTATTTAGAAAAAAACATATTTTTTACACATTTATCAGTCACCGAGGCTCATCAGCTCATTGAGGGATCAATTTTAAGTTGCTGCTTAGTAAAGTCTTTGGAGAGTGAGGGGAAAAGGGGATGACCTGCCAAGAGACTGAGGCAGAGACAGAAATGTTGCAGCACATTCACCTGAAATGACAGGAACCTGTCATGTCTCAAAAAGCTATTCACATGCAGATGTGGGGTTAGTCTCCAGGTTAATAGCGTTCAGACGCCTTGTGGCCACTGCACTGAAAAACCTGCTGCTGAGAGGAAATTAACTTTATTCCTCCCCGCAGCCTCGACATTTCAGTTATAAACGCGTGGCCGGCACTGACTGACAGCCGTCTCTGCAGTGCATCAGTACTGAGGCAGCTGTTAGTGCCTAGAGGGGACTTACATATGCTCCACAACTGAAGCCAAGCTGGCTGCACCTCTATGATTGAAATCTGGAAAGCTGCCAGAAGGAATAAATCCATGTAACTCAATGGGAGGCAAAGCTAAGTGCCTAGACAATACCTTAAGGGGGTACCAAAAGCTTACCAAACAGCTCAAATTAGGGTCGAACACCAGGAGTAGGGAAATTGACCCAGAGTACAAATAGTATAATTGCGCAGCATGGATAGAATGATAGAATTTGTAGAATTGGAATGGACCCTGGGTCATCTAGTCGAACCCCCTGCTCAAAGCAGGATTCACTAAATCATCCCAGAAAGATGTCTGTCCAGCCTCCGTTTGAAGACTTCCATTGAAGGAGAACTCACCATGCATAGGACAGGGCTTGGAGCAGCATTTCTAGCTGAAATATTGACCACTAACAGGTGGATAAGGGACAGGTGTAGGCCTGGTGCTCTGAGTGGTCTGCCAAATGTAGGCAACACACATGAAGGAGACCCAACATGGAGTTCAAACATTTTCAAAAATTAGTGGCAGACACCTGGATAAGTGGCATCAATTGACCCACAGTAAAACATTTTATAATGGGACAGAAGCAATCAGCCATGTGCCATGCATGAGGTATGAGGGTCTCGGCCAGCATTTTGAGCTTTGAATTGAAGTTTCAATTAAGATGAGATAAGCCTTCTTTGCTGGAAGCCCTGATACCTCATGCAAACAGCTAAAATAATTTTTGTTCCCAGCCACTCTTAGGTGGCACAAATATCAGTTTGTTGACTACTATTGGTAAAAAATGTAAGCATAGTAAGACAGGTAGTTGACTGAAAGAAATTGCAGGCCTGTCTGTCTGCTACAGGCAACTTACATTAGGAGACCCAATTTGGAGTGCAAACATTTAAAAAAATGATTGCCGCACACAACAAAAGTGTCATCAACTTCCCCAGAGTAGAAATGGTATAACGGGACTCTGACACACCTTCCAATTCAGGAAACTCAACAGATGGAGACACAACTTGGAGTCTCCACATTTCAAAAAATCATTTGTCACACACCACTAAAAGTGGAATAAATTCCCCCAGAGTATGAACAGTACAATGGGCCTCTGACACCCCTTCCACTAGAGGCAACTCACCAGATGGAGACCCAACTTGGGTCTCCACATTTCAAAAAAAATTATTGTCACACACCATTAAAGTGGAATCAATTTCCACAGAGTAGAAACAGTATAATGAGCCTCTGAAACCCCTTCCACTACAGGCAGCCAAACCATGGAAACCCAACTGGAAGTATTCATATTTCAAAAAAATTGTTTGTAACTTCAGCAGCAGTAGCAACAGCAGGCATAGAAGCCATGAAAAATGTGTCACAAACTGCAATAATGCAAGATCGATGTATGACACAAAAACACCATT
>JARQOD010000002.1:379301020-379380853 GCA_033576555.1 Oophaga sylvatica
GGGGGTTGGTAAAAAAAAACCCTTGCGAAAGGGAACGGGAAAACATCCACCCAAAAAGGTTATACAAAAAACTGGTGGGACAGTTCTTCAGTTGCCAAGAAAGCATTGGAACCCGGAGAGAGAGAGCATTTCCTTTATAAACTCCAATGCTTTATTTGCTTTAATTGTTTTAAAGTCTGAATTAGAGCTAGATCACCCCCAAAACAGGCCCGAACTCAGTTTTTTTATTTATACCTAACTCCTTTGTGAGGCGGCACAACACTGACTGTTGTTGAAATTACTTACAACGGGGTTTACTTTTTCATCCTTTTTTTCTAAAAGGGCAATTTTGGGCCACCTTTATATGGTACCTTTAAAAAGCCTAACTTTTATTTTTTTCACAAAGGCCATGTAGGGCTTTTTTTTTGGGGGACAATTGTTTTTTTGAACGACACCATTTTTTTTAAATATCGTGCTGGAAAACAGGAAAACAATTCCCAAGGGGGTGAAATTGAAAAAAAAAGGGCAATTCCAAAGTTGATTTTCTTTTTTTTTTTTTCTTACCATTTACTAAAGCAAAAACTGACCTGCCATTATGTTTTTCCGGGTCATTATGATTCAAGACACCAAACATGATAGACCTTTATCTAAGGGGAAACAAAGCCAAAGTTTTTTGAAAAAAAAATTCCCATTTACGAACCCTAGCGTCCCATTTTTCGTATTTGACGTTGGGGGAAGGGTTTTTTTTGCTTCGACTTTAGTTTTTTCATCTTTTAACCCCCAGGGTTGCACTTAAGACCGGGGGCCCAATTTTTACCATCGACCACGTCCTTTAAGGTTTATAACTTGGAACGCTCAACGACTTCGCGATTTGAGATTGTTTTTCCGTGACATACATTTAAGTCGCGGGAAAGCCCAAAAATAAAATGGTTTTCTTTCGCAGCCCGGGGTCCCCCCGGCAGGGGAAACCTGCTGCTATAAGATGCGGGATACAAACTGGGTTTTCTTCACAGAGTTTTCAAAAAATAAATACGTGGCACAATAAGGTGGTAAAGCGAACCGTTACAAAACCCCAGAGTCGCAGAGGAAAGACGCAGAGAAGGTACTGTGTCCTTTTTCTCCACAGGGTCCAGATAACGCTGTGCGGATAGCAGTCCTATAACAGCAGCAACGCAATCAACAATCTCCTCTCGGAGAAGCAGATATTCTAGGGGGCTTATTTCAGCCAAGCCCTAACCACGTACACACAAATCTCCTCAATGGAGTGCCGGTATTCTAGGGGCTGATTTCAGCCAGCCCAACCACAGCAGCAGAACACACTGGCGCAAAAACATAATTCCAATTGATACAGCGCATGGCCATACAACCCTTTTATAAAACAACACGGGCCTGCCAGAAAAGGACCAATAGAAACTGTTCAGAACACAATGTTTCAGGACTTCCTCACCAATAGGAGCTGCTGCGTACCTGAGCATGTACCCCTGATCCCAATGAGAGATCACCCGGGCGCCAAAGGGAAACGCAGGACTTAGTTCTAAAGACGTTGCTCGCCGTTGACCAACTGGCCAAATAGCAGAACCTGGAGAGGCAGCTAACCTCTGCACAGAACTACTGAGCAAGATCGGACCGACGTCTCTGCTGAGGAACCCACGTGGCCAAAGACGGATGGGGACCGCAGCAGGGTTGGCTCGAGATTCCTCCTGTGCAGACGGGAACCGAGCTCTAACTTAACCCCCCAGCACCCCCCCTTCCTTGGGCCTCGCACGCTCGAAGGCAGCAATGAGCGCGGAGCCCCCCTCCCATGACCATCCCGGCCCATAACCCCTCCAATCCACCAAAAAAACTTTTTGCCACGACCACCTTCACCCCAGGAAGTATTCACCCATAGTCGTCCGTAGATGAACCCGATGTCCCCGGGATGATCGGAAAACCGGGACAATATACAGGCTTCAGGAGGGAACATGGAAGTGTCCGGATACCCAACGTCGGAACTAGACATAGCCCAAAGATTGACCTTTCAAGGACCTTGAAGGACCCAAAAAGCAGGTGCAAATTAGTGGCCTACCGCAGCCTGATGTTTACGGGGAGAGCCACACTAAGTCGCCAGGGGCAAAAGTCAGTGGGGCGCCGATGTCTCAGCAGTGACCTCATCCTCTCTTTGGGGGCCAAAGGCATCCTGAGTGCGGTCCCAAATGTCCCGTGCCTCCACAGCCCAGTCAGCCACCGTGGGTGGGGGAAGACAGGTCATAAAATCACCACGCTTGTTTAAAGCAAATTCCGCCCACGGTACAAGAGCCCCCATTCGCCTGGCCGAAACAAAACGCAGAATTACCAAGGTCGGGTTGGCCTCTCTAAACCAACCCATTTGTCTCGTGATAGGCAGAAGAGAGATTTAATTCTATACTGAGAAGGCGACAAAGCTCTCTCCAGAACCGGATGCAAACTGGGGACCCCGGTTCACGACATTTTGTCTGGCATACCGTGTAAACGAAAGATGTGTTTTGATAAACAGTGCCGCCAAGCCCGGCAGAAGGTAACCGAGTCGGTACCAAGTGCACCATTTTAGAGAAGTGGCGGTGATAACCCATAAAAGGGCAATCACAAGACTGGGTGGCCTACCAAAATTCCATCCCGCCATCCCCGGGCCGTCTGCCACGGCAATGGGGTAAAGAAATCCAACTGGCCTTGACGAGGGACTTTTTTTGGCACAGGAACCATCCCGAAATAGCTCCAACGTCCCGGAACTATGCGGCCACCATACGCCCGCCAGAACTTGGAGTCATTTTTTTTCCAAAATGTCCCCCATCCGGACGAAAGGCCCAAGAGAGAACCTCCGGTCGCAAAATAAGATGTAGAAAAGTCTGCTGGCGGCACGACCTACGACACCGGAGCCACCTTCTCAGGCTAAAGGGGACAATAAGCCAGTCTCCCCCCTCCTCCTCCCGGAAGACAGACGAGCGAGAGAGAGCACACCCGATATTTCTACTCCCGGAAAGAAAATGAGGGTGAATGTAAGCGGAAAAAAAAGGACCATTTGGCCGACGGGATTTAGCCTGGGCAGTTTGAAATAAATCAGATTTTTGTGGTCATAAAAACTTGGAAGGGAAAGCGGGCCCCCCCAACAGATGTTCCACTCAGAGAAGGCCAACTTCATTGCTAGCAACCCCGCCCAAATGGAAAATTCCTCCCCGCTGGTGTGAAGGTCTTGGAAAAGTAGAAGCAAGGACTTCCACCTTGAGCATCCTTCTGGAAATGACTTCTCCAGCACCAACGGAAGAGGCATCCACCTGCAAAATAAAGGGCTTATCAACATCGGGGCAGTAGGATGGGAGCACTACAAAATGGGACTTAATAAAGAATAAAGGCCTGGAGACCTTTCTAACCACATTTGGGATTTGCACCTCTGGTGAGGGCTACCAAGGGAGCTACCAAATTAAAAAGTGGGGAAAAACTGCGATGTAATAATGAACCCCATAAAGCCTGCACCGCTTTCAGAGAAGGGGTTCTTGTCATCCATCACCGCCTGTAAATTGGCAGGATCCAACCAGTCCCTGGGCAGAGATGATATAGCCCAGAACGGAAGGACCCTGCCAAACATACATTTCTCCAACTTACGAGAGAGAATTTGCCCGTAAGGGGGTTCCGAAGACTCTGCAGACATCTCTCCGGTGGAGTCATACTGGGGAAAAAGAGAGAATATCACCAGATAGACTACGACTGAGGTGGAAAACATATCCCCCGGGAAAAGTCTTAACAAAGTCTTGGAAACGGCTGGGGCATTACAGAGCCTGAAGGGCAAACAAGATATTCATAGTGCCCATCCGTTATTGAAAGCTGTCTTTTCCATCACCCCCCCGAGCGAATCAGGGTTATAAGCCCCCAGATCAGTTTGCAAATACCCTTGCTCCCCGTACCTAACACAGAGCTCCGAAAATCATGGGCAAGGGTATTTATCTTAACTTAATGGCGTTAAGACCCCTGAATGATGCATGGATGAATTCTCCGTTCTTCTTCTAAGAAAAAACCCCGCCCCTGCAGTGACCTGACTTCCTAATGAATCCCTTGCCAATTTTCCAAATGTATTGAGACATAGCCTCCGTCTCTTGGGAGAGAAAGTGAATAGACTAGTCCCCGAGGAGTTTCTTTCCGGGCAAGAGGCAATTAGGAACACATAGGGCTGAGGGGAAGGATCTCCCGCACCTTCTTGGAGAACAGGTCTGCAAGGTCCAATAGTATTTGGGGAGGGACTAAGATTGCGGGCATCTCTTAGTAGCCACCTGAAGCATTCCCCTCATACATCTGCCATTACAGCTCCAACCCAAACCCCCAGAGATCCACTAATATGTGGGGAATGGAAACGGAGCCAGGGCATCCCACAATATCCGTCTATTCTCCTCGGGAATTAAACAAGGAGTGAGATAACTCCGAGATGGGGACAAGATAACTGAAAGGGATGGTCTGATGTGTGATTTGTGAAGGCAGTGGCGACCCATTCACTACCGAACGTCACGGGTTTGGCGAGCATCACCAAGGTAAAGGTGGCGGAGAGCGAAGGTAGAGGACATGAAAATTTCCTTCGGCTCCAGAGTCCCACACAAAGCTTACTGTTAGGGATGAGCCTAAATTGATTGCCCCCCTTAAAGGACAACGGAGGCGTGACGCTGGTCTTGAACCCCCTCCAACATTACTAGATGAGGTCGTTTCCCGACCTTTTTGGGGTTATTTATTGGCATAACCCTAACTGTTGGCAAACATTACAAATCACAGGTGCTTGAGTGGCCCGGACTTAGGTCCGCTCGGAAACCTCCATGGCCTCAGGTGAATTGGGTGCCTAACGGAAGATTCAAAGGTCGCGAAGGTGGCGCCAGCCGAAAACTCGCCTACACTGATCCCCCAACCCCGCTCGTTAAAACGGAGGTCATGCGGTAGATTATGGTAATGAGCTCCTCCATGGGTGGGAATCCCCTTTGGACAAGGCCTTCACAGGTCTGCCACCCCTCAGTACAATGGATAAGGACTTTATCGGGGCCACTCCAGCTAGAACCAAATCCGAAATGGAGGCGAACTGGCTTGACCTGGTGAACCCGGGGATGCCAACAGTTGGAAGCCGTACGGGGTGACACGAGGCCCAAAAAACCGTCTCAGGTATCCAAGAAGAGAGGACACTCGCCCCCCACACATCCCGCCTCCCACAAGGGCCCCTTTGCCCACTCCAAAGCCCTGTCCGACAAAAGGGAATGAAAAACCCCTTCGCCCGCTCCGTGGGAAAATGTGCACCAGAGCTCTAAATGTAGACACTGACGACAAACGCCGACATATTTACTGCCGCCATAAACTTATCTTGAAGTGGGAGCGGGAAAAAGTTGGACAGGGGTACAGAGGACAAACAGGCTGAGCCACATAGCAGCCTGAATAGCGACGCGGTAACTCCACAGCTGAGGTTGTGCACTCTAGAGTCGCCAACCTAAAACCCCCACTGCTGGATATCCGCTGCAACGCTGGTCGTCCGCCATTTTACAGCCAACTCTGGCGCTAGTATACGTAAGGCTGCAAACGCACCAAAAATAAAATGGGGGTCGTTCCAGCCCGGGGGTCCAACGCAGGCAGACCTGCGCAAAAAGGCGTATGGCAAACTCTTTATTCACAGAGTTTGCAAATATAAATACGTGGCACAATAGGCGGTATAACGAACTCTTTCCCCAAGAGTCGATGAAAAAGCAGAATAGGTACGTGTCCTGTTAACTCCACAGGGAACACAGAAACAGCTGTGCGGAAGCACCTGATAATGCAGACAGCAACGCAATCAAGCAACTCCTCACCGGAGAAGCCGGTATTCCAGGGCTTATTCAGCCGAGCCCTAACCACATGCGTGCAGATCACACTGGCACAAAGCCATAATGCAATTGATACAGCGCAGGCCGCATGGCCATACAACCTTTTATAGAAGCAACTACAGGGCCTGCCAGAAAAAGACCAATGAGAAACTGTTCAGAACACATGATTTCAGACTTCCTGGTGGACCAATAGGACTCGCAGTACCTACATGTGACCCCTGATCCCAATAAGACTTCCCTGACATGCTCGAAGGGGAAACGCAGGACTTAGTTCTAAAGACGTCTCTCCCGCTGACCAGTACGGCCACAAAGCAGAACCGGAGAGGCAGCAGTAAACTTCTGCACAGTACAGGCTGACAAGACGCTGGGACCGACATCCTGCTAGGAACTCCCTGTGGCCAGAACTATGGGGGACGCAGCGGGAATGGCTCGGATTCCCCTGTGCAAGGCGGAACCGCACTAACATATCTACTGATATAGGGAAAATTTTTTTCATATAAATTGCCTTTATTTGAAAAAAAATGGACATATGGCGAAAATTGAAAATTTTGCAATTTTCAAACTTTGAATTTTTTTCCCTTTAAACACAGTAATAGTCCCAAATAGTTCAAAAGCATTTCCCACATGCTCTTTACATCACACAATTGTAAAACAAAATTTTTTTTTGTAGCGAAAAAAGTTAAAGGGTTAAAAGTTACCAGCATTTCTCTTGTTTACAACAAATTGTACAAAGGCACCACCTCACAATTTGAAGTCACTTTTGAGGATCTATTGGCAGAAAATACCCAAAAGTGACACCATTCTAAAAACAGCACCCCTCAAGGTACTCAAAACCACATTCAAGAAGTTTATTAACCCTTCATGTGCTTCACAGGAGCTGAAGACAACTTGAAGGAAAAAATGAACATTTAACATTTTAGTCACAAAAATGATCTTTTATAAACAATTTTTTATTTTAACAAGGGCTAATGGACAGAAAAATTTTGTGCAATTTCTCCTGAGTATGCCAATACCCCATATGTGGGGGAAAACCACTGTCTGGGTGCACGGCAGGGCTCAGAAGGAGCTCCGTTTGATTTTTTCAAACCAAAATTGGCTGGATTTGAGATTGGACGCCATGTCGCGTTTGGAAGCCCTTAATGTGCCTAAACAGTGGAAACCCCCACAAGTGACCCCATTTTGGAAACTAGACCCCTAAGGAACTTATCTAGATCTGTTGTGAGCACTTTGAACCCCCAATGTGTTTAACTAAAGTTTATAATGCCTGGGTGTGAAAAAAAATAA
The DNA here is from genome assembly GCA_033576555.1 of Oophaga sylvatica. Classification (NCBI taxonomy): domain Eukaryota; kingdom Metazoa; phylum Chordata; class Amphibia; order Anura; family Dendrobatidae; genus Oophaga; species Oophaga sylvatica. Next base: position 379,308,118 of record JARQOD010000002.1, read on the forward strand.
CATTTCCACTACAACGATTTTTTAGTCCCCAATTTTTGATTTTTCCCAAGAAAAATTGGACCCCAAAAGTTGTTTTCCAATTTGTTTCTGAGTACGCTGATGCCCCATATGTGGGGGGGAAATACTGTTTTGTGTGCACGGCAGGGCTTGGAAAGGAAGTAATGACGTTTTGGAATGCAGACTTTGATGTGTGTCATGTTCAGCTTGCAGAGCCACTGATGTGCCTGAGCAGTAGAAACCCCCCACATGTGACCCCATTTTGAAACTAGAACCACTAAGGAACTTATCTAGATCTGTGTGAGCACTTTGAACCCCAGAGTACTTCACACAAGTTTATAATGTCCGGGCATGAAAATAAAAAATCCATTTATTTCCCAGAAAAATGATAATTTAGTCACCAATTTTTTATTTTCTCAAGGGTAACAGGAGACAACCCCAAGAGTTATTGTCCAATTTGCCCTGAGTACGCTGATACCCCAATGGTGGGAGAAAATACTGTGTGGGCACATGTCGGGGCTCGAAATAAAGTAGTGATGTTTAGTAATGCAGACTTTGATGGACTGGTCTGTGGTGTCATATCGCGTTTGAGAGCCCCTGATGTGCCTAAACAGTAGAAAACCCCCCTCAATTGACCACATTTTGGAAACTAGACCCCTAAAGAAACTTATCTAGATGTGTGGTGAGCACTTTGAACCCCCTGTTAGGGTCTGCGGAACGCACCTAATAGATATAATAGAGAGGTGCGTTCGCAGCCCGGGGTCCACCGGCAGGCGAAGCCCGCTGCTAATAAGATGGCGAAAGTAGCGACTCTGTTATCCCGCAGAGTCACAAAAATAAACGCCGTAGCGCGTTGTGGCAGTAAGTGCGAACTCTGTTAATCCCAGAGCCGCTAACGGGATGCCACAGTGCTATATGGCGATAGGTGCGAACTCACTTAACTTCAGTGAGCCGCAAAGTAAAACGCTAGGGCGCTGTCTAGCGTCAAAAGCGAACCCTGTTACGTCACAGAGCCGCTGAGAAAAAGTACCGTGTCCTGTCAGGCTCTCAGGTACACGATAATTGCTAAGCGAGCATAATACGTGGTCATGAGCTATTGTCCTCACGGGAGTCACCCGCAATCTATGGCGTCTGAACGCCAGACCCTGAATATGGCAATCAAACCTCCTCACCGGTTATGCCGGTAATCTAGGGCATCTAGGACACCGACTCTGACCAGCTAGCACACCAAACTCCTCACCGATTAAGTCGGTATTCTAGTGGCTTATTTCAGCCGGGTCCCTAACCACACACACGCATGACCACACTGGCGCATAGCATACAATGGTTAATATTAGTGCATGGCGGCCCAGCCATGCTACCCTTTTATAGCAACAGCTACAGGACCTTCCAGGAACAAGGACCAATGAGAAACCTGTTCCAGAAGACTCGTAGTAACAGGGCCTTCCTGGCGGGCCAATAGGAGCTGCTGCAGTACCTGAGCATGTGACCCCTGATCTCCAATGAGAGATCTCACTCTGGGCATGCTCAGAAGGGAAAATGCAGTACTTTGTCCCAAAGACGTCTGCTCCAGCATTGGCTATAATAGCAGATCCAGGAAAGGCACCAACAAGTCACTGCCCAGTAGTGGAGTGGCCAAGACGCCTGGACCGACGCCTCTGCTGAGCAGGCTCCACTGCGGCTGGAGATGAATGGGAGACCGCAGCGGGACGGGTTCGAGACTCCCCTTGTGCAGCAGCGGGAAATCAAACCCTAACATTACCCCCCCTTCTCTGGGCCTCGCTGCGCTCAAAGGCAGCGATGAGCTGCGGAGCGTGAACATGCTCGGCAGGCTCCCAGATCTATCCTCAGGCCCATAACCCCTCCAATCCACCAAAATAAAATTTTTGCCTCGTACCACCTTGCACCCTTGATCGTCGGTAGATGAACCCGACGTCCCAGCAGATGACTCGGAAAACCGGGAAATGGCCACGGGTTTCAAGAGGGACACGTGAAAGGTGTTAGTGATACCAAGGCGAGGCGGAAGGGCTAGGCGGTAAACTACCGGGTTCACCTGCTCAAGAACTTTAAAGGGGCCCAAAAAGCGAGGTGCCAACTTGGTGGACTCTAACCCGTAGCCTGATGTTTCGGGCAGAAAGCCACACTAGGTCACCTGGAGCAAACGTAGGAGCGGGGCGCCGATGGGCATCGCCGAAGACCTCATCCTCTCTTTGGAGGCCTGAATGGCATCCTGAGTGCGGTCCCAAATGTCCCGTGCCTCCACAGCCCAGTCTGCCACCCTGGAATCGGCGGAAGACACGGGCATAGGCACTGGTACCCGCGATGCTGACCGTAGTTTCAGGAGGAATGGGGTCTGTCCGGTGGAGTCAGCCACAGCATTATTTAGAGCAAACTCAGCCCACGGTAGCAAGGATGCCCAGTCATCCTGCCTGGCAGAGACAAAATGTCACAAGTATGTGACCAAGGTCTGGTTGGCCCTCTCTACCAACCCATTCGTCTCGGGATGGTATGCAGAGGAGAGATTCAACTCAATGCTGAGTAAACGACACAGCTCTCTCCAGAACCGAGACGCAAACTGGGGACCTCGATCACTAAACAATTTTGTCTGGCATACCGTGTAGGCGGAAAATATGCCTAATGAATAATGCTGCCAAGGCCCGTGCAGATGGTAACCGTGGTAACAGCACCAAGTGCACCATTTTGGAGAAGTGGTCGGTTATCACCCAGATGATGGTGCAGCCCCGAGACTTGGGTAAGCCAACCCACAAAATCCATCCCGACCATCCCCAGGGCCTGTCTGCCACCGGTAAAGGAAAGAGTAACCCAGCTGGCCGTTGTCGAGGGACTTATTCTTGGCGCAGGAGACGCATGCCTGAACGTATTCCCTGACGTCACGGATCATATGTGGCCACCAGTATGTCCTCGCCAGCAACTCAGATGTCCTCTTTGCCCCAAAATGTCCACCCACCCTGGACGAGTGTGCCCAAGAGAGAACTTCCGGTCGCAAATTGATGGGCCAAAAAGTCTTGCCCGGAGGCACAGACTCAAGCGAAACCGGGCCCACAGTTCTTAGGCTCTCTGTGGGGACAATCAGCCGAGGCTCCTCTCCACCTCCTCAGAGGACACCACGGAGCGAGACAGAGCATCAGCACGAATGTTCTTCTCCCCTGAAGAGAAAATGGAGGGTGAAATGGAATCTGGAGAAGAACAGGGACCATCTGGCCTGACGGGAATTTAGCCCTGGGCGGGTCTGTAAATAGCCCAAAATTTTTGTGGTCAGTGAACACTTGGAAGGGAAAGCGAGCCCCCTCTAGGAGATGTCTCCACTCAGAAAAGGCCAACTTCATGGCTAGCAACTCCCTATCCCCAATGGAATAATTCCTCTCCGCAGGTGTGAAGGTCTTGGAGAAGAAGAAGCAAGGATGTTTACGACCTTGAGCATCCTTTTGAAAAAGGACTGCTCCAGCACCAACGGAACGAGGCATCTACCTCCAATATAAAAGGCTTATCAACCTCGGGACGATGTAGGATAGGAGCGCTAGCAAAATAGGACTTGATTGAAGTAAAGGCCTTGGAGACCTCCTCTGACCATAATTTGGGATTGGCTCCTTTCTTGGTGAGGGCTACCAAGGGAGCAACCAAAGTAGAGAAGTGGGGAATGAATTGGCGATAGTAAATTAATGAACCCCATAAAGCGCTGCACCGCTTTAAGAGAGTGGGGTTCTTGCCAATCATTACAGCCTGTAGTTTCGCAGGATCCATAGCCAATCCCTGAGTGGAGATGATATAGCCCAGGAATGGCAAAGACTCCTGCTCAAACACACACTCTCCAACTTCGCATATAAGGAATTTGCCCGCAAGAGGTCGAAGATCCTGCAAACATCTCTCCGGTGGGAGTCCATATCTGGAGAAAAGATGAGAATGTCATCCAGATAGACTACCACAGAGGTGGCAAGCATGTCCTGGAAGATGTCATTTACAAAATCTTGGAAGACAGCTGGAGCATTACAGAGCCCGAAGGGCATCACAAGATATTCGTAATGTCCATCTCTGGTATTGAACGCCGTCTTCCATTCGTCCCCCTCACGGATGCGGATCAGGTTATAGGCACCACGAAGATCCAGTTAGTAAATACCCTTGCTCCCCGGAGCCTATCAAAGAGCTCAGATATTAGGGGCAAAGGATATTTTTCTTAACGGTAATGGCGTTAAGACCCCTAAGTCATACACGGTCGTAATTCTCCATTCTTCTTCTGCACAAAGAAAAATCCTGCCCCTGCTGGTGACACTGACTTCCTAAAAACCCTCTGGTCAGATTTTCCTGGATGTATTGTGACATGGCCTCCGTCTCAGGAAGAGAGAGAGATACACTCTTCCCCGAGGGGCTCCGTTTCCAGGCAAGAGGTCTATAGGACGTCATAAGGGCGATGAGGCGGCAGAGTCCTCCGCTGCCTTTTTGGAGAATACGTCTGCGTATTACCGATAAACCTTGGGAAGGGAATCAAGATCTATGGGTATCTCCGTTGTGGAAACCTGAACGTCCTCTCTGAGACATTTGTCTCTGCAATGATCACCCCAACCCAGTATTCTCCCAGAGGACCACTCAATATGGGGAGGTGGTGGCGAAGCCAGGGTAATCCCACAAAACCTCATCTATTCCCTCAGAAAGAACAAAAAGGGATATTTCTCCTGATGTGAAGGAGACATAGACAGAGGTAAAGTGGCAGTCTGGTGGGTGATTTTGTGAGGGCAGGATTGCTCCATTCAACACTCTCACCGATATTGGCTCGGCGAGCGTCACCAGCGGAATGGAATGGCGAGAGGCAAAGGAGGAGGACATAAAATTCCCCTCTGCCCCAGAGTCCACACAAAGCTTGGCGGGAAGGGTGGATGAACCTAGAGAGATAACCCTTTAAGGAGCATCTTCGAGCAAAATCCCTCGCGTCTAATGACCCTGCACCCATGGTCACGGAACATGACCGTTTACTTATTCGCTGGGGACATCGGTTTGGCATAATGTCCTGACTGCTGACACACTCTACAGACCACGGATACTCCAGTGGTCCGAGACTTAGATCCCACTCGAGTATTCTCCACGGTCCTCTGGGAGTCAGACGCCCGAACGGGAAATTCCAGAGGTTTGGCAAAGTGGGAGCCAGCCGAAACCTCTGCCTACACTGGGTCCGCTCTAACCTCCGCTCGTGAAAACGGAGGTCGATCGGGTAGATATAGAAATGAGTTTCTCCAGTGTGGCAGGAATCTCCCTGGTAGCCAAAGCGTCCTTTACATGGTCTGCCAGTCCTCTCCAGACACTGGAATAAGAACTTTATCTGGCCACTCTAATTCAGAGGCCAAAGTCCGAAATTGGATTGAAAACTGGCTGACCATGGACAAGCACTGTGACATTGCCAGCAGTTGGAGTGCCGTATCGTGTGTGACCTGAGGTCCTAAAAAGACCTTTTTCAGAGCCTCCAAAAACGAGGAGCACTCCGCGCCACACGATCGTCGTGCTCCCACAGCAGCGTTGCCCATTCCAACGCTCTGCCCGAGAGTAGAGACAATACAAAACCCACTTGTGCCCGATCCATGGTGAAACGTGCAGCCAGAAGCTCGAGCTGTAAAGAGCACTGACTCACGAATCCTCGACATTGCTTGCTGTTACCGGGCAAACTTGTCAGGAAGTGGGAGGTGGGATAATGCAGATCCAGAGGTGGCCGAGGACAAACTGGCTGCAGCCACGCTAGCAGCCTGAACAGCGACTGCGGTAATATCCACAGCTGAGGTTGTGCGCTCAAGAGCCGCCAACCTTCCCTCCAGCTGCTGGATATACTGCCTTAGACGCTGGTCATCCGCCATTTTACTAGCCAGACCCTGGCGCTAATATTATGTTAGGGTCTGCGGAACACAACTAATAGATATAATAGAGAGGTGCGTTCGCAGCCCGGGGTCCACCGTGCAGGCGAAGCCCGCTGCTAATAAGATGGCGAAAGTAGCGAACTCTGTTATCCCGCAGAGTCGCAAAAATAAGCGCCGTAGCGCGTTGTGGCAGTAAGTGCAAACTCTGTTAATCCCAGAGCCGCTAACGGGATGCCACAGCGCTATATGGCGATAGGTGCGAACTCACTTAACTTCAGTGAGCCGCAAAGTAAAACGCTAGGCGCTGTCTAGCGTCAAAAGCGAACCCTGTTACGTCACAGAGCCACTGAGAAAAAGTACCGTGTCCTGTCAGGCTCTCAGGTACACGGATAATTGCTAAGCGAGCATAATACGTGGTCATGCGCTAATGTCCTCGCGGAGTCACCCGCAATCTATGGCGTCTGAACGCCAGACCCTGAATACGGCAATCAAACTCCTCACCGGTTATGCCTGTAATCTAGGGCATCTAGGACACCGACCCTGACCACTAGCACACCAAACTCCTCACCGATTAAGTCGGTATTCTAGTGGCTTATTTCAGCCGGGTCCCTAACCACACACACGCATGACCACACTGGCGCATAGCATACAATGGTTGATATTAGCGCATGGCGGCCCAGCCATGCTACCCTTTTATAGCAACAGCTACAGGACCTTCCAGGAACAAGGACCAATGAGAAACTGTTTCCAGAAGACTCGTAGTAACAGGGCCTTCCTGGCGGGCCAATAGGAGCTGCTGCAGTACCTGAGCATGTGACCCCTGACTCCAATGAGAGATCTCACTCTGGGCATGCTCAGAAGGGAAAATGCAGTACTTTGTCCCAAAGACGTCTGCTCCAGCATTGGCTATAATAGCAGATCCAGGAAAGGCAGCAACAAGTCACTGCCCAGTAATGGAGTGGGCAAGACGTCTGGACCGATGCCTCTGCTGAGCTGGCTCCACTGCGGCCGGGATGAATGGGAGACCGAAGCGGGACAGGTTTGAGACTCCCCTTGTGCAGCAGTGGGAAATCGAACCCTAACACCCCCAAGTACTTCACAGAAATTTATAACGCCCAGGCGTGAAACTAAAAAAATCATATTTTTTTCCACAAATATCATCTTTTTAGTCAACAGTTTTTTATTTTCCCAAGGGTTACAGGAGAAATTCGAACCCAAAAGTTGTTGATCAATTTGTCCTGAGTAGGCTGATACCCTATATGTAGGAGAAAACTACTGTATGGGCACACGTTGGGGCTCGGAAGGAAGTAGTGACGATTTTGCATTGCAGACTTTGATGGAATAGTCTGCAGGCGACATTCGCGCTTGGAGAGCCCCTGATGAGCCTAAACAGTGGAAACCCCTGACAAGTGACCCCATTTTGGAAACTGGACCCCCATAGGAAATTATCTAGATGTGTGGTGAGATCTTTGAACCCCCAAGTGCTTCACAGAAGTTTATAACGTAGAGTGTTTGTGAATGGGTTTGAGATGAGTTCTGAGCAGAGGCTCCCTCTGGTGGTTACAAGCGGTACTAGTGAGGATTGTGAGGACTGGGAATCAGGTGTTACTGATTGGTCTTATATAAGGGAGTCATTTTCCCATCAGGGTTGCCGGTGATCAATTGTTCTGGTCTGAATCCTTCTTTCCAGTTTTCCCTTGTAGCCTGCTGTGTCGTGTCTGCAATCTCCTGCTATCAGATAGACAATTTCTTATTTTGTGTTTTTTGCTATATTTTTTGCATTTTGTCCTGCACTTCTGTGGGGCCTTCAGGGTCCCTCCGGGGCTTTTGCCCTCTCAGTTTAGTCCAGCCACTGTGTTTTGTACTTTTGCTTTTTCCAGTTTTTTTCAGTGGCTGCTGTTTTTGTTTTTGTTACACCAGAGAACTAATTTAGGTGGTAGAGGTCGTGTGATCTCAGGTGATTTTGAAATTAGTAGAGTTGGTGTTTTTTCAGGGGTTTTCTGGGATTTGCAGTAAGTACCCTTCCTATCCTTTTCTGTTTAGATAGTTTGGGCCCCAGCGTTTGCTCATACTATTTTCTTTCTGTGTCAGTATTTCCTCTTGTCTAACCGCCATTACATGTTTGGGGGCTTTCTATTATCTTTGGGGTTCTGCTCCGGGGCAGATAGCTTTCCTATTTCTATCTTTAGGTGTAGTTAGTTTCTCAGGCTGTGACGAGGCGTCTAGGACCAACGTAGGAAACGCTCCACGCTGCCTCTAGTTGCGGTGGTTAGTCAGGGTACTGCAATCTCATAGATTCCAACTGCACTGGTGTATTTCCTTTTTTTACCCTGCCCTCCTCAGCTACCGTAACATAACAGTATCACCGGCCATAAAAATTGTATGGTACTCACAGAAGGGAAAAAATATTTGAAGGAAGAAAAGTTGTCAGAGATATTTTTCTGTTTGTTGCATTTTTTTTTTTTTTTTTTTTTTCCCTCTGTATCTCTGGGTGCTGGGAGGATCTTTTCTCCCAATGGAGTTTTGCACAGTTTGTCTGGCCGTGTGATCACTTGCCACTGAGGTTCAGAGTATTGCTGCATATCTTGCTAGGTTTGCCTGTTGTGGAACCTAGGATCCCCATGCCAGATTTGTTTTTAGGGGATCGAGCTAAGTTTCAGAATTTCAAAAATAATTGTAAATTGTTTCTTGCCTTAAAATCTAAGTCCTCAGGAAACGCAGCGCAGCAGGTTTCAAATTATCATCTCTCTCCTGCGCGGCGATCCTCAGGATTGGGCTTTTTCCCTGATACCTGGGGATACTGTTTTGAGTGATGTTGATGCATTTTTTCAGGCTTTGGGGTTATTGTACGATGAGCCTAATGTCACTGATCAAGCTGAAAAGCCTTGTTGGCATTAAATCAGGGCTTGATGACGCTGAGTTATACTGTCAGAGATTCCGTAGGTGGGCAGTCCTGACCAAGTGGAATGACGACGCTTTGGCGGCCCTTTTCCGGAAGGGTCTGTCGATAATGTAAAGGATGTTATGGTGGGATTCCCTGTCCCCTCTGGTCTCAATGATTCTATGTCATTAGCGATTCAAATTGACAGACGTTTGCGTGAGCGGAGAAGTATGCGTGGAGTGGTGTTGCCTTGTGAGCCAGCTGCTGAGCCCATGCAGTGTGATGGAGTGGTGTCTGGGGCACAGCGTCATGAGTTTTGAAAGCGCAATGGGTTATGTTTCTACTGTGGTGATGCCTCTCATGCTATTTCAGTCTGCCCTAAGCGGGGAAGACATTTTGCACGCTCAGTTGTCTTGGGTAGTGTTCAGACTAAGTTTTTATTAACTGTCACTCTGATATGCTCTCTGTCCTCATTTTCTGCTCAGGCTTTCGTTGATTCTGGAGCAGCTATTAACCTGATGGATTATGATTTTGCTAAACGTTGTGGGTTTCCCTTGATACCCCTACAGAAGTCTATTCCTTTACTGGGGATCGATTCTACCCCTTTGGCTGAGAATAAACCCCAGTTTTCTACTCAGGTGATAATGAGGGTTGAACCTGATCACCAGGAGTGCTGCAAATTTTTGGTTCTATATAATCTGCATGACATTATAGTGCTGGGTTTCCCTTGGTTACAGTCTCATAATCCTGTTTTGGATTGGAAATCTGTGTCTGTAACCAGTTGGGGCTGCCAATGTGTTAATACCAACACTCCTGTTTTTTCTGCCTCCCCCCAGGCTGAGAATGTTCCTGACTTTTGTTTGATTTTTCTGATGTGTTTAGCGAAAGTAAATCTGCATCCTTACCTCCCCATAGGAGCTATGACTGCGCTATTGAATTAGTGCCAGGTAGTAAATTCCCTAAAGGTCGCCTTTTTAACTTGTCTGTACCTGAACATGACGCTATGCGGTCTTATATCAAGGAATCATTGGAGAAGGGTCATATCAGACCATCCTCTTCACCCTTAGGTGCCGGTTTTTTCTTTGTGGCCAAAAAGATGGTTCATTAAGGCCGTGTATTGATTATCGTCTCTTGAACAATATTACTGTGAAATATCAATACCCGTTACCCTTGATTTCTGACCTGTTTTCCAGGGTGAAAAACGCTACTTGGTTTACCAAGCTTGACCTCAGGGGGGCGTATAACCTTATTCGCATTAAGCACGGGGATGAATGGAAGACGGCATTTAACACCCCTGAAGGGCATTTTGAGTACCTTGTGATGCCCTTTGGGCTCACTAATGCTCCTTCCGTCTTCCAGTCCTTCATGAATGACATTTTCAGGGATTTTGTGGACAAGTTTCTGATTGTTTATTTGGATGATATCTTGATTTTTTCTAATGACTGGGACTCTCATGTGAAACATGTTCGAACTGTATTCCAGATTTTGAGAGAGAATGCTCTGTATGTGAAGGGATCAAAGTGTCTTTTTGGCGTACAGAAGATCTCATTTCTGGGATTCATTTTGTCCCCATCTGTTATTGAAATGGACCCGGTCAAGGTTCAGGCCATCTGTGATTGGGTCCAACCTACTTCATTAAAGGCTCTTCAGAGATTTTTGGGTTTTGCCAATTTTATCGTAAATTTATTGGTAATTTCTCGGTTATTGTTAAACCATTAACTGATTTGACCAGAAAGGGTTCTGATGTGGTGAATTGGCCTCCTGAGGCAGTCTCTGCGTTTCAGGAACTTAAGCAGAGATTCACTTCTGCTCCTGTTCTACGGCAGCCTGATGTTTCTCTGCCATTTCAGGTGGAGGTTGATGCCTCTGAAATTGGGGCAGGTGCCGTTTTGTCCCAAAAAGATCCAGAGACCTCTAAAAGTAACCCTTGTGCCTTTTTCTCTCGAAAATTTTCTCCTACTGAATGTAATTATGACGTGGGTAATCGGGAGTTATTGGCCATGAAGTGGGCTTTTGAAGAGTGGAGACATTGGCTGGAGGGAGCCAAACATCAGGTGGTGGTCCTTACGGACCATAAGAATCTGGTCTATCTGGAATCTGCCAAGCGACTCAATCCTAGACAGGCCAGGTGGGCCTTGTTTTTCACACGTTTTAATTTTGTGGTTTCCTTTCTTCCTGGCACTAAGAATGTTAAGGCGGATGTCCTCTCGAGGAGTTTCCTTGCGGACTCTCCTGAGCTATCTGATCCCTCTGTTATTTTGAAGGAGGGTGTAGTTCTTTCCGCCATCTCGCCCAATTTGAGACTTGCTCTGGAGGGGTGTCAGGAGGATAGGCCCGAGCGCTGCCCTGTTGGAAATTTGTTTGTCCCGGACCAATGGAAAAAGAGTGTGATGTCTGAGATTCATTGTTCCGCATTGGCTGGGCATCCCGGAATTTTTGGTACCAGAGACTTGGTTAATCGGTCCTTTTGGTGGCCTACCTTGTCTCGCGATGTCAGGGAATTTGTGCAGTCCTGCGGGACTTGCTCTCGCTCCAAGCCTTGCTCTCGCTCTAGTGGTTTGTTGATGCCATTGCCTGTGCCCAAGAGACCATGGACCCATATCTCTATGGATTTCATTTCCGATCTTCCTGTTTCTCAGAGAATGACCACCATCTGGGTAATTTGTGATAGGTTTTCCAAAATGATACATCTTGTGCCATTACCTAAGTTGCCTTCCTCCTCTGAATTGGTGCCGTTGTTCCTTCAGCACGTGGTTCGTTTACACGGCATTCCTGAGAACATTGTGTCTGACAGAGGAGTCCAGTTTGTTTCCAGATTTTGGAGGACCTTTTGTTCTAAACTGGGTGTTCAATTGTCTTTCTCCTCGGCATTTCATCCTCAGACCAATGGTCAAACTGAGAGAACAAACCAGACATTGGAGACTTATCTAAGATGCTTTGTGTCTGCTGATCAGGATGACTGGGTCTCTTTTTTGCCTTTGGCTGAGTTTGCTCTTAATAATAGGGCTAGTTCTGCCACTTTGATGTCTCCGTTTTTCTGTAATTCTGGGTTTCACCCTCGATTTTCTTCAGGACAGACGGAGGCTTCTGGAGTATGTGGTTGAGAAAATATTGGATTCTCGTTTTTCTAGACGAAGACTCCAGTATTTGGTTAAATGGAGAGGTTATGGTCAGGAAGACAATTCTTGGGTGTTTGCTTCGGACATCCATGCTAGGAGACTTATCCGTGCGTATCATAGAACTCATCCTGACCGACCTGGTTGCTCAAATGAGGGTTCGGTGACCCCTCCTCAAGGGGGGGGTACTGTTGTGAATGGGTTTGAGATGAGTTCTGAGCAGAGGCTCCCTCTGGTGGTTACAAGCGGTACTAGTGAGGATTGTGAGGACTGGGAATCAGGTGTTACTGATTGGTCTTATATAAGGGAGTCATTTTCCCATCAGGGTTGCCGGTGATCAATTGTTCTGGTCTGAATCCTTCTTTCCAGTTTCCCTTGTAGCCTGCTGTGTCGTGTCTGCATCTCCTGCTATCAGATAAGACAATTTCTTATTTTGTGTTTTTGCTATATTTTTGCATTTTGTCCTGCACTTCTGTGGGGGCCTTCAGGGTCCCCTCCGGGGGCTTTTGCCCTCTCAGTTTAGTCCAGCCACTGTGTTTTGTACTTTTGCTTTTTCCAGTTTTTTTTCAGTGGCTGCTGTTTTGTTTTTGTTACACCAGAGAACTAATTTAGGTGGTAGAGGTCGTGTGATCTCAGGTGATTTTGAAATTAGTAGAGTTGGTGTTTTTTCAGGGTTTTCTGGGATTGCAGTAAGTACCCTTCCTATCCTTTTCTGTTTAGATAGTTTGGGCCCCAGCGTTTGCTCATACTATTTTCTTTCTGTGTCAGTATTTCCTCTTGTCTAACCGCCATTACATGTTTGGGGGCTTTCTATTATCTTTGGGGTTCTGCTCCGGGGCAGATAGCTTTCCTATTTCTATCTTTAGGTGTAGTTAGTTTCTCAGGCTGTGACGAGGCGTCTAGGACCAACGTAGGAACGCTCCACGGCTGCCTCTAGTTGCGGTGGTTAGTCAGGGTACTGCAATCTCATAGATTCCAACTGCTCTGGTGTATTTCCTTTTTTACCTGCACTCCTCAGCTACCGTAACATAACAGTAGAGCCATAAAAATAAAAAATAATTTTTTTTCCACAAAAATGATATTTTCACCCTCAATTTTTCATTTTCCCAAGGGTAACAGAAGAAATTGTACCCCAAGAGTTATTGTGCAATTTGTCCTGAGTACACTGATACCCCATATGTGGGGGTAAACTACTGTTTGGGCGCATGGCAGCGCTCAGAAGGGAAGGAGCACCGTTTGACTTCCCAGAATTAGCTGGAATTGAGATCAGAAGCCATGCCACGTTTGGAGAGCCCCTGATGTGCCTAAACAGTGAAAACCCCCCAATTCTAAATCCAACCCTAACCCCAACTCACCCCTAATCCTAATCCCAACCCTAACCATAACCCTAACCACAAACCCAACCCTAACACATCCCTAAGCCTAATCCCAACACCAACCCTAAGCCTAACTTTAGCCCCAACCATAACCCTGACTTTAGCCCCACCCTAACCCTAACCCTAATGTGAAAATGGAAATAAATACATTTTTTAAATTTTATTATTTTTCCCTAACTAAGGGGGTGATAAAGGGGGGTTTGATTTACGATTTACAGCGGGTTTTTAAGTTTGGCAGCTGTCACGCTCTAATAGACACTTTTTATTGCAAAAATAGTTTTTGCATCATCACATTTTGAGAGCTATAATTTTTCCTTTATTTTGGCCCACAGAGTCATGTCGGGTCTTATTTTTTGCGGGACGAGTTGACACTTTTATTTGCACCATTTTTGGGCACATGACATTTTTGATTGCTTACTATTATGATTTTTGGGAGGCAGAATGAACAAAAACCAACAATTCATGAATTTCCTTTGGGGGGGGCATTTATACCGTTCCGCATGTGGTAAAATTGATAAAGCAGTTTTATTCTTTGGGTCAGTATGATTACAGCGATACCTCATTTATAATATTTTTTTATGTTTTGGCACTTTTATACAATAAAAACAATTATATATATAAAAAATAATTATTTTTGCATTGCTTTATTCTGCAAGCTATAACTTTTTATTTTTTCTCTGATGATGCTGTATGTTGGCTTGTTTTTTGCGGGACAAGATGACGTTTTCAGCTGTACCATGTTTATTTATATCCGTCTTTTTGATCGCGTGTTATTCCACTTTTTCTTCGGTGGTATGATGATAAATCATTGTTTTTTTGCCTTTTTTTTTAAGGGGTTCACTAAAGGGGTTAACTTGTGGGACAGTTTTATAGAGTGGGTCGTTAAGTGCTAAGTATGTGGACTTTTATTGTTTTGTTTTTTTTTACATAGAGAAATGAATTGGGGAATATGTTTTTTCTTTATTTAGGATCTTGTTTTTTCCACGTTATTTTTATTTTTTTTACTTTTTTACTTTCTCCCAGGGTGGGACATCACTGTATAGTGTGAGATCGCCGATCTGACACTGTGCACGGCACTGTGTCAGACCAGCGATCTCACAGGCAGTGCAGCAGGCTTTCTTAGCACCTGCTCTCAGCAGGCACTGTTGAAGCCGCCATCCTGCAGGACCCGGAAGGACCCCGCGGCCATCTTGGATCCGGGGTCCTGCAGGGAGGAGGCCCTCGGAACAGAGCGATGACATCGCGCTGCTCTGAGGGTCTCAGGGAAGCACGCAGGGAGCCACTCTCTGCGTGATACTTCCCTATACCGCCGGAACACTGCGATCATGTTTGATCGCAGTGTGCCGGGGGTTAATGTGCTGGGAGCTGTCCGTGACCGCTCCTGGCACATAGTGTCAGTTGTCAGCTGTGATAATCACAACACCGCATCACAGCTCTGGGTAGAGCGAATGCCAACACCGCGAGAAAGGCATCAGCATGGGAGGTAGGTATAGGCTTTATTATTTTATCGGAACCCAATATTTAGTTTAAGAAGGAGTTATCCAAGTAATGGACAACGCCTTTAAGCAATTTTTGTTAAGTGGGAGAATTTAAAGCAACCTACCTGCTTTATGGGGATGACTCGTTGTACGTCATCCACACAGTGTCTTTCATTGCTCTCCTGCAAAGGAGTACTTTTGCCCTTTCCCCATGCATGCGCATTACAGTACTTTGCTCTGTTCTCAATAGGGTAAAGAGAAGTACACCAGTGCAGGAGCGCAATGGAGGGCACTGTGGGATGATGTAGGAAGCATCATCCACATGAAGCAAGGAGGATGGCGATTTTAAGAAGAGAGAAGCCAATGGATCAAGAACCGCGATGCCCATTAGACCATTCCATAGGTGATTATAACAAAAGCTATTTGTTGTGTTATGGGACTTATATGCAGCCTTCTAGAACGCTGTATATGAAGATGTACAGGTGTTGACTTTGCTTTATATGGGAAAAACCTGGTGACAGGTTCCCTTTAACCCCTTTAACTTCATAGATCATGTTTTGATACGGTCTCTGGCACTGAACCTGCATCTTCTCCAGCACATGACAGCTGATTTGATCAGGTGTCATGTGCCCCTAATAGCTATGTGTGGAATCTCGATCCCCCTGCAGCTATTAACATGTTAAATGCCGCAATCAATCTCTGACCTAATCGCCCTGAAAGTGAGTCACAAAACCTAGCCATCGGCACCCTTTTTAGATGATCACCTCTCTCAATGTTTATCATGGTGTATATTAAGAGGACAATGGAGGCTGGAATAGAAGTCTATCCTCTTCAATGAGGAGTCCCGCTTTTGTCTTTGATACAATAAAGTAGAACACAAGGGTAATGCCATTAAGAGATTTCGTAATTGAAAGTAAAAAAAACAAACTTCAAGGATCCAGCGCTCTATTTAGTAAGTTTGGTAAATATCTGTTAGGCGCCGGGATTCTCCCACTGCACAGGGTAGATCCTAAGCCTTGTGTGTCTCTGTGGTCCCCCATTCAGCTACGACTAGAGTGGGTGCTGCTCAGCAAAGAAGTCCGTCTCAGTGTCTTGCTCAGACTCATGCTGTTCACTTAGTTACTGCTGGCTTTCCAGCTAAAGCTATAGTAACTAGCAATAGGCAGCGGCGAACAGATGTTCCAGAGGCTAAGTCCAGGAATCACCTTACTGAGCATGCTTGTGAGGTGGCGACCTCTCATTGGTGGTTAGTCGTCAGCTGCTCAGGTGATGTGGCAGTTCCGGATTGGTCCACAAGCAAGGTCCTGTCTGCTGGACTTAAGCGGAGCATATAAAGGGTCTTTTTGGCTCACGTCGGTGCGCTAAGATCCTTTATACTATGTGTGTGTCAGTGGATACGTTACCATTCTGTGTGCACATGTACCGCTACAAGCACGGCCATTGTATATCTAGGCAGGCAGTGTAGGGTGGGCATTCCCTCTTGGCTTGGTATCTGTTTCCCGTTCTCTGTGTGGTTAGTACAGTAGAGTCAAAGCGCAAGCACAACCACCAGCTTAGACTTCCCTGGGGGGTGGCTATAAGGACCCCAACTAGCGTCATTACTTACTGCACTCCTGTGACATCTAACAGGGTACAGCTCTGAGTGCTCTTCTGTTATTGTACCGCTCTGTGGAGCAACCAAGCAGGTACTTTGCACTCTTTCCACACAGATAGACCTTTAAGTACATATGTTTATGGTGCTTACACGCAGCAATGCTCCGCCATTGTTTACTAGCTGCGGTTCCTCCATCAACCTACGGTGGACCCCGAGTTGCGATCGCACCTTCTCATAATTTATATTTGATGCGATCCGCAAACCCTAACACTATCATCCCTTCACAATTGAACATCAGACTGATGGTTTTTCAGGGATTATGGTGTGGGCTATAATAATGTACTGTAGTTGGGTCCCTTTCGTCTAAATTTCATGTACATTAGTAGCTCACTGTCACATTGATTTGGTCATGGAACCAGTTGTAGTGCTACTTCTCAAAAGTGTCTCCAAGGCTATTTTCAAAACCAGGTCACATGTTTCTCAAGCTACTGTGATCAGCCTGTGTGGGTACATCATTTGTCAGCCATTGAAAAGGGAGCTACCAGCAGGGGATCGTGATGGTTTGTGCATTCAGCGTGACAGAACATTGCTCAGACAACCATTAATAAACTCAGTGATTGCATGCCAAGGTGTGTATGTTTGTGTATTTCTGCATGTAGCGCTCATACTCAATACTAAATTAATCAAAAAGTTTTGAAAATTCTGTTCCCACTTCCTCATTTGCATATGTTAAACATTTATTTCAATCCTGTGATTTCTACAAAGTCACTGTTAGGCATTGGGATTCTCCCCCATGCACAGGGTAGATCCCAAGCCTTGTCTTCTCCTGCGGTCTCCCAATTGGTTCCGACAGCAGCAGATGCTGCTCAGCATTGACATCGGTCTCAGCATCTTGCTCAGACTCGGGCTGTGCGTATTGTTACCGCTGCCTCTCCAGGTTCAGCTATGGAAGTGTTAGGGTTCGAGTTCCCACTCCTGCACAAGGGAGTCTCGAACCAGTGCCGCTGCGGTCTCCCATTCATCTCTGGCCGCAGTGGAGCCTGCTCAGCAGAGTCGTCGTTCCAAGCGTCTTGCCCACTCCACTACTGGGCAGTGACTTGCTGCTGCCTTTCCTGGATCTGCTATTATAGCCAGTTCTGGAGCAGACGTCTTTGGGATAAAGTCCTGCATTTTCCCTTCTGAGCGTGCCCAGAGTGAGATCTCTCATTGGAGATCAGGGGTCACATGCTCAGGTACTGCAGCAGCTCCTATTGGCCCGCCAGGAAGGCCCTGTTACTACTAGTCTTCTGAACAGGTTCTCATTGGTCCTTGTTCCTGGAAGGTCCTGTAGCTGTTGCTATAAAAGGGTAGCATGGCTGGGCCGCCATGCGCTAATATCAACCATTGTATGCTATGCGCCAGTGTGGTCATGCGTGTGTGTGGTTAGGGACCCGGCTGAAATAAGCCACTAGAATACCGACTTAATCGGTGAGGAGTTTAGTGTGCTAGCTGGTCAGGGTCGGTGTCCTAGATGCCCTAGATTACCGGCATAACCGGTGAGGAGTTTGATTGCCGTATTCAGGGTCTGGCGTTCAGACGCCATAGATTGCGGGTGACTCCCGCGAGGACATTAGCGCATGACCACGTATTATGCTCGCTAGCAATTAACCGTGTGCCTGAGAGCCTGACAGGACACGGTGTTTGTTCTCAGCGGCTCTGTGACGTAACAGGGTTCGCTCTCGACGCTAGACAGCGCCCTAGCGTTTTACTTTGCGGCTCACTGAAGCTAAGTGTGTTCGCACATATCGCCATATAGCACTGTGGCATCCCGTTAGCGGCTCTGTGAATTAACAGAGTCTGCACTTACTGCCACAACGCGCTACGGCGTTTATTTTAGCGACTCTGCGGGATAACAGAGTTCGCTACTTTCGTCATCTTACTAGCAGCAGGCTTTGCTTGCACGGTGGACCCCGGGTTGCGAACGCACCTCTCCACTTTATATATTTGGTGCGTTCCGCAGACCCTAACATAATATTAGCGCCAGGGTCTGGCTAGTAAAATGGCGGACGAACAGCGTCTATTGCAGTACATCCAGCAGCTGAAGGGTAGGTTGGAGGCTCTTGAGAGCACAACCTCAGCTGTGGATGTTACCGCAGTCGCTGTTCAGGCTGCTAGCGTGGCTGCAGCCAGTTTGTCCTCTGCCACCTCTGCCCCTACATTATCCCACCTCCCGCTTCCTGACAAGTTTGCCGGTGATAGCAAGCAATGTCGGGGATTCGTGAGTCAGTGCTCTATACATCTCGAGCTTCTGGCTGCACGTTTTCCCACGGATCGGGCACAAGTGGGTTTTGTACTTTCTCTACTCTCGGGCAGAGCGTTGGAGTGGGCAACGCCGCTGTGGGAGCGCGATGATCGTGTGGTGCAGAGTGCTCCTCGTTTCTTGGAGGCTCTTAAAAAGGTATTTTTAGGACCCCAGGTCACCCACGATACGGCGCTACAACTGCTGGCATTGACACAGGGTTCGTCTTTGGTCAGTCAGTTTTCCGTCCAGTTTCGGACTCTGGCTGCTGAGCTAGATTGGTCTGATAAAGTTCTTATTCCTATCTACTGGCGGGGACTGGCTGACCATGTTAAAGACGCTTTGGCTACCAGGGAGATTCCCGCCACACTGGAGAAGCTTATCTCCATATCTACCCGCATTTACCTCCGTTTTCACGAGCGGAGGTTGGAGCGGGCCCAGTGTAGGCAGAGGTTTCGGTTGGCTCCTACCTTTGCCAAACCTCTCGAATTTCCCGATCTGGCGTCCGAACCTCAAAAGGCCACAGAAGTTCCTCATGCAGGACCTAAGTCTCGGTCCGTCCGAGTATCCGTGGTTTATAACCATTGTCAGCAGACAGGACACTATGCCAACAGATGTCCACAGCGATCGGGGAAGCGATCGCTTCTAGTGGCCCTGGGAGGAGGTTCACTAGAGACAGCGGCATTTTCCTCCAAGATAACATTTAAAGGGACAATCACTGTTGGTACTTCCATTCTCACCGCCGACCTGTGCGTGGACTCAGGAGCAGAGGGGAATTTCATGTCCTCTAGCTTTGCTCGCCGTCATGCAATACCTCTGGTGGCGCTTGACAAATCAGTGACTGTTCGGGTAGTGAATGGGTCGTCATTGCCCTCACAAATTACACACCAGACTGTCCCACTTGCATTGTCTGTATCTCCTTCCCATCAGGAATTTATTTCCCTACTCGTCCTTCCCGAGGGAATAGACGAGATCCTACTAGGTATACCTTGGCTCCGTTTCCACTCCCCACATATAGAGTGGACTTCGGGTAGGATACTGGGTTGGAGTGATGCATGTACAGGCAGATGTGTCAGAAGTTGCGTTCAGGTTACCACTACTGAGTTACCCGCAGATCTTACTCCACTTCCCAAGCACTACTGGTCATATGCAGACGTGTTCTCCAAGAAGGCTGCGGAGACTCTTCCGCCTCATCGCCCCTATGACTGTCCTATCGACCTCTTGCCTGGCGCAGAACCTCCTCGGGGAAGGGTCTATCCCCTCTCTCTTCCTGAGACAGAGGCCATGTCGCAATATATTCAGGAGAACCTGGCAAGAGGGTTTATTAGGAAGTCGGTGTCACCGGCAGGGGCGGGATTTTTCTTCGTGCAGAAGAAAAACGGAGAATTGCGTCCGTGTATTGATTACAGGGGTCTTAACGCCATCACCGTTAAAAACAAGTACCCGTTGCCCCTGATCTCTGAGCTATTTGATAGGCTTCGGGGAGCAAGGGTATTCACTAAACTAGATCTGCGCGGTGCTTATAACCTGATTCGCATCCGTGAGGGGGACGAATGGAAGACGGCTTTTAATACCAGGGATGGGCATTACGAATATCTGGTGATGCCCTTTGGGCTCTGTAATGCTCCAGCCGTTTTCCAAGACTTTGTCAATGACATCTTCCGGGATATGCTCTCCACCTCGGTCGTAGTCTATCTGGATGATATACTCATCTTCTCTCCAGATATTGACTCCCACCGGAGGGATGTTGGCAGGGTCTTCGACCTCCTACGGGCAAATTCCCTTTACGCAAAGTTGGAGAAATGTGTGTTTGAGCAGGAGTCCTTACCTTTCCTGGGCTATATCATCTCCGCCCAGGGATTGGCTATGGATCCTGCCAAACTACAGGTGGTGATGGACTGGCAAGAACCCCACTCTCTAAAGGCGGTGCAGCGCTTTATGGGGTTCATTAATTACTACCGTCAGTTCATTCCCCACTTCTCAACTTTGGTAGCTCCCGTGGTTGCCCTTACCAAAAAGGGAGCTAATCCCAAATTGTGGTCTGAAGAGGTCTCCAAGGCCTTCACGTCTATTAAGTCTCATTTCGCTAGAGCTCCCATCCTACATCGCCCCGATGTTGATAAGCCATTTATATTGGAGGTGGATGCCTCGTCCGTTGGTGCTGGAGCAGTCCTCTTCCAAAAGGATGCTCAAGGTCGGAAGCATCCATGCTTCTTTTTCTCTAAGACCTTCACACCAGCAGAGAGGAATTATTCCATCGGGGACAGGGAGTTGCTAGCAATGAAGTTGGCCTTCTCGGAGTGGAGACATCTGTTGGAGGGAGCTCGCTTTCCCTTCCAAGTCTTCACGGATCACAAAAACCTGGTATATCTTCAGACAGCCCAGCGGCTTAATTCTCGCCAAGCCAGATGGTCCTTGTTCTTCTCCCGGTTTCATTTCACACTGCATTTCCTCTCGGGAGAGAAGAACATTCGTGCCGACGCTCTCTCTCGCTCTGTGGTGTCCTCGGAGGAGGAGGTGGAGGAGCCTCGGCTTATCGTCCCCACAGAGAGCCTGAGAACAGTGGCCCCGGTTTTGCTAGAGTCTGTGCCCCCGGGCAAGACTTTTGTGCCTACTAATTTGCGACCGGAGGTACTCTCTTGGGCACATTCGTCCAGGGTGGGTGGACACTTTGGGGCAAAGAGGACATCTGAATTGCTGGCGAGGACATATTGGTGGCCGCATATGGTCCGTGATGTTGGGGACTATGTTCGGGCGTGTGTCTCCTGCGCCAAAAATAAGTCTCCACGACAACGGCCAGCTGGGTTACTTTACCCTTTGCCGGTGGCAGACAGGCCCTGGGAGATGGTTGGGATGGACTTTGTGGTGGGCTTGCCCAAGTCTCGGGGTTGCACCATCATTTGGGTAATCACCGACCATTTCTCTAAAATGGTGCATCTGGTGCCACTACCACGGTTACCTTCTGCACGGGCTCTGGCAGCGTTGTTTGTTAGGCACATCTTCCGTTTACACGGCATGCCGGACAAGATTGTCAGTGACCGAGGTCCCCAGTTTGCGTCTCGGTTCTGGAGAGAGCTTTGTCGTCTACTCAGTATTGAGTTAAATCTCTCTTCAGCGTACCATCCTGAGATGAATGGGTTGGTAGAGAGGGCCAACCAGACCTTGGTCACCTATCTACGACATTTTGTCTCAGCCAGGCAGGATGACTGGGCATCCTTGCTACCATGGGCTGAGTTTGCATTAAACAATGCTGTGGCTGATTCCACCGGACAGACCCCATTCCTCCTGAACTACGGTCAGCATCCGCGGTACCAGTGCCTATGCCCGTGTCTTCCGCCGATTCCAGGGTGGCAGACTGGGCTGTGGAGGCACGGGACATTTGGGACCGCACGCAGGATGCCATTCAGGCCTCCAAAGAGAGGATGAGGTCTTCGGCCGATGCCCATCGGCGCCCCGCTCCTACATTTGCTCCTGGGGATTTGGTGTGGCTCTCCGCCCGTAACATCAGGCTGCGAGTTGAGTCCACTAAGTTGGCACCCCGCTACCTGGGTCCTTTCAAGGTCCGCGAGCAGGTTAACCCTGTGGTATACCGTTTAGCTCTTCCACCACGCCTGGGTATCTCCGACACCTTTCACGTGTCCCTCCTGAAACCCGTGCTCATGTCCCGGTTTTCTGAGTCATCTGCCGGGACATCGGGTTCATCTGCGGATGACCATGAGGTGAACGCCATCGTGGGGTGTAAGGTGGTACGGGGCAAAAAGTTTTATTTGGTGGACTGGAGGGGCTATGGGCCTGAGGATAGGTCTTGGGAGCCTGCCGAGCATGTTCACGCTCCGCAGCTCATCGCTGCCTTTGAACGCAGCGAGGCCCAGAGAAGGGGGGCCCTAGGAGGGGGGTAATGTTAGGGTTCGAGTTCCCGCTCCTGCACAAGGGGAGTCTCGAACCAGTGCCGCTGCGGTCTCCCATTCATCTCCGGCCGCAGTGGAGCCTGCTCAGCAGAGT
Source organism: Oophaga sylvatica (assembly GCA_033576555.1). NCBI lineage: Eukaryota > Metazoa > Chordata > Amphibia > Anura > Dendrobatidae > Oophaga > Oophaga sylvatica. Next base: position 379,330,695 of record JARQOD010000002.1, read on the forward strand.
CGTCGTTCCAAGCGTCTTGCCCACTCCACTACTGGGCAGTGACTTGCTGCTGCCTTTCCTAGATCTGCTATTATAGCCAGTTCTGGAGCAGACGTCTTTGGGATAAAGTCCTGCATTTTCCCTTCTGAGCGTGCCCAGAGTGAGATCTCTCATTGGAGATCAGGGGTCACATGCTCAGGTACTGCAGCAGCTCCTATTGGCCCGCCAGGAAGGCCCTGTTTCTACTAGTCTTCTGAACAGGTTCTCATTGGTCCTTGTTCCTGGAAGGTCTTGTAGCTGTTGCTATAAAAGGGTAGCATGGCTGGGCCGCCATGCGCTAATATCAACCATTGTATGCTATGCGCCAGTGTGGTCATGCGTGTGTGTGGTTAGGGACCCAGCTGAAAATAAGCCACTAGAATACCGACTTAATCGGTGAGGAGTTTAGTGTGCTAGCTGGTCAGGGTCGGTGTCCTAGATGCCCTAGATTACCGGCATAACCGGTGAGGAGTTTGATTGCCGTATTCAGGGTCTGGCGTTCAGACGCCATAGATTGCGGGTGACTCCCGCGAGGACATTAGCGCATGACCACGTATTATGCTCGCTAGCAATTAACCGTGTGCCTGAGAGCCTGACAGGACACGGTGTTTGTTCTCAGCGGCTCTGTGACGTAACAGGGTTCGCTCTCGACGCTAGACAGCGCCCTAGCGTTTTACTTTGCGGCTCACTGAAGCTAAGTGTGTTCGCACATATCGCCATATAGCACTGTGGCATTCCGTTAGCGGCTCTGTGAATTAACAGAGTCTGCACTTACTGCCACAACGCGCTACGGCGTTTATTTTAGCGACTCTGCGGGATAACAGAGTTCGCTACTTTCGTCATCTTACTAGCAGCAGGCTTTGCTTGCACGGTGGACCCCGGGCTGCGAATGCACCTCTCCACTTTATATATTTGGTGCGTTCCGCAGACCCTAACAGGTAGTTAGCAATAGAAAGTGACGAGCGGTCTTTCCTGAGACTAAGTCCAGGATTCACTCTACTGAGCATGCTCGTGAGGTGACCTCTCATTGGTAGTTAGCCGTCAGCTGTTCAGGTCCTGTGCCAGCTCCAGATTGTCCAGCAAGCAAGGTCCTGTCTGACTGGACTGAGGCGCAGTCTATAAAAGGATCTTTGGGGTGCCCATCTGCGTGCTAAGATTGTTTGTGTATGTGCGAGTGGATGCGCTACCACTCTGTGTGCACATGTGTTTGGGCTGAGACTCTTCCGCTCTGTTGGCATGTGTGATTGTCTAGTTTTACCTAGGGAGGCAGAATTTTCCTCGGCTTGACCTAGCGTCTGTCTCGACAACGTGTGTTGCTCTTTACAGGGCACAGTCAAACCACGTGCTCTGGCACAAACCTTTTGGTACCGCTCTGCGGTCAGTTGAGCTATGTGCTCTTGTTTTGCGCCACTGCGTGGTGCCCATTAGTTATTTCTGTTTTTGCTGCCACTCAGCAGTTTGCTGAGTTGGTTCCCTTGGGCCGGTGCTCTACTGTCTGAGAAGTTATCATAACAGGGTGACCCGCGCTTACTACACACAGGGTGATGTTTAACCCTGTGTGTTCAAGGGGATCGCTACCTTAGTTCGCCATTGTGCACATTAGCTACAGTTTCCCATCTCTGCACGGTGAACCCTGTGTTGCGAACGCTCTTTATTATATATTCTATTTCGTGCGTTCCCCAACCCTAACAATATGTTAGCACCAGGGTCTGGCTAACAATGGCGGACGAGCAGCGGTTACAGCGGTACATCCAGCAGCTGGAGAATAGGTTGTCCGCTCTTGAGCTCACGACCTCAGCAGTGGATGTTACCGCAGTGGCGGCTCATGCAGCCTCTGAAGCTGCGACTCGCGTGTCCGCTGCCACCTGAAGAGAAAAAAAAATGATTTTTTATTTTCATGGCTCTGCGTTATAACCTTCTGTGACGCACTTTGGGGTTCAAAGTGCTCACCACACATCTAGATAAGTTCCTAAAGGGGTCTAGTTTCCAAAATGGTGTCACTTGTGGGGGGTTTCCACTGTTTAGGCACATTGGGGGCTCTCCAAACGCGACATGGCGTCAGATTTCAATTCAAAAAGTCAAACTGCGCTCCTTCCCTTCCTAGCTCTGCCATGTGCCCAAACAGTGGATTACCCCCACATATAGGGTATCAGCATATTCAGCAGAAATTTCACAACTTTTGTGGTACATTTTCTTTTTTAATACTTGTAAAAATAAAAAAATTGGTTCTGAATTAAAATGTTTGTAAAAAAAGTGAAATGTTAATTTTTTCCTTCCACATTGCTTCAGTTCCTGTGAAGCACGTAATAGGTGATTAAACTTCTTGAATGTGGCTTTGAGCACCTTGAGGGGTGCAGCTTTTATAATGGTTCACTTTTGGGTATTTTCTATTGGCATAGGCAACAGATTAGGACTTATTATAAGTGAACGGAGGACTTTATGCTGACCTGACAATAGATGACGATGTTGTGTAACGTTTCCTTCTGTTTAATGTATTGTATAAGAAATAGTCTCACTTGTAGTTTCACTTTCGTTTTGTTCCTGTTTCCTGATGCAATGCTAAAATGACTGTGCATTTATTCTTTTACCTCATGTTGTAAGAAGTAAAAGCTTGTTATCCCATGAAGCCTGCTCTGTGAAGTTTTCTACTGCAAAAGTGTGGATTCAGAATCTGTGCAACAGGTTATGGGCACAGACACCCAGAACACTACAGACACCCAGTCACCCCAGATACAGCGTACCCAGAGAATCGAGACACCAGAGACTCCCAAGCACCAAGAATACCAGATACCCAGGACACTGGAACTCTCAGCAAGACCCTGGTGAATGCAGAAGGATTCTTCAGTGCAAATCTCTCCAAACAAGTAAGATAAGTTAAAAATGATGAATAGCACAGAGCTAAAACTCACAATAGCTAAACTGAATGATGAGAACTATCAGCTATGGAAGTTCAAAGTAGAGATGCTATTGTCTAAAGAAGATTTCTGTGAAGTAATCACTACAGACAGACCTGATCAGGATAATCAGACATGAGATAAGAAAAATAGACAAGCGAGAGCCACCATTAGCTTATTAGTGGATGATGCTCAGTTAATACATATAAGAAATGAAGAAACAGCGAAAGGAATGTGGGAAGCATTAAGAAAGCTATATGAGAGACCCAGCTTAAATCACAAGTTATTTTTATTAAGAAAGCTTTACAGTATGAGACTAAGTGCAGACACTGACATGCAGAAGCATATATTCTCTATTATGGAAGTGATATCACAGCTAAGATCTATTGGAGAAGATATTATGGAAAGCCATATAGCAGCTATATTGTTGTGCAGTTTACCAGATTCATATACTGCTTTAATAAATGCACTAGAGACAAGACCTGAAACAGACATTACATTAGAGTTTGTGAAAACAAGACTCATAGATGAATATCAAAGAAGAAAAGAACAAAGCAATGATTCTTCTACTGAAAAGTACAGTGAAAACGCTCTTAAAGCTACAGAATTTAAAAAACTCATAATAAAGAAACAAGAGAATGCTTCAGATGTATGAAAAAAGGTAATTTAAAGAAAGACTGTACCATATGGAAAGCAGAACAACAAAAATTACAACATAAAAAGCATACACAGAAAGTAAAAAACACAAATTCAGATTCGTGTGAGAATAATTGGAATGGCACATTCAAAATAACAAACAAGAAATCATCACTTGGTTGGTTTATTGATTCAGGAGCAACGAGTCATATGACAAGTGACAAGAATTTCTTTACTGATCTTGATTTAGATAAGAAAGAAGCCATTTATCTTGCAGATGGAAGCAAAATAACCGCAGAAGGTATCGGACAAGGTATGCTTAATTGTTCAAACAAGTTCGGACAAGATTCAAAGATACTTGTATAGGATGTGTTGTATGTTCCAAAATTGGAAGGCGGATTATTATCTGTGAAACGTTTAACAGCAAAAGGACTTACAGTAAAATTCAAAGATGATGAGTGTGCAATTATTGCAGGAAACAAGTTGATGACCAAAGTCAAGGCAGATAAACAATTATATCATTTTGACAAACCAAAGGAACAGATGAAGGTATGTACACATGATCACAAAAACTGTATTCACATGTGGCATAGACGTCTAGGACATAGACACCCGGATAGTATAAGGGAACTACAGAGAAAAGAATTGACAAAAGATTTAAAGATATCAGATTGCTCAATTACCATAAGATGTGAATGTTGTATAAAATCCAAAGCCAAAAGGATGTCTATTCCAAAAGAAAGTGAGATGAAAAGCGAAAGACCACTTGATTTGGTGCATACTGACATATGTGGACCCATGAAAGTGACTACATCAGGAGGCAATAGATACATGTTGACTTTTATAGACGACTACTCAAAATACACAGTCACATACTTAATTAAGAACAAAAGTGAAATTTTTGATAAACTTGTACACTATGTAATAAGATCAAGTAACAATTTTCAAAGGAAGCCAATTGTCATCAGAAGTGATAATGGAGGTGAATTTACAGGTCACATAATAGAAGACTACTTAAGACAAAATGGAATAGAACATCAGAAAACTGTTCCATACACACCTTAACAAAACAAAAGTGAAACTACAAGTGAGGCTATTTCTTATACAATACATTAAACAGAAGGAAACGTTACACAACATCACCATCTATTGTCAGTTCAGCATAAAGTCCTCCTTTTACTTATAATAAATCCTAATCTGTTGCATATGCCAACACCCTTTCTCAACAATAAGGACTTATTCAATCAAACCCAACTTTTTTATTAGTCTCTGATGTTTATCAGCATTCAACGCCTTTGTGAAAATGTCTGCTGTCATTTCTTCAGTAGGACAAAACTCCAACTTCAAGACTCCTTGATCCTCTTTTAGTTTTGTTGATTCCAAGTGTGATTGTCCTAATTCTGTCAACAATTGTCTTAAGCACAGTACTTCTTGTCTTTCTATCTGTATTCCTTTCTACTGTTTTACACTTCCTGACAGAAGTTATGTCGCTTATCCATGTTATGTAAATAAAAGCTTATAACCTGACGTTAAATTCATCCATTGGTTGTTTAAATTATTCTTTTGAAAGCTGAAACCCTCCGAAATGTGGTTTAGGGTAAGAAAATAAATTGGCATCAATGCAGAAATATTGATCATTTAATGGACACAGAATGGTCAGATTTTGGCAAGACGAAAGTTCTGTCGCCTGGTCATAAAATGCACCCAATCCTAGTTTACATCCTCACCTGTCCTCGGTAAATGATCGGTTAATTAGTGGGTGTGTATAAAAAGAAACCCAGCACCCCAGACCTTCACTTGAACTGCAACTTGAGCTCTGAAAAAATGCCAAAAATTCACCCTGCGACCAAAGCCTGGATTATCAAGAGACTGAAGACCAGATCCACTGCAGAGGTGGCTGGCACCTTTAATGTGTCTCAGCGTCAAGTACAAAGAATTAAAAAAAGATTTGAAGAGACTGGAGATGTGTTCGACACGCCCAGGTCTGCCAGACCCAGCAAAACAACTGCTCAGGAGGAACGTTTGTTGGTTAGAAAATCCAAAGCAGGCCCCTCTTCTACTGCAGCAGAGCTCCAACAGGCCTAGTCACCTCAAGTCTTATGTCAACTAGAACAGTTTGTAGAATTCTGTCTCGAAATGGCCTCCATGGTCGAATCAGTGCCAAGAAGCCAGCACTAAATAAAAGGCAAATAAAAAACTGTGGCATTTGCAAAGTCCCACAGCCTGCTAAACAGATGGACGCTGGAAAAGTGGCAGAAGGTGGATTTCTCTGATGAATCTTCAGTAGTATTACACCACGGCCACCGCAAATACTGCAGGAGACCTACTGGAGCCCGTATGGATCCAAACTTTGTGATGTGCTATACTCTGTGATAGCTGCAAAACTTTATTGGGAAGCCTGCCCAGCCACTCATGGGATCATTTGAGCACTGTTTGTTGAGGCATTATTTTGCATGGTGAAAAATAGCTAAAGCCATTTATGGCGATTCGCACACATTGAATCATTTGCATTTGCCAAGTCCAGCAAATTTTCTAAAATTGAGTACAGATTCCATTTGCATAGAACTGATTCACTCATCTTTAGTTTTTTTCAAAATCACAATGTGGTCTTATAATAATGTACATATATAACATATTATATGTAGTAACTGGGCATGAGTAAGATCTTATTGTCATAGGAGGTGTACATACTCAGTGTCTTGAGATTCTGATGCAGTGCTGGGCATATGGTTAGGAATTTGTGGGAGTGACACAGGCTGCATCATTCTACTCATGTCTGGATGGTTTAGTGGTGCACCCCCTTATGACAAATAAAGGGATCAGGAGATTAGTAGTTGCAACAGGAATTCAGTTTACTTTTGATTACAAATTATGTTACAAAAACGTAATGGCTTAATATCTATGGTACATAAAAGCTTCATACTTCATGAATCAATTACCAGTATCTACAGTATATTCTGGAATAATCAATGATGTTCAGTGCAATGCTCCTATCTCCTATGAATCTGACAAACACTCTTCTCCTATCTTTCACTCTATACAAAGCAGTTACTCCCCAGTTGGCTTCAATGTTCCAGCTACCTGGCAAATCTGCAGCAATACTTCCATCATCTGTTTCAGCATCTTTATTTGCATACGCATAGAGATTCCTCTGTAGTCTACACAGCTGGATGCAGCTAGAGATAAGGGCAGGGGTGTAATGATCATGGTTGCAGAGACCGCCACCTGCCCCGTGCTTGAGTTGGGCCCACTGAACCCTGCACTGCTGTACATGCTGGAGGCCAATCAGAGGCCAGCAGATGATGTCAGCATGCCTGTCACATTGCGATTAGTGATGAGCAAGTATACTCGTTGCTCGGGTTTTCCCGAGCACGCTTGGGTGATCTCCAAGCATTTTGGCGTGCTCGGAGATTTAGTTTCTGTTGACGCATCTGCATGATTTATGGCTGCTGAACAGTTTAAATACATGTGAGGATTCCCAAACTAACAGGCATTACTCACATGTATTCAGGCTTCTCCAGCAGCCATAAATCATGCAGCTAGTCGACAGAAACTAAATCTCCGAGCATGCCAAAATACTCGATCACCCGAGCAAAGAGTATACTCGCCCATCACTAATTGTGATCCATGGCAGTGACGTCATGCATTGCCATTGTAGGCACACTTAAGTCAGTTGCCAGCACCTCTCGCAGCGTAGGAGTGGAGGAAGGTGAGTAAAATGTTTTTTTTTATGTGTTATAGAACAGCAGAGTTTTATTAGAAGATGGGGCCTCATTGGGGGACATATATTACAGGATGAGATTTGCATGGGGATATATATTACAGTATGTGCACTAGATTGGGAATGGCATCAGAACTACTGTATGTGGAACGGCAACATTACAACTGGATACGGAATTGGGAAATAGAGTGGGGGAAATAAATATTTGATCCCTTGCTGATTTTGTAAGTTTAACCACTGACAAAGACATGAACAGTCTATAATTTTAAGGATAGGTTAATTTTAACATTGAGAGATAGAATATCAAAAATAAAATCCAGAAAATCACATTGTATAAATTATATAAATTTATTTGCATTTTGCACTGAGAAATAAGTATTTGATCCCCTACCAACCATTAAGAGTTCTGGCTCCTATAGACTAGTTAGTCACTCCTAATAAACTCGTTACCTGCATTAAAGACAGCTGTCTTACACAGTCACCTTTATAAAAAGACTCCTGTCCACAGACTCAATTAATCAGTCAGACTCTAACCTCTACAACATGGGCAAGACCAAAGAGCTTTATAAGGATGTCAGGGACAAGATCATAGACCTGCACAAAGCTGGAATGATCTACAAAACCATAAGTAAGATGCTGGGTGAGAAGGAGACAACTGTTGGTGCAATATTAAGAAAATGGAAGAAAGACAAAATGACTGTCAATCGACATCGATCTGGGGCACCATGCAAAATCTCACCTCGTGGGTATCCTTGATCGTGAGGAAGGTGAGAGATCAGCCAAAAACTACACGGGGGTAACTTGTTAATGATCCCAAGGCAGCTGGGACTACAATCACCAAGAAAACCATTAGTAACACATTACACTGTAAAGGATTAAAATCTTGCAGTGCCCACAAGGTCCCCCTGCTCAACAAGGCACATGTGCATTCCCATCTGAAGTTTGCCAATGAACACCTGGATGATTCTGTGAGTGATTGGGAGAAGTTACTGTGGTCAGATGAGACAAAAATTGAGCTCTTTGGCATTAACTCAACTCGCCATGTTTGGAGGAAGAGTAATTTTGCCTATGACCCAAAGAACACCATCCCCACTGCCAAGCATGGAGGTGGAAACATTATGTTTTGGGGGAGTTTCTCTGCTAACGGCACAGGACTACTTCACTGCATCAATGGGAGAATGGAAGGAGCCAAGTACCATAAAATCCTGAGTAAGTACATCCTTCCCTCCACCAGGACATTAAAAATGGATCGTGCCTGGGTCTTCCAGTAAGACAGTGATCCAAAACATACAGCCAAGGAAACAAAGGAGTGGCTCAAAAAGTATCACATTAAGGTCATGGAGTGGTTTAGCCAGTCTTCAGACCTTAATCCCATAGAAAACTTATGGAGGGAAATGAAGATCTGAGTTGCCAAGCGGCAGCCTCAAAATTTTAATGACTTAGAGATGATCTGCAAAGAGGAGTGAACCAAAATTTCTCCTGACTTGTGCGCAAACCTCATCATCAACTACAAAAAAGTCTGACTGCTGTGCTTGCCAACAAAGGTTTTTCCACCAAATATTAAGTCTTATTTGCCAGAGGGATCAAGTACTTATTTCCCAGTGCAAAATGCAAATACATTTATATAATTTATACAATTTTTTTTCTGGATTTTATTTGTGATATTCTATTTCTCTATGTTTAAATTAACCTACCCTTAAAATTATAGACTGTTCATGTCTTTGTCAGTGGGCAAACTTACAAAATCAGCAAGGTATCAAATACTTATTTCTCCCACTGTATGTAACAAGAATGGGCCCTGGATGGTGGGGACATATATGTTTATAGGATTTGGAATCCGACAAGGGTCTATACATCTGATATAACTAAACAAGGAAAGAATAATAATGATTTAAAATTGGATAAAAAAAACTTATTATTATGAATACTTAAATATTTAGAATTGAGAGTCCTAAGTAGTTGATACCTTTTAATGGCTAACTGAAAAGATGATAACATGCTTAAAAATTTAGAGCAACACCTATGGCGGGGATATATTCTAAATAGTGATACATATACGGGGGGAATAAGTATTTGATACATTGCAGATTTTGCAAGTTTTCCCACCTACAAAGATTGGAGAGGTCTGTAATTTTTATTGTAGGTACACTTCAACTGTGAGACAGAATCTTAAAAAAAATTCAAAACATCACTTTGTATGATTTTGACATAATTAATTTGCATTTTATAGCATGAAATAAGTATTTGATACAATAGAAAAACAGAATTTAATATTTGTCACAGAAACCTGAGATTGCAAATAAAGACGTCAGATGTTTCCTGTAGATCTTGACCAAGTTTGCATACAATGCAGCAGGGATTTTGGCCCACTCCTCCATATAGATCTTCTCTAGATCTTTCAGGTCTGTCACTGGGCAACATTGCGTTTCATATCCCTCCAGCTGTGTTCAAGTCTGGAAGACCTTGAAATACTTCTTATGGAGCCACTCCTTAGTTGCAATGGCTGCATGTTATGGGTCATTGTCATGCTGGAAGACTCAGCCATGACACATCTTCAACACTCTTACTTAGTGAAGAAGGTAGTTGGCCAAAGTCTCACCATACATGACCCCATCGATCTTCCTTTCAATACGGTACAGTCATCCTATCTCCTTTGCAGACAAGCACCCCCAAAGTATGATGTTTCCCCTACCATGCTTCACGGTTGGGTCGGTGTTCTTGGGGTTATACTCATCCTTCTTCCTCCAAATACGGCCAGTGGAGTTGATATCAAAATTTTTTATTTTGGTCTCATCTAACCACATGACTTTCTCCCATGCCTCCTCTGGATCATCCAGGTGATAACTGGCAAACTCCAAACGGGCCAGGACATGTTCTGGCGTGAGCAGGGGGACTCTGTGTATCCTACAGGATTTTAATCCATAAAGGTGTAGTGTGTTACTAAAGGTAATGTTTGAGACTGTGATCCCAGCTAAAAATGAGTGACTATTTCAATGTTCGATTCGGCTTACGTTAGGCAAAATTGCAATACTCGCCGATTTATTCGACGAATATTCGTCGAACATTAACAAATGCCATTATAGTCAATGGCAGGCAATAACAAACTCATGCACAACACCTTAGAACGGCCCCAAATGCTGTCAAAACACATCAAATGAGGGCAGGCACCAGGAAGTGGCCTCAATTCATTCACAGTATAAATTGCAGCAAGAAACTGCAGCAATCAGCCAAGCATGAGGTATTGGGGTCTGGTACAGCATTTACAGATTTCCAATGAACGTCACAGTAAGACAAGGTGGGTGAGGGATCTGTTTAGGGCCTCTTTTCTGGGAGCCCTGATACCACATGCAACACCTCTACCTGCTTTCATGCAGAGCCACACTCAGGTGGCACAAATATCAGTTTTATAGACTACCATTGTTAGAAAAATTTAAGAATAGTAACACTGGTAGTTGAGTGCAAGGGAGTGGAGGCCTGACTTTCTCGGAGGCCTACTGCTACAGGCAACATGCATGAAGGATATCTAACCAGGAGTGTTCACATTTCCATAAATTGTTGGCAGACACCACATAAGTGGCATCAACTTCACCACAGTAGAAATAGTAGAATAGAGTCCTACAGGTCTTTCACAACACCCAAAGCCGCAGATGGACACTCAACCTGGAGTGTTAACATTTATAGAATTGAGGGCAAAATTTTATTTTATAACATGGATCTAATAAAGTGGCAACCCAGTAGTCAGCATTATTCCAAAATATAACTATACGGTGATCATGTTGCAGATAGTGCAGCAAGAAGGCACTCATATGTGGGGCTCTATCATGGGGTCCAAGACCATGCTGTGTTGATGGCTGTGTAACAATGAAGCTCATTTCCTCGGTACCCTCCCACTAACCACTAACAACAGAGAGGGAGGATTATCCTCTTCATCCGACAGTTGCTCGCCCATCACCTTTTCCTCCTCCATTCGGTTCTCGGATCTTGCACCTTCGAAAACAGTGCGCCTGTTATCATCATCATCAGCCCCCCTCGATCGCAGTACTCCACCCTTCCTTGCCACCCGCCTATGTGACGACAGTCTTAAACTTCGAGACAATGTTATCCCTTCTGCAGCTTCCTCTGCTTCCTCCTCTTCTTCTGAGACCACCATCTCCTCCCACAGGCTATTCAAAGTATGCTCCAGCATATAAATGACCGGAATAGTGATGCTGATGATGGTGTCATCAGTGCTAACCATCTTAGTAGCCATTTCTAAACTGTGCAGAAGGTTGCATAGGTCCTTAATCTGTGCCCACTCTTTAAACGTGATATTCACCACCTCCGTACTGCATTGGCCCTGGCTATGCGACATGACATACTGCGTCATGGCTCGTTGCTGCTGCCACAGATGCTGAAACATTTGCAGAGTGGAATTCCAACGTGTCAGCACATCGCATATTAACCTGTTAACTGGCATGAACAAAGACCTCTGTATTGATGCAAGTCGATGAGCAGAGGGGAAAGAACGGTGGAAATGAGCACACAGCTTACGTGCTTTCTGGAGCAGGTCACCCAGGCCAGGATAGTGGCTGAGAAAATGCTGCACCACAAGGTTGAGGACGTGTGCCATGCAAGGCATTTATGCAAGCTTGCCTTTTGGAAACCATTGGTATCCACCAGGCGGAAATGCAGCATTTCTGTGGCCAACAAATTTGAGATGGTAGAGTTAAACCTCTTAGCGTAGGAGGAAACAATATTTTCCGTGACCACAACTGCATAACCTGGACTGGCTGCAGTGATGTGAGAGGTCGGAGATGTCAGTGTGGATTGAGAAGCTTCTGGTGTGATTGTTCTCTGAGATCGGTCAAAAACAGCAGGCATGTCCTCTTCCATTACAGTAGAAGGCGTCCTCTCATTCAGTGTGACTCAATCGGGTAAAGAACCCGAGTTTCTATGGTCAAAGACCTGAGTCTCAATAGTTGGCACGGTAAAAGAGGAGGCGGTAGAAGCAGTAGTGGCACTGGCAATTGATTGGGCGGCTGTTGGTGGTTGATGTCCCCTGGTTCACATTTTTGCGCAGTGGGATTCTCACTCTAAAGCATATTGATTGCACATGTGAAGGTTCATACATGTAGTAGTCAAATTATTGCAGTTTTACCTTGACTCAGTATTTTTTGCAAAGTTGGCAGATTACGTGAGTTGCCTAATCCTTTACAGTGTCAAAAAAGGCCCAGGCTAGGCAACCCTTGCCACCCCTGCGAGCTGCAGACCCATGAACGCTGCTGTCAGAGGCACAGTTGTGGCCGAGAATGCATCGCTTGTCGTGGCTGCATCACCACGTGTCTGCGACAGACGGCGCAACGTAACCTCCTCGTCTTCCTCCTCAGATGACCTACTCAGCTGTGTGCCTCTATGTTCATTCCAACTGAGGTCTATCACCTCATCATCATCCTCTGTGATATCACATTCCTGGCATTTTAGTCACTCTCCTCCTCTTCTTGCTCTGACAGCACAGTACAGTCCAAGTAAGCCTCAGATATCTGAGTCTCATCACGATCACCTCCCCCAAGGGGTTAACATCTCATGATGGGGGTCAGGATGCTGTTGGGACCATACTTCTTACAGCCCCAGATCCAAGCTAAAAAATTTTGGGCATCAGTGCAGATTTCCTTATCTTGACTCTGCAAAGCTTTTGAGTACGCTTCTGATGAACATGGCATAGAGTGTGTGAAAAGGTCTTCAGAATCACCCATCTGTGGTTCCGTTCAGTCAGTTGAACGTTTGGATAGCTGGAATGCGGAAGAAAGCAAGGGGAATTTGGGTGACACATCTGTGGACTGTACTGAGTGTGATGTTGAGGTGGAGGAAGAGGAGGAGAGGCCACTTGAAGCTGCACTTGCCATCCACTCAAGTACATACACTTTCTGGGCATCATCGATGAGTTGTGCCGCTGTGCGGCTGCCAAAGAAAGGTAGTGGTGTAGCCTGTCCAGTAACGTAAGTTGTCAGTTGTCTTTCCATAGGACGTGATGTTGCTTTACTAGTGCTTTCACCAACATTACCACCTACCCCACGTACATGCCTAATTCCCCTTCCACCACGGCATTCCTTTTTCCGAGTCATGTTGCTCAGATAGTGTGGTGTGAGCACAGTATAAACACCCAAAAATAAGATTTTAAACACTGAACCACCTCTGCAAACAGCTGATTTTCAGCAACAGTAAATTCAAAGTTGCAATATGGCGTGCTGTATCGTGTTAATCACAGAAAAAAAAAATATTTTTTTAATCAAGGATCAAGCCTCTATAACACACTAGATGCTACAAACTGTTTTAAATTCAGGTCCCTTACTGTATGACGTTAATAACAGAAGAATTTTTTTTTTGGACCAAGGATCAGGCCTCTATAACACACTAGATGCTACAAAAATATTTTTCAAGTCAGGTTTCTTATAGTGATGAGTAGTGTTGAGCGATACGATACTGCAAATATCGGGTATCGGCCGATATTAGCTGTATCGGGCTTTCGATTCCGAATACCGATATTTTCGTCATATCGGATACCGGAATCGGGATTGTCACTGTCACTGTCTGTGTCCGTCGGTCGGGTCTGTCACTGTCAGTGTCTGTCGGTCGGGTCTGTCAGGAGTCAGCGGCACTTACCTGGCAGAAGATCTCCGGCAGTCACGGCCTGGACTGCTTCATGGCCGCCATCATCTTTCCCCGGCGGTCACATGCAGTTTCTCGCGATAACTGCAGTGACTGCTGGGTAATCCCGGCCGTAAAGCAGTCAGTCCGATGACGTCACCGCCGGGGAAGCAGGTAATCAGCTGTGCTGCGTCGCGATGACAGGCTCTGCCTGTCATTGCGATGTAGCAGAGCTGGATCGTCGTGGGACAGTCGTTACTATGGACTGCGTCGGACAGGTGGTATACTGTTGGTTTGTTTTTTTTCTTTTTTTACAGGAGATCGATGGCGTCGCAGGAATGAGAGTACAATAAAAGAAATGAAAACTGTGTTGTCTCTTTTATTTCATTAAAATACTTTTTTCTTGCTTTGTCTCTTTTTTATGCATTTAATAACTTTGGGATTAATAATGGATCGGTGTCTTATTGACACCTCTCCATTATTAACCGGGCTTATTGTCACCGTGCAATCAACGGTGACATTAACCCCTTATTACCCCGCTTGCCACCGCTACAGGGCAAGTGGGAAGAGCCGGGTAAAGTGCCACAATTGGCACATCTTTTGATGCGCCAAATGTGGGGCTGCTGTAGCCTGGTATTATCAGGCTGTTGAGGGCCAAAATCCATGGGCCTTGACAGTCTTTTAATACCAGGCCGCAGAAGTCTGCATTTTACTTGGCTGGTTAACAAAAATAGGGGGACCCCTACGCCGTTTTTTTTTCGAGGGGATCCCCTATTTTTGTTAACCAGCCAAGCTAAGCAGACTGCTGTGGCCTGGTATTATCAGGCTTGCAAGGTCCATGGATATTGGATCCTTACCAGCCTGAAAATCCAGGCCTCAGCGGTCTGCTTCATCTGGCTGGTTAACAAAAATAGGGGGGACCCCACGCCAATTTTTTTCGAGGGGATCCCCTATTTTTGTTAATCAGCCAAGATATGCAGACTGCTGTGGCCTGGTATTATCAGGCTGGCAAGGTCCATGGATCTTGGCTCCTTAACAGCCTGAAAATCCAGGCCTCAGCGGTCTGCTTCATCTGGCTGGTTAACAAAAATAGGGGGGACCCCACGCCATTTTTTATTCGAAGGGAACCCCTATTTTTGTTAATCAGTTCCCTCTGACGTCACTGATTGTGTCCCTGGCTGACCTGAAGTGAAAGTGGAAAGCAATCAATTAAGCTTTCCACTTCCTCTCCTGTCAGCCAGGGAAGGAACTTATTCATTTGGGGGTTTACTGTGAGGCTGCAGCATTAGCTGCGGTCCCTGCAGTAAACATTAACCCTTTCTGAAGGATTACACCGTGGGACCTGACTGTGCATGGGATAGGTAAGAATAATTTTGCTTTTTTATTTTATTTTTATTACAGGAAATTGTTTTTGCAGTCAAATAAAAGATGGTCAAAAACGTGTCTTTATTTTATTAAAATGATTTTTAATTAAAGTGTGTGTTTTATTTTTATTTCATGCAATAGGATTAATAATTGATAGTTGTCTAATTGACAGCTCTCAATTATTAACCTGGCTTAAGGTCACCTTTTAATTGCAATGTGGCTTTAACCCCATATTAACCCATTCGCCACCGCTACAGGGCAATGGGAATAGACGGGCAAAGTGCCAGAAAGGGCGAATCTAATTATAGATTTGTCTTTTCTGGGGTGTCTGGGGGCAGATGTTAGTAGCCAGGGGGGGCCAAAAATAATGGTCCCTCTCTGGGCTATTATTATCTGCCCTCATTCGCTGGCTTTGTCTGTCTGGTTGCGAAAATAGGGCGGGAGCCCACGCATTTTTTTAAACAATTTTACACCTCATATATATATGTATATACATGTCATTGAATTTGTGACACATATATATATATATTTATATTTATAGTTCATACACTTCTACATAGTATAATAGCCGCTAATTCAATTGCCGGCTTTTGTGAAAATGCAGAACCCGACATGAAATGACACTTGGTGTACATAGGGTTAACCATGTCTTTTCATGTCCTTTGCTATCTGATTTGCACAAACAATTACATCAGTCTATGTGTGCAAAATTTCACACCTGTAGGGGTTAATTAAAGGTGTAAATTAGTAGCAAAAAAGTCAGTTTTTTTTACAACGAATTTACACCTTTAATTAACCCCTACAGGTGTGAAATTTTGCACACATAGACTGATGTAATTGTTTGTGCAAATCAGATAGCAAAGGACATGAAAAGACATGGTTAACCCTATGTACACCAAGTGTCATTTCATGTCGGGTGCTTCTGTCTTTTCACAGAAGCCGGCTTTACCCGGCAATTGAATCAGAGGATATTTTACTATGTAAAAGTGTATAAACTATACATATATGTATATATATATATGTCACAATGACATGTATAAATATATATATGTATTCTATGTGTGTATATTTAGTGTTTACAAGGAAATAAAGGTTTTTTTAGTTGCGATATTTTGTTCCCATAGACTTACATGGGATTTCCGGTATCGGAATCGGATATCGACGATATTTAGTGATATCGGCGATACCATTCCGATCCGATATTTTTAGATATCGAGCAGTATCGCTCAACACTAGTGATGAGCGAATGTGCTCGCCACTACTCGTTACTCGCCCGAGTATCACGGTACTCGGTGTACTCGGCGAGCACCGAACATTTCTGGGATTACTCTGCAGGAACTGGGGTCTCCACCCAGCATTTTTGGCAGACTTTACAGACCCAATGACAATGCAGGGATTGGCTGCCAGGCAATGAAACACCGCAGCCATCTTTATAGTGGTTGTGCAGTGATTGGCTAACCGCACAGCATCATCAGGGGTATAAAAGACCGGATGCCACCCTGCTCGGCGCTTTCAGCTCCGGATTGAGATAGTGTAGAGAGAGCTGCTGCAGATATAGGATCAGAATTGGGGATTTATTAGTTAGTATGCCATCCTAAACTACTCAAATCCAGCTAAACCAACAATCCTTCTAAGGGCTCATACTCACTGGAGACAAAAATGAACGATTGCAAGCCGATAAATAATCGGATTGCAATCGGACCAATGTTAGTCAATAGGTGACTTCTCATTTGCGATTTTTTTTCTCAGCTTAAATCGGTCTGAGAAAAAAATCGCAGCATGCTGCGATTTTCAGCGATTTTGGCATGATAATCGCTAATGCAAGTCAATGGATGCGATAAAAAAATCGGACAGCACTCGCACCAAGCAAGTGCTGTCCGATTTATAAGCACCAGTGTCCTTTGAAAAGCCGGCAAATCATCCCCGGCTACTGTAAAATCACACTGACAGCTCACAAAACACTAGATATATACACATAGAATATATATATATATATATATATATATATATATATATACATATCATTGTGACTCATATATATATATATTTATAGTTCATATACTACTACATAGTATAATAGCCGCTAATTCAATTGCCGGCTTTTGAGAAATTACAGAGCCGACATGAAATGACACATGGTTTACATACAGTTAACCATGTCATGTCATTTCATGTAGTTTGATATATGGTTTTCCCTAACAATTACATGAGTGTATGTGTGCAAAATTTCACACATGTAGGGGTTAATTAAAGGTGTAAATTCGTTGAAAAAAAATGCATGGGCTCCCGCGCTATTTTCTCAACCAGACAGACAAAGCCAGCGAGTGGGGCAGATAATAATAGCCTAGGGAGGGTGCATTTATTTTATGCCCTCCCTGGCTGCTACCATCTGTCCCCAGCCACCCCAGAAAAGGCAAATCTATAATTAGATTCGCCCTTTCTGGCACTTTGCCCGTCTATTCCCATTGCCCTGTAGCGGTGGTGAATGTGTTAATAATGAGTTAAAGCCACCTTGCTATTGAAAGGTGACTTTAAGCCAGGTCAATAATTGAGAGTTGTCAATTAGACAACTCTCAATTATTAATCCTATTGTATGAAAAATAAATAAAACACACACACTTTAATAAAAAATCATTTTAATGAAATAATGACACAGTTTTTGACCATCTTTTATTGTACAGGTAATCCTCGATTCCTTTGCTCTAAAGAAAAAATAATAAAGCAACATTATTCTTACCTATCCGGTGCTCTGTCAGGTCCCACGCTGTAATCCTTCACAAAGGGTTAACTGCCTTACAGCTAGCAGCACAGCTAATACAGGCTGCTCAGCTGTTAGCCCCTGAATGAATGAGTTCCTCTCCCGGCGACAGGAGAGGAAGTGATTAGTGTGGGAAGCTTAATTGATTGCTTCCCACAGTAATCATTTCACTTCAAGTCAGCCGGGGACACCCTCTGATGTCACTGATGCTGTGCGGTGTCCCCGGCTGACTTGAAGTGAAATGATTACTGTGGAAAGCAATCAATTAAGCTTCCCACACTAATCACTTCCTCTCCTGTCGCCAGGAGAGGAACTCATTCATTCAGGGGCTTACAGCTGAGCAGCCAGTATTAGCTGTGTTGCTAGCTGTAAGGCAGTTAACCCTTTGTGAAGGATTACAGCGTGGGACCTGACAGAGCACCGGATAGGTAAGAATAATGTTGCTTTATTATTTTTTCTTTATTACAGGAGAGCAAGTGAATCGAGGATTACCTGTACAATAAAAATGGTCAAAAACTATGTCATTATTTCATTAAAATGATTTTTTATTAAAGTGTGTGTGTTTTATTTATTTTTCATACAATAGGATTAATAATTGAGATTTGTCTAATTGACAACTCTCAATTATTAACCTGGCTTAAAGTCACCTTTCAATAGCAAGGTGGCTTTAACTCATTATTAACCCATTCGCCACCGCTACAGGGCAATGGGAATAGGAATAGACGGGCAAAGTGCCAGAAAGGGCGAATCTAATTATAGATTTGCCTTTTCTGGGGTGGCTGGGGGCAGATGGTATTAGCCAGGGGGAGCACAAAATAAATGCACCCTCCCAAGGCTATTATTATCTGCCCCCACTCGCTGGCTTTGTCTGTCTGGTTGAGAAAATAGCGCGGGAGCCCATGCATTTTTTTCAACGAATTTACACCTTTAATTAACCCCTACATGTGTGAAATAATTATTTGCTTTTTGTGTACATTTTTTTTTAAAATGTGATTTTTACATAATTTTTTACATAGAGAGAACTGCTCTATGTAAAACGTCATGTTAAAATCGCATTGCATACAGATGGAAAACGGATAGAAAACGGATGATGCGATTAAAAATCGCATACAAATCGCATGGCAATCGCATGACAATTGCATATAATCGGACCGTTTTTTCCAGAAAACAGACCGTTTTTTTTCCGCAAATGGGTATGAGCCCTGAGGACTAATTCTGGAGTATATAGGCTCCAGTGTTAGGTAGGCAGGGTAGTGTACGTCGCTCTGTACACATCAGTGCAAGGCCTGCAGGCACTGTATGTGTTTATTTAGATCATTGCATACATCAAGAGGGTCCTTTCCGTTCCTGTGTTCTGGTGCTGCTGCTATCTGTAGGATATATTGGCCGTATATAGCTAGCCCCAGGTGTAATTGGAATACAGGCCACACATTTTTTGGTGTGGTATCTCCGTGCCAGCTCATATCTGTGCCTGCTCAAAGTTTGGCCAGTTTATGGCGGTTTTCTTTCTTTGCCTTGGGTGTCACTGTACTTATATAGGCAGTATTTACCCCCCAAAAAATGAAAAAAAAACACACATTTGTCATAGTGGTATCTCCGTGCCAGCTAATATCTGTGCACGCTCAAAGTTTGGCCAGTTAACGGCAGTTTTATTTTTTGTCCTGACTGTCACTGTACTAACATACAGCAGTATTTAGCAAAAAAATTAAAAAAATACATTTTTCAATGTGGTATCTCTGTGGCAGCTCATATCTGTGCGTGCTCAAAGTTTGGCCAGTTTAGGCCGGTTTTCCTTTTTTAATCATGGGTGTGACATTACTGCTATACAGCACTAGTTAGCCCAAAAATAAAAAAAAACAGGGCACACATTTGTCGTAGTGGTATCTCTGTGGCAGCTCATATCTTTGTGTGCTCAAAGTTTGGCCAGTTTATGACGGTTTTCTTTTTTGTGTCCTGGGTGAAACTGTACTTTTATACAGCACTATTTAGCAAAAAAAAAACATTTGTCGTAGTGGTATCTCCATTCCAGCTCATATCTATGCGTGCTCAAAGTTTGGTCAGTTTAGGCCGGTTTTCCTTTTTTGTCCTGGGTGTCACAGTCCTGATATACAGCACTAGTTAGCCCAAAAATAAAAAAAAACAGGGCACACATTTGTCATAGTTGTATCGCAGTGTCAGCTGATATCTGTGCATGCTCAAAGTTTGGCGTTTAGGCTGGTTTTTCTTTTTTTGTCGTGGGTGTGACAGTACTGATATACAGCACTAATTAGCCCAAAAATAAAAAAACAGGGCACACACTTGTCGTAGTGGTATCTCTGTGCCTGCTCATATCTGTGTGTGCTCAAAGTTTCGCCAGTTTAGACCAGATTTCTTTTTATTGTCCTGTATGTCACAGTACTTATATTTAGTGATATTTTGCAAAAATATAAAAAAATAATGGCCACACATTTTTCGGTGTGGTATCTCCGTGCCAGCTCATATCTGTGCGTGCCTAAAGTTTGGCCAGTTTAGGCCGGTTTTCCTTTTTTTGTCCTGGGTGTCACAGTACTTATATACAGCACTATGTTGCATTATTTTAAAAAACAGACCACATTTTACTGTTGAGTCTATCTCTGACGTGCCTCATACATCCGTGTGCCAAAAATTGAGGCATTTTAAGCCTAAATTTTTATTTTAGGGCAGTCTTTCACTCTCGTTATATCTAGCACTCTTTTGCATCTACCAAAAAAAACCCATATTTTACAGTGTAGTATATCTGTGACATGCCTCATATGTCCGTGTGATAAAAATTTGTGGATTTTATGCCGGTACTCCAGTGTTTTCCTGTCTGTTACTCAAGTTATATACAGCACTATGTTGCATTATTTTAAAAAACAGGCCACATTTTACAGTGGCGTCTATCTCTGACATGCCTCTTATATCCGTGTGCCAAAAATTGAGGCATTTTAGGCCTAAATTCCCTTTTTTGGGCAGTCTGTCACTCTCGTTATATCCAGCACTCTTTTGCATCCACAAAAAAAATTTATACAGTGGGGTATGTCGGTAAAAAGATTTCTGTTTCAAGTTGTTATGACAGCTACATGACTGTGTTAAATGCTCCAACTACTACCATCATCATCATCTTCAGCCTAGAGGCAGTCACTGCGCAGATAGAAAGTCTCAGTAGCAGAGGGTGAACACTTAGGCGGTGTTGTACACTGTATTGTACTCTGTCTCTGTATTACGAAGGCTAAATCTTCTTGATGAAATCATGCCTGGAAGAGCCATAGTAAGATAACGTTGAAGATCACGGGGACAGGACTCACAACTACTGAAGCCTGTTGTTTCTGGGCAGGATTCTGACATGCCCTCACCTGCTAGTAATGAACTGGTTGGACGCTGACGTTTAAAAGGAGCCCATGCATTTTCTATAACTGAAGCTAGAGATTTTGACATTTCAGATGTATTTCCATAGGTATCAATTGGAGAGCTTGGTGGTCGGATATGTGACTTCTACACCACCACACGAGCTGCTGCCTTTCCACCACCCGAGGTGTGGCACCCACCACCTTCTGTCTCTTTCCCATTCTCCCGCAGAATGAAAGTCGGCAAGGACATGGTCCTCTCCCCTCTGTAACAGTATGTCATTGTAATTTTTTTGGGGGTAAACGATATCTATTACTATGTATGTAACCCCTTGTCATGTAGAGCACCATGGAATTAATGGCGCTATATACTGTATATAAATAACTAGTTAATAATAATAATAATACATAAGGTTTTTCCACTATACAATCCATCAAACATGTTATTGAAGGAATTTTTTTCTGACAACTCTGTTCAGCTGTGCACAAGCTATGTCAACTTGGTAGCTATACCCCAGTGGGTGTTGGAACAGAGTCATGTTGACTATAGCCCCCAGATTTTATGTAGGTCCCTAATCTCACCTCTACTTCAGCAGCATGATGAATTATTAGGAAAAGCACGTGGTATTGTTGTAGCTGTTGTATTCTTGACAAAGAAACTCAATAACATCAATGAGGTGGTTAGCCGCACACGAAATGGAGAAATAGTAAAGATGACAATTGACAAGTAGTTTCACATTTGAGGTAAAACACACTTCAACAAGTTGCTTTAACTCTTACAAAATTATATTCCAAAGCGTTGAAGAAAAAGATGAATATATTGTGAACCAAATAGGTATGAATAATTAATCACACAAATGATGTAACATAATTCTAAACATAAACAAGCTATCAGTGGGGAAATTATTTTCCACCAAAAATTTTAAGTATGAAACTAGTGTCATCTTGTGGAATGATATGAGCCACAAAGTTCTTCAAATTGAAACTGTTCTGGATGTACTGTAACAATTTTCTCTAGAAAATTGGAAGTACATGCGTTCTATGCTGCTTGCATTAAATAACTGATTTGCCAGATATGTACGGAGTCAGGGTGACCGGGCTGCGGGTACCTGTGCTGCGCCGTGAACAGAACTGTCAAGACTGCGTCCCCTGTTTCCCGGTAGAAGGAATCGGGTAACGGACAGGCCTCATTACACCGAAAGAGGGGTCGTGTTTAGACAGGGAACCTGGCCGGAA
Source organism: Oophaga sylvatica (assembly GCA_033576555.1). Lineage (NCBI taxonomy): Eukaryota > Metazoa > Chordata > Amphibia > Anura > Dendrobatidae > Oophaga > Oophaga sylvatica. The sequence goes on from JARQOD010000002.1 coordinate 379,353,291, forward strand.
GCTGAGGGGAAAAAAAAGCAAAGCATGAGTGAGTCCCCAGCTGTGACCGTGTGAGCAGCAAGGGGGCAATGCACTATCCACCCGAAGCGCCGACACTGCGGCGAAATGCAGTAGACAGACCCGGTGACCTAGAGGCATGGGGCCAGCTTAAGAGAAAGCTGGCAAAACATCAAAGATTTGTGGCGTGGACAAGCAGCGCATAGGAGGCTGAGTAGCATGCTCCGTCCTTAGAGCAGTGGCCGGGTAAAGGACATTTCCCATTGTCTTCCACCACTAAAAGCGGTACTGCCATTTTCCAAGGTGCCGTTTGCCCAGTAACCGCCAGAGAGAAAGGCGCCGTGCGCTCCTTGACCGTGAGTACAGCGCACGTGTGCAGTAGAGAGAGCCATGTTCGTGCCGTCGGGTGGATACTCGACTCTGCCCTCTCTTTCAAGCTAAGATCCAAGCCCTTGCCTTCTCCTGCCCATTGCAACTCAAAAACATTTCCTGGTTCCGTACATTCCAAGAAAATTCAAAAATATTTGTGCACACCCTCATGATCTCCCGCCTCGACTATTGCAACATTATACTCTCTAGCTCCCCTCTAGCACTCTTGCACCACTCAAATCTATCCAAAACTCTGCTGCCAGAGTAATCCAACTGTCCCTCCATTATTCCCCAACCTCTCCTCTCTGCCATGCCCTTCACTGCCTTCCTATTGCCCATAGGCTAAAGTTCAAAACCATAAATATGACATACAATGCCTTCCACAACCTGTCTCTTCCATACATCTGTGACATGGTCTCCCAATGTCCGACTGGGTCATGACTTCTTCTACACAAACCCAGTGTGCCGTCAGCGAGATGTACCATCCCTGCCCACAAGCACTTGTGCACGGGTCCGTGGTTAGGTGCACTTTCCTTGTAATAGCATTTTTGATGACCCGGGTAATGTTGTGGGACATGTGCTTGCTTGTGTAATGTCTCATGCCTGGAGAAATAGTGGCGGGTGGGGACCGAGTACTTTGTTACTGTCACCGCCATCAGGTTGCGGAAAGCGTCCGTCTCCCACGAGCCTAAAATGCATCATTTAGAGAGAAATTTGTTAGTTTAGTACTGTGGCCTGTGGGCCGTTGGCTGCATCTTTACGCTTACAGTACAATGACTGGGTTATGGACAACTGAAGGCTGCACTGGGACAAGGACATGGACGTTCTTGATGATGGTGCAATTTGACTGTGGTCAACGGCAGGTGCAGGGCAGGAGGCATCTTCACATGCACAGTGGACAGGGGATTGGCTTGCACGTACAACAGCGGAAGAAGCAGTGGTGTCACCCGCAGACACTGTTCATGGAGCCTGGTGTTTAACCAACAAAGTCGGGTGCTTTGCTGCCATGTGCCTGATCATGCTGGTGGGGGAAAAGGCTGGTAGTTTTACTATCCCTGCTGATGCGGCCACGGCCGGTGTTGCAAATGTCCTTTTTTGGGTTATCGTCAGAGTCTTTAAAAAACAACAAGACTGGTAGGGGGACATTGACTCCCTCTCCCACACCACCTCCTCACCCCGACACCTGTCTTTCGGTGTTCCCCAAGGCTCTGTTCTGGGACGCCTACTGTTCTCCATCTACACCTTCGGCCTGGGACAGCTGATGTAATGGCACGGTTTGCAATATCATCACTATGCCGTTGACACGCAGATCTACCTATCTGTACCTAACATCACCTCCTTACTGTCCAAAATCACACTTCTTCCCACTATATCATCCTTCTTTTCTGCTCGCTTTCAAAAAGTGGACATGGACAAATCAGAATACATCATCTTTCAAGCATCTCACGCTGAGTACACCTGAGAACTGTGTATGCCTCATTCGGTACCACTTTAGTAAGAGGTAAACGATGCCCTAGAGAAAATGATTTTCCAGACATTCACTGCCTTTTTTGCACATTTTTTGCAGCTATGATCTTCCTCTTATTGGTGTGGATGTGGTAAATTTCTAAGTCGTCATCAATACCATCATCGTCCATATCATGTAAAGAGGAAATATGGTGTTTCCAAGGGTCGTGGTTATGTACGTTTTGTGCCATTCCTTTAACAGTGTTGGTTACACTAGGACAATTAATTTTAGACTCGAACATTAGGATATTATTGGTAATATGTATGGGTGAAGAATAAGATGAAGAAGCTTGTGCCACGGGTGTGTTTATAGTTACAGCTGGTGCACTCCTCTTTAAACTTAGTTTTTCACCAGCATCCATTAGTTTGTTTGGTTTTCCTCCAATACTGATCTGCTTTCTCTAATTCAGCATCTCACGAACATGTTGCACGTTTCCATTTATACAGACACGTGCGTCTTTGGCAATATATTTTGGATGGGCATTTCTTCGGCTGAGTCTCACACGCGCATCTGTTACACCAATCTTCAAACAGGCATGAAACCGATTCTGGTAATTGATGGTGGCTAAACGACGAATCATTGTTGGCTGTATCCTGGATCTCATACCTCCCATAGCCGCTGCTGTTATTAATCATGTACTTTCCCATTCCTGTCATCGCCCCTTTTCTAGATCACTTCATCCAACGATAAGTCCGCCATATTGTTACTAAAAACATGCTCCTTCCACATGCAACTGTGTAGGAAACCACGTTACAGTTTTGCAAAGTGTTTATGATGCCCCTAGAAAAAAAGGAAACACTATGTTGATATCTACCCCCAGAGGGAAACGTTTGCCAGGCGATACACTTAGTGTCTGGGCATTCCAAGTCTAGAAGACCGGCTCCTTTACATTGGGCATAGTTTTTAATCAGGTCTTCCTCAACATCTCATGATCCGCTGACACTAGATCACCAGCGTTAACGTGTTCTATGCTGCTACAGCCAGTGTCAAATTCTGAACAAGGGTGGGTGGTTTTTATGGACCTAAAATGCATGTTATGGAAAAGGTTGAGGTGTACCCCAGAAGGGAAATGTTTGCCAACCCATACACTAAGAGAATGGGCATTCCAAGTCTAGAAACCCGCTGTTAGAGATTGAGTTCCCACTGCTGCACAAGGGGAATCTTGAACCAGTCCCGCTATGGTCCCCCATCCATCTCCGGTCGCAGTGGAGTCTGCTCAGCAGAGACGTCAGTCCCAGTGTCTCGCTCGGTCTAATACTGTGCAGAGGCTTGTTGCTGCCTCTCCTGGTTCCTCTATTGTAACCAGTGCTGGAGCAGGCAGCTCTGGGACTAAGTCCTCGGTTTCTCCATCTGAGCATGCCCAGGGCAAGATCTCCCATTGGAGATCCGGGGTCACATGCTTGGTTACAGCAGCGACTCCCATTGGTCCTCCAGGAAAGTTCTGAAGCTGTTTCTGTTCTGGAGCAGTTTCCCATTGGTCCTTTTCTGGAAGGTCCTGTAGTTGCTACTATAAAAGGCTTGCATGACCGCACGGCCATGCGCTAGTATAAAATCTGTTACGTGCTTGCGCCAGTGTGGTTTATGCATGTGTTCAGGGACCCGGCTGAAATAACCCCCTATAAAACTGGCTCCTCTGGTGAGGAGTTTGTATGCTTATGTTTAGGGACCAGCTGAAATAGGCCCCTAGAATACCGGCACCTCTGGTGAGGAGTTTGTTGTGGGTATTGTATGACCACAGATTGCAATCCGCTTTGCAGTCATCTGTGTCCCCTGTGGTGTTAACAGGACACAGTCTCTATGCCTGCGGCTCTGTCAGTCAGCAGAGTCCGCTCACTTCGCTAGACAGCGTCCTAGCGTTTTTGTTTAGCGTCTCTGTGGAGTAACAGAGTTCGCTTATGTCGCCACCTAGCACTATGGCATCCTTTTAGGCGTCTCTGTGAAATAACAGAGTTCGCATATTTTGCCATATTGCGCTACGGCATTTATTTCTGCGTCTCTGCGGGATAACAGAGTTCGCTTATTTTGCCATTTTACTAGCAGCAGGCACTGCCTGCACGGTGGACCCCGGGCTGCGAACGCACCTCTCTAAATATCTTTAAGGTGCGTTCCGCAGGCCCTTAACACCCGCTTCTTTAAATTGGGCCTATTTTTTAATCAGTCCTTCCTCCAAGTCTCATCATCCACCGCCACTAGATCAAAATGGTTTATGTGTTGCATGCAGCTACAGCCAGCATCAAATTAATAACAAGGGTGGTGGTTATGCTGTGCGTTAAATACTTGTTCTGAAAATGGTTGAGGTGTACCCCACAGGGGAAAATTTTGACAGTCCATACGTCCATACACTAAGTGTATGTGCATTCCAAGTCTAGGAGACCCGCTCCTTTAAATTGGGCACAGTTTTTAATCAGGCCTTCCTACACACCTCATCATCCGCCGCCACTATATCACCAGCATTAACGTGTTCCATGCTGCTATAGCCAGTGTCGAAATCCTTACCTGGGTGGGGGTTTTTGCTGGACGTTAAATACTTGTTATGGAAAAGGTTGAGATGTACCCCACAGGGGAAAATGTTTGTCAGCCCAATACACTTAGTGTATGGCCATTACAAGTCTAGGAGACCCGCTACTTTTTAATGGGACATTTTTTGTTAAGAGGCCCTCCTATTTGTTTCTTCCAAGGGGGGATTGGGGTTATTGGGGTGCATATGACTTGGTAGCAGGGCAGGCTTTGCAGTCAATGCTTAAGAAAACAGAATGGGAGTACAAAATGAATAATGTGAAGTGGATTTTCCTGTGCCCATCCAGTATGTGGATTCAAAGGCTTATTGGGGTGCATATGACTTGGTAGCAGGGCAGGCCTTGCAGTCAATGCATCAGAAAACAGAATGGAAGTCCAAAATGAATAATGTGAAGTGGATTTTCCTGGGCCCATCCAGTACCTGGGTTCAAAGGCTTATTGGGGTGCATATGACTTGGTAGCAGGGCAGGCCTTGCAGTCAATGCATAAGAAAACAGAATGGTAGTACAAAATGAATAATGTGAAGTGGATATTCCGGTGGCCATCCAGAACGTGGCTTGACAAGCTTATTGGGGTGCATGTAACTTTGGGGCAAGCCAGGCCTTGCATTCAATGCAACATTTTATAAGGAAGCCCTCCTGTACCTCTCTTGAAAGGGGTATTGTGGTGCGTCATAATTCTTGGCAGCCCATCCACTCACAGCATAGGCAATAACAGTTTAGGAGACCCACTGTTTAATAATGACCCTTAAAGAAGATTAATGCCGCCTGATGCCCTGGTAAAAATAGGCTCTGTGACTTTGAGTCCCTCATTCATAAATGAAACAAGATTGGTCTGCTTATGTGTCACACACCACATGGCCAGCTAGGGTTGTTAAATGTTGCAATGATGTTTCCAAGTAAATGCATTTGTATTAAATGAAAGCAATGTGAAAGTTGAAAAACGCTTCAAAAACGCTGAGTCTGAACATAGCCCAAGTGGGGAGGAACATTTTGGATTGGAGTTAATTATTTTGCCTTATATACAAGTCATTAACCTGAAAAACGTATGCCTTAACATATTTCCCTGTTAAATCAGTTTCGATACGTTTTGGTATGTTTTAGGGTGCACCGGGAAAAAATGACATGAAACTCTGACAACATTGTTTACAGCTGTGAAGTAAGAGTCAGGAATGCTTCCAGAGGTGATCCCCATGATGTCCCCGTGTCATTTGAGCAGTGCTTCCATCATTTACAGACATTTTTAGACCTTTAAAGGACCCCCGGGGGGATCGCTGTAAAAATGCTCGGGTCTCCCATAGACTTACATTGGGCTCGTTGTTCGGTCCGAGTACCCGAGCATTGCATTTTGCTCGACCCGAACAACGAGCACCCGAGCATTTTAGTGCTCACCCATCACTAGTCCCTTACTATATGATGTTAATAACAGAAGAATTTGTTTGTGGTCTGTGTATCAGGCCTCTATAACACACTAGATGAAACAAACTCTTTTTAGAATCAGGTCCCTTACTGTATGACGTTAATAACAGAAGAATTTTTTTGGGGGGGTTATGTACCAGGTCTCTATAACACACTAGATAATACAAACTGTTTTTAAACTCATGTCCCTTATTGCATGATGTTAATATCAGAATTTGTTTGTGGCCTGTGGATCAGGCCTCTGTAACACATCAGTTGCTGCAAACTCTTTTTAAAATTAGGTCCCTTACTGGATGACGTTAATAACAGAAGAAGTTTTTTTTTGGACAAAGGATCAAGCCTCTACAAGAAACTAGATGCTACCACAAGATTTTTCAAGTCAGGTCCCTTACTATATGACGTTAATAACAGAAGAATTTGATTGTGGCCCATGTATCAGGCCTCTATAACACACTAGAAGCTACAAACTCTTTTTAAAATCATGTCCCTTACTGTATGACATTAATAACAGAAGAACTTTTTTTTGACCAAGGATCAGGCCTCTATAACACCCTAGATGCTACAAAAATATTTTTCAAGTTAGGTGCCTTACTATATGACGTTAATAACAGAAGAATTTGTTTGTGGCCTATGTATCAGGCCTCTGTAACACACTAGATATTACAACCTCTTTTTAAAATAGGTCCCTTGCTTTATGATGTTAATAACAGAAGATTTTTTTGTGGCCTATGTATCAGGCCTCTATAACACACTAGATGCTAAAAACTATTTTAAAATCATGTCCCTTACTGTATGACTTTAATAACAGAAGAAATTTTTTTTTGGACCAAGGATCAGGCCTCAATAACAGACTAGATCACTGATGGTGAACCTATGGCACGCGTGCCAGAGAGGGCGCGCAGAGCTAACTCAGCTGGCACGCGGCCTCGCCTCATCCTTGTACTGCAGCTTCTTCTCACACATTGAGCGGCGCGGAAGTGAGATGAAGGAAGCTGCCGGCGTGTGTTTTCTGTGTGTGTGGTGAGTGTGGCTGTTGTGGTGTGTATGTGTGGTGAGTATGGCCGCTGTGGTGTGTGTGGGTGTGTGTGTGTCAATTTTAGGGAGATGGCCAATGAAGGGAGTCATGGGGAGAGGGCCAGTGATGAGGAGAGGGCCAATGATGGGGGTGATGGGGAGAGGGCCAATGAAGGGAGTGATGGGGAGAGGGCCAATGATGGGAGTGATGGGGAGAGGGCCAATGATGGCGGTGATGGGGAGAGGGCCAATGATGGGGAGAGGGCCAATGAAGGGAGTGATGGGGAGTGGGCCAATGATGGGAGTGATGGGGAGAGGCCCAGTGATGGGGAGAGAGCCAATTATGGGAGTGATGGGGAGATTACCAATGATGGGAGTGATGGGGAGAGGGCCAATGATGGGAGTGATGTGGAGAGGGCCAATGATGGGAGTGATAGGGAGGAGGAAATGATGGAGGTGGTGGAATGTGCAATTTATACATTTCTACATGAAGGGGATCATGATGGGGCATATTTCTGCATGAAGGGGATCATGATGGGGCATATTTATACATGAAGGGGATCATGATGGGGCATTTCTACATGAAGGGGATCATGATGGGGCATTTCTACATGAAGGGTATCATGATGGGGCATATTACTACAAGAAGGGGAACATGATGGGGAACATTACTACAAGAAGGGGATCATGATGGGGCAAATTTCTAAAAGAAGGGGATCATGATGAGGAATTTCTACATGAAGGGGATCATGATGGGGCATAAAACTACAATAAGGGGATCATGATGGGGCACATTTATACATGAAGGGGATCATGATGGGCATTTCTACATGAAGGGGATCATGATGGGGCATTTCTACATGAAGGGTATCATGATGGGGCATATTACTACAAGAAGGGGAACATGATGGGGAACTTTACTACAAGAAGGGGATCATGATGGGGCAAATTTCTAAAAGAAGGGGATCATGATGGGGAATTTCTACATGAAGGGGATCATGATGGGGCATATTTCTGCATGAAGGGGATCATGATGGGGCATATTTCTGCATGAAGGGGATCATGATGGGACATTTCTACATGAAGGGGATCATGATGGGGCATATTAATACAAGAAGGGGATCATGATGGGGCATATTTTACAAGAAGGGGACAATGATGGAGCATATTTCTGCATGAAGGGGATCATGATGAGGAATATTTCTGCATGAAGGGGATCATGATGGGGCATTTCTGCATGAAGGGGATCAGGATGGGGCATATTACTACAAGAAGGGGATCATGATGGGGCATATTACTATAAGAAGGGAACAATTATGAGGCATATTTCTGCATGAAGGGGATCATGATGGGGCATATTTCTGCATAAAGGGGATCATGGATCATAATGGGGCATATTTCTGCATGAAGGGGATCATGATGGGGCATATTTCTGCATGAAGGGGACCATGATGGGGTATATTTCTGCATGAAGGGGATCACATGATGGGGCAAATTTCTGTATGAAGGGGATCATGATGGTGCACATTTCAGCATGAAGGGGATCATGATGGGGCATATTTCTGTATGAAGGGGATCTTGATGGGGCATATTTCTATATGAAGGGGATCATGATGGGCATATTACTGCAAGAAGTGGACAATGATGGGGCATATTACTACAAGAAGGGGATCATGATGGCTGGGGCATATGTCAGCATGAAGGGGATCATGATGAGGCATATTACTACAAGAAGGGGATCATGATGGGGCATATTACTACAAGAAGGGGATCATGTTTGGGCATATTACTACAAGAAGGGGATCATGATGGGGCATATTTCTGCATGAAGGGGATCATGATGGGGAATATTTCTGCATGAAGGGGATCATGATGGGGCATATTTCTGCATGAAGGGGATCATGATGGGGCATATTCCTGCATGAAGGGGATCATGATGAGGCATATTACTACAAGAAGAGGATCATGATGGGGCATATTACTACAAGAAGGGAACAATGATGGGGCATACTACTACAAGAAGGGGATCATGATGGGGCATATTTCTACACGAAGGGGATCATGATGGGGCATATTTCTACATGAAGGGGATCATGATGGGGCATATTTTACAAGAAGGGGACAATGATGGAGCATATTTCTGCATGAAGGGGATCATGATGAGGAATATTTCTGCATGAAGGGGATCATGATGGGGCATTTCTGCATGAAGGAGATCAGGATGGGGCATATTACTACAAGAAGGGGATCATGATGGGGCATATTACTATAAGAAGGGAACAATTATGAGGCATATTTCTGCATGAAGGGGATCATGATGGGGCATATTTCTACACGAAGGGGATCATGATGGGGCATATTTCTACATGAAGGGGATCATGATGGGGCATATTTTACAAGAAGGGGACAATGATGGAACATATTTCTGCATGAAGGGGATCATGATGAGGAATATTTCTGCATGAAGGGGATCATGATGGGGCATTTCTGCATGAAGGAGATCAGGATGGGGAATATTACTACAAGAAGGGGATCATGATGGGGCATATTACTATAAGAAGGGAACAATTATGAGGCATATTTCTGCATGAAGGGGATCATGATGGGGCATATTTCTGCATAAAGGGGATCATGGATCATAATGGGGCATATTTCTGCATGAAGGGGATCATGATGGGGCATATTTCTGCATGAAGGGGACCATGATGGGGTATATTTCTGCATGAAGGGGATCACATGATGGGGCAAATTTCTGTATGAAGGGGATCATGATGGTGCACATTTCAGCATGAAGGGGATCATGATGGGGCATATTCCTGCATGAAGGGGATCATGATGAGGCATATTACTACAAGAAGGGAACAATGATGGGGCATACTACTACAAGAAGGGGATCATGATGGGGCAAATTTCTGCATGAAGGGGATCATGATGGGGCATATTCCTGCATGAAGGGGATCATGATGAGGCATATTACTACAAGAAGAGGATCATGATGGGGCATATTACTACAAGAAGGGAACAATGATGGGGCATACTACTACAAGAAGGGGATCATGATGGGGCATATTTCTACACGAAGGGGATCATGATGGGGCATATTTCTACATGAAGGGGATCATGATGGGGCATATTTCTGCATGAAGGGATCATGATTGGGCATATTTCTGCATGAAGGGAATCATAATGGGGCATTTAGCATGTGTTGGCACTTCGTCATAAATAATTGGGTTTTAGGTTGCAGTTTGGGCACTCGGTCTCAGAAAGGTTCGCCATCACTGGACTAGATGCTACAAAAATATTTTTCAAGTCCGGTACCTTACTGTATGATGTTACTAACGGAAGAATTTGTTTGTGGCCTCTGGATCAGGCTTCTACAGCTTTATTTCAACCCAAACAAATGACAAAGTGTGCTACAGAGGTTTGTCTAACTTTTTACAACTTAAAAATTATAATTTTCTTTTAATGTGCCTTAGGTCTGCAGACAGGTTACTATCACCGCCACAAAATGACAACGTGGGATACAGCAGGCTGTTTCACATTTAGCACCTGGAAAAATTGTAATTTTTTTTATGTGCCTTAGGTCTGCAGACAGTTTTATTTCACCACAGCACTAAATTACAAGGTGGGATACAGCTGGCTGTTTAATTTTTTCACTAGCTACATGTGAATTAGAATGCTATACTTGTGCATGGACCACAATAGAAGGAGCGCACAACACGTGCCCTGCTGGATTTGTTTGTGCATCTCAGTATGGCCAAAAAAGAAAAAAAAAGGGCTGAAAGGTAAATTTTACAGCCACACTGGACACTAGCTACCTACAGTATCTTACCGATATACAACCACCTATCTAACTAGCTACAATGTGGGATACAGAAGGCTTTTTCACATTTACCTACTAAAATAATATTATTTAGAATGCTATACTCATGCATGGAGCACTATAGAAGCAGTGTACAACACACTTCTAGGACATGTGCCTGCCAGCTTTGTCTGAGAACCTTTGTTATGCCCCCCCAAAAAAAATCCAGAAGGTAAATTTTACAGCCAAACTGGACACTATCTAGCTACACTATCTGACTGATATACAACCGCCTAACTAAATAGCTGAAATTTGGATACAAACAGTGGCAGCGTCAGGAGCAGCCTGAGTTCTGTCAGTGTCAAAATGGCGCTAAAACAAGATGCCCGCTATTTATATGAAGAGGGACATGTGATTTCGGCAGCCAATGACACAAGCCGTTGTGTCAGGACATTGTGGGGGTTTCCTGTGCCCTGACTGGCTAGCCGCAATGTGCACACAAAGTTAGGAAAAAAAAGAAAAAAGACTTCTGTGCTGTGCTTACAAAAATGAGCTCTGCAAACCCCCTGCCCTCATCATACACATGTCAAATGCTCATTATACACCACCATTATCATTGCTAAAATGCTGGAAATATTTTTGTGGCAACGCAAATATTTTCCGCACTTTTACCGAATGATATAGATTTTTACCAATTTTATGCAATTTTGCTCGGGTTTCCGATCATGGATCCGAACGTGCTATATTTGTGCCGAATGTATGTTTGGCGAACATTTGCTGAACAAAGTCACTCACCTCTAATCCTATCTCTCTTCAGGTCATTAACCAGGTCCTCCTGTGTAGTTCTGGGCGGATTCCTGTCCTTTCTCAGAATCATCCTTACCCCACGAGGCAAGATCTTGCATGGAGCCCCAGACTGAGGAAGATTGACAGTCATCTTATGTTTCTTCCATTTTCTAATAATTGTGACAACTGTTGTAGCCTTCTCACCAAGCTGCTTGCCTATTGTCCTGTAGCTAATTCCAGCCTTATGCAAGTCTACAATTTTGCCCCTGGTGTCCTTAGACAACTCTTTGGTCAGGGCCATGGTGGAGAGGTTGGAGTGTGATTGATTGAGTGTGTGAAAAGGTGTAGAATAGGACAGCTTCTTCAAGAAAATCTAACAGATATGTGAGAACCAGAATTATTGCTGGTTGGTAGATGATCAAATACTTATTTCCTGCAATAAAATGCAATTTCATTGTGTAAATGTAGGGAGATGGACGGGGCTAGTGATATTTCTCTCGTATCGGGGCCAGAACTATCGGGGCTGTCATCATTGTTGACGGCGGTAGGACTGTCTGACTGGAATGGACCTTTGCACCTGACTGTGGGGGGTGGGTCGGATATAAAAGAGTCTCAGCACACCAGAACAGTGCCTTTGGCAGGAAGACAGCGTGTGTTGTGAATGGGCTTGAAATGAGTTCTGAGCAGAGGCTCCCTCTGGTGGTTACAAGCGGTACTGGACTGTCCAGTGAAGATTGTGAGGATTGGGAATCAGGTGTTACTGACTGGTCTTATATAAGGGAGTCGCCTTCCCATCAGGGTTGCCGGTGATCAATTGTTCTGGTCTCAATCCTTGATTCCTGTTTCCTTTGTAGCCTGCTGTGTCGTGTCTGCTTCTCCTGCTAACAGATAAGACATTTTCTTCTTTTTGTTTTTGTGCTTGATTTTTGCATTTTGTCCTGCACTTCTGTGGGGGCCTTCAGGGTCCCCTCCGGGGGCTTTTGCCCTCTCAGTTTAGTTCAGCCACTGATGTTTGTACATTTGCTTTTTCCAGTTTTTCAGTGGCTGCTGTTTTGATTTTGTTACACCAGAGAACTAATTTAGGTGGTAGAGGTCATGTGATCTCAGGTGTTTTTGAAATTAGTAGAGTTGGTGCTTTTCAGGGTTTTTTGGGATTGCAGTAAGTGCTCTTCCTATCCTTTTCTATTTAGGTAGTTTGGGCCCCAACGTTTGCTCATACTATTTTCTGTCTGTGTCAGTATTTCTTCTTGTCTAACCGCCATTACATGTTTGGGGGCTTTCTATGTTCTTTGGGGATCTGCTCCGGGGCAGATAGCTTTACTCTTTCTATCTTTAGGTGTAGTTAGTTTCTCAGGCTGTGACGAGGCATCTAGGACCAACGTAGGAACGCTCCACGGCTGCCTCTAGTTGTGGTGGTTAGTCAGGGTACTGCAATCTCATAGATTCCAACTGCTCTGGTGTATTGCCTTTTTTACCTGCACTCCTCAGCTACCGAAACATAACAGTATCACCGGCCTAAAAATTGAAAATTGTATGGTACTCACAGAAGGGAAAAATATTGTGAAAGAAAAAAGGTTGTCAGAGTTGTCAGAGATATTTTTCTGTTTGTTGCATTTTTTTTTTTTTTTTCCCCTCTGTATCTCTGGGGGCTGGGGAGGATTTTTTCTCTCAATGGAGTTTGCACAGTTGTCTGGCCGTGTGGATCAGCTTGCCACTGAGGTTCGGAGTATTGCTGCCTATCTTGCTGGGTTGCCTGTTGTGGAACCTAGGATTCCCATGCCAGATTTGTTTTTAGGGGATCGAGCTAAGTTTCTGAATTTCAAAAATAACTGTAAATTGTTTTTTGCCATAAAATCTAAGTCCAAAGGGAACGCAGTGCGGAAGGTTCAAATTGTCATCTCTCTCCTGCGCGGCAATCCTCAGGATTGGGCTTTTTCCCTGTCACCTGGGGATCCTGTTTTGAGTGATGTTGATGCATTTTTTCAGGCTTTGGGGTTATTGTACTATGAGCCTAATGTCACTGATCAAGCTGAAAAAGCCTTGTTGGCATTAAATCAGGGGCTTGATGACGCTTAGTTATACTGTCAGAGAATCCGTAGTGTGGGCAGTCCTGACCAAATGGAATGACGACGCTTTGGCAGCCCTTTTTTGGAAGGGTCTGTCAGATAATGTAAAGGATGTTATGGTGGGATTCCCTGTCCCCTCTGGTCTCAATGATTCTATGTCATTAGCGATTCAAATTGACAGACGTTTGCGTGAGCGGAGAAGTATGCGTGGAATAGTGTTGCCTTGTGAACCTGCTTCTGAATCCATGCAGTGTGATAGAGTGGTTTCTGGGGCACAGCGTCATGAGTTTCGAAAGCGCAATGGGTTATGTTTCTTCTGTGGTGATGCCTCTCATGCTATTTCAGTCTGCCCTAAGCGGGGAAGACGTTTTGCACGCTCAGTTGTCTTCGGTAGTGTTCAGACTAAGTTTTTATTAACTGTTACCCTGATATGCTCTCTGTCCTCATTTTCTGCTCAGGCTTTCATTGATTCGGGAGCAGCTATTAACCTGATGGATTTTGATTTTGCTAAACGTTGTGGGTTTCCCTTGATACCCCTACGGAAGTCTATTCCCCTACTAGGGATCGATTCTACCCCTTTGGCTGAGAATAAACCTCAGTTCTCTACTCAGGTGATAATGAGGGTTGAACCTGATCATCAGGAGAGCTGCAAATTTTTGGTTCTGTATAATCTGCATGACATTATCGTACTGGGTTTCCCTTGGTTACAGTCTCATAATCCTGTTTTGGATTGGAAATCTGTGTCTGTAACCAGTTGGGGCTGCCAATGTGTTAATACCAACACTCCTGTTTTTTCTGCCTCCCCCCAGGCTCAGGATGTTCCTGACTTTTTGATTGATTTTTCTGATGTGTTTAGCGAAAGTATATCTGCATCCTTGCCTCCCCATAGGAGCTATGACTGCGCTATTGAATTAGTGCCTGGTAGTAAATTCCCTAAAGGTCGCCTTTTTAACTTGTCTGTACCTGAACATGACGCTATGCGGTCTTATATCAAGGAGTCATTGGAAAAGGGTCATATCAGACCATCCTCTTCACCCTTAGGTGCCGGTTTTTTCTTTGTGGCCAAAAAGGATGGTTCATTAAGGCCGTGTATTGATTATCGTCTTTTGAACAATATTACTGTGAAATATCAATATCCGTTACCCTTGATTTCTGACCTGTTTTCCTGGGTGAAAAACGCTACTTGGTTTACCAAGCTTGACCTCAGGGGGGCATATAACCTTATTCGCATTAAGCACGGGGATGAATGGAAGACGGCATTTAATACCCTGAGGGGCATTTTGAGTACCTTGTGATGCCCTTTGGGCTCACTAATGCTCCTTCTGTCTTCCAGTCCTTCATGAATGACATTTTCAGGGATTTTGTGGATAAATTTCTGATTGTTTATTTGGATGATATCTTGATTTTTTCCAATGACTGGGACTCTCATGTGAAACATGTTCGAACTGTATTCCAGATTTTGAGAGAGAATGCTCTGTATGTGAAGGGATCAAAGTGTCTTTTTGGCGTACAGAGGATCTCATTTCTGGGATTCATTTTGTCCCCATTAGAGTTGAGCGATACTTTCCGATATCCTAAAGTATCGGAATCGGAATGGTATCGCCGATATCACTAAAATATCGGCGATACCCGATACCGATACCGGAAGTCCCATGTAAGTCTATGGGAACAAAATATCGCAACTAAAAAAACCCCATTCTTTCCTTGTAAACACTAAATATACACACATAGAATACATATATATATTATATATACATGTCATTGTGACATATATATATATACATATATGTATAGTTTATACACTTCTACATAGTAAAATATCCTCTCATTCAATTGCCGGGTAAAGCCGGCTTCAGTGAAAAGACAGAAGCACCCGACATGAAATGACACTTGGTGTACATAGGGTTAACCATGTCTTTTCATGTCCTTTGCTATCTGATTTGCACAAACAATTAAATCAGACTATGTGTGCAAAATTTCACACCTGTAGGGGTTAATTAAAGGTGTAAATTCGTTGTAAAAAAAACGGACTTTTTTGCTACGAATTTACACCTTTAATTAACCCCTACAGGTGTGAAATTTTGCACACATAGTCTGATTTAATTGTTTGTGCAAATTAGATAGCAAAGGACATGAAAAGACATGGTTATCCCTATGTACACCAAGTGTCATTTCATGTCGGGTTCTGCATTTTAACAAAAGCCGGCAATTGAATTAGCGGCTATTATACTATGTAGAAGTGTATGAACTACAAATATAAATATATATATATATATATGTGTCACAAATTCAATGACATGTATATATATATATGAGGTGTAAAATTGCTGAAAAAAAATGCGTGGGCTCCCGCCCTATTTTCGCAACCAGACAGACAAAGCCAGTGAGTGGGGGCAGATAATAATAGCCCAGAGAGGGACCATTATTTTTGCCCCCCCCGGCTACTAACATCTGCCCCCAGACACCCCAGGAAAGACAAATCTATAATTAGATTCGCCCTTTCTGGCACTTTGCCCGTCTATTCCCATTGCCCTGTAGCGGTGGCGAATGGGTTAATATGGGGTTAAAGCCACCTTGCTATTGAAAGGTGACCTTAAGCCAGGTTAATAATTGAGAGCTGTCAATTAGACAACTATCAATTATTAATCCTATTGCATGAAATAAAAATAAAACACACACACTTTAATTAAAAATCATTTTAATGAAATAAAGACACATGTTTTTGACCATCTTTTATTTTACTGCAAAAACCATTTCCTGTAATAAAAATAAAATAAAAAGCAAAATTATTCTTACCTATCCCATGCACAGTCAGGTCCCACGGTGTAATCCTTCAGAAAGGGTTAATGTTTACTGCAGGGACCGCAGCTAATGCTGCAGCCTCACAGTAAACCCCAAATGAATGAGTTCCTCTCCTGCCTGACAGGAGAGTAAAGGCTGGGTGTCACATAACGATACACCAGCGATCCCGACAACGATATGCACTTGTCAGGATCGCTGGTGTATCGCTACATGATCGCTGCTGAGCTGCCAAACAGGCAGCTCAGGCAGCGATCTGGGACAGCGACACTGCGGGTAACATCGCTTAAGGGCCCGTCTCACATAGCGATATCGCTACCGAGATCGCTGCTGAGTCACTAGTTTTGTGACGCAGCAGCGAGCTCACCAGCGATATCGCTGTGTGTGACATTCAGCGACGATCAGCCCCCCTGCCGGGTATCGCTGATCGTCGCAGAAATGTCAGGACCTTTTTTTGATCGCTGGTTTCCCTCTGACAGGCACGCATCGCTGCGTGTGACAGGCGGGAGACCAGCGATCCGCTGGTAACCAAGGTACACAGCGGGTTTCCAGGCACCGCGCAGCGCTTGGAAACCCGCTGTGTACCTTGGATACCAGCTCCCTGCATCAGGGCGCTGGTATCCAAGGTACACAGCGGGTTTCTAGGCACAGCCCCGCGCCTGGAAACCCGCTGTGTACCTTGGTTACCAGCGGATCGCTGGTCTCCCGCCTGTCACACGCAGCGATGTGTGCCTGTCAGCGGGAAAACCAGCGATCAAAAAAAGGTCCTGACATTTCAGCGACGATCAGCGATACCCGGCAGGGGGGCTGATCGTCGCTGAATGTCACACACAGCGATATCGCTGGTGAGCTCGCTGCTGCGTCACAAAACTAGTGACTCAGCAGCGATCTCGGTAGCGATATCGCTATGTGAGACGGTCCCTTAAGCGGAAAGCTTAATTGATTGCTTTCCACTTTCACTTCAGGTCAGCCAGGGACACAATCAGTGACGTCAGAGGGAACTGATTAACAAAAATAGGGGTTCCCTTCGAAAAAAAAAATGGCGTGGGGTCCCCCTATTTTTGTTAACCAGCCAGATGAAGCAGACCGCTGAGGCCTGGATTTTCAGGCTGTTAAGGAGCCAAGATCCATGGACCTTGCCAGCCTGATAATACTAGGCCACAGCAGTCTGCATATCTTGGCTGATTAACAAAAATAGGGGATCCCCTCGAAAAAAATTGGCGTGGGGTCCCCCCTATTTTTGTTAACCAGCCAGATGAAGCAGACCGCTGAGGCCTGGATTTTCAGGCTGTTAAGGAGCCAAGATCCATGGACCTTGCCAGCCTGATAATACTAGGCCACAGCAGTCTGCATATCTTGGCTGATTAACAAAATAGGGGATCCCCTCGAAAAAAATTGGCGTGGGGTCCCCCCTATTTTTGTTAACCAGCCAGATGAAGCAGACCGCTGAGGCCTGGATTTTCAGGCTGTTAAGGAGCCAAGATCCATGGACCTTGCCAGCCTGATAATACCAGGCCACAGCAGTCTGCATATCTTGGCTGATTAACAAAAATAGGGGATCCCCTCGAAAAAAATTGGCGTGGGGTCCCCCCTATTTTTGTTAACCAGCCAGATGAAGCAGAACGCTGAGGCCTGGTTTTTCAGGCTGGTAAGGATCCAATATCCATGGACCTTGCCAGCCTGATAATACCAGGCCACAGCAGTCTGCTTAGCTTGGCTGGTTAACAAAATAGGGGATCCCCTCGAAAAAAAAACGGCGTGGGGATCCCCCTATTTTTGTTAACCAGCCAAGTAAAATGCAGACTGCTGCGGCCTGGTATTAAAAGACTGTCAAGGCCCATGGATTTTGGCCCTCAACAGCCTGATAATACCAGGCTACAGCAGCCCCACATTTGGCGCATCAAAAGATGTGCCAATTGTGGCACTTTACCCGGCTCTTCCCACTTGCCCTGTAGCGGTGGCAAGCGGGGTAATAAGGGGTTAATGTCACCGTTGATTGCACGGTGACAATAAGCCCGGTTAATAATGGAGAGGTGTCAATAAGACACCGATCCATTATTAATCCCAAAGTTATTAAATGTATAAAAAAAAGACAAAGCAAGAAAAAAGTCTTTTAATGAAATAAAAGAGACAACACAGTTTTCATTAATTTTATTACTCTCTCATTCCTGCGACGCCATCGATCTCCTGTAAAAAAAGAAAAAAAAACAAACCAACAGTATACCACCTGTCCGACGCAGTCCATAGTAACAACAGTCCCACGACGATCCAACTCTGCTACATCGCAATGACAGGCAGAGCCTGTCATCGCGACGCAGCACAGCTGATTACCTGCTTCCCCGGCGGTGACGTCATCGGACTGACTGCTTTACGGCCGGGATTACCCAGCAGTCACTGCAGTTATCGCGAGAAACTGCATGTGACCGCCGGGGAAAGAAGATGGCGGCCATGAAGCAGTCCAGGACGTGACCGCCGGAGATCTTCTGCCAGGTAAGTGCCGCTGACTCCTGACAGACCCGACCGACGGACACTGACAGTGACAGTGACAATCCCGATTCCGGTATCCGATATGACGAAAATATCGGAACTCGGAATCGGAATTCCGATACAGCCAATATCGGCCGATACCCGATATTTGCAGTATCGGAATGCTCAACCCTATTCCCCATCTATTATTGAAATGGACCCGGTCAAGGTTCAGGCCATCTGTGATTGGGTCCAACCTACTTCATTAAAGGCTCTTCAAAGATTTTTGGGTTTTGCCAATTTTATCGTAAATTTATTGGTAATTTCTCGGTTATTGTTAAACCATTAACTGATTTGACCAAAAAGGGTTCTGATGTGGTGAATTGGCCTCCTGAGGCAGTCTCTGCATTTCAGGAACTTAAACAGAGATTCACTACTGCTCCTGTTCTACGGCAGCCTGATGTTTCTCTGCCATTTCAGGTGGAGGTTGATGCCTCTGAAATTGGGGCAGGTGCCGTTTTGTCCCAAAGAGATCCAGAGGCCTCTAAAAGTAACCCTTGTGCCTTTTTCTCTCGAAAATTTTCTCCTGCTGAACGTAATTATGACGTGGGTAATCGGGAGTTATTGGCCATGAAGTGGGCTTTTGAAGAGTGGAGACATTGACTGGAGGGAGCCAAACATCAGGTGGTGGTCCTTACGGACCATAAGAATCTGGTTTATCTGGAATCTGCCAAGCGACTTAATCCTAGACAGGCCAGGTGGGCCTTGTTTTTCTTTGTTTTTAATTTTGTGGTTTCATTTCTTCCTGGCACTAAGAATGTTAAGGCGGATGCCCTCTCGAGGAGTTTCCTTGCGGACTCTCCTGAGTTATCTGATCCTTCTGTTATTTTGAAAGAAGGTGTAGTTCTTTCCGCCATCTCGCCAATTTGAGACTGGCTCTGGAGGGGTGTCAGGAGGATAGGCCCGAGCGCTGCCCTGTTGGGAAATTGTTTGTCCCGGACCAGTGGAAAAAGAGTGTGATGTCTGAGATTCATTGTTCCGCGTTGGCCGGTCATCCCGGAATTTTTGGTACCAGAGACTTGGTTAGTCGGTCCTTTTGGTGGCCTACCTTGTCTCGTGATGTCAGGGAATTTGTGCAGTCCTGCGGGACTTGCTCTCGCTCCAAGCCTTGCTCTCGCTCTAGTGGTTTGTTGATGCTATTGCCTGTGCCCAAGAGATCATAGACCCATATCTCTATGGATTTCATTTCCGACCTCCCTGTTTCTCAGAGAATGACCGTCATCTGGGTGATTTGTGATAGGTTTTCCAAGATGATACATCTTGTGCCATTACCTAAGTTGCCTTCCTCCTCTGAATTGGTGCCTTTGTTCCTTCAGCACGTGGTTCGTTTATACGGCATTCCTGAGAACATAATGTCTGACAGAGGAGTCCAGTTTGTTTCCAGATTTTGGAGGACCTTTTGTTCTAAACTTGGTGTTCAATTGTCTTTCTCCTCGGCGTTTCATCCTCAGACCAATGGTCAAACTGAGAGAACAAACCAGACATTGGAGACTTATCTAAGATGCTTTGTGTCTGCTGATCAGGATGACTGGGTTTCTTTTTTGCCTTTGGCTGAGTTTGCTCTTAATAATAGGGCTAGCTCTGCCACTTTGATGTCTCCATTTTTCTGTAATTCTGGGTTTCACCCTCGATTTTCTTCAGGACAGACGGAGGCTTCTGTCTGTCCAGGTGTTGACTCTGTTGTTGAGCGTATGCAACAGATTTGGGACCAGGTAGTGGAGAGGTTGTCCCTCTCTCAGGAGAGGGCCCAGCGGTTTGCTAACCGGCATAGGACTGATGGTCCTCGGTTTAAAGTGGGGGACTTGGTCTGGTTGTCCTCAAAAAATATTCCTATGAGAGTGGCATCTCCTAAATTTAAGCCTAGGTTCATTGGACCTTATAAGATCATGGAGATTCTTAATCCTGTTTCTTTTCGTTTGCTTCTTCCAGGGACATTTAAGATCCATAACGTGTTCCACAAGTCCTTGTTGAAGAGGTTTGTTGAGCCAGTGGTTCCTACTGCTTTGCCTCCTGACCTGTTCTGGTTGAGGGCAATATGGAGTTTGTGGTTGAGAAAATATTGAATTCTCGTTTTTCTAGACGGAAACTCCAGTATTTGGTTAAGTGGAGAGGTTATGGTCAGGAAGACAATTCTTGGGTGTTTGCTTCGGACATCCATGCTAGGAGACTCATCCGTGCGTATCATAGAACTCATCCTGACCGACCTGGTTGCTCAAATGAGGGTTCGGTGACCCCTTCTCAAGGGGGGGGTACTGTTGTGAATGGGCTTGACATGAGTTCTGAGCAGAGGCTCCCTCTGGTGGTTACAAGCGGTACTGGACTGTCCAGTGAAGATTGTGAGGATTGGGAATCAGGTGTTACTTACTGGTCTTATATAAGGGAGTCGCCTTCCCATCAGGGTTGCCGGTGATCAATTGTTCTGGTCTCAATCCTTGATTCCTGTTTCCTTTGTAGCCTGCTGTGTCGTGTCTGCTTCTCCTGCTAACAGATAAGACATTTTCTTCTTTTTGTTTTTGTGCTTGATTTTTGCATTTTGTCCTGCACTTCTGTGGGGGCCTTCAGAGTCCCCTCCGGGGGCTTTTGCCCTCTCAGTTTAGTTCAGCCACTGATGTTTGTACATTTGCTTTTTCCAGTTTTTTCAGTGGCTGTTGTTTTGATTTTGTTACACCAGAGAACTAATTTAGGTGGTAGAGGTCGTGTGATCTCAGGTGTTTTTGAAATTAGTAGAGTTGGTGCTTTTCAGGGTTTTTTGGGATTGCAGTAAGTGCCCTTCCTATCCTTTTCTATTTAGGTAGTTTGGGCCCCAACGTTTGCTCATACTATTTTCTGTCTGCGTCAGTATTTCTTCTTGTCTAACCGCCATTACATGTTTGGGGGCTTTCTATGTTCTTTGGGGATCTGCTCTGGGGCAGATAGCTTTCCTCTTTCTATCTTTAGGTGTAGTTAGTTTCTCAGGCTGTGACGAGGCATCTAGGACCAACGTAGGAACGCTCCACGGCTGCCTCTAGTTGTGGTGGTTAGTCAGGGTACTGCAATCTCATAGATTCCAACTGCTCTGGTGTATTGCCTTTTTTACCTGCACTCCTCAGCTACCGAAACATAACAAGCGTGTGTGCGACAGGAGAAGGTTGACTCCCTTCCTGCAGACCGACGCCAGCTAGCAGGCCCGCACTGTACCTGTTCACCTCCCGGGCATACAGACCATGTACCACCAGAGACTGTTACTCCTTTTGCTTCTGACTCCAGTAAGTCTAACCGGTCCATACAGCTGACTGTGGCCAATGTGCTACATAGGATTCACCAGGTGGTGCACATTGATTCAGGTACCGTGACCACAGCCTTGACTCCGGGACTTTGTATACCTACCACGGTGCCTCACGCATCCTCTCGTGCAGCATTCCATTCCAGGACCAAAGGACTACGTTTGAGGAGACCAGGATTTGAAACAACTGACAGAAGATAGTGCCTCACCTTTCTTTGGGACCAATTCAGAGACTGCTCCCGTGACCTGCGGCGCCATCGAGGGATTTTCCAGCCTCCTTCATTCCGGTACCACAGACTGATAAGTTAACCTGTTATTTGCACTTCCATTACCGTGATATAATTGCATATTCTTGTTCACTCATATACTCTCTTATTCTCTCCCTGCATGGATTATTCACTGTTATAATATTCTCTATAAAAAGAAACCCGTTAACTCTTACTCTGCCTCCTGCTCGTTACTGCATCCCGCGTTCCTGCTTGTTATCCTACATAGAAATCATACAACGTAATTTTCTGGTTTTTATTTTTAGATTGTCTTTTACAGTTGAATTGTACCTACAATAACTACTACAGACCTCTCCACTCTTTGTAGGTGGGAAAACTTGCAAATTCAGCAGTGTATCAAATACTTATTTTCCCCACTAAACTTATGTTATTATGGCACAATAAAAAGTGTAAAGTGCTCACATGAACCAGTGCTCATAAAATATGGTTGATGAGACAAGACCATTCAAATAGGAAAGCCCGCCGGAGCTGAGGACAAGACACGAAACCTAAAGTATCTTTACAAGGACAGTACCCAAATGTGGCACTATCACCTGTTTCCCCTATGGTCTCTCCTTACACGTTTCCTCCTCGTTGTCAAGGATTCTTGTGGGGATTGTGTTTGTGAGGGGGAAGAGATCAAAGACCTGTAGTTACAGGATACTTTGATAAAGAATTTCAGGCACTGGCGGACAAAGTCAGAAAAGGGCTCCTGTGCAAGAACAATACATGGGCCCTTTGCATCCCAAAATCTCCTAAAAATGCAAAATTGCACCTGCTTTGGATGTATAAATGGGCTGCCTCACCTCTTGGGCCCTGTGTGGCTGTATAGGTTACACCAATGATATGTCCGCCCCTGGTTCCAGGGCTCAAGACCATATATTTATCAGAGCTGCCCAACACTCTTCATGTTTTTATCAGGGTATCCCGTCACCTGTCACAAATTGAGATAAAAAATGTCATAACGGTACAAGAAATAATTTTTAATTTGGGCTTGGTTTGTGTATTTAAAATAAATATACATTTACTCTGTTTTGTGAACAGTAATAAGATTGTTGGAATAAACATTTAACTGGTTTTATCTTCACAATTATATATAAACTAGACAGTGATGACAATATAAAATGATGTAAGCAGTGGACACATTATTTGGTGTCATAGTAACATTGAAATATTAAAGCTGTTACATTTATGGCAGATTTGCTACGAAACCTTGAGACTCAATAAAGAACAAGCTAAAGTGTATTACCTTTTTTAAAGTATTGTCCGCCAACATTTTTTTTAACCTTAATACAAAGTTATCCCAATTTTCTGTATATAAATTATATAGATATGTTCTAATCATGCTCTTCAGTAACTTCAACATGTAATATATTTTATTAATACAATTAGATAATATGTAATCTGTGAATGAAAAACAAGTATAAGGGACCGCATCATAAGATCATAAGCCCCAAATGTTAGAAATGCACCAGCATTTTCTGCTATTTGAAAATATTTTATGCCAGGTCTCCATAAATTTTGATGAAGGTTCTGTCCACATTAAATAAACCATTTTATTGATGTGATCACAATAGTGACTTGCTGATGCTAATTATTGCTAGTGATGAACTATGGGACTCACTTGTTAATTTATGATTTCCCATGTAGTGATGCTTCATTAGAAATTAAGTATTTTAAAGGCTTTATTGAAAACAGTGGCCATCAGTGTAACGCATGAACACTAATAGTTCTCAATTATTCAGTAAATGGAATTTTTTATGGAAATCTGTCACAACGATCCATGGCCAAAACTGTTTATATGATCATGTTTCTCTCTAAAAGATAATATAATCCACATCTTTATATATGCAATATATTGCTCCCTGTCAAGAACCATCACTCTGCTGCCTCCAATCGTCAGGACAATTATGCAATTGCCTGACGATTGATGGATAAGGCCACGACTACATTCGCTACTAGGCCGGTTATTGCATCGCTTCTCAGGGAACTTATAATATATACACATCTGATTCTAAAGCATGGTATTATATATATATATATACACATACACTTTGTTATGGTCACTGTCAAGCTCTGCAATAACCCAAGAAAATTAGCTGCCACCACGAATCATTTATACAGGCCAATTGGCACCCATTTCTGGTAACGTATGGTCTCACGAGGCTTCAGGGATTCTTAAGACTCAAATCTCTTCCAGGCCTCTGCCTCTCTGGCTGCATTCCCCATCCAGCCTCACCTTCCTCCGCTTGACTGACTGCTGGAGAAAGGTGATATGGCACATATTATTAGTAGAGAAGTAAGCTCAATAGCACCTGAAAGTTCTGGTTGTGTTCATGGTGGTCGAGTCCTAGGTATAGGCATCTTGGGTGTATGAGTTTTCTCCATGTTTGCGATAGATGAAGCTGACCAGAAATCAGATCATGTCTCAAGTTACCCTCCTTTCCCACGCCCGTCTTTCTGTCAGTCAGGATACATCATCATATAATAGCTAGTCAGTGTTATCATCACCATCATTATCATCCACAACTACTGCTTGGTGTCCTGCGACTGCTCATTCTTCTCCTTCTCCATCACATCATTGGCTGTCCATCTATGTGTGTTGAGGAAACAGACATAAGCTTCAAGTCATCCACTTGCTGCTTATACAGTGGCTGCCATACCATGTCAGATTTTGCCACCTTATTGAGAAATAATGACATGCACTCAGTCTAGCTGGATGATACCGAGCAATTATTAGTTCTCACATAAAGGAATGTTGTCTATTTCATGATGATCTGAGGCATAGTTTATGCCAGAAATCTAACTCCTTTCCATGACTGGAGTAAAATTTGTGACAGATTGCTCAAAGGCACATTTCACTTTTCAGATGAGACAGAATCATTAAGCGTGCCTTAATGAATAAGGAGAGACTGACTCCAACACACCCCCTCATCAAGACTTGCATGAACAATACTGGTCTTAATGAATCAGGGCTTATATTAACCCCTTTCTGACATCAGATGTAATATTCCGTCCATGTGAACTGGGCCTCTTTGACCATGGATGGAATATTACATCTGAGCGATCGCCAGCACACACGAGGGAGAGCGGGCGATAACCGCCGGGTGTCAGCTGATTCTGACAGTGGTAACCGTCAGTAAATTCCAGGAGTGGTCACATACCGCTCCCGACGCTTTAACCCACGAAATACTGCGATCAAACACAATCGCAGCATTCCGGGAGCAGGCAGAGGGCTTTGGATTGTAGACTATGCGGCATCACGCGGAGTTCCGGTCATTGCCATGGTGACCCGAGCTAGGAAACTTGCTGATCATGCGCAGTGCATGATCAGCAAGTCTCTTAGTCAGTGCAGAACTGACAGTTTCTGCAGAATGAGGAGGCTGTTTCATCTCCATTCATCAGAAGCGATCAGCCTGCAAAAAATGATTATCCCATAGTGGGACAAAATAAAAAAGTTAGAAAAATGTAAAAAAAAAAATTTTAATAATTGTAAAAATATTTTTAAAAAAATCAAAAATATTAAAAAAATTAAAAGATATTGTATTTCAAAACAAATATTTGAATGAAAAAAAAACAATAAAAGTACACATTTTTGGTATCACCGCGTCCGCAACGACCTGACCAAGAAAAATGTCCACTAGTTAACCCCTTTATTGAACACTATAAAAAAATAAAAGCAAGGCAAAAAACAATGCTTTATCATCACACTGCCAAATAAAAAGTGGAATAACACAAGATCAAAAGATGGATATAAATAATCATGGTACCACTGAAAATGTCATTTTGTCTGGCAAAAAAACTAGCCACTATACAGCTCCATCAGCGGAAAAATAAAAAAGTTATAGCTCTCTGAATAAAGCGATTCAAAATAATTATTTTTTCTATAAAATAGTTTTTATTGTATAAAAGCGACAAAACATGAAAAAATATATAAATGAGGTATCGCTGTAATCCTACTGACCCGAAGAATAAAACTGCCTTATCAATTTTACCACACACTGAACGGCATAACCCCTCCAATCAAAAGAAATTCCTGAATAGCTGTTTTTTGTCATTCTGCCTCACAAAAATCAGAATATAAAGCGATCAAAAAATGTCATCTACCGAAAATGGTACCAATAAAAACGTCAATTTGTCTCACAAAAAGCATGACTTCACATGACTCCGTGAGTCAAAAAATGGAAAAATAATAGCTCTCAAAATATGGTGGCGCAAAAACTATTTTTTGCAATAAAAAACGTCTTTTAGTGTGTGACAGCAGCTAAACATGAAAATCCGATATAAATCTAGTATCGCTGTAATCTTGCTGACCCGAAGAATAAAGTCTCCTAATTACTTATACCATGCAAGGAATGGCGTATAAAATAAATAAAACCAATTCTTAACATGCTGTTGATTTTTTTATTCTGCCACCCAAAGATCACAGTAAGACTCAGCACAAATTTCTCCTGCGCTCTTCGCTGAGCGCTTACACTGGAGTTTCCGTGTAAATCTCTGAAATATGTGATTCAGACGGAACCTCTGACGGAAGGTTCAACATAATGAGGCAGATGGAGGCACTGTGGATGTTATGTGACCTGTGATCCGGTGGTGTCCGTCTTTTTCGAATTGCATAAAGTGCCGTCGGCCGCAGTTTTGTGCATTTCTGAAAAGAAGGACACCGCTGAACAGAGGCCAGTGAAGAGATAGCAGAAACCATTGCATATACCCAAAAACACAAATTTAAAGATGAACAATATTCATAGTAGTGGGTATATATCTATGCAGGACAATACGGGAAAAACTGCAAAAGACATGCAAAATAACCAAAATATGGCAGCCAAAAACTCCCATAAAATCAACTTTATTGAATACAATAGATAAAAAATTCAGAAGATGCATGATACAGGCAGAGGCAGATAAATATAGAGGTGTCATCACATATACGCCATAAGGGACAGGGTCCCGTCCACCCACATATCAAATACAAATAATACCCACAATATACTGCAGCCATCTTAGGCAATCATACACAATGCAAATAGTAGTTCTAGTATATCCACATGCAGAATTGTGGAGGAATATAGCATACCTAATTAGGTGGGACAAGACAGGACCACAGACCCATCCCGACGCACGTTTCGGAGACCTCAGCTCCTTCCTCAGGGGGCATACAGAGAATATCCAAGGCTGCCATTTATATGGTATGCATCGGAAGTAGTAGCGCCAGGGAAAATCAATTTCAGCTGTAT
>JARQOD010000002.1:379380953-379428983 GCA_033576555.1 Oophaga sylvatica
ATTCATTGTTCCGCGTTGGTTGGTCATCCCGGTATTTTTGGTACCAGAGACTTGGTGAGTCAGTCCTTTTGGTGGCCTACTTTGTCTCGTGACGTCAGGGACTTTGTGCAGTCCTGTGGGACTTGCTCTCGTTCCAAGACCTTGCTCTGCTCTAGTGGTTTGTTAATGCCATTACCTGTACCCAAGAGGCCATGGACAAATATTTCTATGGATTTTATTTCCGACCTCCCTGTCTCTCAGAGAATGACCATTATGTGGGTAATCTGTGATAAGTTTTCCAAGATGATACATCATGTGCCATTATCTAAGTTGCCTTCCTCTCCGAATTGGTGCCTTTGTTCTTTCAGCAAGTGGTTTGGTTACATGACATCTAGGAGAACATTGTGTCTGACAGAGGAGTCCAGTTTGTTTCCAGATTTTGAAGGATATTTTGTTCTAAACTTGGTGTTCAGTTATCTTTCTCCTCTGCATTTCACCCTCAGACCAATGGACAAACCGAGAGAACAAACCAGACATTGGAGACTTATTTTAGATGACTGGGTCAAGATGGCTGGGTCTCTTTTTTGCCTTTGGCTGAGTTTGCTCTTAATAATAGGGCTAGCTCTGCCACGTTGATGTCTCCATTTTTCTGCAATTCTGGGTTTCACCCTCGATTTTCTTCAGGACAGGCGGAGGCTTCTGTCTTTCCGGGGGTTGACTCTATTGTGGAGCGAATGCAGCAGATTTGGGACCAGGTAGTGGAGAGGTTGTCTCTCTCTCAAGAGAAGGCCCAGAGGTTTGCCAACCGGCATAGATATCAAAAAACTGACCGGCACATCCAAACTTAGATTCAGTGTGAACAGGTGCTAAACCTAGAGTCACCAACTCATATACATACAAGAAGAAAAGTTAGCACACTGTAGCGCTATAGCTTGCAAACACGAAATATGAAAAATATGAAAAATGAATTACATCATTACCTTAGAAATATGAAAAATTGAGAAGTCTTAGCGCATAAGATGGCCAAATTATGTGAGCCTGATAGCCACGTCAAGGCTCTTCTCGTATATCAGGTCCCTAACTAATGCCTATCCTCGCTTTAGAAAAGTCTGTCTACATGGGAACAGCAGGTTCATCACCCCTCCACAGAGATGTAGATTTTAGTCTGAAAAGAGGATTTATAGGTTCCCATGCAGACAGACTTTTCTAAAGCGAGGATAGGCATTAGTTATGGACCTGATATACGAGAAGAGCCTTGACGTGGCTATCAGGCTCACATAATTTGGCCATCTTATGCGCTAAGACTTCTCAATTTTTCATATTTCTAAGGTAATGATGTAATTCATTTTTCATATTTTTCAGATTTCGTGTTTGCAAGCTATAGCGCTACAGTGTGCTACCTTTTCTTCTTGTATGTATATGAGTTGGTGACTCTAGGTTTAGCACCTGTTCACACTGAATCTAAGTTTGGATGTGCCGGTCAGTTTTTTGATATGTATTCATTTACCTTCTGCCTGAGCACTCCACCTGGTGGTCACAGGCCTTTTAATTACAGCAGGTTCATCACCCCTCCACAGAGATGTAGATTTTAGTCTGAAAAGAGGATTCATAGGTTCCCATGCAGACAGACTTTTCTAAAGCGAGGATAGGCATTAGTTAGGGACCTGATATACGAGAAGAGCCTTGACGTGGCTATCAGGCTCACATAATTTGGCCATCTTATGCGCTAAGACTTCTCAATTTTTCATATTTCTAAGGTAATGATGTAATTCATTTTTCATATTTTTCATATTTCGTGTTTGCAAGCTATAGCGCTACAGTGTGCTACCTTTTCTTCTTGTATGTATATGAGTTGGTGACTCTAGGTTTAGCACCTGTTCACACTGAATCTAAGTTTGGATGTGCCGGTCAGTTTTTTGATATGTATTCATTTACCTTCTGCCTGAGCACTCCACCTGGTGGTCACAGGCCTTTTAATTACAGCAGGTTCATCACCCCTCCACAGAGATGTAGATTTTAGTCTGAAAAGAGGATTCATAGGTTCCCATGCAGACAGACTTTTCTAAAGCGAGGATAGGCATTAGTTAGGGACCTGATATACGAGAAGAGCCTTGACGTGGCTATCAGGCTCACATAATTTGGCCATCTTATGCGCTAAGACTTCTCAATTTTTCATATTTCTAAGGTAATGATGTAATTCATTTTTCATATTTTTCATATTTCGTGTTTGCAAGCTATAGCGCTACAGTGTGCTACCTTTTCTTCTTGTATGTATATGAGTTGGTGACTCTAGGTTTAGCACCTGTTCACACTGAATCTAAGTTTGGATGTGCCGGTCAGTTTTTTGATATGTATTCATTTACCTTCTGCCTGAGCACTCCACCTGGTGGTCACAGGCCTTTTAATTACAGCAGGTTCATCACCCCTCCACAGAGATGTAGATTTTAGTCTGAAAAGAGGATTCATAGGTTCCCATGCAGACAGACTTTTCTAAAGCGAGGATAGGCATTAGTTAGGGACCTGATATACGAGAAGAGCCTTGACGTGGCTATCAGGCTCACATAATTTGGCCATCTTATGCGCTAAGACTTCTCAATTTTTCATATTTCTAAGGTAATGATGTAATTCATTTTTCATATTTTTCATATTTCGTGTTTGCAAGCTATAGCGCTACAGTGTGCTACCTTTTCTTCTTGCCAACCGGCATAGGACTGATGGTCCTCGTTTTAAAGTGGGGGGCTTGGTTTGGTTGTCCTCAAGAAATATCCCTATGAAGGTTGCATCTCCAAAATTTAAGCCAAGGTTCATTGGACCTTATAAGATCATGGAAATTCTTAATCCTGTTTCCTTCCGTTTGCTTCTTCCAGGGACATTTAAGATTCATAACGTGTTCCACAAGTCGTTATTGAAGAGGTTTGTCGAGCCAGAGGCTCCTATGGCTGCGCCTCCCGACCCTGTTTTGGTTGAGGGAAATTTGGAGTATGTGGTTGAGAAAATATTGGATTCTCGTTTTACTAGACGGAAACTCCAGTATTTGGTTAAGTGAAGAGGTTTTGGTCAGAAGGACAATTCTTGGATGTTTGCTTCGGACATCCATGCTAGGAGATTGATCCGTGCCTATCATCGAGCTCATCCTGATCGGCCTGGTTGCGCAGGTGAGGGTTCGGTGACCCCTCCTCAAGGGGGGGTAATGTTGTGAACACGTTGGAGGCGACTTCGGAGCTGGGGCTCCATCCGGTGGTTACTGAGGGTAATGAACCAATTGCTGAATGGCTTTTAGCTGGGTCTGAATGGTCTGATATAAGTGACCTGAACTCCCATCAGCCTTGCCGGTAATCAATTGTTCTTCCAGTTCTTGCTTGGAGCTCAGCTTGCATTCCTGCTCTCATTCAGATAAGTGATTTGCTGTTTTTTTCCTCTGGTTGGATTTTCCTTGCTGGTTTGCTGCTTTGCAGTAGACTTCAGCCTTGTCCCCTTTTGGGGCCTGGCTCTGCATTTGTGCTCAGTTTGTGTTTGCACTTTTGCTCTGTTCCTGTGTCACTTTTTATTTGCTGAATTGCTGTGTGTTACACCAGAGATCTGATTTAGGTGGTAGAGATCGTGTGATCTCAGGTTTTTTTGTTAATCAGAAGTGTTGGTATTTTTGTCACAGCTTTTTGGGTTGCAGTCAGAATTCTTTCCTATACTTTTCTATCTAGACAGAATTGGGCCCCAGCGTTTGCTCATTCTATTTTCTGTCTGTGTTCGTATTTTCTTCTTGTCTAACCGCCATTACATGTTTGGGGGCTTCCTATTTCTTTGGGGGTTCTGCTATGGGGCAGTTAGCTTTCATCTTTCTGCATTTAGGTGTAGCTATCTCTCCGGTTGTGACGAGGCGCCTAGGATCACCGTAGGTACGCTCCACGGCTACTTCTAGTGTTGCGCTTAGTTTAGGGTCCTGCAACCCAGTGGTTTCCAGCCTCTCTGGTGTATTGCTACTTTGGCTATTTTTGCTATTACTCCTCAGCTACCGAAACATAACACATTGCGTTTCATATCCCTCCAGCTGTGTTTAGGTCTGGAAGACCTTGAAATAATTCTTATGGAGCCACTCCTTAGTTGCACTGGCTGCATTTTTTGGGTCATTGTCATGCTGGAAGACTCAGCCATGACCCATCTTCAACACTCTTACTTAGTGAAGAATGTTGTTGGACAGAGTCTCACCATACATGACCCCATCCAGCTTCCTTTCAATACGGTACAGTCATCATATCTCCTTTGCAGACAAGCACCCTAAAGTATGATGTTTCCCCTACCATGCTTCACGGTTGGGTCGGTGTTTTTGGGGTTATTCTCATCCTTCTTCCTCCAAATACGGCCAGTGGAGTTGATATCAAAAATTTTTATTTTGGTCTCATCTAACCACATGACCTTCTCCCATGCCTCCTCTGGATCATCCAGATGATAACTGGCAAACTCCAAATGGGTGTGGACATGTTCTGGCGTGAGCAGGGGGACTGTGTATCCTACAGGATGTTAATCCATGAAGGTGTAGTGTGTTACTAAAGGTAATGTTTGAGACTGTTATCCCAGCTAGAGATGAGTGAATATTTCAATGTTCGATTCGGTTTACGTTCGTCAAAATTGCAATATTCGCCAATTTATTCGACGAATATTCGTCTAACATTACCAAATGCCATTATAGTCAATGGCAGGCAAAAAAAAACTCATGCACAACACCTTAGAACGGCCACAAATGCTGTCAAAACACATCAAATGAGGGGCCGGCCCCAGGAAGTGGCCTCAATTCACTCACAGTATAAATTGCAGCAAGAAACTGCAGCAATCAGCCAGGCTTGAGGTATTGGGGTCTGGGACAGCATTTACAGCTTTCCAATGAACGTCACAGTAAGAAGAGGTGGGTGAGGGATCGGTGTAGGGCCCCTTTTCTGGGAGCCCTGATACCACATGCAACACCTCTACCTGTTTTCATGCAGAGCCACACTCAGGTGGCACAAATATCAGTTTTATAGACTACCATTGTTAGAAAAATTTAAGAATAGTAACACTGGTAGTTGAGTGCAAGGGAGTGGGGGCCTGACTTTCTCGGAGGCCTACTGCTACAGGCAACATGCATGAAGGAGACCTAACCAGGAGTGTTCACATTTCCAAAAATTATTGGCAGACACCACAAAAGTGGCATCAACTTCACCACAGTAGAAATAGTAGAATAGGGCCCTAATGGTCTTTCACAACACCCAAAGCAGCAGATGGACACTCAACCAGGAGTGTTAACATTTAAAGAATTGAGGGCAAAATTTTATTTTATAACATGGATCTAATAAAGTGGCAACCCAGTAGTCAGCATTATTCCAAAACCTAACTATACTGTGATCATGTTGCAGATAGTGCAGCAAGAAGGCACTCATATGTGGGGCTCTATCATGGGGTCCAAGACCATGCTGTGTTGATGGCTGTGTAACAATGAAGCTCATTTCCTCTGTACCCTCCCACTAGCCACAAACAACAGAGAGGGGAGGATTATCCTCTTCATCCGACAGTTGCTCACCATCACCTTTTCCTCCTCCATTTGGTTCTCGGATCTTGCACCTTCGATAACAGTCCGCCTGTTATCATCATCATCAGCCCCCTCAATCGCAGTACACCACCCTTCCTTGCCACCCACCTGTGTGACGACAGTCTTAAACTTTGAGACAATGTTATCCCTTCTGCAGCTTCCTCTGCTTCCTCCTCTTCTTCTGAGACCACCATCTCCTCCCACAGGCTATTCAAAGTCTGCTCCAGCATATAAATGACCGGAATAGTGATGCTGATGATGGTGTCATCAGCGCTAACCATCTTAGTTGCCACTCTGTAAACGTGATATGCACCACCTCCGTACTGCATTGGCCCTGGCTATACGACATGACATACTGCGTCAGGGCTCGTTGCTGCTGCCACAGATGCTGCAACATGTGCAGAGTGGAATTCCACCGTGTCAGCACATCGCATATTATCTTGTTAACTGGCATGAACAATGACCTCTGTATCGATGCAAGAGGGGAGCGAACGGTGGAAATGAGCACACAGCTTACGTGCTTTCTGGAGCAGGTCACCCAGGCCAGGATAGTGGCTGAGAAAATGCTGCACCACAAGGTTGAGGACGTGTGCCATGCAAGGCATCTGTGTGAGCTTGCCTTTTGGAAACCATCGGTTTCCACCAGGCGGAAATGTAGCATTTGTGTGGCCAACAAATTCAAAATGGTAGAGTTAAACCTCTTAGCATAGGAGGAAACAATCTTTTCCGTGACCACAACTGCGTAACCGTGGACTGGCTGCAGTGATGTGAGAGGTCAGAGATGTCCGTGTGGATTGAGAAGCTTTTGGTGTGATTGCTCTCTGAGATCGGTCAAAAACAGCAGGCATGTCCGCTTCCGTTACAGTAGAAGGCGGCCTCTCAGTCAGTGTGACTCGATCGGGTAAAGAACCCGAGGTTCTATGGTCAAAGACCTGAGTCTCGATAGTTGGCACAGTAAAAGAGGAGGCGGAAGAAGCAGTAGTGGCGATTGATTGGGTGGCTGTTGGTGGTTGATGTCCCCTAGTTCGCATTTTTACGCAGTGGGATTCCCACTCTAAAGCATGTTGATTGCACATGTGAAGGTTCATACATGTAGTAGTCAAATTATTGCAGTTTTACCTTGACTCAATTTTTTTGCAAAGTTGGCAAATTATGTGAGTTGCCTAATCCTTTACAGTGTCAAAAAAGGCCCAGGCTAGGCAACCCTTGCCACCCCTGCTAGCTGCAGACCCATGAACGCTGCTGTCAGAGGCACATTTGTGGCTGAGGATGCATTGCTTGTCGTGGCTGCATCACCACGTGTCTGCGACGGACGGCGCAACGTAACCTCCTCGTCTTCCTCCTCAGATGACCTACTCAGCTGTGTGCCTCTATGTTCATTCCAACTGAGTCACATTCCTGGCATTGGAGTCACTCTCCTCCTCTTCTTGCTCTGACAGCATAGTACAGTCCAAGTGAGCCTCAGATATCTGAGTCTCATCACGATCACCTCCCCCAAGTGGTTAATGTCTCATGACGGGGGTCAGAATGCTGTTGGGACCGTACTTCTTACAGCCCCGGATCCAAGCTAAAAAAATTTTGGGCATCAGTGCAGATTTCCTCATCTTGACTCAAATGGCATTGAGTGTGTGAACAGCTCTTCAGAATCACCCATCTGTGGTTCCGTTCAGTTAGTTGAACGTTTAGATAGTTGGAATGCGGAAGAAAGCAAGGGGAATTTGGGTGACACATCTGTGGATTGTACTGAGTGTGATGTTGAGGTGGAGGAAGAGGAGAGGCCACTTGAAGTTGCACTTGCCATCCACTCAAGTACATGACTTTCTGGGCATCATCGATGAGTTGTGCCACTATGCGGCTGCCAAAGAAAGGTAGTGGTGTAGCCTGTCAGTAACGTAAGTTGTCAGTTGTCTTTCCATAGGACGTGATGTTGCTTTACTAGTGCTTTCACCAACATTACCACCTACCTCACGTACATGCCTAATTCCCCTTCCACCACGGCATTCCTTTTTCCGAGTCATGTTGCTCAGATAGTGTGGTATGAGCACAGTATAAACACCCAAAAATAAGATTTTAACCCCTTCACCCCCAAGGGTGGTTTGCACGTTAATGACCGGGACAATTTTTACAATTCTGACCACTGTCTCTTTATGAGGTTATAACTCCGGAACGCTTCAACGGATCTTCGCGATTCTGAGACTGTTTTCTCGTGACATATTGTACTTCATGTTAGTGGTAAAATTTCTTCCATATAACTTGCGTTTATTTTTGAAAAATACGCAAATATGGCGAAAATTTTGAAAATTTAGCAATTTTCAAACTTTGAATTTTTATTCCCTTAAAACAGAGAAATATGTAACACAAAATAGTTAAGAAATAACATTTCCCACATGTCTACTTTACATCAGCACAATTTTGGAATCAAAATTTTTTTTTGTTAGGAAGTTATAAGGGTTAAAAGTTGACCAGCGATTTCTCATTTTTACAACAAAATTTACAAAGCCATTTTTTTTAGGGACCACCTCACATTTGAAGTCACTTTGAGGGTCTACATGACAGAAAATACCCAAAAGTGACACCATTCTAAAAACTGCACCCCTCAAGGTACTCAAAACCACATTCAAGAAGTTTATTAACCCTTCAGGTGCTTCACAGGAACTAAAGCAACGTGGAAGGAAAAAATGAATATTTAACTTTTTAGCCACAAAAATGATCTTTTACAAACTTTTTTTTTATTTTCACAAGGGTAAAAGGAGAAAATGGACAGATAAGGTTGTTATGCAATTTCTCCTGAGTACGCCAATACCCCATATGTGGGGGAAAACCACTGTTTGGGCACACGGCAGAGCTCGTAAGGGAAGGAGCGCCGTTTGACTTTTTCAAACTAAAATTGGCTGGAGTTGAGATTGGACGCCATGTCGCGCTTGGAGAACCTCTGATGCGCCTAAACAGTGGAAACCCCCCACAAGTGACACCATTTTGGAAACTAGACCCCCTAAGGTACTTATCTAGATCTGTTGTGAGCACTTTGAACCCCCAAGTGTTTCATAAAAGTTTATAATGCCTGGGTGTGAAAAAAAAAAAAAAAAATTCCACAAAAATGATTTTTTAGTCCTAAATTTTTGAATTTTCCCAAGGAAATTGGACCCCAAAAGTTGTTGTCCAATTTGTCCTGAGTACGCTGATACCCCATATGTGGGGGTGGAAAACTGTTTGGGCGCACGGCAGGGCTTGGAAAGGAAGTAGTAACGTTTTGGAATGCAGACGTTGATGGGGGTCATGTTCCGTTTGCAGTGCCCCAGATGAGCCTAAACAGTGGAAATCCCCCACAAGTGACCCCATTTTGGAAACTAGACCCCATAAGGAACTTATCTAGATCTTTGGTGAGCACTTTGAACCCCCAAGTGCTTCACACAAGTTTATAATGCCCGGGCATGAAAATAAAAAATCCTATTTTTTTCCCACAAAAATTATCTTTTAGTCACTAATTTTTTATTTTCCCAAGGGTATCAGGAGAAATTGGACCACATAAGTTGTTGTCCAATTTGTCCTGAGTACGCTGATGCCCCATATGTGGGGGGGAACCACTGTTTGGGCGCACGGCAGAGCTCGGAAGGGAAGGAGCACCATTTGACTTTTTCCAACCAAAATTGGCTGGAATTGAGATTGGATGCCATGTTGCATTTGGAGAGCCCCTGATGTGCCTAAACAGTGGAAACCCCCCACAAATGACCCCATTTGGGAAACTAGACCCCCTAAGGAACTTATCTAGATCTTTGGTGAGCAATTTGAACCCTCAAGTGCTTCACACAAGTTTATAACGTAGAGCCGTAAAATTTAAAAATCATATTTTTTCCACAAAAATGATCTTTTCACCCGAATTTTTATTTTTCCAAGGGTAACAAGACTCCAAAAGTTATTGTGCAATTTGTCCTGAGTACACTGATACCCCATATGTGGGGGTATACCACTGTTTGGGTGCATGGCAGAGTTTGGAAGGGAAGGAGCGCCGTCTCACTTTTTCAACGCAGAATTGGCTGGACGCCATGTCGTGTTTGGAGAGCTCCTGATCTGCCTAAACAGTGGAAACCCCCCACAAATGACACCATTTTGGAAACTAGACCCCTCAAGGAACTTATCTAGATGTGTGGTGAGAACTTTGAACCCCCAGGTGTTTCACTAAAGTTTATAACGTACAGCCTTAAAATAAAAAATCCTTTTTTTTTTTTACAAAAATGATTTTTTCGCCCCCAATATTTTATTTTCACAAGGGTAACAGAAGAAATTGGAACCCAAAAGTTGTTGTCCAATTTGTCCTGAGTACGCTGATACCCAATATGTAGGAGAAAACTACTGTATGGGTGCACGTCAGGGCTCGGAAGGGAAGTAGTGACGTTTTGGATTGCAGACTTTGATGGAATGGTCTGGGGCGTCATGTCGCATTTGGAGAGCCCCTGATACGCCTAAACAGTGGAAACCCCCCACAAGTGACCCCATTTTGGAAAATAGACCCCACAAGGAACTTATCTAGATGTGTGGTGAGCACTTTGAACCCCGAAGTGCTTCACAGAAGTTTATAACGCACAGCCGTAAAAATAAAAAATCCTTTTTTTTTTTACAAAAATGATTTTTTCGCCCCCAATATTTTATTTTCACAAGGGTAACAGGAGAAATTGGACCCCAAAAGTTGTTGTCCAATTTGTCCTGAGTACGCTGATACCCAATATGTGGGAGAAAACTACTGTATGGGCGCATGTCAGGGCTCGGAAAGGGAAGTAGTGACGTTTTGGATTGCAGACTTTGATGGAATGGTCTGGGGGCGTCATGTCGCATTTGGAGAGCCCCTGATGCGCCTAAACAGTGGAAACCCCCCACAAGTGACCCCATTTTGGAAAATAGACCTCACAAGGAACTTACCTAGATGTGTGGTGAGCACTTTGAACCCGAAGTGCTTCACAGAAGTTTATAACGCACAGCCGTAAAAATAAAAAATCCTTTTTTTTTTTACAAAAATGATTTTTTCGCCCCCAATATTTTATTTTCACAAGAGCAACAGGAGAAATTGGACCCCAAAAGTTGTTGTCCAATTTGTCCTGAGTACGCTGATACCCAATATGTGGGAGAAAACTACTGTATGGGCGCATGTCAGGGCTCGGAAAGGGAAGTAGTGACGTTTTGGATTGCAGACTTTGATGGAATGGTCTGGGGGCGTCATGTCGCATTTGGAGAGCCCCTGATGCGCCTAAACAGTGGAAATCCCCAACAAGTGACCCCATTTTGGAAAATAGACCCCACAAGGAACTTATTTAGATGTGTGGTGAGCGCTATGAAGCCCCAAGTGCTTCACAGAAGTTTATAATGTACAGCCGTAAAAACAAAAAAATCTTATTTTTTTTACAAAAATAATATTTTCGCCCCCAGTTTTTTATTTTCCCAAGGGTAACAGAAGAAATAGGACAAATTTCACAATAACTCTTGGGGTCCAGAGTACGCTGATACCCCATATGTGGGGATAAACTACTGTTTGGACGCATGGCAGAGCTCAGAAGTGAAGGAACACCGTTTGACTTTTTCAACGCAGAATTGGCTGGAATGGAGATCAGACGCCATGTCACATTTGGAGAGCCCTGATGTGCCTAAACAGCGGAAACCCCCCAATTCTAACTCCAACCCTAACCCCAACACACCCCTAACTCTAGTCCCAACCCTAATCCCAACCCTAACCCTAATCCTAACTCTAACCCTAATCCTAACTTTAGCGCCAACCCTAACCCTAACTTTAGCCGAAACCCTAACCCTAACCCTAATGGGAAAATGGAAATAAATACATTTTTTTTATTTTATTATTTTTCCCTAACTAAGGGGGTGATAAAGGGGGTTTGATTTACTATTTATAGCGGTTTTTATGATTGGCAGCTGTCACGCTAAAAGACGCTTTTTATTGCAAAAAGTAGTTTTTTGCATCACCACATTTTGAGAGCTATAATTTTTGCATATTTTGGCCCACAGAGTCATGTGAGGTCTTAATTTTTGCGGGACGAGGTGACGCTTTTATTGGTACCATTTTTGAGCACGTGACATTTTTTGATCGCTTTTTATTTCGATTTTTGGGAGGTTAGAATGAACAAAAATCAGCAATTCATGAATTTCTTTTGGGTGAGGCGTTTTTATTGTTCCGCGTGTGGTAAAATCGATAAAGCAGTTTTATTCTTCGGGTCAGTACGATTATGGCAATACCTCATTTATATAATTTTTTTATGTTTTGGCGCTTTTATAGAATAAAAACAATTTTATATAAAAAATAATTATTTTTGCATTGCTTTATTCTGCGAGCTATAACTTTTTTATTTTTTTGCTGATGATGCTGTGTGACGGCTCGTTTTTTGCGGGACAAGATGACGTTTTCAGCGGTACCATGTTTTATTTATATCCGTCTTTTTGATCGCGTGTTATTCCACTTTTTGTTCAGCGGTATGATGATAAAGCACTGATTTTTTGCTTCGTTTTTTTTTTTTATTTTTTAAGGGGTTCACAAAAGGGGTTAACTAGTGGGAAAGTTTTATAGGGGGGGTCGTTACAGACGCGGCGATACCATATATGTGTACTTTTATTGTTTTATTTTTTTTATTTACAATAAGTAATGAATTTATTGGGGAATATTTTTTTTTTTTTTTTTTTTTTTACACATGTTTATTTTTACTTTTTTTTACTTTTTTACTTTGTCCCAGGGTGGGACATCACTGTATTTCATCAGATCGCTGGTGTGACAGTGTGCACAGCACTCTGTCACACCAGCGATGTGACAGGCAGTGCAGGACGCTTCCTCATGCCTGCTCTCGGCAGGCACTGAGGAAGCCGCCTCCCTCCAGGACCCCAGCGCCATCTTGGATCCGGGTCCTGGGAGGGAGGAAGCCCTCAGAGCAGCGCGATCACATCGCGCTGCTCTGAGGGTCTCAGGGGGGCGCGCAGGGAGCCCCCACCCTGCGCGATCCTCCCCTGTGCCCCCAGCACACCGCGATCATGTTTGATCGCGGTGTGCAAGGGGTTAATGTGCCGGGAGCGGTCCGTGTCCGCTCCTGACACACAGTCACGGGTGTCAGCTGTGATAATCAGCTGACACCCGGCGGCGATTAGCTGCGCTCTCTCCGGGAGCGCAGCTAATCGCCTATGACGTACTATCCCGTCCATGGTCAGAATGGCACGGGTTTTATGGACGGGATAGTACGTCTAATGTCAGAGAGGGGTTAAACTCTGCACCACCTCTGCAAACAGCTGATTTTCAGCAACAGTAAATTCAAAGTTGCAATATGGCGTGCTGTATCGTGTTAATCACAGAAAAAATATATATTTTTTTAATCAAGGATCAAGCCTCTATAACACACTAGATGCTACAAACTGTTTTTAAATTCAGGACCCTTACTGTATGACGTTAATAACAGAAGAATTTATTTTTTGGACCAAGGATCAGGCCTCTATAACACACTAGATGCTACAAAAATATTTTTCAAGTCAGGTTCCTTATAGTGATGAGCGAATGTGCTCGCCACTACTCGTTACTCGCCCGAGTATCACGGTACTCGGTGTACTCGGCGAGCACCGAGCATTTCAGGGATTACTCTGCAGTAACTCGGGTCTCTACCCAGCTTTTTTGGCGGACTTTACAGACCCAATGATGATGCAGGGATTGGCTGCCAGGCAATGAAACACCACAGCCATCTTTATAGTGGTTGTGCAGTGATTGGCTGGCCGCACAGCATCATCAGGGGTATAAAAGACCGGACGCCACCCTGCTCAGCGCATTCAGCTCCGGATTGAGATAGTGTAGAGAGAGCTGCTGCTGATAGGGTCAGAATTGGGGATTTATTAGTTAGTATGCCATCCTAAACTACTCAAATCCAGCTAAACCAACAATAATTCTAAGGACTAATTTTGGAGTATATAGGCTCCAGTGTTAGGTAGGCAGGGTAGTGTACGTCGCGCTATACACATCAGTGCAAGGCCTGCAGGCACTGTATGTGTTTATATAGATCATTGCATACATCAAGAGGGTCCATTCCGTTCCTGTTTTCTGGTGCTGCTGCTACCTGTAGGATATATTGGCTGTATATAGCTAGCCCCAGGTGTAATTGGAATACAGGCCACACATATTTTGGTGTGGTATCTCCGTGCCAGCTCATATCTGTGCCTGCTCAAAGTTTGACCAGTTTACGGCAGTTTTCTTTCTTTGCCTTGGGTGTCACTGTACTTATATACGCAGTATTTACGCCCCAAAAAATGAAAAAAAACCACACATTTGTAGTAGTGGTATCTCCGTGCCAGCTAATATCTGTGCGTGCTCAAAGTTTGGCCAGTTAACGGCAGTTTTATTTTCTGTCCTGACTGTCACTGTACTTACATACAGCAGTATTTAGCAAAAAATAAAAAAAATACAGGCCACACATTTTTCAGTGTAGTATCTCCATGGCAGCTCATATCTGTGTGTGCTCAAAGTTTGGCCAGTTTAGGCCGGTTTTCCTTTTTTTGTCCTGAGTGTGACAGTACTGATATACAGCACTAGTTAGCCCAAAAATAAAAAAAAACAGGGGACACATTTGTCGTAGTGGTATCTCTGTGGCAGCTCATATCTGTGTTTGCTCAAAGTTTGGCCAGTTTATGACGGTTTTCTTTTTTTGTGTCCTGGGTGAAACTGTACTTTTATACAACACTCATTAGCCCAAAAAAAAAATAAAAACATTTGTCGTAGTGGTATCTCCGTGCCAGCTCATATCTATGCGTGCTCAAAGTTTGGCCAGTTTAGGTTGGTTTTCCTTTTTTTGTCCTGGGTGTCACAGTACTGATATACAGCACTAGTTAGACCAAAAATTTAAAAAAACAGGGCACACATTTGTCATAGTTGTATCGCAGTGCCAGCTGATATCTGTGCATGCTCAAAGTTTGGCCAGTTTAGACCGGTTTTCTTTTTATTGTCCTGGATGTCACAGTACTTATATACAGCAATATTTTGCAAAAAATAGGAAAAAATACAGGCCACACATTTTTCGGTGTGGTATCTCCGTGCCAGCTCATATCTGTGCATGCTCAAAGTTTGGCCAGTTTAGGCCGGTTTTCCTTTTTTTGTCCTGGGTGTCACAGTACTTATATATAGCACTATGTTGCATTATTTTAAAAAACAGACCACATTTTACAGTTGGGTCTATCTCTGACGCGCCTCATACATCCGTGTGCCAAAAATTGAGGAATTTTAGGCCTAAATTCTCTTTTTAGGGCAGTCTTTCACTCTCATTATATCTAGCACTCT
This sequence comes from Oophaga sylvatica, assembly GCA_033576555.1. Classification (NCBI taxonomy): domain Eukaryota; kingdom Metazoa; phylum Chordata; class Amphibia; order Anura; family Dendrobatidae; genus Oophaga; species Oophaga sylvatica. The sequence continues at coordinate 379,395,785 of JARQOD010000002.1, forward strand.
TTTGCATCTACCAAAAAAACCCATATTTTACAGTGTAGTATATCTTTGACATGCCTCATATGTCCGTGTGATAAAAATTTGTGGATTTTATGCCGGTACTCCAGTGTTTTCCTGTCTGTTACTCAAGTTATTATTTTAAAAAACAGGCCACATTTTACAGTGGCGTCTATCTCTGACACTCCTCATATAACCGTGTGCCAAAAATTGAGGCATTTTAGGCCTAAATTACCTTTTTTGGGCAGTCTGTCACTCTCTTTATATCCAGTACTCTTTTGCATCCACAAAAAAAAATTTATACAGTGGGGTATGTCGGTAAAAAGATTTCTGTTTCAAGTTGTTATGGCAGCTACATGACTGTGTTAAATGCTCCAACTACTACCATCATCATCATCTTCAGCCTAGAGGCAGTCACTGCGCAGCTAGAAAGTCTCAGTAGCCGAGGCTGAACACTTAGGCGGTGTTGTACACTGTATTGTACTCTGTCTCTGTATTACGAAGGCTAAATCTTCTTGATGAAATCATGCCTGGAAGAGCCATAGTAAGATAACGTTGAAGATCACGGGGACAGAACTCGCAACTACTGAAGCCTATTGTTCCTGGGCAGGATTCTGACAAGCCCTCACTTACTAGTACTGAACTGTTTGGACGCTGACGTTTAAAAGGAGCCCATGCATTTTCTATAACTGAAGCTAGAGATTTTGACATTTCAGATGTATTTCCAGAGATATCAATTGGAGATCGTGGTGGTCGGATATGTGACTTCTACACCACCACGCGAGCTGCCGCCTTTCCACCACCCTAGGTGCGGCACCCACCACCTTCTGTCTCTTTCCCATTCTCCCGCAGAATGAAAGTCGGCAAGGACAAGGTCCTCTCCCCTCTGTAACAGTCTGTCATTGTAATTTTTTGGGGGGTAAACGATATCTATTACTATGTATGTAACCCCTTGTCATGTAGAGCACCAATTAATTAATGGCACTATATATATAATTAACTAGATAATAATAATAATAATACATAGGGTTTTTCCACTATACAATCCATCAAACATGTTATTGAAGGAATTTTTTTTCTGACAACTCTGTACAGCTGTGCACAAACTATGTAAACTTGGTAGCTGTACCCCAGTGGGTGTTGGAACAGAGTCATGTTGACTATAGCCCCCAGATTCTATGTAGGTCCTGTGAGACAGTGAGAGTATGGGTGTTGAATGGGGTGTACATTTCACCTAGATACTGTGCTGACTGGTATAAGGGAAATGTATGGCTTTGTAAACCTAGTGGTAGAGAAAGGTCACTACACCTTACATTCATTACACACTTGCAGCTCAGGCCTGAAACTACTCAGGTGTTAATTAGGAGACCAGAAGTAGGTGTCTGCAGACACAGTCAGAGAGCGCGCTTAGTCTGGACACAGGAGGGGTCCAGGCACAGAAGGTGTCTCCAGGAGTTTGAGCTATCTCAGTCTGGGTGCTCGATGTACCCTGGACACAGGAGTAGTCTCTGTGAGAATCCATGCGGATAGCTGCTGAATAGGAGGGGAGCTCTCTCAAGTCTGGACGTTGAAGGTACCTTCAGACACAAGGAGGAGACTCTGTGAACCTCAATGCTGGTAAATACTGGTAAATGCTGGTAAATGCTGAACATATGTGTTGTTTTGGCCCCGGCTGGTAGAGTTGGGACCCGGATAGATAGGGAAATCTATCTAAGTGTAGTAAGTGGCTAGACAAGCCTAGGTCTTCTGTTTATGATTTGTTTTATATCTGTTTGCTGTGGACTTTAATAAAGTTGGTTGCGGCCAGTTTTCACCAGAACTGCTGTCTGAATGAACTGTTTCCGTGCCACTCTGTCTACCCAGACGGCGATCCCAGAGCTATATCCCCTGAAAAGCTTACAGTCCCTAATCTCACCTCTACTTCAGCAGCATGATGAATTATTAGGAAAAGCATGTGATATTGGTGTAGCTGTTGTTTTCTTGACAAAGAAACTCAATAACATCAATGAGGTGGTTAGCCGCACACGAAATGGAGAAATAGTAAAGATGACAATTGACAAGTAGTTTCACATTTGAGGTAAAACACACTTCAACAAGTTGCTTTAACTCTTACAACATTATATTCCAAAGCGTTGAAGAAAAAGATGAATATATTGTGAACCAAATAGATATGAATATTTAATCACACAAATGATGTAACATAATTCTAAACATAAACAAGCTATCAGTGGGGAAATTATTTTCCACCAAAAATTTTAAGAAACTAGTGTCATCGTGTGGAATGATATGAGCCACAAAGTTGTTCAAATTGAAACAGTTCTGGATGTACTGTACAATTTTCTCTAGAAAATTGGTAGTACATGTCTTCTATGCTGCTTGCATTAAAGAACTGATTTGCCAGATATGTACGGATTCAGGGTGACCGGGCTGCGGGTACCTGTGCTGCGTCATTAACGGAACTGTCAAGGCTGCGTCCCCTTTTTCCTGGCAAAAGGAATAGGGTAACGGACAGGCCTCATTACACCGAAAGAGGGGTCGTGTTTAGACAGGGAACCTGGCCGGAAGCTGAGGGGAAAAAAAAGCAAAGCAGGAGTGAGTCCCCAGCTGTGACCGTGTGAGCAGCAAGGGGAGCAGTGCACTATATACCCGAAGCGCCGACGCTGCGGCGAAATGCAGCAGACAGACCCGGTGACCTAGAGGCATGGGGCCATCTTAAGAGAAAGCTGGCAAAACATCAAAGATCTGTGGCGTGGACAAGCAGCGCATAGGAGGCTGAGTAGCATGCTCCGTTCTTAGAGCAGTGGCGCTGCAAAGGACAGTTCCCATTGTCTCCCACCACTAAAAGCGGTACTGTCATTTTCCAAGGCGCCGTTTGGCCAGTAACCGCCAGAGAGAAAGGTGCCGTGCGCTCCTTAACCATGAGTACAGCGCACGTGTGCAGTAGAGAGAGCCAGTTCATGTCATGTGTTCAGCGTGGATAACCAATAATTAGAAGGCACAGAGGAATGACAGAGGACGTTGGTATGTTCAGCAAGGTAATCCCTCAGCATTTTCAAAAACATTCACTCCATGTGTGAGTCCCCTGTGCCTCAGGTACAGGGCGATGGGAGGGTCTGAGAAAACTCTCCCCAAGCTTTGCCAGTGTTCAACTGCCTCTGCTGGATTGGAGTTGTGTCTCTCTCACCTGTATTCCTTGCTTGGCCAACAAACTTTGACCTCTGCTGCCAGCGTTTTCAGATGTGAATTTTTTTAATAATTCCTCAAGAAGGCCCCTCTGTTCCTCCAACATTTTAGTACACCTGTCTGCCTCTGGAATAAGAGATGTAAAGTTCTCCTTGTAGCGTGGGTCTAGAAGTGTCACCAATCAGTATTGCCCATTACCCAAAATTTTGATAACGCGAGGGTGACGGGAAAGGCAGCGTAACATAAACTCAGCCATGCGTACAAGACTGCTAACAGTCAATAGTTCTGTGTCCTCTCCAAGTGGACAACTGACCATGCTCTCCTCCTCCTCCTTGTTCTCAGGCCTCCAACATTTAGAACTAACCTCAGTAACATCATTGTAAAAACATCATTTTTAATACCTTCTTGTAAATACACCCCTAAATTTTTTATCTCCCAAACCTCATTTGGATTTAATTATTGGTATCGCTGTTACTTAGTGTAGATTGTAAGCTGTCACCAGCAGGGTAGTTTTGTTTTGGTTTAATTATTGGATTATTGTTATAGTTGCTACTCAGGACTGATGTGTTTGAAACTGTTAAACTGTAAATATGTTTTTGCTCTATAATAAATCTCAATCTTCAAATTAAAACACAGATAAGTAGGAAGGAGACGTTAATTATGGTGTCATTGATGCTCACCCTCTTTGTGGATTCGTCAAAGTTTTGGATGATGTTACATATGTCAGACCTCCATGTCCACTCCTCAGATGTTATGTGTGAAGACAGAACTGAATACCGACAACCTTGTTGATGCTGGTAGACTATTTACCAACTGCCCTCTTCTGCTCACAAATTCTTTCCAGCATCTGCAGTGTAGAGTTCCAAGGCCTGGGGCATCACACACCAGTCGTTGAGCCAGAAGCTGCAAGTGCTGCTGAATCACGGCAAGGGCGGATGAAGCTGTAGCTGACTTTCTAAAATGGGTAATTAGAGCGTTGCATTTCTCCGAGCAGATCTGCCAGCTGCGTGTTGCTTTTCAAAAAATGTTGACCAATGTGGTTACGTATATCAGAAACTGGGCACACTCATAATTGTGTAAAAGAAAAATTTTTAATACGTACACTTGGTCACTAGTTACAGACGTTTCGGTCAAAACAGACCTTCATCAGTGTACTAAAAAATAATGATAAGTGAGCCATATATTTGTTACAAACTAGAAATAAAGTATAAACACATATATACAAGGGTCATATTGAAATGTAGTTAATCTCAAAAGAGCCTAATCAATATCTAGCTTATCCACAGTACTCAGGATGGTGAAATTAGTAGTAAAGAATTAAATGATGGACGTACCTAGTGACAATGTGTACCCAATATAATAGGGTTTAGAGATTATGTCTGTGGATCAGATTTATATATTATCAATAATTATCGTGATACCAGAAAGAATGCTTATATTGAAAAAGGAAAGAAACAACATACCAATTGCAATGGGTGATGCTGTGAACAGCTATGATAAAGAGTAAATAACAGTGAGAGCCTGTTGGCTATATAGATATAGGATCGTTATAGGTGAAAAATAAATAAATAAACATACCGCTCAGATTAACCTCTGGATTAAATTGCATAAAGCTAATGACTGTGAAAAATGTGACAGAGGCGCTCATGAGATAGGGAACCCAGCGGTATTGAACATTGCGGTGTGGTATCGCTGGTAATGTGCACTTACCCAGTGGTGACTATAGCACGTGTGGGGTCCCAGGGACGCGGCATCCACCGCTTGTCTCGTGGTGGAGGGAAGTGGTGACTGGCCATATTAAATAGCGTTTGTGGTCTGCTCGTGACGGTACACGTTAGACCGGAAGTGCTCATACCGGAAGTGACGTTGGCGCTGCTTTGCAGAATATAGAGGCAGCGTTCTGCATTCCACAGGGACCGCTTGCGTTCCAGGTATAGAGCGCATGTCAGAGAATTCGTGAGAGGAGGGTGCAGAGTAAAATAGAAAGTGACCATCCAAGACAGAAATATTAATAGCGATTCTGTAAAGAAGAAACATAGGTATCAATAAGCGGTAATAAATGGAACATTAATGACAACAGTATTATGACTCTATAATATTATATTAAGACACAATGGATAAGTAAATTAGAGAAAAGAATGCAGATCATAATCCTTATTTAACCCCTTGGGATACAGGGTATCCAATTCATGGATCCAGTAAGCCTCTCTCCGTTTCAACTGAGTTATACGATCTCCCCCCGTCTTGGTTGTGGTACATGTTCTAGTACTTGATAGCGTAATTGTGCTATATTGTGACTTGCCGCAATAAAGTGTTGTGGAATAGGTAAAAGTATATCTTTGCATCGTATAGTAGATTTATGCCTTGATACCCTATCCTTTACACTCTGTGTGGTCTCGCCAATGTAGAGGAGACCACAGGGACATTTAATCGAGTACACCACATAGTTAGTGTTGCATGTGAAATAATCTTTGATGGTATACCTTTTGCCAGTGTGAGGGTGATACACAATGTTGCCCTTAAGGACATTGTTACACTGGTGACATGAGAGACACGGGAAGGTACCCATCTTTGGGTTTTGCAAGAATCTTTGGGTGGTAGTAGGTTTTTTTGGGCCAATGTCTGCCCTGACTAGACTGTCTCTTAGGTTACGTGGTCGCCTAAAACATGGCATAAAGGGTTGTCTAAAGGCCTCGACTTCAGGGTGGGCAGACTGGAGAATATGCCAATATCGCCGTATGGCTGTATGGATTTTATAGGCTGCCGGGTGGTAGTCATGTACGAATGGTATTCTTGTACCACTATCCCTTTGTCGATTTCTACCTGGAGACTGTACCCGGACTGTGTGGGGTGGGTAACCTCTGTCTAGAAATTTAGATTGCATTTCTTTAATCCTTGTCTGTTGTATAGATGGATCAGATACAATACGGGTAACTCTTTGAATTCGGGATTGTGGAATGGAGCACTTCATTTTGAGAGGATGAAAACTAGAGAATGAAGAAGGCTATTTCTGTCAGTTGCCTTGGAGAAAATGTCTGTCGTTAAATTACCCTGTGGATCCTTAACCACTAGAGTGTCCAAAAAGCTAATTTGTTCAGTATTGTAAGTCATGGTGAAATCTAGGCCCGGCCAAGATATTCTGAGAAAGTCAAAGAAAATGTTCAATGTAGTCAGGTCACCTCCCCACACACAGAAGATGTCATTTATATATCTTCTCCAGACCATGGCATGGTGCTGGAAAAGATGATGTTTATAGATTAATGTCTCCTCATAGTGTGCCATATAGGCGTTAGCATACGGGGGCGCAACGTTACTACCCATCGCAGTGCCTTTTATCTGTAAATAGAAATTATCCTCAAAGAGGAAAAAGTTTTCAGTTAATACTGTAGATAGTAGGTCACTGCACAGGTCTACCTGATCTGGATGCATGCCTGATTGAGTAAGGAGACGTCGTGTGGAAGATATAGCTTCCGGTGGGGGGATTGACGTATACAGGTCCCGTACGTCGAATGAGACCAGAATAGCGTCTGGTGGAATGGGGGTGACAGCCTGTATAGCATTGAGAAAAGATCCAGTGTCTAAAAGGAAGGAGGGGTCTTCTTGATCAAAGGGGTCATGATTTTTTCTAAATAAATGGATAATGGGGACAGAACCGATTCTGTAGAGGCAACAATGGGGCGTCCTGGTGGATTATGAAGGTCTTTGTGTATTTTAGGGAGGGTGTAAAAGACAGGTGTGATGAGATATTTCTTGGTCAAGAAGTCGCATGTTTTTCTGTCAATTATACCTAGACCATGGTATTTATCAAGAATATCTCCTATTCTTGATTGAATATTAGTCGTGGGATTGCCCGACAATCTAGTATAGGTGGTAGTATCGTTTAACTGACGCTGAATTTCACCAATGTATGCTGCCTTATCCATAACTACAATTGCTCCCCTTTATCGGCCGGCTTGATGACAATGTCTTTGTCATTTTGTAGTGTAGATAAAGCCTGTCTATCGAGTGGGGAACAATTGGGTGGAAAATGTATGTCACCATGATCTGTATCGTGACGTAAATTTTGAAAGGAAGTGTTGACAAACTGGATGAATGTTTCCAATGCATGAGAGCACATGGGTGGTCGATAAGTACTTTTCGACCGTAGTTGGAGACTTTCTGCTGTGAGGCAATTTGGTGGAAGTACACTAGGTATAGGCTCTCACTTTTATTTACTCTTTATCATAGCTGTTCACAGCATCACCCATTGCAATTGGTATGTTGTTTCTTTCCTTTTTCAATATAAGCATTCTTTCTGGTATCACGATAATTATTGATAATCTATAAATCTGATCCACAGACATAATCTCTAAACCGTATTATATTGGGTACACATTGTCACTAGGTACGTCCATCATTTATTTCTTTACTACTAATTTCACCATCCTGAGTACTGTGGATAAGCTAGATATTGATTAGGCTCTTTTGAGATTAACTACATTTCAATATGACCCTTGTATATATGTGTTTATACTTTTTTCTAGTTTGTAACAAATATATGGCTCACTTATCATTATTTTTTAGTACACTGATGAAGGTCTGTTTTGACCGAAACGTCTGTAACTAGTGACCAAGTGTACGTATTAAAAATTTTTCTTTTACACAATTATGAGTGTGCCCAGTTTCTGATATACGATACGGTTTGGGAACTTACTGGTGCACCTCCTTTGAACTGTGCCAATATTTACTTACATAGACCAATGTGGTTAAGCGCATGAGCCAGGCATGGCACGTGTGTGAGCTCTCCTTGCCACAGAGCAGCCACCAAGTTCCAGCCATTGTCACACACAACCATGCCTGGCTGTGGGTTCAGCCGTCTCAGCCACCGATCTGGATGGTCTTTCAGAGCTTTTCACAACTCGTCAGCATTTTGAGGTTTGTCACAGAAGCATATTAGCTTCAGCACAGCCTGTTCCCGCTTTCATTTGGCAGTGCTGCAGTGCTTCCAGCTTGTGATTGATGTGCTACCTTTTGTAGCTGGAGGCTGAAGAGGAAGCCAAAGAGGAGGAGGTGCAGGTGCTGGAGACTGTAGGGGCAACCCAGATTGATGTAGGGCCCCCATTACTCTGGGTTTGGGAGGACGTGCACCATACCAAGGTCGGAGTGGGTCTCGGCTTCAACTATGTTAACCCAGTGTGCCCTCAGTGAGATGTACATTCCCTGACCACAAGCACTAGTCCACGTGTTTGTGGTTAGGTGGACTTTCCAAGTAACAGAGCTGAGGAGGGCACGGGTAATGTTGTGGGACACGTGCCTGTGTAATGCCAGGACGGCACACTGGAACAAATATTCCCGCATGTTTGTGCCCTTGGGTTGATACTCGACTCTGCCCTCTCTTTCAAGCTAAGATCCAAGCCTTTGCCTCCTCCTGCCCATTGCAACTCAAAAATATTTCCTGGTTCCGTACATTCCAAGAAAATTCAAAAATATTTGTGTACACCCTCATGATCTCCCGCCTCGACTATTGCAACCTTATACTCTCTGGCTCCCTCTAGCACTCTTGCACCACTCAAATCTATCCAAAACTCTGCTGCCAGAGTAATCCAACTGTCCCTCTATTATTCCCCATCCTCTCCTCTCTGCCATGCCCTTCACTGCCTTCCTATTGCCCATAGGCTAAAGTTCAAAACCATAAATATGACATACAATGCCTTCCACAACCTGTCTACTCCATACATCTGTGACATGGTCTCCCAATGTCCGACTGGGTCATGACTTCTTCTACACAAACCCAGTGTGCCGTCAGCGAGATGTACCATCCCTGCCCACAAGCACTTGTGCACGGGTCCCTGGTTAGGTGCACTTTCCCTGTAATAGCATTGTTTATGACCCGGGTAATGTTGTGGGACATGTGCTTGCTTGTGTAATGTCGTGATGTCTTACCCGGAGAAATAGTGGCGGGTGGGGACCGAGTACCTTGTTAATGTCACCGCCATCAGGTTGCGGAAAGCGTCCATCTCCCACGAGCCTAAAATGCAACATTTAGAGAGAAACTTGTTAGTTGGCTGCATCTTTACGCTTACAGTCCAATGACTGGGTTATGGACAACTGAAGGCTGCGCTGGGACAAGGACATGGACGTGCTTGATGATGGTGCAATTTGACTGTGGTCAACGGCAGGTGCAGGGCAGGAGGCAACTTCACATGCACAGTGGACAGGGGATTGGCTTGCACGTACAAAAGCGGAAGAAGCAGTGGTATCACCCGCAGACACTGTTCATGGAACCTGGTGTTTAACCAACAAAGTCGGGTGCTTTGCTGCCATGTGCCTGATCATGCTGGTGGTGGAAAAGGCTGGTAGTTTTACTATCCCTGCTGATGCGGCCTCGGCCGGTGTTGCAAATGTCCTTTTTTGGGTAATCGTCAGAGTCTTTAAAAAACAACAAGACTGGTAGGGGAAAATTGATTGTCTCCCTCTCCCACACCACCTCCTCACCCCGACACCTGTCTTTCGGTGTTCCCCAAGGCTCTGTTCTGGGATGCCTACTGTTCTCCATCTACACCTTCGGCCTGGGACAGCTGATGTAATGGCACGGTTTGCAATATCATCCCTATGCCGATGACACGCAGATCTACCTATCTGTACCTAACATCATCACCTTACTGACCAAAATCACACGTCTTCCCACTATATCATCCTTCTTTTCTGCTCGCTTTCAAAAAGTGGACATGGACAAATCAGAATACATCATCTTTCAAGCATCTCACGCTGAGTACACCTGAGAACTGTGTATGCCTCATTCGGTACCACTTTAGTAAGAGGTAAACGTTGCCCTAGAGAAAATGATTTTCCAGACGTTCACTGCCTTTTTTGCACATTTTTTGCTGCTATGATCTTCATCTTATTGGTGTGGATGTGGTAAATTTATAAGTCATCATCAATACCATCATCGTCCATATCATGTAAAGAGGAAATATGATGTTTCCAAGAGTCGTGGTTATGTACGTTTTGTGCCATTCCTTTAACAGTGTTGGTTACACTAGGACAATTAATTTTAGACTCGAACATTAGGATATTATTGGTAATATGTATGGGTGAAGAATAAGATGAAGAAGCTTGTGCCACGGGTGTGTTTATAGTTACAGCTTGTGCACTCCTCTTTAAACTTAGTTTTTCACGAGCATCTATTAGTTTGTTTGGTTTTCCTCCAACACTGATCTGCTTTCTCTAATTCAGCATCTCACGAACATGTTGCACGTTGCCCTTTATACAGACACGTGCGTCTTTGGCAACATATTTCGGATGGGCATTTCTTCGGCTGAGTCTCACACGCGCATCTGTTACACCAATCTTCAAACAGGCATGAAATCGATTCTGGTAATTGATGGTGGCTAAACGATGAATCATTGTTGGCTGTATCCTGGATCTCATACCTCCCATAGCCACTGCTGTTATTAATCATGTACTTTCCCATTCCTGTCATCACCATGCCCCTTTTCTAGATCACTTCAGCCAACGATTCGTCCGCCATATTGTTACTAAAAACATGCACCTTCCACAAGTAACTGTGTAGGAAACCACGTTACAGTTTTATGATGCTCCTAAAAAAAAAGGAAACACTATGTTGATATCTGCCCCCAGGGGGAATGTTTGCCTGGCAATACACTTAGTGTCTGGGCATTCCAAGTCTAGAAGACCCGCTCCTTTACATTGGGCATAGTTTTTAATCAGGTCTTCCTCAACATCTCATCATCCGCTGACACTAGATCACTAGCATTAACGTGTTCTGTGCTGCTACAGCCAGTGTCAAATTCCGAACAAGGGTGGGTGGTTTTCATGGGCCTAAAATACTTGTTATGGAGAAGGTTAAGGTGTACCCCACAAGGGAAATGTTGGCCAACCCATACACTAAGTGAATGGGCATTTCAAGTCTAGAAACCCGCTGTTAGGGATCGAGTTCCCACTGCTGCACAAGGGAAATCTCGAACCAGTCCCGATGAAGTCCCCCATCCATCTCCGGCCGCAGTGGAGTCTGCTCAGCAGAGACGTCGGTCCCAGCGTCTCGCTCTGTCTAATACTGTGCAGAGGCTTGTTGCTGCCTCTCCTGGTTTCTTTATTGTAACCAGTGCTGGAGCAGGCAGCTCTGGGACTAAGTCCTCGGTTTCTCCATTTGAGCATGCCCAGGGCAAGATCTCCCATTGGAGATCAGGGGTCACATGCTCGGTTACAGCAGGGACTCCCATTGGTCCTCCAGGAAGGTCCTGAAGCTGTTTGTGTTCTGGAGCAGTTTCCTATTGGTCCTTTTCTTGAAGGCCCTGTAGCTGCTACTATAAAAGGCTTGCATGACCGCACGGCCATGCGCTAGTATCAAATCTGTTACGTGCTTGCGCCAGTGTGGTTTATGCATGTGTTCAGGGACCCGGCTGAAATAAGCCCCTAGAATACTGGCACTTCCGGTGAGGAGTTTGTATGCTTGTGTTTAGGGACCCAGCTGTAATAGGCCCCTAGAACACCGGCACCTCAGATGAGGAGTTTGTTGTGGGTATTGCATGACCACAGATTGCAATCCACTTAGCAGTCATCTGTGTCCCCTGTGGTGATAACAGGACACAGTCTCTATGCCTGCGGCTCTGTCAGTCAGCAGAGTCTGCTCGCTTCGCTAGACAGAGTCCTAGCGTTTTTTGTTTAGCGTCTCTGTGGAGTAACAGAGTTCGCTTATATCACCACCTAGCACTATGGCATCCTTTTAGGTGACTCTGTGAAATAACAGAGTTCGCATATTTCGCCATATTGCGCTACTGCATTTATTTCTGTGACTCTGCGGGATAACAGAGTTCGCTTATTTTGCCATTTTACTAGTAGCAGGCACTGCCTGCATGGTGGACTGAGAACGCACCTCTCTAAATATCTTTAAGGTGCGTTCGGCAGGCCCTTAACATCCGCTTCTTTAAATTGGGCCTATTTTTTAATCAGTCCTTCCTTCAAGTCTCATCATCCACTGCCACTAGATCAAAAGGGTTTACATGTTGCATGCAGCTACAGCCAGCGGCGAATTAATAACAAGGGTGGTGGTTATGCTGTGCATTAAATACTTGTTCTGAAAACGGTTGAGGTGTACCCCACAGGGGAAAATGTTTGACAGTCCATAAGTCCATACACTAAGTGTATGTGCATTCCAAGTCTAGGAGACCGGCTCCTTTAAATTGGGCATAGTTTTTAATCAGGCCTTCCTACAAATCTCATCATCCGCCACCACTGTATTATCAGCGTTAACGTGTTCCGTGCTGCTATAGCCAATGTCGAAATCCTTACCTGGGTGGGGTTTTTTGCTGGGCGTTAAATACTTGTTATGGAAAAGGTTGAGATGTACCCCACAGGGGAAAATGTTTGTCAGCCCAATACACTTAGTGTATGGCAATTACAAGTCTAGGAGACCCGCTCCTTTTTATTGGGACATTTTAAGAGGCCCTCCTACATGTTTCTTCCAAGGGGGGATTGGGGTTATTGGGGTGCATATGACTTGGTAGCAGGGCAGCCCTTGCAGTCAAAGCATAAGAAAACAGAATGTGAGTACAAAATGAATAATGTGAAGTGGATTTTCCTGTGTCCATCCAGTATGTGGGTTCAAAGGCTTATTGGGGTGCATATGACTTGGTAGCAGGGCAGGCCTTGCAGTCAATGCATAAGAAAACAGAATGGGAGTACAAAAATAATAATGTGAAGTGGATTTTCCTGTGCCCATCCAGTATGTGGATTCAAAGTTTCATTGGGGTGCATATGACTTGGTAGCAGGGCAGGCCTTGCAGTCAATGCATCAGAAAACAGAATGGAAGTCCAAAATGAATAATGTGAAGTGCATTTTCCTGTGCCCATCCAGTATGTGGGTTCAAAGGCTTGTTGGGGTGCATATGACTTGGTAGCAAAGTAGGCCTTGCAGTCAATGCATAAGAAAAGGAAATGGGAGTACAAACTGAATAATGTGAAGTGGATTTTCCTGTGCCTATCCAGTATGTGGGTTCAAAGGCTTATTGGGGTGCATATGACTTGGTAGCAGGGCAGGCCTTGCAGTCAATGCATAAGAAAACAGAATGGTAGTTCAAAATGAATAATGTGAAGTGGATTTTCCGGTGGCCATCCAGAACGTGGCTTGAAAAGCTTATTTGGGTGCATGTAACTTTGGGGCAAGCCAGGACTTTCATTCAATGCAACATTTTTTCTGGAAGCCCTCTTGTACCTCTCGTGAAAGGGGTATTGTGGTGCGTCATAATTCTTGGCAGCCCATCCACTCACTGCATAGGCAATAACAGTTTAGGAGAACCACTGTCTAATAATGGCCCTTTAAGAAGATTAATGCCGCCTGATGCCCGGGTAAAAATAGGCTCTGTGACTTTGAGTCCCTCATTCATAAATGAAACAAGATGGGTCTGCTTATGTGTCACACACCACATGGCCTACTAGGGTTGTTAAATGTTACAATGATATTTCCATGTAAATGCATTTGTATTAAATGAAAGCAATGTTAAAGTTGAAAAACGCTTCAAAAACGCTGCGTCTGAACATAGCCCAAGTGGGGAGGAACATTTTGGATTGGGGTTAATTATTTTGCTTATATACAAGTCATTAACCTGGAAAGGATGTGCCTTAACATATTTCCCAATTAAATCAGTTTAGATTACGTTTTGGTATGTTTTTGGGTGCACCGGGAAAAATGGCATGAAACTCTGACAACATTGTTTACAGCTGTGAAGTAGGAGTCAGAAATGCTTCCAGAGGTGATCCCCATGATGTCCCCGTGTCATTTGAGCAATGTTTCTTTCATTTACAGACATTTTTAGACCTTTAAAGGACCCCCCGGGGGATCACTGTAAAAATGCTCGGGTCTTCCATAGACTCACATTGGGCTCGTTGTTCGGTCCGAGTACCCGAGCATTTCATTTTGCTCGACCCGAACAACGAGCACCCGAGCATTTTAGTGCTCGCCCATCACTAGTCCCTTACTATATGATGTTAATAACAGAAGAATTTGTTTGTGGTCTATGTATCAGGCCTCTATAACACACTAGATGAAACAAACTCTTTTTAGAATAAGGTCCCCCTCTGTTATATGACGTTAATAACAGAAGAATTTGTTTGTGGCCTATGTATCAGGCCTCTGTAACACACTAGATGCTACAACCTCTTTTTAAAATAGGTCCCTTGCTTTATGATGTTAATAACAGAAGATTTTTTGTGGCCTATGTATCAGGCCTCTATAACACACTAGATCAGTGTTTCTCAACTCCAGTCCTCATGACCCACCAACAGGTCATGATTTCAGGATTTCTTTAGTATTGCACAGGTGATAATTTTAGCACCTGCTCAAGCATTAATTCTATCACCTTTGCATTACTAAGGAATTCCTGAAAACATGACCTGTTGGTGGGTCCTGAGGACTGGAGTTGAGAAACACTGCACTAGATGCTAAAAACCTTTTTTTAAATCAGGTCCCTTACTGTATGACATTAATAACAGAAGAAATTTTTTTTGGACCAAGGATCAGGCCTCTATAACAGACTAGATCACTGATGGCGAACCTATGGCATGCGTGCCAGAGAGGGCGCGCAGAGCTAACTCAGCTGGCACACGGCCTCGCCTCATCCTTGCATACTGCAGCTTCTTCTCACACATTGAGCGGCGCGGTCTTGCCGCTCAATGTGTGAGAGGAAGTGAGAGGATGGAAGCTGCCGGCATGTGAGAGGTGAGTGTGGCCACTGTGCCAGTGAAGCTTCTATGTGTGTGTATGATTGTGTGGTGAGTGTGCCCTGTGGGTGTGTGGGTGTGTGTGTGTGGTGAGTGTGGCCGCTGTGGTGTGTGTGTGTGTGAGTATGGCCGCTGTGGTGTGTGTGGGTGTGTGTGTGTCAATGATGGCCAATGAAGGGAGTGATGGGGAGGGCCAGTGATGGGGGATGGGCCATGATGTGGAGAGGGCCAATGATGGCGTGATGGGAGAGGGCCAATGAAGGGAGTGATGGGGAGAGGACAATGAGGGAGTGATGGGGAGAAGCCAGTGATGGGAGAGGGTAAAGATGGCAGTGATGGGTAGAGGGCCAATGATTGGCGGTGATGGGGAGAGGGCCAATTATGGGAGAGGGCCAATGATGGTGGTAAATGGGAGAGGGCCAATGAAGGGAGTGATGGGAGAGGGCCAATGATGGGAGTGATGGGGAGAGGACCGAGTGATGGGGAGAGGGCTAATGATGGCAGTGATGGGTAGAGGGCCAATGATGGCGGTGATGGGAGAGGGCCAATTCATGGGGAGAGGGCCAATGAAGGGAGTGAGGGGAGAAGGGCCAATGATGTGAGTGATGATGAGAGGCCCAGTGATGGGGAGAGGGACAATGATGGGAGTGATGGGGAGATTACCAATGATGGGAGTGATAGGGAGAGGGCCAATGATGGGAGTGATGAGGAGAGGGCCAATGATGGGAGTGATGGGGAGAGGGCCAATGATGGGAGTGATAGGGAGGAGGAAATGATGGAGGCGGTGGAATGGGCAATTTATACATTTCTACATGAAGGGGATCATGATGGGGCATATTTCTGCATGAAGGGGATCATGATGGGGCATTTCTACATGAAGGGGATCATGATGGGGCAAATTTCTAAAAGAAGGGGATCATGATGGGGAATTTCTACATGAAGGGGATCATGATGGGCATAAAACTACAATAAGGGGATCATGATGGGGCATATTTCTGCATGAAGGGGATCATGATGGGACATTTCTACATGAAGGGGATCATGATGGGGCATATTTCTACAAGAAGGGGACAATGATGGAGCATATTTCTGCATGAAGGGGATCATGATGAGGAATATTTCTGCATGAAGGGGATCATGATGGGGCATTTCTGCATGAAGGGGATCATGATGGGGCATATTACTACAAGAAGGGGATCATGATGGGGCATATTACTATAAGAAGGGGACAATGATGAGGCATATTTCTGCATGAAGGGGATCATGATGGGGCATATTTCTGCATGAAGGGGATCATGATGGGGCATATTTCTGCATGGGGATCATGATGGGGCATATTTCTGCATGAAGGGGATCATGATGGGGCATATTTCTGCATGAAGGGGATCATGATGGGGCATATTTCAGCATGAAGGGGATCATGATCGGGCTTATTTCTGTATGAAGGGGATCTTGATGGGGCATATTTCTACATGAAGGGGATCATGATGGGCATATTACTACAAGAAGTGGACAATGATGGGGCATATTAGTACAAGAAGGGGATCATGATGGGGCATATTTCTGCATGAAGGGGATCATCATGGGACATTTCTACATGAAGGGGATCATGATAGGGCATATTAATACAAGAAGTGGATCATGATGGGGCATATTTCTACAAGAAGGGGACAATGATGGAGCCTATTTCTGCATGAAGGGGATCATGATGGGGCATATTTCTGCATGAAGGGGATCATGATGGGGCATATTACTATAAAAAGGGGACAATGATGAGGCATATTTCTGCATGAAGGGGATCATGATGGGGCATATTTCTGCATGAAGGGGATCGTGATGGGGCATATTTCTGCATGAAGGGGATCACATGATGGAGCATATTTCAGCATGAAGGGGATCATGATGGGGCATATTTCTGTATGAAGGGGATCTTGATGGGGCATATTTCTACATGAAGGGGATCATGATGAACATATTACTATAAGAAGTGGACAATGATGGGGCATATTAGTACAAGAAGGGGATCATGATGGGGCATATTACTGCATGAAGGGGATCATGATGGGGCATATTTCAGCATGAAGGGGATCATGATCGGGCATATTTCTGTATGAAGGGGATCTTGATGGGGCATATTTCTACATGAAGGGGGTCATGATGGGTATATTTCTACAAGAAGTGGACAATGATGGGGCATATTGCTACAAGAAGGGGAACATGATGAGGCTTATTACTACAAGAAGGGGATCATGATGGGGCATATTACTACAAGAAGGGGATCATGATGGGGCATATTACTACAAGAAGAGCATCATGATGGGGCATATTTCTGCATGAAGGGGATCATGATGGGCATATTTCTACATGAAGGGGATCATGATGGGGCATATTTCTACATGAAGGGGATCATGATGGGGCATATTTCTACAAGAAGGGGATCATGATGGGGCATATTTCTGTATGAAGGGGATTATGATGGGCATATTACTACAAGAAGGGGACAATGATGGGGCATACTACTACAAGAAGGGGATCATGATGGGGCATATTTCTACAAGAAGGGAATCATGATAGGCATATTTCTGCATGAAGGGGATCATGATGGGGCATACTTCTGCATGAAGGGGATCATGATGGGGCATTTAGCATGTGTTGGCACTTCGTCATAATTAATTGGGTTTTAGGTTGCAGTTTGGCACTTGGTCTCAGAAAGGGTCGCCATCACTGGACTAGATGCTACAAAAATATTTTTCAAGTCCGGTCCCTTACTGTATGACGTTACTAACAGAAGAATTTGTTTGTGGCCTCTGGATCAGGCTTCTACAGCTTTATTTCAACCCAAACAAATGACAAAGTGTGCTACAGAGGTTTGTCTAACTTTTTACAACTTAAAAATTATAATTTTCTTTTAATGTGCCTTAGGTCTGCAGACAGGTTACTATCACCGCCACAAAATGACTACGTGGGATACAGCAGGCTGTTTCACATTTAGCACCTGGAAAAATTGTAATTTTTTTATGTGCCTTAGGTCTGCAGACAGTTTTATTTCACCACAGCACTAAATTACAAGATGGGATACAGCTGGCCGTTTAATTTTTTTTCACTAGCTACATGTGAATTAGAATGCTATACTTGTGCATGGACTACAATAGAAGGAGTGCACAACATGTGCCCTGCTGGATTTGTTTGTGCATCTCAGTATGGCCAAATAAGAAAAAAAAAGGCTGAAAGGTAAATTTTACAGCCACACTGGACACTAGCTACCTACAGTATCTTACCTATATGCAACCACCGATCTAACTAGCTACAATGTGGGATACAGCAGGCTTTTTCACATTTACCTACTAAAATAATATTATTTAGAATGCTATACTCGTGCATGGAGCACTATAGAAGCAGTGTACAACACACTTCTAGGACATGTGCCTGCCAGCTTTGTCTGAGAACCTTTGTTATGCCCCCCCAAAATAATCCAGAAGGTAAATTTTACAGCCAAACTGGACAATATCTAGCTACACTATCTGACTGATATACAACCGCCTAACTAAATAGCTGAAATTTGGATACAAACAGTGGCAGCGTCAGGAGCAGCCTGAGTTCTGTCAGTGTCAAAATGGCACTAAAACAAGATGCCCGCTATTTATATGAAGAGGGACATGTGATTTCGGCAGCCAATGACACAAGCCGTTGTGTCAGGACATTGTGGGTGTTTCCTGCGCCCTGACTGGCTAGCCACAATGTGCACACATAAAGTTAGGAAAAAAAAGAAAAAAGACTTCTGTGCTGTGCTTACAAAAATGCCGCGCCTCTGAGCTCGCAAACCCCCTGACCTCATCATACACATGTCAAACGCTCATTATACACCACCATTATCATTGCTAAAGTGCGGGAAATATTTTTGTGGCAACGCAAATATTTTCCGCACTTTTACCGAATGATACCGATTTTTACCAATTTTATGCAATTTTGCTCGGGTTTCCGATCATGGATCCGAACGTGCTATATTTGTGCCGAATGTACGTTTGGCGAACATTTGCTGAACAAAGTCACTCATCTCTAATCCTAGCTCTCTTCAGGTCATTAACCAGGTCCTCCTGTGTAGTTCTGGGCGGATTCCTGTCCTTTCTCAGAATCATCCTTACCCCACGAGGCAAGATCTTGCATGGAGCCCCAGACTGAGGAAGATTGACAGTCATCTTGTGTTTCTTCCATTTTCTATTAATTGTGACAACAGTTGTAGCCTTCTCACCAAGCTGCTTGCCTATTGTCCTGTAGCTAATTCCAGCCTTATGTAGGTCTACAATTTTGCCCCTGGTGTCCTTAGACAACTCTTTGGTCTGGGCCATGGTGGAGAGGTTGGAGTGTGATTGATTGAGTGTGTGAAAAGGTGTAGAATAGGACAGCTTCTTAAAGAAAATCTAACAGATATGTGAGAACCAGAATTATTGCTGGTTGGTAGATGATCAAATACTTATTTCCTGCAATAAAATGCAATTTCATTGTGTAAATATAGGGAGATGGACCGGGCTAGTGATATTTCTCTCGTATCGGGGCCGGAACTATCGGGGCTGTCACCATTGTTGACGGCTGAAGGACTGTCTGACTGGAATGGACCTTTGCACCTGACTGTGGGGGGTGGGTCAGATATAAAAGAGTCTGACCATACCAGAAGGGTGCCTTTGGCAGGAAGACAGCGTGTGTGCGACAGGAGAAGGTTGACTCTCTCCCCGCAGACCAACGCCAGCTAGCAGGCCCACACTGTACCTGTCCACCCCCCGGGCATATAGACCATGTACCACCAGAGACTGTTACTCCTTTTGCTTCTGACTCCAGTAAGTCTAACCGGTCCATACCGCTGACTGTGGCCATTGTGCTACATAGGATTCACCAGGTGGTGCATATTGATTCAGGTACCGTGACCACGGCCTTGACTCCGGGACTTTGTATACCTTCCACGGTGCCTCACGCATCCTTTCGTGCAGCATTCCATTCCAGGACCAAAGGACTACATTTGAGGAGACCAGGATACGACACAACTGAAAGAAGATAGTGCCTCATCTTTCTTCGGGACCAATTCAGAGACTGCTCCCGTGACCCGCGGCGCCATCGAGGGATTTTCCAGCCTCCTTCATTCCGGTACCACAGACTGATAAGTTAACCTGTTATTTGCACTTCCATTACCGTGATATAATTGCATATTCTTGTTCACTCATATACTCTCTTATTCTCTCCCTGCGTGGATTATTCACTGTTATAATATTCTCTATAAAAAGAAACCTGCTAACTCTTGCTCTGCCTCCTGCTCGTTACTGCATCCCGCGTTCCTGCTTGTTATCCTACATAAAAATCATACAACGTAATTTTCTGGTTTTATTTTTAGATTCTGTCTTTTACAGTTGAATTGTACCTACGATAACTACTACAGACCTCTCCACTCTTTGTAGGTGGGAAAACTTGCAAATTCAGCAGTGTATCAAATACTTATTTTCCCCACTGAACTTATGTTATTATGGTACAATAAAAAGTGTAAAGTGCTCACATGAACCAGTGCTCATAAAATATGGTTGATGAGACAAGACCATCCAAATAGGAAAGCCCGCCGGAGCTGAGGACAAGACACGAAACCTAAAGTATCTTTACAAGGACAGTACCCAAATGTGGTACTATTACCTGTTTCCCCTATGGTCTCTCCTTACACGTTTCCTCCTCATTGTCAAGGATTCTTGTGGGGATTGTGTTTGTGAGGGAGAAGAGATCAAAGACCTGTAGTGACAGGATAGTTTGATAAAGGATTCCAGGCACTGGCGGACAAAGTCAGAAAAGGGCCCCTGTGCAAGAACAATACATGGGCCCTTTGCATCCCAAAATCTCCTAAAAATGCAAAATTGCACCTGCTTTGGAGGTATAAATGGGCCGCCTCACCTCTTGGGACCCTGTGCGGCTGCACAGGTTGCACCAATGATATGTCCGCCCCTGGTTCCAGGGCTCAAGACCATATATTTATCAGAGCTGCCCAACACTCTTCATGTTTTTATCAGGGTATCCCGTCACCTATCACAGATTGAGATAAAAAAAATGTCATAACGGTACAAGAAATAATTTTTAATTTGGGCTTGGTTTATGTATTTAAAATAAATATACATTTACTCTGTTTTGTGAACAATAATAAGATTGTTGGAATAAACATTTAACTGGTTTTATCTTCACAATTATATATAAACTAGACAGTGATGACAATATAAAATGATGTAGGCAGTGGACACATTATTTGGTGTCATAGTAACATTGAAATATTAAAGCTGTTACATTTATGGCAGATTTGCTACGAAACCTTGAGACTCAATAAAGAACCAGCTAAAGTGTATTACCTTTTTTAAAGTATTGTCCGCCAACATTTTTTTAACCTTAATACAAAGTTATCCCAATTTTCTGTATATAAATTATATAGATATGTTCTAATCATGCTCTTCAGTAACTTCAACATGTAATATATTTTATTAATACAATTAGATAATATGTAATCTGTGAATGTAAAACAAGTATAAGGGACCGCATCATAAGATCATAAGCCCCAAATATTAGAAATGCACCAGCATTTTCTGCTATTTGAAAATATTTTATGCCAGGTCTCCATAAATTTTGATGTAGGTTCTGTCCACATTAAATAAACCATTTATTGATGTAATCACAATAGTGACTTGCTGATGCTAATTATTGCTAGTGATGAACTATGGGACTCACTTATTAATCTATGATTTCCCATGTAGTGATGCTTCATTAGAAATTAAGTATTTTAAAGGCTTTATTGAAACAAGTGGCCATCAGTGTAACGCATGAACACTAATAGTTCTCAATTATTCAGTAAATGGAATTTTTTAATGGAAATCTGTCACAACGATCCACGGCCAAAACTGTTTATATGATCATGTTGCTCTCTAAAAGATAATGTAATCCACATCTTTATATATGCAATATATTGCTCCCTGTCAAGAACCATCACTCTGCTGCCTCCAATCGTCAGGACAATTATGCAATTGCCTGACGATTGATGGATAAGGCCACGACTACATTCGCTACTAGGCCGGTTATTGCATCGCTTCTCAGGGAACTTATAATATATACACATCTGATTCTAAAGCATGGTATATATATATATATATATATACATACACTTTGTTATGGCCACTGTCAAGCTCTGCAATAACCCAAGAAAATTAGCTGCCACCACCAATCATTTATACAGGCCAATTGGCACCCATTTCTGGTAACGTATAGTCTCACGAGGCTTTAGGGATTCTTAAGACTCAAATCTCTTCCAAGCCTCTGCCTCTCTGGCTGCATCCCCCATCCAGCCTCACCTTCCTCTGCTTGACTGACAGCTGGAGGCAGGTGATATGGCACATATTATTAGTAGAGAAGTAAGCTCAATAGCACCTGAAAGTTCTGGTTGTGTTCATAGTGGTCGAGTCCTAGGTATAGGCATCTTGGGTGTATGAGTTTTTCTCCATGTTTGCGATAGATGAAGCTGGCTAGCAATCAGATCATGTCTCAAGTCACCCTCCTTTCCACGCCCGTCTTTCTGTCAGTCAGGATACATCATCATGTAATAGCTAGTCAGTGTTATCATCACCATCATTATCATCCACAACTACTGCTTGGTGTCCTGCGACTGCTCATCCTTCTCCTTCTCCATCACATCATTGGCTGTCCATCTATGTGTGTTGAGGAAACACACATAAGCTTCCAGTCATCCACTTGCTGATTATACAGTGGCTGCCATACCATGTCAGATTTTGCCACCTTATTGAGAAATAATGACATGCACTCAGTCTAGCTGGATGATACCGAGCAATTAGTAGTTCTCACATAAAGGAATGTTGTCTATTTCATGATGATCTGAGGCATAGTTTATGCCAGAAATCTAACTCTTTTCCATGACTAGAGTAAAATTTGTGGCAAATTGCTCAAAGGCAATGATTTTCAGATGAGACAGAATCATTAAGCGTGCCTTAATGAATAAGGAGAGACTGACTCCAACACACCCCTTATCAAGACTTGCATGAACAATACTGGTCTTGATGAATCAGGGCTTATATTAACCCCTTTCTGACATCAGATGTAATATTCCGTCCATGTGAACTGGGCCTCTTTGACCATGGATGGAATATTACGTCTGAGCGATCGCCAGCGCACACGGGGGAGAGCGGGCGATAACCGCCGGGTGTCAGCTGATTCTGACAGTTGTCACCCGGCACTAGATTCCAGGAGTGGTCACATACCGCTCCCGACACTTTAACCCACAAAATACTGAGATCAAACACAATCGCAGCATTCAGGGAGCAGGCAGAGGGCTGACAGCCCCTCTGCCTTTGGATTGGAGACTCCGCAGCATCACGCGGGGTTCCCGTCATTGCCATGGTGACCCGAGCTAGGAAACTTGCTGATCATGCGCAGTGCATGATCAGCAAGTCTCTTGGTCAGTGCAGAACTGACAGTTTCTGCAGAATAAGGAGGCTGTTTCATCTCCATTCATCAGAAGCGATCAGCCTGCAAAAAATGATTATCCCATAGTGGGACAAAATAAAAAAGTTAGAAAAATGTAAAAAAAAAAAAATTAAATAATTGTAAAAATATTTTTAAAAAAATCAAAAATATTAAAAAAATTAAAAGATATTGTATTTCAAAACAAATATTTGAATGAAAAAAAAACAATAAAAGTACACATTTTTGGTATCACCGCGTTCGCAGCGACCCGACCAAGAAAAATGTCCCACTAGTTAACCCCTTTATTGAACACTATAAAAAATAAAAACAAGGCAAAAAACAATGCTTTATCATCACACTGCCAAATAAAAAGTGGAATAACACGAGATCAAAAAGACGGATATAAATAATCATGGTACCACTGAAAATGTCATTTTATTTGGCAAAAAAACTAGCCACTTTACAGCTCCATCAGCGGAAAAATAAAAAAGTTATAGCTCTCTGAATAAAGCGATTCAAAAATAATTATTTTTCTATAAAATAGTTTTTATTGTATAAAAGCAACAAAACATGAAAAAAATATATAAATGAGGTATCGCTGTAATCCTACTGACCCGAAGAATAAAACTGCCTTATCAATTTTACCACACACTGAACGGCATAACCCCCCCAATCAAAAGAAATTCCTGAATAGCTGTTTTTGGTCATTCTGCCTCACAAAAATCAGAATATAAAGCGATCAAAAAAATGTCATCTACCCGAAAATGGTACCAATAAAAACATCAATTTGTCTCACAAAAAGCATGACTTCACATGACTCCGTGAGCCAAAAAATGGAAAAATAATAGCTCTCAAATTATGGTGGCACAAAAACTATTTTTTGCAATAAAAAGCGTCTTTTAGTGTGTGACAGCAGCCAAACATGAAAATCCGATATAAATCTAGTATCGCTGTAATCGCACTGACCCGAAGAATAAAGTCTCCTAATTACTTATACCATGCAAGGAATGGCGTATAAAATAAATAAAACCAATTCTTAACATGCTGTTGATTTTTTTATTCTGCCACCCAAAGATCACAGTAAGACTCAGCACACATTTCTCCTGCGCTCTTCGCTGAGCGCTTACACTGGAGTTTCCGTGTAAATATCTGAAATATGTGATTCAGACGGAACCTCTGGCGGAAAGTTCCATATTATGAGGCAGATGGAGGCACTGTGGACGTCATGTGACCTGTGATCCGGTGGTGTCCGTCTTTTTCGAATTGCATAAAAGTGCCGTCGGCCCGCAGTTTTGTGCATTTCTGAAAAGAAGGACACCGCTGAACAGAGGCCAGTGAAGAGATAGCAGAAACCATCGCATATACCCAAAAACACAAATTTAAAGATGAACAATATTCATAGTAGTGGGTATATATCTATGCAGGACAATACGGGAAAAACTGCAAAAGACATGCAAAATAACCAAAATATGGCAGCCAAAAAATCCCATAAAATCAACTTTATTGAATACAATAGATAAAAAATTCAGAAGATGCATGATACAGACAGGGGCAGATAAATATAGAGGTGTCAGCACATATACGCCATAAGGGATAGGGTCCCGTCCACCCACATATCAAATACAAATAATACCCACAATATACTGCAGCCATCCTAGGCAATCATACACAATGCAAATAGTAGTTCTAGTATATCCATATGCAGAATTGTGGAGGAATATAGCATACCTAATGAGGTGGGACAAGACAGGACCGCAGACCCACCCCAACGCGCGTTTCGGAGACCTCAGCTCCTTCTTCAGGGAGCATACAGAGAATATCCAAGGCTGCCATTTATATGGTATGCACCGGAAGTAGTAGCGCCAGGGAAAATCAATTTCAGCTGTATGCTAGTGCGCAACAGACTGCGCACACATAAAGCACAAATAATTACCTGGCAACGCAGGACGCCACAGCAACCACGCGAAGCCGGTCACCGCTCGCTGTATCCGTGCCCACCACAGACCCCGACATCCGGAAACACATGGGGCACCATGTGACCAGATGACGGACATCCGAAGGAGGAGGCGCCGCACAGAGAGCAGGATAGGCGACGCATGCGCACTAGCATCAGAGCGCAACTCAGCCATAGATTGTACTGGCAAGGAAAAGGGGCATACCATATAAAAGAGTAGATAAAGGCAAAAATTGTCCAAATCACATGGCAAGAACATGCGTCACATAGCGGACAATATGAGCTCAAATATATACAAAACAGACTAAATTCCAAAAACATAAATATAAATATATATATCCCAAGAAAAACACAAAATATGCCATACAGCATCATATATAGATGCAAAATTATCCATTATCATTAATAATACAAACAAACCATCCATATATGTTGATAGATGTCAAAATGGCAGTCAAACGGTGTAACGCTGGTATTGTCTGTACTTTGTTTTCCAGCGTTACTCTGCATGTTTTTTGCATTAACCCTTTTGCTCCTTTCCCCCTAACCAGCTGGGATACTGTTGTCTGTTACCTATATGGATGCTGCTCAGTTCCTGGCTCTGCTGCGTACCCGTACTTGCATGAGTGGCTCCGCTGCTTTGCATGACCGCCCGCATGTGCGGTTCCTGACTTGCTGTGAAAGCCGTCCGTAGCTTGCAAAGTCCTCTGCAGTGGTGCATGACTTACTGCGTGGTTGGCAGCAGCCATTGTTGGGTTCCCTCTGTGTTGTGCTGTCTGGCTCTGCATAGGGGGCGCGGCCCACACCTGTCCTGCTTTTATGTGGATTGGGTGTTTACTAGAATTACTGCTCCAGCCTATCGCTGTGAAGCAGCTCATATATAAAGTTCCCCAGCCCTAGTGGGCGTTGCCAGAGCTTCACATTGAATCCACACTGAATCCCTGAACCTAGCCGTATGTGGTTGTGTGTTCAGCTCCTGCTCTGAATTTGATCAGCTCTGGAGAGCTGATTCCCTGTTCCTGTTGTGTCTTGTTCCCTGATCCTGGATCAAACCCGGTACCTGAATGTCTGAATTATGTCTTGTGTTTCCGCCTATGCTGGGGGCTGATTACCCAGATCGCCGTTCCTGGAGGCTGTATATCCAGGCCTGTTCCTGCTGTGTCTAATTACCTGAACCCCTGATCCTGGATCGCATCCTGTACCTGAATGTCTGAACTGTGTCTTGTGTTTCCGCCTATGCTGGGGGCTGATTACCCAGATCGCCGTTCCTGGAGGCTGTATATCCAGGCCTGTTCCTGCTGTGTCTAATTACCTGAACCCCTGATCTTGGATCGCATCCTGTACCTGACTGTCTGAACTGTGTCCTCTGTGTTATGTTCCTGAAATCCTGCTGTGTCCAGAACCCTGTGCCAGTGACTGTGAATCCTTGCTATATAACCTGAGTTCATCTTGGAAGGAGGAGTCCGGTGTGTGCTGAGTTTCTGTTACTCTGTGCTCAGCCTCTGTGTAATCCCCGGCCAGCTCCCGTTGAGCCTGGCGGGGCTTGCACCAGACCGCTGGGGTTCCTTTTCAGGTCGCTGCCAGATGTCCGGATCCTATGCCTGATGACCATGGCCTGATGTCCGATGTCCGACGACCACTTCCAGATGTCCGGATCCTATCCTTCCTGCCTGATGTCCGGATCCTGCCGATCATTGCCAGATGTCCGGAGTCCGAGGCCTGTGTTCCAGTCCGTGTTCCTGTGATCCAATCCATGTTCCTGTCCGTGTTCCTGACTCCCTGAGACCCAATCCGTGTTCCTGACTCCCTGAGATCCAATCCATGTTCCTGTCCGTGTTCCTGACTCCCTGAGATCCAATCCGTGTCCCTGTTGTTCCTGTGCAGTCTAACTCTGTTTCAGCCATCAGCTCCTGATTCCAGTTTCCTGCCTGTTACCTGTCGGCTTGCCTGTCTGCCATCCGACTGCAGCTCCATCCGGAAGTTCGGACATCATCTGCAGAGATCCCCGGCTCTTGCCTGCTCACCTGGGAGCGATCATCTGCCATCCGACTGCAGCTCCATCCGGAAGTTCGGACGTCATCTGCAGAGATCCCCGGCTCTTGCCTGCTCACCTGGAGCGATCATCTGCCATCCGACTGCAGCCTACCTGGAGGCTCCACCATATCAGGTCGTATATACCTGCCTGTCTAGAGACTGCCTGGTCACTAGCCGTGACAACCTGCCTGTCCCAGAGACTGCTTGGTCACTTGCCGTGACAACCTGCCTGTCCCAGAGACTGCTTGGTCACTTGCCGTGACAACCTGCCTGTCCCAGAGACTGCCTTGGTCACTTGCCGTGACAACCTGCCTGCCCTGGTCACTTGCCGTGACAACCTGCCTGTCCCAGAGACTGCCCTGGTCACTTGCCGTGACAACCTGCCTGCCCTGGTCACTAGCCGTGACAACCTGCCTGTCCCAGAGACTGCCTGGTCACTTGCCGTGACAACCTGCCTGTCCCAGAGACTGCCCTGGTCACTAGCCGTGACAACCTGCCTGTCCCAGAGACTGCCTTGGTCACTTGCCGTGACAACCTGCCTGTCCTGCCGGTTCCTCCTTGGTCTACCCTGTGATGACGTCTGTCCTGGGTCGGTGTCTGATGTTCTCCTGCTGAGCCTGTGCTACGCCTGAGGCCTGAGAGAGAGGCCGTCCTAGTATGCCCGTGCCAGATGACCCTGGACTTCATCAACCCGTGATGACCCCGCCATCGTCTGACGTTCGTCCTGGGCCGGTGTCTGATGTTCTCCTGCTGAGCCTGTGCTACGCCCGAGGCCTGAGAGTGAGGCCATACTAGTATGCCCGTGCCAGATGATCCTGGACTTCATCAACCCGTGATGACCCCGCCATCGTCTGAAGTCTGTCTGAGGTCGGTGTCTGATGTTCTCCTGCTGAGCCTGTGCTACGCCTAAGGCCTGAGAGAGAGGCCGTCCAAGTATGCCTGTGCCAGATAACCCTGAACTGCATCTACCCGTGATGTCCTCCAGCACTCGTCTGTGATCCTGAGTGGTGTACCCTTCTCTGATGTGCGGAATCGGGAGCCCGGTCTTATGTTCTGTTTATGTACTTTGTTTCTTTAAGTAAACTTTATGTTTCTTCTTACCTGAAGTTGTGCGGTGTTGTCTAGTCCTGCAGGTCGCCATCTTGCCCACATGCTCAGCTGCCACGGATCCCGGTCGCTGCCCTTCCCTAGTCCGGGCAGGCCCGGGTCTCCCTCCGTGGTCCAGTGGGTCCACATTCTCTTACCATCTGGGACCCATGCCTCACGTCGTCGTGGACTGGCGGCGTGGGAGCATTGGCTAGCTAGGCAAGCTATGCCATGTCCCGACGCCCCACAGCCGTGGGAAGCGCCACAAACGGCATTTTCTCCTCTTTATAATCATCGCCAGAGCATAGATAGAATATCAACAAATCTAAATAAAAATAAAATAGTTAAAACCAATAAAAATATGCAAACACACACCATAGATATCAACGGGCACAAATGGAGATCACAGGTAGGGAATAAATGACAAATTCTCATTAAGACCCTTCGGATGAATTGTTTGAAGAGTCCAGATTCATTTTGTTTCGAGTTGCCCCAACCGTTTGGTTAAATTGCCCCCTCGAATGTTAATATTCAGCATATCAATGCCACACACTCTCAATAGAATGCTATCACATTGATGAAAGTCATAGAAATGACGTGGCAACGTTTTTAAGGTGGATGTGTCCGTACAGGCAGAGGCCGCCTGTATCCCCAACACATGTTCGCGAGTGCGGACTTTCAATTGTCTCGAAGTCAGTCCAACGTAAATTAGTCCACACGGATATGTGGCGTAATACACCACATACCGTGATGTACATGTGATACGTTGTTTAATTTCAATTTTTTTTAGACCATCAGAACTAAAGAACGAGACACTCCGCTCAATGTTGGGGCAGGCGACACATCTGCCGCACGGAACACATCCACCCTCAACCGGAATAGAATCCAAAAATGTAGATTTAGATAAATGAGAATAATGACTGCTAATAAGCAAGTCACGCAAATTCCTTGCCCTCCGAAACGTAATCGATGGGCGATTCGGAAGAAACTTTTTTATGATGGGATCCACCATCAGAATCGGCCACGCTTTTTCAAGGGCTGCTCGTACCCGACCATGTTGGGAATGAAAAGACGTCACAAATCTCGACACATTCTGCTTCGCAGGTTTCCGACCTGAATTCCCATAGAGAAGACTATTACGGCTAGTATATTTGGCACAATGATAGGCCTTTTTTAGGGAGCATCTACTATACCCCTGGGCTAAAAAACGAGATTTTAATTCCTCCGCTCGATTCATAAAATCCTCCACCGTGGAGCAAATCCGACGCAGGCGGAGGAATTGTCCCACAGGGATAGCCCTAATCACATGCCGTGGATGGCAGGAAGATGCATGTAACAATGAATTTGTTGCTGTAGCCTTGCGAAAATGTCCGTCTGAATAACCCCAGCACCGTCCCTCTGAATAGTGACATCTAGGAAGTCCATTTTATCCTTGTCCCACACCGGGGTAAGTCGTATATTGCGATCATTGTCATTCAGGGATGAGATAAATTGCAGAAGGTCGATGGAGGTGCCCTGCCAGACAAAAAAGATGTAGTCTCGTCAATGTAGCGTGCCCAAAACAGGACACGCTCAACTGACCCCAATCTGTCTGACAGAAAGAGATCCCTCTCCAACAGCCCCAGGAACAGATTAGCATAGGACGGCGCAAAGGCCGCACCCATGGCTGTACCCTGGAGCTGCAGGTAAAAGGATCCCTTGAACACAAAAAAGTTGTGCGTGAGAGTGAACTCCAAAAGCTCCATTATGAGGTCCCTCAATCCTGCAGATAACATAGATGTCTCAAGAAAAAATTTCACTGCCCTCAAGCCATCAGAGTGGCGAATGTTAGTATAGAGGGATTCCACATCCACAGATGCCAATTAGTATTACCCTCTAAGCACAGTCCATCGACCTTCCGCAAGAGATCCCCAGTATCTTTGAGGAACGAGGGGAGATTGAAAACTAGTGGCTGTAAATAATACTCTATCCATCTATTCACATGTTCGAGATAGTTCCCCCTCCCCGAAATGATAGGTCTACCGGGTGGTGACTTGATATCTTTATGGACTTCGGTAGGAGGTACAGTGTAGCAATCGTTGGTTCTTTAATAGTGAGAGCCGAAGCCAGCTCACTGGTGATAATGCCGCCATTTATTGCCCTTTTAAGTATTGTATCAAGCTTACAGCTAAATGTAGAGAGGGCATTATATGTTAACTTCCTGTAACATACAGGGTTATTAAGTTGTTTAAATGCTTCCCTCTCATACATTTGCCTGGGCTACACCACGACATTACCACCTTTGTCAGCTGGCTTAATCACTATATCCGGCAAATTTTGTAGCAATCGTAACCAGGTACGTTCCTCTCTAGTCAAATTGTCACCTCCACCGAAGGTCGGAATGTTGTTAAATTCCTCGGTCACCACCCGGACGAACAAATCGATACTCGGGCAGGAGGTAAAGGAGGGGAACTTGTTGGATCTCGGACGGATGGATGGAGGGATCTTACCTCCTTCACTATGTTCAAACGCCAACTCTTCTAGCATTCTCACTGCCTCTTGTTCCTCTTCTGTGGGAAAAAGATGTATCAATTCCTCATTGAAATAATAACGTCTGAACAACAATGATCGTGCAAAAACATGTAGATCTTTCACCACAGAAAAATTATCATACCCCGGTGTGGGAGAGAAAGACAGGCCTTTACCCAACAAAGAGAAGTCCCCCTCTGTGAGTGTATGATCACTAAGATTTATCACCTGAACAGAGGCCAGATGGAGTCAAGAGCAACTCTGATGCCTCATTATAGAGAATGGATCCCTTGGGGGCTTAATCTGAATAACGTCACTCGGAAATTTACATCCTGGTTTGGCTTTTATCCTAAGTCATGTGACAAGGCTCGTTAAAGGGTCGACATTGACTTTTAGGATTGCTACTTCCAATAGGTAGCACTAGAGTTCTAGTCCTCTTCCTCTCTGAAGAGACAATTTGCATATTTCCCAGAGGAGCATTCCGGCTTTAAGTCTCCTCATCTAGCCATGCTTAGCATGTCAATCTCCACAAGGAGAAACTATACTTCTTGGATATCGGTCAGAAGCCTCTCACACAGCCAAACCAGATCATCTCACACTTTGCACTGACGAGGGGCAGTACCCCGAAACACAGTGTCTGAAAATTGAGATCCTGGTTTGGCTTTTATCCTAAGTCATGTGACAAGGCTCGTTAAAGGGTCGACATTGGCTTTTAGGAATGCTACTTCCAATAGGTGGCACTAGAGTTCTAGTCCTCTTCCTCTCTGAAGAGACAATTTGCATATTTCCCAGAGGAGCATTGCGGCTTTATGTCTCCTCATCTCGGTATGCTTAGCATGTCAATCTCCGCAAGGAGAAACTATACTTCTTGGATATCCGAAATTTAGATGGAAACACCAAAGAAAGGAACCAGCGTAGAGCGCCGGATACATGTGATCCCAAATGTTATGTAAAATGTTTTCTATGAAAGCTTCAACTCAATCCACAAAATAGCAATCTCTGGCTCAGGTCCGTCATCTCTTAGTGGAAATATAATGGCTTCCACATTATTGGTAATACAAAGGCTCTGGAAAAGCGAAATGGCTCCTCACCCGCCAA
This sequence comes from Oophaga sylvatica, assembly GCA_033576555.1. Lineage (NCBI taxonomy): Eukaryota > Metazoa > Chordata > Amphibia > Anura > Dendrobatidae > Oophaga > Oophaga sylvatica. The sequence continues at coordinate 379,427,844 of JARQOD010000002.1, forward strand.
AAGAAATTCAGCAAATTCTCCACTCCCAAATCCAAATGCCCCCCCCTCCTTCTGAGCCCCACAGTGTACCTAAACCACATATTGCGTCCACGTTTGGAATTTCTGAAGCGATGAGAGCTCGCCTAACTTATGGGTGCATGCCTCCAGAAGCACGAGCTGGGGATAATGTACTGGTGAGTTCAACATACTGGTCACTATAGAGTACTGGTCACTACAACCGTAGTTTGCAAATTTCACTCAGCAACACTCATTGCAATTTGTTTCTGGAAAATATCCATGGAGTCAAATAGATAGATTCCCCATGGGGTATAGTTGCCCAAATGGGGTCACTTGAGGGGGGATTCTGCTCTTCTAGCAATTAATGACTCTATATATGGAGTCCACAAAGTGTTCTAGGAAAATCTGCACTCCAGGAGGCAAATAGCACTCGGTCCCTGCCGAGTCTCTCCTTATGGCTAAGCAGTACTGCACAGCCACATATGGGGTATTGCCACATTCAGTAGAAATTGTGGGACAAATTTTCATGCCATTTTTACCTACTTCTTGTGTGAAAATGTAAAATATGGGGCTAAAACTAAATTTTGGTGGTAAAAATAGTTATTTTTTCTTCACTGCCCAATGGAATAAAATGCTGTGACACACCCGTGGTGTCAATATGATCACTGCACCCCTAGATAAATTCATTGAGAGGTATAGTTTGTAAAATGGGGTCATTTATGAGGAGCTCTCCTGTTTTGGCACCTCATGGGCTTTCCCAGTGGGTCATCGCTCCTGCAAACCATAACAGTAAAATCTGGCGCTCCTTGCCTTCTGAGCTTTGCACTGTGCCTGAAAAATATTTTCCGATTACATGTAGGATGTTGGCGCTCTCAGGAAAAGATGGAGCTCAGTTTGTTGTAAAAAAAATTGTATTAGCCCTTAGAAACATTTGAAACTTGGAGCTATAACAACATTTTAGTGGTAAAAATGTAATTTAGTCTTTCTTCACCGCTCAGTGGTATAAAATTCTGTGAGGCACATGTGGTGTCAATACGATCACTGCACCACTAGATTAATTAATTGGAGAGCGTAGTTTGTAAAATGAGTTCACATATAGGGGGTTTCTGTTGTTCTGGCACCTCAGGGGCTTTGCCAATGTGA
>JARQOD010000002.1:379429083-379510815 GCA_033576555.1 Oophaga sylvatica
GGGCTTGACATGAGTTCTGAGCAGAGGCTCCCTCTGGTGGTTACAAGCGGTACTGGACTGTCCAGTGAAGATTGTGAGGATTGGGAATCAGGTGTTACTTACTGGTCTTATATAAGGGAGTCGCCTTCCCATCAGGGTTGCCGGTGATCAATTGTTCTGGTCTCAATCCTTGATTCCTGTTTCCTTTGTAGCCTGCTGTGTCGTGTCTGCTTCTCCTGCTAACAGATAAGACATTTTCTTCTTTTTGTTTTTGTGCTTGATTTTTGCATTTTGTCCTGCACTTCTGTGGGGCCTTCAGAGTCCCCTCCGGGGGCTTTTGCCCTCTCAGTTTAGTTCAGCACTGATGTTTGTACATTTGCTTTTTCCAGTTTTTTCAGTGGCTGTTGTTTTGATTTTGTTACACCAGAGAACTAATTTAGGTGGTAGAGGTCGTGTGATCTCAGGTGTTTTTGAAATTAGTAGAGTTGGTGCTTTTCAGGGTTTTTTGGGATTGCAGTAAGTGCCCTTCCTATCCTTTTCTATTTAGGTAGTTTGGGCCCCAACGTTTGCTCATACTATTTTCTGTCTGCGTCAGTATTTCTTCTTGTCTAACCGCCATTACATGTTTGGGGGCTTTCTATGTTCTTTGGGGATCTGCTCTGGGGCAGATAGCTTTCCTCTTTCTATCTTTAGGTGTAGTTAGTTTCTCAGGCTGTGACGAGGCATCTAGGACCAACGTAGGAACGCTCCACGGCTGCCTCTAGTTGTGGTGGTTAGTCAGGGTACTGCAATCTCATAGATTCCAACTGCTCTGGTGTATTGCCTTTTTTACCTGCACTCCTCAGCTACCGAAACATAACAAGCGTGTGTGCGACAGGAGAAGGTTGACTCCCTTCCTGCAGACCGACGCCAGCTAGCAGGCCCGCACTGTACCTGTTCACCTCCCGGGCATACAGACCATGTACCACCAGAGACTGTTACTCCTTTTGCTTCTGACTCCAGTAAGTCTAACCGTCCATACAGCTGACTGTGGCCAATGTGCTACATAGGATTCACCAGGTGGTGCACATTGATTCAGGTACCGTGACCACAGCCTTGACTCCGGGACTTTGTATACCTACCACGGTGCCTCACGCATCCTCTCGTGCAGCATTCCATTCCAGGACCAAAGGACTACGTTTGAGGAGACCAGGATTTGAAACAACTGACAGAAGATAGTGCCTCACCTTTCTTTGGGACCAATTCAGAGACTGCTCCCGTGACCTGCGGCGCCATCGAGGGATTTTCCAGCCTCCTTCATTCCGGTACCACAGACTGATAAGTTAACCTGTTATTTGCACTTCCATTACCGTGATATAATTGCATATTCTTGTTCACTCATATACTCTCTTATTCTCTCCCTGCATGGATTATTCACTGTTATAATATTCTCTATAAAAAGAAACCCGTTAACTCTTACTCTGCCTCCTGCTCGTTACTGCATCCCGCGTTCCTGCTTGTTATCCTACATAGAAATCATACAACGTAATTTTCTGGTTTTTATTTTTAGATTGTCTTTTACAGTTGAATTGTACCTACAATAACTACTACAGACCTCTCCACTCTTTGTAGGTGGGAAAACTTGCAAATTCAGCAGTGTATCAAATACTTATTTTCCCCACTAAACTTATGTTATTATGGCACAATAAAAAGTGTAAAGTGCTCACATGAACCAGTGCTCATAAAATATGGTTGATGAGACAAGACCATTCAAATAGGAAAGCCCGCCGGAGCTGAGGACAAGACACGAAACCTAAAGTATCTTTACAAGGACAGTACCCAAATGTGGCACTATCACCTGTTTCCCCTATGGTCTCTCCTTACACGTTTCCTCCTCGTTGTCAAGGATTCTTGTGGGGATTGTGTTTGTGAGGGGGAAGAGATCAAAGACCTGTAGTTACAGGATACTTTGATAAAGAATTTCAGGCACTGGCGGACAAAGTCAGAAAAGGGCTCCTGTGCAAGAACAATACATGGGCCCTTTGCATCCCAAAATCTCCTAAAAATGCAAAATTGCACCTGCTTTGGATGTATAAATGGGCTGCCTCACCTCTTGGGCCCCTGTGTGGCTGTATAGGTTACACCAATGATATGTCCGCCCCTGGTTCCAGGCTCAAGACCATATATTTATCAGAGCTGCCCAACACTCTTCATGTTTTTATCAGGGTATCCCGTCACCTGTCACAAATTGAGATAAAAAATGTCATAACGGTACAAGAAATAATTTTTAATTTGGGCTTGGTTTGTGTATTTAAAATAAATATACATTTACTCTGTTTTGTGAACAGTAATAAGATTGTTGGAATAAACATTTAACTGGTTTTATCTTCACAATTATATATAAACTAGACAGTGATGACAATATAAAATGATGTAAGCAGTGGACACATTATTTGGTGTCATAGTAACATTGAAATATTAAAGCTGTTACATTTATGGCAGATTTGCTACGAAACCTTGAGACTCAATAAAGAACAAGCTAAAGTGTATTACCTTTTTTAAAGTATTGTCCGCCAACATTTTTTTTAACCTTAATACAAAGTTATCCCAATTTTCTGTATATAAATTATATAGATATGTTCTAATCATGCTCTTCAGTAACTTCAACATGTAATATATTTTATTAATACAATTAGATAATATGTAATCTGTGAATGAAAAACAAGTATAAGGGACCGCATCATAAGATCATAAGCCCCAAATGTTAGAAATGCACCAGCATTTTCTGCTATTTGAAAATATTTTATGCCAGGTCTCCATAAATTTTGATGAAGGTTCTGTCCACATTAAATAAACCATTTTATTGATGTGATCACAATAGTGACTTGCTGATGCTAATTATTGCTAGTGATGAACTATGGGACTCACTTGTTAATTTATGATTTCCCATGTAGTGATGCTTCATTAGAAATTAAGTATTTTAAAGGCTTTATTGAAAACAGTGGCCATCAGTGTAACGCATGAACACTAATAGTTCTCAATTATTCAGTAAATGGAATTTTTTATGGAAATCTGTCACAACGATCCATGGCCAAAACTGTTTATATGATCATGTTTCTCTCTAAAAGATAATATAATCCACATCTTTATATATGCAATATATTGCTCCCTGTCAAGAACCATCACTCTGCTGCCTCCAATCGTCAGGACAATTATGCAATTGCCTGACGATTGATGGATAAGGCCACGACTACATTCGCTACTAGGCCGGTTATTGCATCGCTTCTCAGGGAACTTATAATATATACACATCTGATTCTAAAGCATGGTATATATATATATATATACACATACACTTTGTTATGGTCACTGTCAAGCTCTGCAATAACCCAAGAAAATTAGCTGCCACCACGAATCATTTATACAGGCCAATTGGCACCCATTTCTGGTAACGTATGGTCTCACGAGGCTTCAGGGATTCTTAAGACTCAAATCTCTTCCAGGCCTCTGCCTCTCTGGCTGCATTCCCCATCCAGCCTCACCTTCCTCCGCTTGACTGACTGCTGGAGAAAGGTGATATGGCACATATTATTAGTAGAGAAGTAAGCTCAATAGCACCTGAAAGTTCTGGTTGTGTTCATGGTGGTCGAGTCCTAGGTATAGGCATCTTGGGTGTATGAGTTTTTCTCCATGTTTGCGATAGATGAAGCTGACCAGAAATCAGATCATGTCTCAAGTTACCCTCCTTTCCCACGCCCGTCTTTCTGTCAGTCAGGATACATCATCATATAATAGCTAGTCAGTGTTATCATCACCATCATTATCATCCACAACTACTGCTTGGTGTCCTGCGACTGCTCATTCTTCTCCTTCTCCATCACATCATTGGCTGTCCATCTATGTGTGTTGAGGAAACAGACATAAGCTTCAAGTCATCCACTTGCTGCTTATACAGTGGCTGCCATACCATGTCAGATTTTGCCACCTTATTGAGAAATAATGACATGCACTCAGTCTAGCTGGATGATACCGAGCAATTATTAGTTCTCACATAAAGGAATGTTGTCTATTTCATGATGATCTGAGGCATAGTTTATGCCAGAAATCTAACTCCTTTCCATGACTGGAGTAAAATTTGTGACAGATTGCTCAAAGGCACATTTCACTTTTCAGATGAGACAGAATCATTAAGCGTGCCTTAATGAATAAGGAGAGACTGACTCCAACACACCCCCTCATCAAGACTTGCATGAACAATACTGGTCTTAATGAATCAGGGCTTATATTAACCCCTTTCTGACATCAGATGTAATATTCCGTCCATGTGAACTGGGCCTCTTTGACCATGGATGGAATATTACATCTGAGCGATCGCCAGCACACACGAGGGAGAGCGGGCGATAACCGCCGGGTGTCAGCTGATTCTGACAGTGGTAACCCGTCAGTAAATTCCAGGAGTGGTCACATACCGCTCCCGACGCTTTAACCCACGAAATACTGCGATCAAACACAATCGCAGCATTCCGGGAGCAGGCAGAGGGCTTTGGATTGTAGACTATGCGGCATCACGCGGAGTTCCGGTCATTGCCATGGTGACCCGAGCTAGGAAACTTGCTGATCATGCGCAGTGCATGATCAGCAAGTCTCTTAGTCAGTGCAGAACTGACAGTTTCTGCAGAATGAGGAGGCTGTTTCATCTCCATTCATCAGAAGCGATCAGCCTGCAAAAAATGATTATCCCATAGTGGGACAAAATAAAAAAGTTAGAAAAATGTAAAAAAAAAAATTTTAATAATTGTAAAATATTTTTAAAAAAATCAAAAATATTAAAAAAATTAAAAGATATTGTATTTCAAAACAAATATTTGAATGAAAAAAAAACAATAAAAGTACACATTTTTGGTATCACCGCGTCCGCAACGACCTGACCAAGAAAAATGTCCCACTAGTTAACCCCTTTATTGAACACTATAAAAAAATAAAAGCAAGGCAAAAAACAATGCTTTATCATCACACTGCCAAATAAAAAGTGGAATAACACAAGATCAAAAAGATGGATATAAATAATCATGGTACCACTGAAAATGTCATTTTGTCTGGCAAAAAAACTAGCCACTATACAGCTCCATCAGCGGAAAAATAAAAAAGTTATAGCTCTCTGAATAAAGCGATTCAAAAATAATTATTTTTCTATAAAATAGTTTTTATTGTATAAAAGCGACAAAACATGAAAAAAATATATAAATGAGGTATCGCTGTAATCCTACTGACCCGAAGAATAAAACTGCCTTATCAATTTTACCACACACTGAACGGCATAACCCCTCCAATCAAAAGAAATTCCTGAATAGCTGTTTTTTGTCATTCTGCCTCACAAAAATCAGAATATAAAGCGATCAAAAAATGTCATCTACCCGAAAATGGTACCAATAAAAACGTCAATTTGTCTCACAAAAAGCATGACTTCACATGACTCCGTGAGTCAAAAAATGGAAAAATAATAGCTCTCAAAATATGGTGGCGCAAAAACTATTTTTGCAATAAAAAACGTCTTTTAGTGTGTGACAGCAGCTAAACATGAAAATCCGATATAAATCTAGTATCGCTGTAATCTTGCTGACCCGAAGAATAAAGTCTCCTAATTACTTATACCATGCAAGGAATGGCGTATAAAATAAATAAAACCAATTCTTAACATGCTGTTGATTTTTTTATTCTGCCACCCAAAGATCACAGTAAGACTCAGCACAAATTTCTCCTGCGCTCTTCGCTGAGCGCTTACACTGGAGTTTCCGTGTAAATCTCTGAAATATGTGATTCAGACGGAACCTCTGACGGAAGGTTCAACATAATGAGGCAGATGGAGGCACTGTGGATGTTATGTGACCTGTGATCCGGTGGTGTCCGTCTTTTTCGAATTGCATAAAAGTGCCGTCGGCCGCAGTTTTGTGCATTTCTGAAAAGAAGGACACCGCTGAACAGAGGCCAGTGAAGAGATAGCAGAAACCATTGCATATACCCAAAAACACAAATTTAAAGATGAACAATATTCATAGTAGTGGGTATATATCTATGCAGGACAATACGGGAAAACTGCAAAAGACATGCAAAATAACCAAAATATGGCAGCCAAAAACTCCCATAAAATCAACTTTATTGAATACAATAGATAAAAAATTCAGAAGATGCATGATACAGGCAGAGGCAGATAAATATAGAGGTGTCATCACATATACGCCATAAGGGACAGGGTCCCGTCCACCCACATATCAAATACAAAATAATACCCACAATATACTGCAGCCATCTTAGGCAATCATACACAATGCAAATAGTAGTTCTAGTATATCCACATGCAGAATTGTGGAGGAATATAGCATACCTAATTAGGTGGGACAAGACAGGACCACAGACCCATCCCGACGCACGTTTCGGAGACCTCAGCTCCTTCCTCAGGGGGCATACAGAGAATATCCAAGGCTGCCATTTATATGGTATGCATCGGAAGTAGTAGCGCCAGGGAAAATCAATTTCAGCTGTATGCTAGTGCGCAACAGACTGCGCACACATAAAGCACAAATAATTACCTGGCAACGCAGGACGCCACAGCAACCACGCGAAGCCGGTCACCGCTCGCTGTATCCAAGCACACCACAGATGCCGACATCCGGAAACACATGGGGCCCCACGTGACCAGATGACGGACATCCGAAGGAGGAGGTGCCGCACAGAGAGCAGGACAGGCGACGCATGCGCACTAGCATCAGAGTGCAACACAGCCATAGATTGTACTGGCAAGGAAAAGGGGCATACCATATAAAATAGTAGATAAAGGCCAAAATTGTCCAAACCACATGGCAAGAACATGCGTCACATAGCGGACAATATGAGCTCAAATATATACAAAACAGACTAAATTCCAAAAACATAAATATATATATCCCAAGAAAAACACAAAATATGCCATACAGCATCATATATAGATGCAAAATTATCCATTATCATTAATAATACAAACAAACAAAAAATAATAAAAGAAATAACATAACACAAGAAGATCAGAAAAAAATCAATAATATCAACGCAGGACCTGGAATTTTCATCAATCCATATATGTTGACAGATGTCAAAATGGCAGTCAAACGGCATTTTCTCCTCTTTATAATCATCGCCAGAGCATAGATAGAATATCAACAAATCTAAATAAATATAAAATAGTTAAAACCAATAAAAATGTGCAAACACACACCATAGATATCAACGGGCACAAATGGAGATCATAGGTAGGGAACAAATGACAAATTCTCATTAAGACCCTTCAGATGAATTGTTTGAAGAGTCCAGATCCATTTCATTTCGAGTTGCCCCAACCGTTTGGTTAAATTGCCCCCTCGAATGTTAATATTCAGCATATCAATGCCACGCACTCTCAATAGAATGCTATCACATTGATGAAAGTCATAGAAATGACGTGGCAACGTTTTTAAGGTGGATGTGTCAGTACAGGCAGAGGCCGCCTGTATCCCCAACACATGTTCGCGAGTGCGGACTTTCAATTGTCTCGAAGTCAGTCCAACATAAATTAGTCCACACGGACATGTGGCGTAATACACCACATACCGTGATGTACATGTGATTCGTTGTTTAATTTCAAATTTTTTTAGACCATCAGAACTAAAGAACGAGACACTCCGCTCAATGTTGGGGCAGGAGACACATCTGCCGCACGGAACACATCCACCCTTAACCGGAATAGAATCCAAAAATGTGGATTTAGATAAATGAGAATAATGACTGCTAACAAGCAAGTCACGCAAATTCCCTGCCCTCCGAAACGTAATCGATGGGCGATCCGGAAGAAACTTTTTCTAAGGTTCTTTGTACATGTTTCTTGAAACTCAGTTTTTCCGTCGGCCATTTTGCTTTCTGTCTTGCTGCAGCTATCTTGCTCTCAGTCAATATGGAGTTTCCAGCTTTCATGTTCCCGCCCTGGTTCTCTCCCTCTTGCTTCTTAAGCAGCCTCAGCTGAGCAATCAGTGCTTCAGAATCAAGCCTGCAGTGAGCCTGTGACCTGACTCCTTGAAACCTTAGACTTTGTACTCCAGCTATTTCCTACTGAGGAACTTTGGAACACTTGTGGACTCTGGAAACCTGCTATTTGATAAATCCACGTTTGCATGGAATTACGGTAACAGAGAAGAGATCCTGAACCTGTTGTGGAGAGTTATTGCTGAGCTTAAGTTACTCTGGCCTGCTGTGTCTCCTGCTTCTGTACCTGCAAACTGTGTGACCCTTTTTGCCACTTGTATGAAGTAATACAAGTCCTTCTATATCAAACCTGTGTCTCATGTGTTTTCCTCGCACCCAAGCACAAGACGCTATATGAACTGTACACCATACATTACAAGATTCTGAAGCCAAACGTTAGTGTCTGCTGGGTCTGGGAAGGCTGTGTCTGCTGTGACTGTGGATATCAGATGTCCGGTTATACTTTCTGTGATGACAGTGGTTGTGACTTCTCACAACCATTCCAGGTGAGCACATTCCCTTAATTTTACTCTGCAGTGTTACCACAGGTAAACACTATTGTTTTTATTTTTTTTTCTCTTCTCCTTCCAGTACTCCTGTCTTAAAAGATCTGGAAGATGGAGGCTCGCATAAAGGAGCTTTGCGGAGTGACTGATACAATCCTTGCAGATATACAGACTATAAAGACCCGTTTTGCAAACCTACAGGACCTCACTAATCACAATTTGCAAGTGTTTGGACAAACTACCCAGGATTTACGAGCCAGGATTGAGGTTCTAGAGGAACGAGTCCAGGCTCCTGCCATAACCCCGAGTTCTGGGATTCCCAAGTTACCCCCTTTTCATTTTGGCGGTGAACGTGAGAAATTCAGGGGATTTATTAACCAATGCAGTCCTTTTTTTTCTGCACATGCTTCACAATTTCCCACTGAACGATCTAAAGTGCTTACTATAATCATGTTGCTTACCAACAAGGCTTTGATGTGGGCAAACCCTCTGATTGAGACTGAGGATGAATGTTTGGATCATCTTGATGCTTTCATTTCAGCCATGGGGCAGGTGTTTGATGACCCCAATCGAGGTGCAACAGCTGAAGCAGCCATGTTAACTTTGCGCCAAGGTAGGCGCTCAGTAGCCGAATATGCCTTGGATTTCAGGAGATGGGCCCTCGATACCACTTGGGACAGTTCCGCCAAAAAATCTATTTTTCGAAAAGGGTTGTCTCCACTGATTAAGGATGAACTTGCTCGTGCCGACCCTCCCACTGCGTTAGGTGACTTTATTAACTACTGCATCCGTATTGATGCTCGTCTGACTGAAAGCAGGCAAGAGAGATGGTTCGAAAGTAATCGCACTAACCTTTTCCTACCTTCCTCCCCAGCTAAGGAACCTTTGAGTAGGATCACACGGGAACCTGAACCTGAACCCATGCAGGTGGACTCTTTACAAAGACGGGTTAGTGATGCACGCAAAGAACATCGTTTAAAGAAAAATCTATGTTTCTACTGTGGTAAGTCAGGGCACTTCATTATAAACTGCCCCAGCCGTTCTCGTAAGACTACTGCAGCAGTCATTCACTGTGAGTGTTGTGAGAGGAGATCTGTCAGGTCCGAGCCTCAGGCTCCAGAGAGATCTGCAGCAACAGATATTGATTTCTCTGACTTAAACTCAGTCACTTCTGAGGACGATGACTGTGTAAACACTGCAATTTTTCAAGTTTCCTCAGCGGTGTCCCAGCTGAGTTGTAAGAAAAACAATTCTCATTGCTTCCTTTCCATCAAACTCTGGGTTGACTCAGTCTGGGTGTCTAGCTCTGCTATGATCGACTCAGGGGCAAGTGGAAATTTTATGGATATCTCCTTTGCTCTGAAACGGGGGATACGTTCAGTGAAGAAGACTACTCCAGTACAGATGGAGACTGTGGATGGCTCCCTGCTGACCTCTGGACCAGTGGATCAGGAAACGGAGCCTTTGAGGGTCCTTATGGGTAAAGATCATCAAGAGAAACTGTCCTTTATGCTTATCTCTTCTCCCCACTTTCCCATTATTCTAGGGCTACCATGGCTGCAGGCTCAGAACCCTACCATTAACTGGGAGACCAAGGAATTACACTTTCCAGAGAAACAGATGAGTCCAGAAGTTTCAGCTTGCTCTGTTCCTAAAGGAACCATGTCAGTCCCTGAACTACCAGCTGTATACCAGGACTATGTGGATTTATGTGACAAGAAGAACGCTGACCAGCTTCCCCCTCACCGTCCATATGATTGTCCAATTGAATTATTGCCTGGAGCAGAGATACCTTTTGGTAAGATCTACCCCTGGCGGGGCCCGAGCTAAAGGCTTTAAAGGATTACATAGACGAAAATCTAGCCAAGGGCTTCATACGCCCCTCTTCATCTCCTGCAGGTGCATCCATCTTCTTTGTGAAGAAGAAAGATGGATCTCTGAGACCCTGCGTAGACTATAGGGAACTCAATAAGGTTACTATTAGAAACCGTTATCCATTGCCTTTAATCCCTGAGTTATTGGAGAGAGTGCGGCATGCCAAAATTTTCTCTAAACTGGATCTCCGTGGGGCCTATAACTTGGTCCATATTAGACCTGGGGATGAATGGAAGACTGCATTCAGGTCACGCTATGGATACTTTGAATATCTGGTTATGCCTTTTGGTCTGAGTACCGCCCCAGCCACTTTCCAACACTTGGTGAATGACATCTTCAGGGATCTCCTAGATACATTCATGGTGATTTATCTGGATGATATTCTAATTTTTTCTAACTCCACAGAGGAACATCATGGACATGTGAGAATGGTCTTAGAACGTCTAAGACAAAACCATCTTTACATCAAACTTGAAAAGTGTGAATTCCATAGGACCGAAATTCAATTTCTGGGGTATGTACTGTCTACACAAGGGATTAGTATGGATGGAAGCAAGACCCAAGCCATCAAGGATTGGCCAATTCCTAGAAATGTGAAGGAGGTGCAGCGCTTCATCGGGTTTGCAAACTTCTATAGACGTTTCATTAGGAATTTCTCTGAGGTAGAGTCACCTATCACCCAACTTACCCGGAAAGAGTCTAGGTTCTCCTGGACCCCCAAGCCCAGGAAGCATTTTCCCGTCTAAAGGATAAATTTACCACCGCACCTATCTTAGTACATCCCAACCCCGAACTTGCCTTCATAATAGAGGTGGATGCTTCAGACTGTGCCGTTGGAGCTATACTCTCTCAGAGAACAGGTGAGAAGAATGTCTTGCATCCCTGTGCCTTCTTTTCCCAGCAGTTGTCTTCGGCTGAGAGGAACTACGATGTGGGCAATAGAGAGTTGTTGGCCATTATTGCCGCCTTCAAAGAATGGAGACACCTTCTTCAGGGAGCTGCACAGCAAATAGTCGTCCTGACAGACCATCGTAACCTTGAATTTATCAGGTCGGCTAAGTGCCTGACTCCTCGCCAGGCTCGCTGGAATCTTTTCCTAAACCAATTTAATTTTGTAATTTCTTATAGGCCAGGATCGCGCAATGGAAAGGCTGATGCACTCTCTAGGATTCATTCAGCAGAGACCCGTCCACTTACTCCTCCTAAGACTATTCTTCCTGACTCTAGATTCCTGGGAGTGATTCATAATCAAGACCTACTTAAGGACATCAAGGAAGCATACCATGCGGATTCCTTGTTGGCACAACCCCAAGGGACGTAAGTCTTGTCTTTAAAATGGTGTGTGGATTCAGGGACAACGTCTGTATATACCTGAAACAGTCAGATTGAGAGTATTGCAACTCATCCACGATTCCAAGATAGCTGGGCATAGAGGAATTCTAAAGACACAGGAATTTCTTTCTCGTTTCTTTTGGTGGCCCACTTACAGGAAAGATGTTTTAAACTATGTCACTTCATGTGAAGTCTGTGCAAGATGCAAAACACCTCGCTCCTCACCAACTGGTCTGTTGCAACCCCTTCCCACCCCGTCCCGCCCGTGGGGATCCATTTCTATGGACTTCATTGTGGAGTTACCAACCTCTCAAGGGAAGAACACCATTCTAGTGGTGGTTGATCGTTTAACAAAGGCAGCTCATTTTATCCCTTTTGTCGGCTTACCCACTGCAAAACAGACATCAGATTTGATGATTAAGAATGTGTTTCGCTTACATGGAGTACCGGATGTGGTCATTTCGGATCGAGGGGTGCAATTCACTTCAAGGTTTTGGCAAAATTTCTGTGCCGCATTGGACATTAAAGTAAACCTTTCTTCTGCTTTTCATCCCCAGACTAATGGACAGACAGAACGAACCAATCAGACCCTGGAGCAGTATCTCCGCTGCTTTATCTGCCACCTACAGGATGATTGGGTGGATCTACTTCCACTGGCTGAGTTCTCTTATAACAACTCTCAGAGCGCCTCCACTAAGCAGTCTCATTTTTACTCCAATTTAGGTTATCATCCTAACATTCTTCCTCGAATTCCCATAGAAACGCCCTTGCCAGCAGTGGCTGAAAGAATCACGTCTTTACAAAAGAATATGGATCTTCTAAAGGAAAATCTGGAATTGGCTCAGGAAAGGTACAAGAAAGCAGCAGATAAATTTTGTAAACCTGCACCAGCTTTCAAGGTAGGAGACTTGGTCTGGCTGTCAACCAGAAATCTTAAGTTAAGGATTCCATCGTCTAAGTTGGGACATAAGTACATTGGACCCTATAAAATCAGTAAAATTATAAGTGCCGTTGCTTGTCGTCTTCAACTGCCCAGAACTATGAGAATCCACCGTCTTTCATGTATCCCTACTAAAGGCTGCAACACCCAATACGTTTCCTGGACGTTCTTCTCCTTGCCCTGACCCAGTGCTAGTCGATGGTCAGGAAGAATTTGTGGTGGAAAGGATTCTAGATTCCAGGTTGTACAGAAATCAGTTACAATATTTGATTAAATGGCACGGCTACCCAGTGGAGGACAACTCATGGGAACCAGTCAATAACGTTAATGCTCCTCGCTTGCTCCGCCAGTTTCATCAGAGGTACCCAGACAAGCCTGGTCTGAGGTCATCCGGAGGTTGTCCCTAAGGGGGGAGTAATGTAAGGTTCTTTGTACATGTTTCTTGAAACTCAGTTTTTCCGTCGGCCATTTTGCTTTCTGTCTTGCTGCAGCTATCTTGCCCTCAGTCAATATGGAGTTTCCAGCTTTCATGTTCCCGCCCTGATTCTCTCCCTCTTGCTTCTTAAGCAGCCTCAGCTGAGCAATCAGTGCTTCAGAATCAAGCCTGCAGTGAGCCTGTGACCTGACTCCTGGAAACCTTAGACTTTGTACTCCAGCTATTTCCTACTGAGGAACTTTGGAACACTTGTGGACTCTGGAAACCTGCTATTTGATAAATCCACGTTTGCATGGAATTACGGTAACAGAGAAGAGATCCAGAACCTGTTGTGGAGAGTTATTGCTGAGCTTAAGTTACTCTGGCCTGCTGTGTCTCCTGCTTCTGTACCTGCAAACTGTGTGACCCTTTTTGCCACTTGTATGAAGTAATACAAGTCCTTCTATATCAAACCTGTGTCTCATGTGTTTTCCTCGCACCCAAGCACAAGACGCTATATGAACTGTACACCATACATTACACTTTTTTATGATGGGATCCATCATCAGAATCGGCCACGCCTTTTCAAGGGCTGCTCGTACCCGACCATGTTGGGAATGAAAAGATGTCACAAATCTCTACACATTCTGCTTCGCAGTTTTCCGACCTGAATTCCCATAGAGGAGACTATTATGGCTAGTATATTTGTCACGATGATAGGCCTTTTTTAGGGAGCGTCTACTATACCCCCGGGCTAAAAAAAGAGATTTTAATTCCTCCGCTCGATTCATAAAATCCTCCTCCGTGGAGCAAATCCGACGCAGGCGGAGGAATTGTCCCACGGGGATAGCCCTAATCATATACCGTGGATGGCAGGAAGATGCATGTAACAATGAATTTGTTGCTGTAGCCTTACGAAAAATGTCCGTCTGAATGACCCCAGATCCGTCCCTCCGAATGGTGACATCTAGGAAGTCCATTTTATCCTTGTCCCACACCGGGGTAAGTCGTATATTGCGATCATTGTCATTCAGGGATGAGATAAATTGCAGAAGGTCGATGGAGGTGCCCTGCCAGACAAAAAAGATGTCGTCAATGTAGCGTGCCCAAAACAGGACACCCTCAACTGACCCCAATCTGTCTGACAGAAAGAGATCCCTCTCCCACAGCCCCAGGAACAGATTAGCATAGGACGGTGCAAAGGCCGCACCCATGGCTGTACCCTGGAGGTGCAGGTAAAAGGATCCTTTGAACACAAAAAAGTTGTGCGTGAGAGTGAACTCCAAAAGCTCCAGGATGAGGTCCCTCAATACTGCAGATAACATAGATGTCTCAAGAAAAAATGTCACTGCCCTCAAGCCATCAGAGTGGCGAATGTTAGTATAGAGGGATTCCACATCCTCAGATGCCAACAGAGTATCACCCTCTAAGCACAGTCCATTGACCTTCTGCAAGAGATCCCCAGTATCTT
The DNA here is from genome assembly GCA_033576555.1 of Oophaga sylvatica. NCBI lineage: Eukaryota > Metazoa > Chordata > Amphibia > Anura > Dendrobatidae > Oophaga > Oophaga sylvatica. The sequence goes on from JARQOD010000002.1 coordinate 379,443,609, forward strand.
TGAGGAACGAGGGGAGATTGAAAACTAGTGGCTGTAAATAATACTCTATCCATCTATTCACATGTTCGAGATAGTTCCCCTTCCCCAAAACGATAGGTCTACCGGTTGGTGACTTGATATCTTTATGGACCTTCGGTAGGAGGTACAGTGTAGCAATCGTTGGTTCTTTAATAGTGAGAGCCGAAGCCAGCTCACTGGTGATAATGCCGTCGTTTATTGCCCTTTTAAGTATCATATCAAGCTTACAGCTAAATATAGAGAGGGCATTATATGTTAACTTCCTGTAACATACAGGGTTATTAAGTTGTTTAAATGCTTCCCTCTCATACATTTGCCTGGGCCACACCACGACATTACCACCTTTGTCAGCTGGCTTAATCACTATATCTGGTAAATTTGTAGGAATCGTAACCGGGTACGTTCCTCTCTAGTCAAATTGTCACCTGCACCGAAGGTCGGAATGTTGTTAAATTCCTCGATCACCACCCGGACGAACATATCGATACTCAGGCAGGAGGTAAATGAGGGGAACTTGTTGGATCTCGGACGGATGGATGGAGGGATCTTACCTCCTTCACTATGTTCAATCGCCAACTCTTGTAGTATTCTCACTGTCTCTTGTTCCTCTTCTGTGGGAAAAAGATGTATCAGTTAGTGTTGAGCGATACGATACTGCAAATATCGGCTATCGGCCGATATTAGCTCTATCGGCCTTTCGATAATTCGTTTCGATATTTTCGTCTTATCGAATACCGGAATCGGATTTGTCACTGTCACTGTGAGTGTCCGTCGGTCGGGTCTGTCAGGAGTCAGCGGCACTTACCTGGCAGAAGATCTCCGGGGGTCACGTCCTGGACTGCTTGATGGCCGCCATTATCTTCTCCCTGGCGGTCACATGCAGTTTTTCGCGATAACTGCAGTGACTGCAGGGTAATCCCAGCCGTAAACCAGTCCGATGACGTCACCGCCGGGGAAGCAGGTAATCAGCTGTGCTGCGCCGGGATGACAGGCTCTGCCTGTCATTCTGATGTAGCAGAGCTGGATCTTCGTGGGACACTCGTTACTATGGACTGCGTCGGTCAGGTGGTATACTTTTTTTTTTTTTTTCATTTTTTTACAGGAGATCGATGGCGTCGCAGGATGAGACTGTAATAAAAGTAATGAAAACTGTGTTTTTTTTTTTTTTATTAAATTAAAAAACTTTTTTATGAACATTCACCCGTCCGGGTACATAAACAATTTAACTATTTACATACAGGGACCCTGTCCGGGTTATTTATAATTCTTTGGCAGGGGTGTTCCAGGTACCACCTGGTACTCTTCTGATGCTTGCCAAACATCCGAGGCACCAAGGACCACCAGGACCTGATGACGTCGTGTGGCCTGTACAGTCAAGTCGTGACCCGCTATCTGGGTCTGTGTGGCCACCTCTTTCATCTCCCTCCGGGTCTGGAACCCTATGTCCCGGACTGAACGAACCCCAGGGGGCCTAACAGGCGCCGGGTACGGGCCAGCTATACTTATCATGTCCATAGCTGGGGCTGCTGAGGAGACCACTGAGGGAGGCTTGGGAGATTTACGGCGTGGGGTGGGCACTTTTGCAGAGGCCTGGATGTGGGAGGCTGAAGGCTCCGAGGGTCTCACAGGTTCCTGACACTCTGGGGAGTAGGGGTCGCACCTGGTAACATTTAGGGCGTACCATCCATTGTAACCCCAGTGTCGGGTGTAAGTCACCAAGTCTCCTGGCAACAGGTCCCTCCCCGGGTGTCCTTCTGGGAGGTGAGCCTCCACGTCCCGCCGGTTCACAAAAACTTCTAAATAAAGTCCAGGCTCCTGGATGAAGCCCCAACCACCTTTCAATTTAAAGCTCCGTACTGCACCCTTACACCGCGGCTCACACAGGGTTCCTTTATCCTTTCTCATCCGGTCCTTATCTGCTTGGTCCTTCTCCAGCTGACGTTGGCGAAGTTTTTGGGATTCTCGCTGCTCCCTTTGTCGCTCTGCTTCCCGCTCCCAACGTCTCCACTCTTCCTCCTGACGCCGGTTGTAATTCTCCTCCACCAGCTGCTCCATGTCTCCACCATCAAACTGCAGCTTACAGTGTCCGGTTTGCGGCAGCTCTCCTGGCGCCCCCCAGTCCTGGCGGCGCTCACCTGCGGAGGAAGCAGCCGGCTCTGGAACAGATGACAGTCGGGGCTCCGGTACAGACAGGTAGACCTCTGGTGCCTGCGCGGCCTCCTCCATGAGGACGGGTGTAGCTTCTTCTGTCTCAGCGACGGGGGCAGACAGCGGGATCTGGGGTGCTGCCGGTGCAGCGTTTTTTGCACGAACGGGTGCCTCCACTGCGACAACGTCAACCGGATCACATTGCAAGGACTCCTCTACAAGAACGGGTGCCTCACCTTCCGGTACAGACACTTCAGGTAAGAGGGATTGGCGCCGCTCCAAGTTTAGTTTTAGGGCACGCCAGCTCGCTTCCATCCTGGCGACCTCCTCCCGGTGCCGGGCCAGGCCTCTTAGGGTATCCTCCGCTTCTTGCAGCGTAGGAGGGTTTCCAGGCCGGGTGCCCAACGGTGGTTCCATGGCGATCGGGTCGCTTCCGTGGGTGGAGAGCTCTGACTGCTCCATCCCTTCACACTTCTGCTCGTGTCCATTAGCCATCTCTGCCAAGTCACATGTGTCATTAGCATCTGGAGAGGGCCCCTCTTTTGTAGGGAGGCGGGACCTTCGTGTTAGTTTCCGCACACTGAGGAGGATGAGGAGGCGGAACTGAAGAGCTGTGGGGCACGATCTTACATTGCAGTACCATTTAGAGCCATCGTTTTCGCGTCACTGAGTGAGTGTACACCATGAAGAGCACGCCCTTCTTCTTCACCAGTGCCTCGTCGTGACGCAGATATGGCGGAAAAATGGCAAATACATTCTCTGATGATTTTAGCAATTCTCAAGCACAAAACCAGTTCAATTCAGGCACACAGGACTCGCTTATAGCGAGCTACAGAATCCTGTTCGTGACGCCCAAGTTGAGTCGCACAGAGCCAGAGGTTTTGGGGGTACTCGGCACCGAGCCCATCGACTTCTATGGGGTATGTCACGGCTTTACCCGGCAATTGAATCAGAGTCTATTTTACTATGTAGAAGTGTTATAAACTATAAATATATGTTGTAAGCTTTCCGGGGGGTTTAGCTCTAGGATCGCTGTCTGGGTAGACAGAATGGCACGGAAACAGTTCATTCAGACAGCAGTTTGGTGAAAACTGGCCGCAACCAGTTTTATTAAAGTCCACAGCACACAGATAAAAACAAATCATAAACAGAAAACCTGGGCTTGTCTAGCCACTAAATTACACTTAGATAGATGGCCCTCTCTATCCGGGACCCAGACTCTACCAGTCTGTGCCCAAAACAACACATATCACATATGTTACCAGTATGGAGTTTCACAGACACTCCTCTTTATGTCCGAAGGTAACTCCAATGTCCAGACTTGAGAGAGGTCACCTCCTATTCAGTCGCTATTCGCACGGATTCTCACTGTGACTACTCCTGTGTCCGGGGTACTTCCTGCACCCAGACTGAGATAGCTCACACTCTTAGAGACTGCTTCCTTGTGCCAGGACACCTCCCTGTGTCCGGGCTAAAGACAGTTCCCACACTCTTGGAGACACCTTCTGTGCCTGGACCCTTGTCCAGACTGAATGAGCTCTCAGATTGTGTTTGCAGACACCTACTTCTGGTCTCCTAATCAAGACCTGAGTAGTTTCAGGCCTGTGCTGCAAGTGTGTGCTGAATGTGAGGTGTAGTGACCTTTCTCTACCACTAGGTTTACAAAGCCACACATTTCCCTTATACCTAGGCGAAATGCACACCCCATTCAACACACATTCCTTCACTGTCTCACATATCCCCTCCCTCTTCTCCAGACCGGAGGCTGGTCATCCAGACCGGAGGGCTGGTCAACAATCCAACAGAGACAGTGACCTCTGTACCAGTCATGGCCCTCATCAACTTCATCCTCACCACTGTCATAGCCAACATCAGCTCTCTCTTCATCTGAAACATCCGCACTACCCTGTACCCTCCCAGGCCTATACTCTCTGCGGGCCTGGGTATCCTGCACGGTTTCATCTTGACTTTAGTGCCAGCCTCAGTCTCGGTATAGTGGCTCACCAGATAAGTACGACCAGGCACGTCAGAACAGCTCTGCTGATTCTTCCTCAGAAACTTTGGTACCTCCTGTTTTTGGGGCACTGACCCTGTGTCACCCACTGTCACAGGAGGTATAGGGGTTTTCTCTAATTCCCCTGAACTTTCTTTAGCACATCTACTTTCTTAAATATCAGTTGATTCATAAATTCTACCTCACAGAACCCAAGCGCCTCTGTCATGGTCTCTGACCATTCCGAGCCACACTGTTACAAACGATTGGCACTGTAGAGGGAGCTGATCGTTTTTCTTGGTCGGTACACATAATTTATCCTCTTCTGGTACAGGCTCACTTTGCATAAGACTCAGAGCTCTTACTTCTTTCTACAGGAGATCCTCATGGCTACGCATCTTCTCCTGTAGTTGTTGGACGTCCTTTACGTCTTCGGCCCTTTCTTCAGGCTCTTCTGGTAGGATATGCTCAGAAGCCCTACCATCAGTCTTCTTTTCCACCACGTTCTGCATCCCATCTGAGCTCCCGTGTATCTGCAGCGGCAACGGAGCGACACATCGCCCCTCCCACTCACTGGGACGTGGTTCAAGTGTAGACTCCATGAAAATGCGCCTGAGCTCACCAAGGCCAACCCGAGGTCTCAAAATCTCATCTTGGGATTTATCCAGATCCTTTGGGTCGCTCGGGAACTCCGATGGCGCACCGGGCGCCGAACTTCCGGCCCGAGCTTCGCGAGTCGCAGCCACGGATCTGGACAGTACACCGTCCACGCCGCTGTCTCCGGCAGAAACATATTCCGGGGCAGAGTCATTCCCCACATCTTCAGTCTTGTTCCTCACAGCTTCACTTGAGACATCAGCCTCTGGTGAGGCACTGGCCTGGTGTCCACCACTTCCATGGCTTTCTCCACCTCTGCAGCATCACCTTCCGAGTCCTTGGCCTGATGCAGATCCACACCATACATTGATAACTTCTCATTTTCAACAGCATCCACTTGTGCTGTGTTCAGTTTCAGAGTCCGGTCTTTCACCTTAGTCTTCGCCAGGGAACCGGCCAACGGTACAACATCTTCAGATGCCATCCTCCGTCCGACTGCAAGGTCAGCCTCAGCCTTCCTCTCAGGACTCTCAATCTCCTCTGCTACCATGCCTTCCTCACTTGCACTGGTTGCTTTATTGTCATCAGATGACTCACTATCACCACCACTATCCCTGTCTGACCCCCTTTTCTCAGCCACATCTGGCTCACTTTCAGGGTTAGACACTTCATTTTCATTCACATCCGGCTCACTGTCAGGGTTATACAATTCATTCTCATTCACATCTTGATCTGGAACCTTAGTTAACATGTCATCCACAACATTAACTTCACCATCTGGTCCCTGGTTTCCCTCAGGTGGTCCCTCAAGTATGTGACTATGTGATAACCCCAGCACTATACTTCCATATAGCTCAGATACCAGGAGCTGACTTACGACCTCTCCCTGGACTTCAGTGTCCCTATACAATAGGTTATTGTTCATGGCAGCATGAGGAAACCTCTCCTCAGAGCCAGGCTCTTGGGGAACCTCATTCAGAACAATTACATTTTCCTGTGCCGTTTTAAGAGTGGGGTCTCGCACCGGCTCACTCCCAAAATTGTCACAGGAGCCAGGCAGTTCAGGGACACTCGGTTCCCGAGAACCACCATCCTCGTCTCCCAACATCACCTGCAAAGAAATGTCATCTTTATCACGGTCATCATCAGTATCATCACTATTATGATTAGCATTATCATCATTATCAATATCAGCATCCTCATCATGGTCATCATCATTATCATGATCATCATTATCATTATCAATATTATCATGGTCATCATCATTATCACATAAGTTTAACGGCCCACTAGCATTGTGTTCCGCCCCTCGGGACTGCGCACCCTCAGTAGGAGCTTTATCACACTGTCCATCAGAAACATTTTTCCCCCAGAGATCCTTAGACCGGGGAAAGTCATTACCCAATATAACGGGGTGCACCAGGGTCTTCACTACCCCTACTTCATATGAAACCCCCCGAGTTTGGGGACCAAGTCCACGGCAGTCTCTGGGTAGACTTTGGTGTCTTCATGGATGTACACCACACTCAGGTGCTTATCAGGGATGAAGTCCCTATCACTCAGGCTGTCACATACGGAAGTCACTGGACTCTCTGAGTCCAAGAGGGCCTGTGCTGGGCAGTCACTTACAACCACCGGGGACCCCTGTGGTCCAGTCTCTTCGGCTGAGGTGGACACACACACAGGTTCTGCGCAGAGAGAGAGGGATCTGCCATCATCACAACACATAGGCTCCCCCTCTATTGGACAGTTGGCTGCAATTTCACGCCAGCTCCAACACTGTCCATCACACTCTCCCACCCACATGTCCCCTCGGGCCTGAACCCGCTTATCAGCATACCCCATGTCCCCAACAGCTGGAACGCTCTTACCGCGAGAGTTCAGCGTCCGGGAACTCCGAAGTGACGACCTCTCAGACGGCTGTACCTCAGGAGGACGTGCTTGGGTGTAGCGGTCCACTATCACCTTTTCAACTCCATAATCAGGCCTGCTGACTGCAGACTCCCAACTGTATCTCCAGTCACGAACTCCCCTGGCACGGGCTGTCACCGTAACACCCAGCCGGGTAAGAATCGCCGCTTTCAACTTGGCATAGTCTTCGCTGTCCTGCTTGCTCAGGTCAGCCCAGACTTTTTGGGGTTCCCCAATCAGATAGGGTACGACCGCCATGGCCCATTCAGTTAGTAGCAGATTCTCCTTCTCTGCCAGTCTCTCAAACCTAGTAAGATATACCTCCACATCATCACGAGGTGTCATTTTTCTCAAGGACCGTCTTACCGCCTTCTTTATAGCGGAGAACGCCGGTGCCTTCACAACATTACTTCGGGACGCGGCACCGAAATCCTTTTTTGGTGCTGTCATCTGCTCAACAAATAACCGGTTATTCTCCTGCTGCTGCAGGAATTGCTGCTGGGCCTGCTGCATGTGCTGCTGGTGCTGCAGGCGCTGCTGCTCCATGCTTCGCTGGGCCTGCACCAGGTACTCAACGAGTTCCTCCATACTGCCGGACTCATCTGTCTCAATCACAGCAGTCTTTGTTGCATATTAACTTGCGCCATTTGTTCAAACAGCGCCTCCATGCTGTCAGATATCTCTGTCTTCACAACGGCAGACTTCAGTCAAGGCACACACACTACACAGCTTTTTTCCACAGAAAATTCAGCCTTGCTGTGCAAACACTTTTTTTTTTTTTTTTTCCTTTGCAAAGTCTATTAGGGCTACTGTCTCTTTAAGACTGCTCCACAAACTTTTCTTTTGCTGCTGCACATTCCACAGTCATTTTCACAACAAGTTCAGCTTTGCTGTGCATACATTTTCTCTCTGCAGACCCTATCAGGGCCACTGTCTCTCCAAGACTGCTCCAAACAGACGTTTCTGCTGACACACACTTTTTTTTTTTTTTTCTGTTGCTATTTCAATAGACTTCACCTTTAATGCTGTCTCTCGCCACTGTGCTGCATGCACACTCCAGCACTAACTGTACCAGGCCCTGCGCTGCCCCAGCATTCTCCGCCAATTGTAAGCTTTCCGGGGGGTTTAGCTCTAGGATCGCTGTCTGGGTAGACAGAATGGCACGGAAACAGTTCATTCAGACAGCAGTTTGGTGAAAACTGGCCGCAACCAGTTTTATTAAAGTCCACAGCACACAGATAAAACAAATCATAAACAGAAAACCTGGGCTTGTCTAGCCACTAAATTACACTTAGATAGATGGCCCTCTCTATCCGGGACCCAGACTCTACCAGTCTGTGCCCAAAACAACACATATCACATATGTTACCAGTATGGAGTTTCACAGACACTCCTCTTTATGTCCGAAGGTAACTCCAATGTCCAGACTTGAGAGAGGTCACCTCCTATTCAGTCGCTATTCGCACGGATTCTCACTGTGACTACTCCTGTGTCCGGGGTACTTCCTGCACCCAGACTGAGATAGCTCACACTCTTAGAGACTGCTTCCTTGTGCCAGGACACCTCCCTGTGTCCGGGCTAAAGACAGTTCCCACACTCTTGGAGACACCTTCTGTGCCTGGACCCCTTGTCCAGACTGAATGAGCTCTCAGATTGTGTTTGCAGACACCTACTTCTGGTCTCCTAATCAAGACCTGAGTAGTTTCAGGCCTGTGCTGCAAGTGTGTGCTGAATGTGAGGTGTAGTGACCTTTCTCTACCACTAGGTTTACAAAGCCACACATTTCCCTTATACCTAGGCGAAATGCACACCCCATTCAACACACATTCCTTCACTGTCTCACAATGTATATATATATATATATACATGTCACAATGACATGTAATATATATATATATATATATATATATATATATGTATTCTATGTGTGTATATTTTTTGTTTACAACGAAAGAAAGGGTTTTTTTTGTTGCAATATTTTGTTCCCATAGACTTACATGGGACTTCCGGTATCGAAATCGGATATCGATGATATTTAGTGCTATCGGCGATACAATTTCGATACGATATTTTTAGATATCGAGCATTATCGCTCAACACTAGTATCAATTCCTCATTGAATAATAACATCTGAACAACAATGATAGTGCAAAAACATGTAGATCTTTCACCACAGAAAAATTATCATACCCCGGTGTGGGAGAGAAAGACAGACCTATACCCAACAAAGAGAAGTCCCCCTCTGTGAGTGTATGATCCTAACATTTATCACCTGAACAGAGGCCAGATGGAGTCAAGAGTAACTCTGATGCCTCATTATAGAGAATGGATCCCTTGGGGGCTTAATCTGAATAATGTCACTCGGAAATTTACATCCTGGTTTGGCTTTTATCCTAAGTCATGTGACAAGGCTCGTTAAAGGTCGACATTGACTTTTAGGATTACTACTTCCAATAGGTAACACTAGAGTTCTAGTCCTCTTCCTCTCTGAAGAGACAATTTGCATATTTCCCAGAGAAGCATTGCGGCTTTAAGTCTCCTCATCTAGGCATGCTTAGCATGTCAATCTCCACAAGGAGAAACTATACTTCTTTGAAATCGGTCAGAAGCCTCTCACACAGCCAAACCAGATCATCTCACACTTTGCACTGACGAGGGGCAGTACCCCGAAACACAGTGTCTGCAAATTGAGATCCTGGTTTGGCTTTTATCCTAAGTCATGTGACAAGGCTCGTTAAAGGGTCGACATTGGCTTTTAGGATTGCTACTTCCAATAGGTGGCACTAGAGTTCTAGTCCTCTTCCTCTCTGAAGAGACAATTTGCATATTTCCCAGAGGAGCATTGCGGCTTTATGTCTCCTCATCTCGGTATGCTTAGCATGTCAATCTCCCCAAGGAGGAACTATACTTCTTGGATATCCGAAATTTTGATGGAAACACCAAAGAAAGGAACCAGCGTAGAGCGCCGGATACATGTGATCCCAAATGTTATGTAAAATGTTTTCTATGAAAGCTTCAACTCAGTCCACAAAAAAGCAATCTCTGGCTCAGGTCCATCATCTCTTAGCGGAAATATAATGGCTTCCACGTTATTGGTAGTACAAAGGCTCTGGAAAAGCGAAATGGCTCCTCACCCGCCAAAAGAAATTCAGCAAATTCTCCACTCCCAAATCCAAATGCCCCCCCTCCCTTCTGAGCCCCACAGTGTACCTAAACCACATATTGCGTCCACGTTTGGAATTTTTGAAGCGATGAGAGCTCGCCTAACTTATGGGTGCATGCCTCCAGAAGCACGAGCTGGGATAATGTACTGGTGACTACAACGTACTGGTCACTATAGAGTACTGGTCACTACAACGGTAGTTTGCAAATTTCACTCAGCAACACTCATTGCAATTTGTTTCTGGAAAATATACATGGAGTCAAATAGATAGATTCCCCATGGGGTATAGTTGCCCAAATGGGGTCACTTGAGGGGGGATTCTGCTCTTCTAGCAATTAATGGCTCTATATATGGAGTCCACAAAGTGTTCTAGGAAAATCTGCACTCCAGGAGGCAAATAGCGCTCGGGACCTGCCGAGTCTCTCCGTATGGCTAAGCAGTACTGCACAGCCACATATTGCCACATTCAGTAGAAATTGTGGGACACATTTTCATGCCATTTTTACCTACTTCTTGTGTGAAAATGTAAAATATGGGGCTAAAACTAAATTTTGGTGGTAAAAATAGTTATTTTTTCTTCACTGCCCAATGGAATAAAATGCTGTAACACACCCGTGGTGTCAATATGATCACTGCACCCCTAGATAAATTCATTGAGAGGTATAGTTTGTACAATGGGGTCATTTATGAGGAGCTCTCCTGTTTTAGCACCTCATGGGCTCTCCCAGTGGGTCATCGCTCTTGCAAACCATAACAGTAAAATCTGGCGTTCCTTGCCTTCTGAGCTTTGCACTGTGCCTGAAAAATATTTTCCGATTACATGTAGGATGTTGGCGCACTCAGGAAAAGATGGAGGTCAGTTTGTTGTAAAAAAAATTGTATTAGCCCTTAGAAAAATTTGAAACTTGGGGCTATTACAACATTTTAGTGGTAAAAATGTAATTTATTCTTTCTTCACCGCTCAGTGGTATAAAATTCTGTGAGGCACATGTGGTGTCAATACGATCACTGCACCACTAGATTAATTAATTGGAGAGTGTGGTTTGTAAAATGAGCTCACATATAGGGGGTTTCTGTTGTTCTGGCACCTCAGGGGCTTTGCCAATGTGACATGGTACCCTCAAACCATTCCAGCAAAATCTGAACTCCAAAATGGCGCCTCTTCCCTTCTGAGCTTTGCACTGTGCCTTAAAAGTAGTATTCCCCCATATATGTGATATCGACATTCTCAGGAGAAATTGCACAACAAACTGAATGGTGCAATTTCTGCTGTTACTCTTATGAAAATGCAATATTTTGTGCTAAATACATATTTGTGAGGAATTTTTATTTTTACTGCTCAACGTTATAAACTTCTGTGAAGCACCTGTATTTTCAATGTGCTCACCACACATCTAGATCAGTTCCATAAGGGTCTAGTTTCTAAAATGGTGTCAGTTGTGAGGGATTTTCACTGTTTGGGTACATCAGAGGCTCTCCAAATTGTTCCAGCAAATTTTCCATTCAAAAAGTCAAATGGCGCTCCTTCCCTTCCGAGCTCTGCCGTGTGCCCAAACAATGTTTTTCTCCCTCATATAGGGTATCAGCATACTAAGGAGAAATTACACAATAAATTTTGTGGTCCATTTTTTCCTGTTACCCTTGTAAAAATAAAAAAAATTGGATCTGAAGTCAATTTTTTTGTGAAAAAAAAGTTAAATGTTAATTTAAAAAAAAAAAAATTCCTGTGAAGCACCTATAAACTTCTTGAATGTGGTTTTGAGCAACTTGAGTGGTACAGTTTTTAGAATGGTGTCACTTTTGAGTATCTTCTTTCATATAGGACCCTCAAAGTGACTTCAAATGTGATGAGATCCCTCAAAAAAATGTTTTTGTAAATTTTGTTGGAAAAATTAAAAATCACTGGTCAGCTGTTAACCCTTATAAATTCCTAACTACATAAAATTTTGGTTCCAAAATTGTGCTGATGTAAAGTAGACATGTGGGAAATGCTATTTATTAACTATTTTTGTGACATATCTCTGTGATTTAAGGGCATGAAAATTCAAAGTTAGAAAATTGCAAAATTTTCCAAATTTTCTGCAAATTTCCATTCTTTTCACAAATAAACGCAAGTCATATCAAATAAATTTTACCACTGTCATGAAGTACAGTATGTCACGAAAAAAACAATCTCAGAATCACTGAGATCAGTGGAAGCCTTCCAGAGTTATAACCTCATAAAGTGACAGTGGTCAGAATTGCAGAATTTGGCTCGGTCATTAAAGTGCAAACTACCCTCAGGGGTAAAGGGGTTAACAGTAGAGTTGAGCGATACTTTCCGATATCCTAAAGTATCGGAATCGGAATGGTATCGCCGATATCACTAAAATATCGGCGATACCCGATTCCGATACCGGAAGTCCCATGTAAGTCTATGGGAACAAAATATCGCAACTAAAAAAACCCCATTCTTTCCTTGTAAACACTAAATATACACACATAGAATACATATATATATATATATATACATGTCATTGTGACATATATATATATACATATATGTATAGTTTATACACTTCTACATAGTAAAATATCCTCTCTGATTCAATTGCCGGGTAAAGCCGGCTTCAGTGAAAAGACAGAAGCACCCGACATGAAATGACACTTGGTGTACATAGGGTTAACCATGTCTTTTCATGTCGTTTGCTATCTGATTTGCACAAACAATTAAATCAGACTATGTGTGCAAAATTTCACACCTGTAGGGGTTAATTAAAGGTGTAAATTCGTTGTAAAAAAAACGGACTTTTTTGCTACGAATTTACACCTTTAATTAACCCCTACAGGTGTGAAATTTTGCACACATAGACTGATTTAATTGTTTGTGCAAATTAGATAGCAAAGGACATGAAAAGACATGGTTAACCCTATGTACACCAAGTGTCATTTCATGTCGGGTTCTGCATTTTCACAAAAGCCGGCAATTGAATTAGCGGCTATTATACTATGTAGAAGTGTATGAACTACAAATATAAATATATATATATATATGTGTCACAAATTCAATGACATGTATATATATATATATATATATATATGAGGTGTAAAATTGCTGAAAAAAAATGCGTGGGCTCCCGCCCTATTTTCGCAACCAGACAGACAAAGCCAGTGAGTGGGGCAGATAATAATAGCCCAGAGAGGGACCATTTTTTTTGGCCCCCCCGGCTACTTAACATCTGCCCCAGACACCCCAGAAAGGGCAAATCTCTAATTAGATTTGCCCTTTCTGGCACTTTGCCCGTCTATTCCCATTGCCCTGTAGCGGTGGCGAATGGGTTAATAAGGGGTTAAAATGACCTTGCAATTGAAAGGTCACTTTAAGCCAGGTTAATAATTGAGAGCTGTCAATTAGACAACTATCAATTATTAATCCTATTGTATGAAAGAAAAATCAAACACACACACTTTAATAAAAAAGAAGTTTAATGAAATAATCACACAGTTTTTGACCATATTTTATTTACCTGCTAAAACCATTTCCTGTAATAAAAATAAAATAATAAAGCAAAATTATTCTTACCAATCCGATGCACAGTCAGGTCCCACGGTGTAATCCTTCAGAAAGGGTTAATGTTTACTGCAGGGACCGCAGCTAATGCTGCAGCCTCACAGTAAACCCCAAATGAATGAGTTCCTCTCCTGCCTGACAGGAGAGTAAAGGCTGGGTGTCACATAACGATACACCAGCGATCCCGACAACGATATGCACTTGTCAGGATCGCTGGTGTATCGCTACATGATCGCTGCTGAGCTGCCAAACAGGCAGCTCAGGCAGCGATCTGGGACAGCGACACTGCGGGTAACATCGCTTAAGGGCCCGTCTCACATAGCGATATCGCTACCGAGATCGCTGCTGAGTCACAAGTTTTGTGACGCAGCAGCAAGCTCACCAGCGATATCGCTGTGTGTGACATTCAGCGACGATCAGCCCCCCTGCCGGGTATCGCTGATCGTCGCAGAAATGTCAGGACCTTTTTTTGATCGCTGGTTTCCCTCTGACAGGCACGCATCGCTGCGTGTGACAGGCGGGAGACCAGCGATCCGCTGGTAACCAAGGTACACAGCGGGTTTCCAGGCACCGCGCAGCGCTTGGAAACCCGCTGTGTACCTTGGATACCAGTTCCCTGCATCAGGGCGCTGGTATCCAAGGTACACAGCGGGTTTCTAGGCACAGCCCCGCGCCTGGAAACCCGCTGTGTACCTTGGTTACCAGCGGATCGCTGGTCTCCCGCCTGTCACACGCAGCGATGCGTGCCTGTCAGCGGGAAACCAGCGATCAAAAAAAGGTCCTGACATTTCAGCGACGATCAGCGATACCCGGCAGGGGGGCTGATCGTCGCTGAATGTCACACACAGCGATATCGCTGGTGAGCTCGCTGCTGCGTCACAAAACTAGTGACTCAGCAGCGATCTCGGTAGCGATATCGCTATGTGAGACGGGCCCTTAAGTGGAAAGCTTAATTGATTGCTTTCCACTTTCACTTCAGGTCAGCCAGGGACACAATCAGTGACGTCAGAGGGAACTGATTAACAAAAATAGGGGTTCCCTTCGAAAAAAAAATGGCGTGGGGTCCCCCCTATTTGTGTTAACCAGCCAGATGAAGCAGACCGCTGAGGCCTGGATTTTCAGGCTGTTAAGGAGCCAAGATCCATGGACCTTGCCAGCCTGATAATACTAGGCCACAGCAGTCTGCATATCTTGGCTGATTAACAAAAATAGGGGATCCCCTCGAAAAAAATTGGCGTGGGGTCCCCCCTATTTTTGTTAACCAGCCAGATGAAGCAGACCGCTGAGGCCTGGATTTTCAGGCTGTTAAGGAGCCAAGATCCATGGACCTTGCCAGCCTGATAATACCAGGCCACAGCAGTCTGCATATCTTGGCTGATTAACAAAAATAGGGGATCCCCTCAAAAAAAATTGGCATGGGGTCCCCCCTATTTTTGTTAACCAGCCAAGTAAAATGCAGACTGCTGCGGCCTGGTATTAAAAGACTGTCAAGGCCCATGGATTTTGGCCCTCAACAGCCTGATAATACCAGGCTACAGCAGCCCCACATTGGCGCATCAAAAGATGTGCCAATTGTGGCACTTTACCCGGCTCTTCCCACTTGCCCTGTAGCGGTGGCAAGCGGGGTAATAAGGGGTTATTGTCACCGTTGATTGCACGGTGACAATAAGCCCGGTTAATAATGGAGAGGCGTCAATAAGACACCGATCCATTATTAATCCCAAAGTTATTAAATGCATAAAAAAAAGACACAGCAAGAAAAAAGTCTTTTAATGAAATAAAAGAGACAACACAGTTTTCATTACTTTTATTACTCTCTCATTCCTGCGACGCCATCGATCTCCTGTAAAAAAAGAAAAAAAACAAACCAACAGTATACCACCTGTCCGACGCAGTCCATAACGACAGTCCCACGACGATCCAACTCTGCTACATCGCAATGACAGGCAGAGCCTGTCATCTCGACGCAGCACAGCTGATTACCTGCTTCCCCGGCGGTGACGTCATCGGACTGACTGCTTTAACGGCCGGGATTACCCAGCAGTCACTGCAGTTATCGCGAGAAACTGCATGTGACCGCCGGGGAAAGAAGATGGCGGCCATGAAGCAGTCCAGGACGTGACCGCCGGAGATCTTCTGCCAGGTAAGTGCCGCTGACTCCTGACAGACCCGACCGACGGACACTGACAGTGACAGTGACAATCCCGATTCCGGTATCCGATAAGACGAAAATATCGGAACTCGGAATCGGAATTCCGATACAGCTAATATCGGCCGATACCCGATATTTGCAGTATCGGAATGCTCAACCCTAGTTAACAGCTGTTAGGATTCCATTGCATGATAGCCCATGCTGAAATTTATGCTTGGTCTGAAAAACCTTTTTAAGCTACTTTTTGAAATTGATTATTACTGAGCTTCACTATTTTGGCAGATTTATCCTATTCCTGATCTTTTTACCCATTGTGGTCATACAAATAAAGTCCACTTTGACGTTGAAGAACTGGACAGCGTGGTTCTATGTTGTGCTTTTTGCTGAGGAAAGTGGACTGGTACCCTGTATGTGATTTAAAGTTTAAAATATTTAAGGATGCTTTGGAGAATATCTTCTGTGAAGGGCGAAACTAATTGCCACAAAATTTAGATCCACACTAGTTAGGCAACAATTTTTTTAACTAAATTTTAGATTTTTTTTTAGGCATGACCACTGGACTAACGGTGCAAATATAGCCAACTGCTGCTGTATTCTGCAAGGAAAACACGAGTTCATCTGAGACCCACACAGAAATGATGATTAGAGATGAGCGGTGTTCGAAGCGAACTGTTCGCCAATCTCAAATTAGAGCTTTTTTGGGCAGTGTTCGAGTCATTCGACGAACCCGAACGATTTTGAAAAAATCCGGCTGTTCGAGGTTATGTTCGATAACTGTTCGTGCACCTAATTCGTCACTGGATTTGTTCACAGTAATGCTGAGAATCACTGTTAATACACAGTTTGAGTGTACAGCGGGGCGGGGGGTGGGGCATGGGATGGATCTCTGCAGAGATAATGAAGATCTCCATTTTTTTTCTCTTTCCCGCATTTCTAGTGGGCGGTGCAGTCTGTCAGCCTATCAGCAGTGCACTCACAGAACGAAGTGCTTTTTTTCACACAAGCAAGGGCATGTGTCATTGGCTGTGTATGTCACATGTCCTTGCCCTATAAGACCCAGCCATTTCCGCCTTCGAAAACCATTTTCTCACTGCTGCAGCTCAGTGTAAGATGGCACTGCTGCTGTGAGCGCTATATTGTGTGTGCAACTGCAAAATACCTGTGAAATACACAGGAAGGTTTAGGGAGTAGGGTCTAGTTCGCAATTGCAGCCCTTTTGAGGGTTAGGTTACATCAGTTCCTAGCAATTTTAGCAGGCAGGTCTCTGCTCTTAAATAGACAGATATATCAGCTTGGGAGTAGTGACTATTTGTAATTGCAGCCCTTTTGAGGGCTAGGTTACATCAGTTCCTATCACTTTTTGCCAGCCCCACCAGCGTTCAAATAACTCCTAATTTTTAGCTGCATCTTGCCTCTAAAATAATTGTGGGCATAGTATCAGTGTGTGCTACTCATTGTATTAGGCCATCTCTACAAAGCTCCACCAGCGTTGAAATAACTCCTAATTTTTTGCTGCATCAGGCCTGTAATATAATTGTGGGCATAGTAGCAGTCTGTGGTACTCATTGTATTAGGTGTTATGATTTGGTTGCTGAGGAGAGCAGGCAAAAAAGGAAATACACCAGAGAGGTTGGAATCTATGGGATTGCAGTACCCTGACTAACCACCACAACTAAAGGCAGCCGTGGAGCGTACCTACGTTGGTCCTAGACGCCTCGTCACAGTCTGAGAAGCTAACTACACCTAAAGACAGAAAGAGGAAAACTATCTGCCCCGGAGCAGATCCCCAAAGAACATAGAAAGCCCCCAAACATGTAATGGCGGTTAGACAAGAGGAAAATACAGACACAGACAGAAAATAGTATGAGCAAACGTTGGGGCCCAAACTTCCTAAATAGAAAAGGATAGGAAGGACACTTACTGCAATCCCAAAAAAACTGAAAAGTACCAACTCTACTAATTACAAAAACACCTGAGATCACACGACCTCTACCACCTAAATTAGTTCTCTGGTGTAACAAAACTAAACAGCAGCCACTGAAAAAAACTGGAAAAGGCAAATGAACAAACAACAGTGGCTGAACTAAACTGAGAGGAGCACAAGCCCCCGGAGGGGACCCGGCAGACCCCCACAGAAGTGCAGGACAAAATGCAAAAAGCAAGCACAAAAAACTAAAAGAAGAAAATGTCTTATCTGTTAGCAGAAGATGCAGGCACGAAACAGCAAGCTACAAAGTGAACAGGAATCAAAGAAGAGACCAGAACAATTGATCACCGTCAACCCTGATGGGAGGGAACCTCCCTTATATAAGACCAGTCAGTAACACCCGATCGCCAATCTTCACAATCTTCATTGGATAGTTCAGTACTGTTTGTAACCACCAGAGGGAGCTTCTGCTCAGAATTCATTTCTAGCACATTCACAACAATTAGGCTATCTATACAAAGCTCCACCAGCGTTCAAATAACTCCTAATTTTTTTTGCTGCATCGTGCCTGTAATATAATTGTGGGCATAGTAGCAGTCTGTGGTACTCATTGTATTAGGCCATCTATACAAAGCTCCACCAGCGTTAAAATAACTCCTAATTTTGTGCTGCATCGTGCCTGTAATATAATTGTGAGCATAGTAGCAGTCTTTGGTACACATTATATTAGGCCATCTATACAAAGCTCCATCAGCGTTCAAATAACTCCTAATTTTTTGCTGCATCGTGCCTGTAATATAATTGTGGGCATAGTAGCAGTGTGTGTTACTCATTGTATTAGGCCATCTCTACAAAGCTCCACCAGCGTTCAAATAACTCCTAATTTTTTGCTGCATTGTGCCTGTAATATAATTGTGGGCATAGTAGCAGTGTGTGCTACTCATTGTATTAGGCCATCTCTACAAAGCTCCACCACATGTGTATGTAATAAAATTGTTTTACTGCTTCTAACCCAGCCAATCCTTTTGGGCTAGTACCACAAATTGGCCACTCAGCTCTGCTCGTTTTCAATCCATCGTTTTTTTATGCAAACAACTCCAGAGTTGTCAATTTGGTAACCACCAAAATGAGTGGCAAAAGGCCTGCTGCTGGTGGAAAGGGGACTAGGCGTGTTGGGAAGGGAAAAAAAGGTTGTGTCCGTGGGGTAGGTGTTAAAGCAACAGTAACATCTGTAGAAGAAAGACCATCTTCCAGCCAAACTAAGATCTCTACTTCTTTTAGTGGACAATGTGGTACGATCCCTTTCTTACAGGCATGCCCATCGCTACAAATTCCAGATGAGGCACAAAAACAGCAGGTGCTTCAACAGATATCAAGTGCTCCTTTAAGTCGGCTCTCCTCCACCTCAACTTCAACATAACAAAAAATCCAGTCCTCAGAGGTGTCACCCCAATCGCACTTGCTTCCTCACAGCTCCCAAGAAGTCTCCAGCTGCCCGTCTAAGTATGGGGTAGAACAGATGGTTGAGTCTGCAGAGCTGTTTACTCATACTATAGCCTGGGAATCAGAGGTCGGCTCCAGAGCTTCTGTGAATCCAGACGAGGAAATGATGTGAACTGATGCCCAGAATGTTTATGAGTCGGATCCAGGACCAGATGAAGAAGGTTCTGAGCATAATGTAGACCCTCGTTCCCAAACTGTAAGTCCTATTGGTGGAGACAATGAGGAAGACGATATGAGACTCAAATACCTGATGCGAGTGACAACTTGAGTTTTGTGTCAGGGCAGGAAGATGTTGGCTCTGAGGACGACGGGGGTGAGAACACACAGGGTGATGATGATGAGGTTGTAGATCCCACTTACTGTCAACCCACAGTCAGACAGTCGATGAGGTCAGCAGAGGAGGTGGAGGAGGATTCGAGTGACGACGAGGTCAGGGTGCACCTTCCTGGACAGAGACGTAGTACTGGAAGCACGTCACCAACTGCATCCTCAACCACAAACTCTGCCTCTGACCACAAGTCAAGGTGGCTCTTCAGGTCGCATGGGTTCTAAGCCTTGCATAGCCTGGGCTTTTTTTAACATCGATAAGGATGACCCAACTCATGTTATCTGTAACATTTGTGACCAAAAGCTAAGTAGAGGCCAAAAAATCCATAGTTTGAGTACTTCATGCATGAACCATCACATTCTGATTGGCAGGTCATCATCAGTTCATTTGGAAGTGGAAACACCAGCTCGTGTTGAGCGCTCTCCGACATCGAGAGCACCACCTTTGGATCAAGGCAACCTAAGTTTTGTGCCTGCATCTTCCTCACAGACCATCAGTTGTCCGGGGACACCCTACTCAACTCCGTCTATGCACAACAGCCAGCCCTCGGTCCCTCAGATGTGGACAAGTAAAAGACCATTTACTCCTAGCCATGAGAAAGCTAAGAGGTTGAATTTCACCATCTGCAAGCTCTTGGCTACAGAAATACTGCCTTTCCGCCTTGTGGACACAGAGGATTTTCGAGACCTTATGTCTGTCGCAGTGCCCCAGTACCAGGTGCCCAGTCGACACTACTTCTCAAAGAAAGGTGTGCCTGCGATCCACCAGCATGTCGCACACAACATCACCGCTTCTTTGAGAAACTCAGTGTGTGACAGGGTGCATTTCACCACAGACACTTGGACGAGTAGGCATGGACAGGGGCGTTACATGTCGCTGACTGGGCATTGGGTAACTATGGTGACAGCAGGACAAGGGGCTGCTCTCCAAGTCTTGCCGTCCCCACGAGTTGTGCATCCATCCTCTTTATCTCGAAGTTCCTCCACTGCTTCTGCCTCCTCAACCTCCTCTCGGTCCTCCAGCTGCCCGTCTAAGTATGGGGTAGAACAGATGGTTGAGTCTTCAGAGCTGTTTACTCATACTATAGCCTGGGAATCAGAGGTCGGCTCCAGAGCTTCTGTGAATCCAGACGAGGAAATGATGTGCACTGATGCCCAGAAAGTTTATGAGTCGGATCCAGGACCAGATGAAGAAGGTTCTGAGCAAATTGTAGACCCTCGTTCCCAAACTGTGACTCCTATTGGTGGAGACAATGAGGAAGACGATATGAGACTCAAATACCTGATGCGAGTGACAACTTGAGTTTTGTGTCAGGGCAGGAAGATGTTGGCTCTGAGGACGACGGGGGTGACAACACACAGGATGATGATGACAAGGTTGTAGATCCCACTTACTGTCAACCCACAGTCAGACAGTCGATGAGGTCAGCAGAGGAGGTGGAGGAGGATTCGAGTGACGACGAGGTCAGGGTGCACCTTCCTGGACAGAGACGTAGTACTGGAAGCACGTCACCAACTGCATCCTCAACCACAACTCTGCCTCTGACCACAAGTCAAGGTGGCTCTTCAGGTTGCATGGGTTCTAAGCCTTGCATAGCCTGGGCTTTTTTTAACATCGATAAGGATGACCCAACTCATGTTATCTGTAACATTTGTGACCAAAAGCTAAGTAGAGGCCAAAAAATCCATAGTTTGAGTACTTCATGCATGAACCATCACATTCTGATTGGCAGGTCATCATCAGTTCATTTGGAAGTGGAAACACCAGCTCGTGTTGAGCGCTCTCCGACATCGAGAGCACCACCTTTGGATCAAGGCAACCTAAGTTTTGTGTCTGCATCTTCCTCACAGACCATCAGTTGTCCGGGGACACCCTACTCAACCCCGTCTATGCACAACAGCCAGCCCTCGATCCCTCAGATGTGGACAAGTAAAAGACCATTTACTCCTAGCCATGAGAAAGCTAAGAGGTTGAATTTCACCATCTGCAAGCTCTTGGCTACAGAAATACTGCCTTTCCGCCTTGTAGACACAGAGGATTTTCGAGACCTTATGTCTGTCGCAGTGCCCCAGTACCAGGTGCCCAGTCGACACTACTTCTCAAAGAAAGGTGTGCCTGCGATCCACCAGCATGTCGCACACAACATCACCGCTTCTTTGAGAAACTCAGTGTGTGACAGGGTGCATTTCACCACAGACACTTGGACGAGTAGGCATGGACAGGGGCGTTACATGTCGCTGACTGGGCATTGGGTAACTATGGTGACAGCAGGACAAAGGGCTGCTGTCCAAGTCTTGCCGTCTCCACGAGTTGTGCGTCCATCCTCTTTATCTCGAAGTTCCTCCACTGCATCTGCCTCCTCAACCTCCTCTCGGTCCTCCAACTGCACCCAAAGCCTGTCTGGTCATGCCACGGGCTTTCTAACTGCACAGAAGGGATCCTGCAGCACACCTCCTTGCTATGCTTGCAGAAGGGCTCAACGTAATCAGGCGGTTTTTACGCTGAAATGTCTGGGAAATGTGGGTCACACAGCTGAGGAGTTGTGGTCAGCTCTGGAGAACCAGTTTCATGAATGGTTGTCTCCACTGGACCTGCAACCAGGGAAGGCCGTGTGCGACAATGCCACAAACCTGGGTGCGGCCCTTCGCCGGGGCAATGTCACACACGTGCCTTGTATGGCTCACGTGTTGAACCTGGTTGTCCAGCAATTTTTAGCCCACTGTCCCGGACTACATGGACTTCTGCAGAGGGCACAGTCGCTGTGTGCTCACTTCCACCGTTCGCATCCCGCAGCTCAGCGACTTACATCTCTGCAGAAGTCTTTGGGTCTGCCACTTCACCGGCTAAAATGCGATGTGCCAACATGGTGGAATTCAACTCTGCACATGTTGCAGCGACTGTGGCAGCACCGACAAGCCCTGGTGCAATACGTTCTGAGTTATAGCCTGGGCCAACGAGATCCAGAGGTGGGGCAAATCACGCTGGAGGAGTGGTCTCAGATCAGGGACCTATGCACCCTTCTGCACAGTTTTGAAATGGCCACAAAGATGTTTAGTGCTGACGATGCCATTATCAGCATGACTATTCCCGTGATTTACATGCTGGAGCACATGTTAAACAGAATTCGGAGTCAGGTGGTGGGACAAGAGGAGGTGGACGAAGTAGAGGAGGAGGAGTTGTATGCGGAAGGGCTAACATCTGCAAGGTCCAGAAGGTCAGCAGCACCAAGGCAGCAGGCATGGGAGAGTGGGAGAGAGGGATTAACCAGGGCGCATGGTACCAGCCATATCAGTGAGGAAGGTGCAGGAGCCCAGGAAGAAGTGGAGGATGAACTGGAGATGGGCATGGAAGACTCATCAGATGAGGGAGACCTTGATCACATTTCTGTTGTGCGAGGTTGGGGGGAGAGGGCAGAGGAAGGAAGCATGATTCGTACCTCGCCACCAACACAACAGGGACTTGGTGCTCCTGGATGCGCCAGACACATGAGTGCCTTCTTGCTGCACTACCTGCAACATGAACCTCGAATTGTCAGACTTCGAAATAATCCTTACTACTGTGTAGCCACACTGTTAGATCCCAGGTACAAAAGTAAATTTGCCGAAATAATTCCTGCCATAGAAAGGGATTCACGCATGCAGGAGTATCAGCAGAGACTGTTGCAGAATCTTACATGTGCTTTTCCACAAAACACCAGTGGTGCTTGTAGTGAATCTCACAGTTCTAACTTTCCAACGCTGCTGGTGGTGTGCTGACAGATAAGCACACGCGGCTGTCCACTGAGAATGTAGACAGACTCACATTCATAAAGATGAACAAATCATGGATCCGCAAAGACTTTTCTACCCCTGTGTCATCCTGGGGAGAGTAAAACCAACCGTTTGAAGCTTTCAAATTACTAATAATTTTTAGCTGCATCTAGGCCGTAAAATAATTTTGGCCCTGTAGCAGTGTGTGGTACTCATTCTATTAGGCCATCTATACTAAGCTCCACCAACTTTCAAATTAATAATAATTTTTAGCTGCATCTTGCCTGGAAAATAACTTTAGGCCTGTAGCAGTGTGTAGTACTCATTCTATTAGGCCATATATACTAAGCTCCACCAGCTTTCAAATTAATAATAATTTTTTAGCTGCATCTTACATGGACAATAATTTTGGGCCTGTAGCAATGTGTGGTACTCATTCTATTAGGCCATCTATACTAAGCTCCACCAGCTTTCAAATTAATACTAATTTTTAGCTGCATCTTGCCTGGAAAATAACTTTGGGCCTGTAGCAGTGTGTGGTTCTCATTCTATTAGGCCATCTATACTAAGCTCCACCAGCTTTCAAATTAATATGAATTTTTAGCTGCATCTTGCCTGGAAAATAACTTTGAGCCTGTAGCAGTGTGTGGTACTCATTCTATTAGGCCATCTATACTCAGCTCAACCAGCTTTCAAATTAATACGAATTTTTAGCTGCTTCTTGCCTGGAAAATAACTTTGGGCCTATAGCACTGTGTGGTACTCATTCTATTAGGCCATCTATACTAAGCTCCACCAGCTTTCAAATTAATAATAATTTTTGTTCTCTCTGAATGTGTGTTCAGCGCTGCTTGTGTTGTGCTGACAGATAAGCGCATGCGGCTGTCCACTGACAATGTAGACAGACTCACGTTCATGAAGATGAACAAATCATGGATCCGCAAGGCCTTTTCTACCCCTGTGTCATCCTGGGGAGAGTAAAAGCTTGTGGATTTGTTAAAATCACCTCACCAACCGTTTTAAGCAACTCTGGGGTATTTGATGCTACTTAAGTGGTGTCTGTGCCCTAAATTTTGGAAAAAATGGAGACTCTTTTTGGAGTCCCCTTGCTGTGTTTTACGTGACGTTGGCATCGTCAATTACAGGTGGGTTGGGTCTTTCCCCACCCCCCTTTTAACCGTAAGAAACTACATACACTATGGCTTGGGGTAACACACATGGTTGAGTGTGAATAGTTATTTACTCATACTATAACCTGGGAATCAGAGGTCTGCTCCAAAACTTGAGTGTCTGCTAGTCAGCGGAGTAGCTACTGGCTGTAGATCTAAATACAAATTTTTAACTGCATCTAGCCCAGACAATAATTTTGGGCCTAGTATCAGTGTCTGCTAGTCAGCGGATTAACCCAGCTGTTAAGCAAGATACACCACCTGCACTTTGGACACTTAATTTTTTTAAAGGAAATGCTTCGGGCCCCCAGGACACTCAGTGAAGAGCATCGGGGAGGCACCCCAAGGCACAGGGGCTGTGACTGGCGGTAGCTTTTTAACTGCAACAGCTTTACTGGACGCTACTGGAGCTGGAATTACCGTGGCTGCTGGCATGAGACTTGCCCTCCAATAGTTCCTTGTAAAAGGATTTAAAGTGTACTCATTCAAATTAGAGATTCAATTTAAATAAAAAAGATTATACCTGCCTCCACCACAGGGGGGCTCGCTCGACCCACCAGCGGACAGGCACCAGTATTGGGAGAGGGGGGCTGGCCGCCAGGGTCCATTGCAGCTCTGGCACAAACCCGGCGACACGCAGGTCGCACGGGCAGGAACGGACTGGCCGTGTCGGCTTGGCACTTTTTGGTTTTAGAAGGGCATGACATGCCTATATCTGTGTCTCCCCCTCCTTTTACTTCTCCATCTCTTTTCTTTTCGCCTGACTATATGTACTTGTCACTTTTCCATGTGTTAGTTGTGTCTTCTGAGCAATTTGTCAGCTTTTGGACACCTTTGAAGTGTTTTCTATGTTTTTCTATGTGTTTCTATGTGTTTTTGTTTGCCTGCCATTGGTTTTAACGGTGTTCGACGGTGTTCGTCGAACACACGACTGTTTGGCGAACCGAACCGAACTCGAACACTACGGGGGTGGCTCATCACTAATGATGATCTTAGTAGGCAAAATTTCTTAATTTCTGGAATCTAGTGAGAACACCCACCAACGTCAAAGTCAGCTGTTTTTATTTCATTACTTTGCTCTACTAAAGTTACACTGAATTATACACACCTAGCTTGAACAGAGTTTGTATTTAGAACAACATGTCTTGTCTGTCTCTTCGTGGAGCCGAATATCCCCTCCACCCCATATAAACACACACCCATATTCCTTTCTTTGAACTTAATCCAACTTCCTGATAATATATTTATGGATAGATGCCCAAACCATTGTAAAATAATGCTTCATTCTCTTGAAGCAATTTCTTTTCTACTACAAAACAATATTTTCTGAACAAGTGTAGTAGCTTAGAAATGCACGTCAGAATTGATTTTATGTTCAGTACCTACGTCTGTTGACTTACAACAACAGTGATGCATTCAGGATTTTAATAAAATGGATATTTTGTAAGTGCCCAGTCATCTCGATTTTCCAGATTTCCCGGTATGAATAAGCATTCTTAAATAGTATTTATAACAAAACATCTGCAAATAAAGAGAAAATATCACCGAATATAAAGCAATGTACAGTTGTGGTATATATTACGTCACCCTTAATTGTTTATTATAAAAAAAAACAATAAACAATAGTCTCAATTCATCTTGAGGTGGTGTGTTGGAGTCATAGGTGCCTGATTCATTAAGAGGTACATTCCTCTTAATTAGTAATGAGCAAGCGTGCTCAGATAAGGTGTTATCCAAGCATGCTCACATGCTAATAGAGTATCTTTGGCATGGTCTAATACTATTTGCCTGTTTGTTAGTCAATCCCTGCATGTGATGTGGCTGTTTAACAGCCACGAGACATGCATCTACGTCGACTCGAACATAGTATTAGAGCACGCCGAAGATATTCTATTAGCACTCTTGCATGCCCAGATATCCAACCACGTTCGCTCATCACTACTCTTAGTGTATCAAGCAAGTCTAAAAGGCGACGTGCTTTTCCATGAGCCTTGCCACAAACCTTACTCCACTCACAGCCATGGTAGTACAATTTCTGATGTAAGGTACGCTACAACTCGTCATGAATTAGTCAAACTGTGGCATTATACCTCATCTTTGCCACGTTCCGCCCAATTTGGTGGATCTGGGTAAAATTTGTGCAAAAATGCCAAAAGTAGCAATTTTTGTGCAACTTTTTCTTGCACAAACAAATTGCAAGTTTTCAAATTGATTTATTGTGGCTTAATTGTTTTAATGAATTGGATTCTATATCTTAAGAAATACCGTAAGTATATATGTACAACCCCTGGAAAAAATTATGGAATCACGGGCCTTGGAGGATGTTCATTCAGTAGTTTTATTTTGTTGAAAAAAAAACAAATCACAGACATGGCACAAAACTGAAGTAATTTCAAATGGCAA
Organism: Oophaga sylvatica; assembly: GCA_033576555.1. Taxonomy (NCBI): domain Eukaryota; kingdom Metazoa; phylum Chordata; class Amphibia; order Anura; family Dendrobatidae; genus Oophaga; species Oophaga sylvatica. Next base: position 379,470,220 of record JARQOD010000002.1, read on the forward strand.
CTTTCTGACTTTAAGAAACCCTTAAAGAAATCAAGAACAAATAATGTGGTAGTCAGTCATGGTTATTTTTTTAACCAAGCATAGGGCAAAAATTATGAAATCACTCAATTCTGAGGGAAAAAATTATGAAATCACCCTGTAAATTTTCATTCCTAAAACTAACACCTGCATCAAATTAGATCTGCTCGTTAGTCTGCATCTAAATAGGAGTGATCACACCTTGGAGTGCTGTTGCACCAAGTGGACTGACATAAATCATGGCTCCAACACGAGAGATATTAATTGAAACAAAGGAGAGGATTATGAAACTCTTAAAAAAGGGTAAATCATCACGCAATGTTGCAAAAGATGTTGGTTATTCACAGTCAGCTGTGTCTAAAATCTGGACCAAATACAAACATGGGAAGGTTGTTAAAGGCAAACATACTGGTAGACCAAGGAAGACATCAAAGCGTCAAGACCGGAAACTTAAAGCAATATGTCTCCAAAACAGGAAATGCACAACAAAACAAATGAGGAACGAATGGGTGGAAACTGGAGTCAACGTCTGTGACTGAACTGTAAGAAGCCGCCTAAAGGAAATGGGATTTACATACAGAAAAGCTAAACAAAAGCCATCATTAACACCTAAACAGAAAAAAACAAGGTTACAATGGGCTAAGGAAAAGCAATCATGGACTGTGGATGACTGGATGAAAGTTATATTCAGTGATGAATCGCGAATCTGCATTGGGCAAGGTGATGATGCTGGAACTTTTGTTTGGTGCCATTCCAATTAGATTTATAAAGATCACTGCCAGAAGAGAACATGCAAATTTCCACAATCATTGATGATATGGGGCTGCATGTCATGTAAAGGCACTGTGGAGATGGCTGTCATTACATCTTCAATAAATGCACAAGTTTATGTTGATATTTTGGACACTTTTCTTATCCCATCAATTGAAAGGATGTTTGGAGATGATGAAATCATTTTTCAAGATGATAATGCATCCTGCCATAGAGCAAAAACTGTGAAAACATTCCTTGAAAAAAGACACATAAGGTCAATGTCATGGCCTGCAAATAGTCCGGATCTCAATCCAATTGAAAATCTTTGGTGGGAGTTGAAGAAAATGGTCCATGACAAGGCTCCAACCTGCAAAGCTGATCTGGTAACAGCAATCAGAGAAAGTTGGAGCCAGATTGATGAAGAGTACTGTTTGACACTCATTAAGTCCATGCCTCAGAGACTGCAAGCTGTTATAAAAGCCAGAGGTGGTGCAAAAAATACTAGTGATGTGTTGGAGTGTTTTCCAGTTTGATTGTTTTTCATGATTCCATAATTTTTTCCCTCAGAATTGAGTGATTCCATAATTTTTGCCCTATGCTTGGTTAAAAAAAAATAACCATTACTGACTACCACATTATTTGTTCTTGATTTCTTTTAGTGTTTCTTAAAGCCAGAAAGTTGCTATTTGAAATTACTTCAGTTTTGGGCCATGTCTGTAACATAGTAACATCCCTGTAGATTGTGCGCCCTTGCGGACAGTGTCCTCTCTCCTTCTGTACTTGTGTGTGCCTTGTATTGCTCACGTTTGCTGTACTTGTCTATATTTGCCCCTTTACACATGTAAAGCGCCATGGAATAAATGGCGCTATAAAAATGTATAATAATAATAATAATAGTAACATAGTTATTAAGGTTGAAGGAAGACTTTAAGTCCAACTAGTTCAACCCATATCCTATCCTAACTTGCCCTAACATGTTGATAATAATAATAATAATAATCTTTATTTATATAGCATCAACATATTCCGCAGCGATTTACAGTATAACAGTTCCAGAACACAAGTCATAAGTAACAACGCTAACAATATAATAATTAAAGCAAGATAAGATGACCCTGCTCGTGAGAGCTTGCAATCTACAATGAGGTTGGGGAGTTACAAAGTATAGGTGTGTATATGTAATGGTGTATTTACAATGATGGTCCAACCATCTTGAGGGAGTGAGGGATGGATGGAGATAGTGAATGAGCTACACACACACTTACACAAAGAATGACTTTGATTAGTGAACGTGATAGTCAGCTCTGAACAAATGTGTTTTGGGGGAGCGCCTGAAACCATACAAATTGTGGATAGTCCTAATTTCTTGGGGTAGAGCATTCCAGAGGATTGGCGCAGCGAGGGAGAAGTCTTGGAGTCGGGAGTGGGAGGTTCGGATTAGTGCAGAGGTTAGTCGAAAGTCGTTTGCAGAGCGCAGCAGTCGGTTAGGCCGATAGAAGGAAATGAGGGAGGAGATGTAGGTGGGTGCTGCATTGTGGAGAGCTTCATGGGTGAGAACAAGTACTTTGAATTGGATCCTATAATGAATGGGCAGTCAATGTAAGGAATGGCGAAGAGCGGACGCGTCCGAGTACCAATTAGCCAGATGGATGACCCTAGCTGCTGCATTAAGGATGGACTGAAGAGGGAAAGTCGAGTAAGGGGGAGGCCAACTAATAAAGCATTGCAGTAGTCCAGGCGGGAGTGGATCAATGCTACAGTGAGGGTTTTTGTTGTTTCCATGGTGAGTAAAGAGTGGTTTCTAGAGATGTTCTTTAGGTGTAGGCGGCATGGGAGGTGAAGGAGAGATTGGTGTCAAAAATAACACCCAGACAGCGAGTCTGCTGCCGGGGTGTTATTATGGTGCCGCCCACGGAGAGGAAAATGTCAAATTTAGGGAGGTTAGTAGATGGCGGGAGCAGAAGCAGTTCAGTTTTGGAGAGATTGAGTTTCAGATAAAGAGCGGACATGATGTTGGAGACTGCGGACAGACAGTCGGTGGTGTTCTGCAGTACAGCAGGGGTAAGGTCGGGGGATGACGTGTATAGTTGTGTGTCATCAGCATAAAGATGGTATGGAAAGCCAAATCTGCTGATGGTCTGTCCAATTGGGGCCGTGGAGAGAGAGAAGAGAAGGGGGCCAAGGACTGAGCCCTGGGGTACACCAACAGCGAGAGGAAGAGGAGATGACGTGGAGCCAGAGAACAAAACACTGAAGGAGCGGTCAGAAAGATAGGAAGAAAACCAGGAGAGAGCAGTGTCCTTATTGCCTAGTGACTGGAGCCTAGACAGCAGGAGACGGTGGTCAACCGTGTCGAAAGCTGCAGAAAGGTCGAGAAGAATGAGTAGAGAGTGGTCATCGTTACGTTTTGCTGTCAGAAGGTCATTGGTCACTTTGATGAGTGCAGTTTCAGTCGAATGTAGGGGTTGGAATCAGGACTGTGAAGGGTCTAGAAGGAAGTGAGTGGAGAGGTAACGGGTAAGGCGGTAGTAGACTAGGCGCTCCAAAAGTTTAGAGATGAAGGTGAGATTGGAGACCAGTCTGTAGTTGTTTGTGTAGGAAGGGTCGAGAGTGGGTTTCTTTAGTAATGGAGTAACGATGGAGTGTTTGAAGGAGGATGGGAAAATGCCAGAGGAGAATGAGAGATTAAAGATTGTAGTTAGGTGTGTTGTGTCAACTGGAAAGACAGACTGGAGATGTGAGGGAATGGGGTCGGTAGTGCATGTAGTCAGATGAGAGGAAGAGAGGAGTCTGGAGACTTCTTCTGTGATGGGATCAAATGTGGAAAGTGAGCCAGGGTAAATGCAGGGAGGGATCGGAGTCACAGCACTTGGTGGTTGAGAGCAGATTTCCTGATGGATAGTATCTATTTTTTCTATAAAGTGGGAGGCCAGGTCATCAGCACAAATGTCTGTGATGGGGTCTTGTGCTTTTGGCCTGAGGAGAGAGTGAAAAGTGTCAAAAAGTTTCTTGGGGTTGTTGGCTAGTGAGGAGATCAGGGTGGTGAAGTAGGTCTGTTTGGCGAGGTGAAGGGCAGCGTTATAAGTTCTTAACATGAATTTAAAATGGATGAAGTCTTCTGGTTTGTGGGATTTTCTCCAAAGGTGTTCAGCACTCCTAGAGCATCGCTGGAGAAGTTGAGTTTGCAATGTGAGCCAGGGCTATTTTACTGTGTTTTTTGAAGTTCTGAGGGTGAAAGGGCGCTACTTGGTCAAGAGTGCTTCTAAGAGTGTCATTGTAGTGATGAACAGCCAGATCAGGACAGGAAATAGAGGAGATTGGGAACAGCGATGAGTGTAGGGAGTCTGAAAGTGTCTGAGGGTTAATGGCTTGTAGATTTCTGAATGTGTGGTAGGTAGGAGTGCGTTGGGGTGGTCCAGGATTTGTGAGCGTGAAGGAGAGAATGTTGTGGTCAGAGAGTGGAAGCGGTGAGTTATTTAGGTGGGAGATTGAACAGAGCCGGACAAAGACCAGGTCAAGGGTGTTACCGTCCTTGTGTGTCTCAGAGGTTGAAAGCTGTAAGAGGCCTAGAGAAGTGGTTAATGATAGAAGCTGAGAAGCAGATGTGGAAGTAGGGCTGTTAATGGGGATGTTGAAGTCTCTGAGGATAAGGTTTGGTAGTTCTGAGGACATGAATTGCGGCAGCCAGGCTGAGAAATGGTCAAGGAACTGGGTGGGCGAGCCTAGGGGGCCGATATATGACCACTACTCTGAGGAAGAGGGGACAGAAGAGCCTGATGGTGTGGACCTCAAAAGAAGGGAATGAGAGTGATGGAATTGGGGTCATAACCTGGAAAGTGCATTGTGGGGACAGGAGTATGCCGACTCCACCACCATGTCTGTTTGCGGGTCTCGGGGAATGGGAGAACTGTAAGCCACCATAGGAAATGTCAGCAGGGGAGACAGTGTGAGAATCCTGAATCCAGGTTTCAGTGAGGGCCAACAGATTAAGAGAGTTGTTCAGAAAGTAGTTGTGCAGGAAGGGAAGCTTGTTGCATACAGACCGTGGATTCCAGAGGGCACAATTAAAAGAAGGAGATGAGGGAGTGCAAGTAATATTAATAAGATTATTATGGTTTCGATATGAGGTAGGGTAGGGGTTGAGGTTGGGGGATGGTGGACCAGGGTTGGGGGAGATGTCCCTTGAAATCAGTAGGAGTAGGAAGATAAAGAGCAAGTAGTTGTTGGAATTGTAAGTCGTTTTTTTCTGCGATGTGTTTGGGCAAGATGGGCTGAGGTTTTTCAAAAAGGTGAGAAGTGCATGGGAGCTGTACATGGGAGAGGGAAGTATAGAGGGGGGCTGATGTGTCTGAGTCATGATGGAGGGGGGATGGGGCGGTGAATGTGGATGGCAAGGTTGATCCAGAGGAAGGCAAAAAAAAACCATTTGGCAAACAGTAAGCTTCACATTGGGGAAAAAAATTCCTTCCCGACTCCACATACGGCAATCAGACTTGCTCCCTGGGTCAGCGCAATATCAAGGAAATTAGTGTATATAACCTGTAATATTATACTTTTCAAGAAAGGCATCCAGTCCCTTCTTAAATTTTAGTAGGGAATCACTCATTACAACATCATACGGCGGAGAGTTCCATGGTCTCACTGCTCTTACAGTAAAGAATCAGCGTCTGTGATTATGACTAAACCTTCTTTCCTCCAGACGTAGAGGATGCCCCCTTGTCCCCGTCACACATCTAAGAGTAAAAAGATCATTACAAAGATCTTTGTACTGTCCCCTCATATATTTATACATTGTAATAAGATCACCCCTAAGCCTTCGATTTTCCAAACTAAATAATCCCAAGTGTAATAACCTGTCTTGGTATTGCAGCCCTCCAAGTTCTATAATAACCTTGGTCGCTCTTCTCTGCACCCGCTCTAGTTCAGCTATGCTTTTCTTATACACTGGAGACCAGAGCTGTACATAGTATTCTAAGTGTGGTCACACCAGTGACTTGTATAGAGTTGAAATTATGTTCTCCTCATGAGCATCTATGCCTCTTTTAATGCATCCCATTATTTTATTTGCCTTTACAGCAGCTGCCTGACACTGGCCACTAAATTTGAGTTTGTCGTTCACCCATTCACCAAGGTCTTTTTCAGTGACAGTTTAGCCCAGTGTTTTACAATTAAGCACATAATTATACATCTTGTTTGTTCTACCCAAGTGCATGACCTTACATTTATCCCATTAAAGCTCATTTGCCATTTATCAGCTCAAGCTTCTAGTTTACATAAATCCTCCTGTAATATAAAATTGTCCTCCTCGGTATTGATTACCCTGCAGAGTTTAGCGTCATCTGCAAATATTGAAATACTACTCTGTATGCCCCCTACAAGGTAATTAATAAATATGTTAAAGAGAAGTTGCCCCAATACTGACCACTGTGGTACCCCACTGCTAACCGTTACCCAGTCCGAGTGTGCTCCATTAATAACCACCCTTTGTTTCCTATCCCTGAGCAAGTTCTTAACCCACTTACACATATTTTCCCCTATCCCCATTGTTCTCATTTTATGTATCTACCTTTTGTGTGGCACCGTATCAAAAGCTTTTGAAAAGTCCATGTACACCACGTCCACTGCGTTCCCTTGGTCCAGTCCGGAACTTACCTCTTCATAAAAGCTTATCAGATTAGTCTGACAGGAACGGTCTCTCGTAGACCCATGTTGATATTGGGTCATGAGGTTGTTTAGATACTCCAGTATAGTATCTCTCAGAAAACCAGCATTTTACCCACATTCGAGGTTAAGCTCACTGGCCTATAATTTCCAAGCTCAGTTTTTGTCCCCTTTTTGACTATTGGCACCACATTTGCTATATGCCAGTCATGAGGTACAGACCCCGTTATTATGGAATCTTTAAAGATTAAAAATAATTGTCTATCTATGACTGTACTTAATTCCTGCAGTACTCGAGGGTGTATCCCATCCGGGCCCGGGGATTTGTCAATTTTAGTGATTTTTAGACGCCGCCGTACTTCCTGCTGGGTGCCATTTAATGGAGAATTTTTTTTATCACTGATCATGTTACCTGTCATGGGATTTTCTTGTGTAAATACAGTTGAAAAAAAGTAATTTAGCATATTGGCTTTTTCCTCATCTTCATCCACCATTTCACCCAGACTATTTTTAAGGGGACCAACACTATCATTTTTTAGTTTCTTACTATTTATGAAGTTAAAGAACATTTTGGGATTATTTTTACTTTGGCAATGAGTCTCTCTTTCTCAAACTTTGCTGTCTTGATTTGCTTTTTACAGAATTTATTTAATCTTCTGTATTTATTTAACCCTTAACGACCAAGCCATTTTGTAGGTTAAAGACCAGGCCAATTTTTACAATTCTGACCACTGTCTCTTTATGAGGTTATAACTCTGGAACGCTTCAATGGATCTTGGGGATTCTGAGAAAGTTTTCTCGTGACATATTGTACTTCATGATAGTGGTAAAATTTCTTCAATATAACTTGCGTTTATTTATGAAAAAAATGGAATATGGCAAAAATTTTGAAAATTTTGCAATTTTCAAACTTTTAATTTTTATGCCATTAAATCAGAGAGATATGTCACAAAAATTTGTTAATAAATAACATTTACCACATGTCTACTTTACATCAGCACAATTTTGGAACCAAATTTTTTTTGTTAGGAAGTTATAAGTGTTAAAAGTTGACCAGCAATTTCTCATTTTTCCAACAAAATTTACAAAACCATTTTTTTTAGGGGCCACCTCACATTTGAAGTGAATTTGAGGGGTCAATATGACAGAAAATACCCAAAAGTGACACCATTCTAAAAATTGCACCCCTCAAGGTGCTCAAAGCCACATTCAAGAAGTTTATTAACCCTTTAGGTACTTCACAAGAATTGAAGCAATGTGGAAGGAAAAAATGAACATTTAACTTTTTTTCCCAAAATTTTTCTTTCGACACAATTTTTTTAAATTTTGTCAAGGGTATCAGTAGAAAATGAACAACAATATTTGTTGTACAATTTCTTCTGAGTACACCGATACCCCATCCCAATTTTTATTTTCCAAAGGATAAAAGGACCCCAAAAGTTATTGTGCAATTAGTCCTGAGTACGCTGATACCCCATATGTGGGAGTAAATCACTATTTGGGCGCATGGCAGAGCTCGGAATGGAAGCAGCACCATTTGACTTTTTTGGCTGGAATTGAGATTGGACGCCATGTCGTATTTGGAGAGCCCCTGTGTGCCTAAACAGTGGAAACCCTCAACAAGTGACCCCATTTTGGAAATTATACCCCCCAAGGAACTTATCTAGATGTGTGGTGAGAGCTTTGAACCCCCAAGGGCTTCACAGAAGGTTATAACGTAGAGCTGTAAAATTAAAAAATCATATCTTTTCCACAAAAATGATCTTTCCACCCCCAATTTTTATTTTCCAAAGGGTAACAGGACCGCAAAAGTTATTGTGCAATTTGTCCTGAGTACGCTGATACCCAATATGTGGGGGTAAACCACTATTTGGGCGCATGGCAGAGCTTGGAAGGGAAGCAGCGCCATTTGACTTTTTTGCCTGGAATTGAGATTGGACGCCATGTCGCATTTGGAGAGTCCCTGTGTGCCTAAACAGTGGAAACCCCCCACAAGTGACCCCATTTTGGAAACTAGACCCCCCAAGGAACTTATCTAGATGTGTGGTGAGAGCTTTGAACCCCCAAGGGCTTCACAGAAGGTTATAACATAGAGCAGTAAAATTAAAAAATCATATCTTTTCCAAAAAAATGATCTTTCCACCCCAATTGTTATTTTCCAAAGAGTAACAGGACCCCAAAAGTTATTGTGCAATTTGTCCTGAGTACGCTGATACCCCATATGTGGGGGTAAACCACTATTTTGATGCATGGCAGAGCTCGAAAGGGAAGGAGCGCCTTTTTCAAATGCAGACTTTGATGGAATGGTCTGCGGGTGTCATGTCACGTTTGGAGAGCCCCTGATGTGCCTAAACAGTAGAAACCCCCCTCAAGTGACTCCATTTTGGAAACTAGACCCCCCAAGGAACTTATCTAGATGTGTGGTGAGCACTTTGAACCCCCAAGTGCTTCACAGAAGTTTATAACATAGAGCCGTGAAAATAAAAAAATCATATTTTTTTCCACAAAAATAAACCTTTTGCCCCCAAATTTTTATTTTTATAAGGGTAACAGGAGAAATAGGACCCCAAAAGCTATTGTGCAGTTTGTCCTGAGTACGCTGATATCCCATATGTGGGGGGGAACCACTATTTTGACGCATGGCAGAGCTCGGAAGGGAAGGAGCGCCTTTTTCAAATGCAGACTTTGATGGAATGGTCTGTGGGTGTCATGTCACGTTTGGAGAGCCCTGATGTGCCTAAACAGTAGAAACCCCCACAAATGACCCCATTTTGAAAACTAGACCCCCCTAGGAACTTATCAAGATGTGTGGTCAGCACTTTGAACCCTCAAGGGCTTCACAGAAGTTTATAACGTAGAGCCGTGAAAATAAAAAAATCATATTTTTTTTCCACAAAAATGACCTTTTTGCCCCCAAATTTTTATTTTTATAAGGGTAACAAGAGAAATAGGGCCCCAAAAGTTGATGTGCATTTTGTCCTGAGTACGCTGATATCCCATATGTGGGGGGGAACCACTGTGATCGCCTTACTGCGATCTTTGGGAGGCACAATGAACAAATCCACAAAAGGTGAAGAATTTTTTTTCTTTTTTGCGCCGTTCCTCGTACGGTATTAGTGATTAGGCGACTTTATTCCTCGGGTCGGTGCGATTACGGCGATACCAGATTTATACCCTTTTTTCATGTTTAGCTTCTGTCACACACTAAAAGGGGGTGAGGGGACCATTCATATCAGGATAGGGGGTGAGAGGACCATGTATACCAGGATAGGGGGTGAGGGGACCCTGCATATCAGGATGGGGGGTGAGGGGACCATGCATATCAGGATAAGGGGTGAGGGGACCATGAACACAAGGATTGGGGGGTGAGGGGACCATGCACACCAGGATTAGGAGGTGAGGGGGTACCATACATCCTACGATAGGGAAGAGGGGTACCATGCATACCAGGATTGGTGGGGTGAGGGGACCATGCATACCAGGGTTGGGGGATGAGGGGGTACCATACATCCTACGATAGGGATGAGGGGGACCATGCATGCCAGGATTGGCGGGTGAGGGGACCATGCATTCCAGGATTGGGGGGTGAGGGGACTATGCATTCCAGGATTGGGGGGTGAGGGGACCATGCATACCAGGATTGGGAGGTGAGGAGGTACCATACATCCTACGATAGGGATGAGGAGGACCATGCATGCCAGGATTGGCGGGTGAGGGGACCATGCATTCCAGGATTGGGGGGTGAGGGGACCATGCATGCCAGGATTGGCGAGTGAGGGAACCATGAATACCAGGATATGGATGAGCAGGTACCATGCATACCAGGATAGGGATGAGGGGGTACCATGCATACCAGGATTGGGGGGGTGAGGGGACCATGCATACCAGGATAAGGAAAGGGGTGCCATGCATACCAGGATTGGGTGGGGGTGAGTGGACCATGCATACCAGGATAGGAGGGTGAGGGGACCATGCATTCCAGGATTGGGGGGGTGAGGGGACCATGCATACCAGGATTGGGAGGTGAGGGGTACCATACATCCTACGATAGGGATGAGGGGGACCATGCATGCCAGGATTGGAGGGAGGGAACCATGCATACCAGGATAAGGAAAGGGGTGCCATGCATACCAAGATTGGGTGGGGGTGAGGGGACCATGCATACCAGGATAGGAGGGTGAGGGGAACATGCATTCCAGGATTGGGGGGGTGAGGGGACCATGCATACCAGGATTGGGAGGTGAGGGGACCATGCATTCTAGGATTGGGGGGTGAGGGGACCATGCATTCCAGGATTGGAGGGAGGGGACCATGCATACCAGGATTGGGTGGGGGTGAGGGGACCATGCATTCCAGAATAGGAGGGGGGCAGCTCATACCAGGATGGGAGACAATATACCAATAAAAATGCTTGCCACCCGGGCATAGAACGGGTTCATAGCTAGTAAAGTATATGGGGAGAGGTAGGATCAAGTATAATGTTGCCTTCAAGTGAAGTGTATCTTACTAGAGCAGAAAAAGAACCCAGTGGATACTGGATCACTGCTGCACACGTGGAGCCAATGTGAAGCCAACAACTAAGTGATGCTGGTGTAAATGGAGATAAGTCCCTACACTCATGTGATGTTGAGTAAATTGTTTTTAATCAGTCAACAAAGAAATTACATAGGAAGCTTTTCAGCTTATTCCAGCCGGTCGCCAAAAATGTTGGACCTAGGATGGACTGAAAAGTGTCTTATGTAATTTCTTTGTTAACTGTTTAAAAACAATTTATTCAACATCACATGTGTGCCAGGACTTTTTGAAATTTGCTATCATCTCTTTCCAATAGCTGGACAGAGTGCCGATCCATTTTGGAACTTTATAAATGGAGATAAGGACCGGTACTTTCAGCCTCAAAGTACATTTAGTAACATAGTAACATAGTAACATAGTTATTAAGGTTGAAGGAAGACTTTAAGTCCATCTAGTTCAACCCATATCCTATCCTAACCTGCCCTAACATGTTGATCCAGAGGAAGGCAAAAAAAACCCCAAGTGGCAAACAGTAAGCTTCACATTGGGGAAAAAAATTCCTTCCCGACTCCATATACGGCAATCAGACTAGCTCCCTGGATCAACGCAGTATCTAGGAAACTAGTGAATATAGCCTGTAATATTATATTTTTCAAGAAAGGCATCCAGTCCCTTCTTAAATTTTAGTAAGGAATCACTCATTACAACATTAGACGGCAGAGAGTTCCATAGTCTCACTGCTCTTACAGTAAAGAATCTGCGTCTGTGATTATGGCTAAACCTTCTTTCCTCCAGACGTAGAGGATGCCCCCTTGTCCCCGTCACAGGTCTAAGAGTAAAAAGATCATTAGAAAGGTCTTTGTACTGTTCGCTCATATATTTATACATTGTAATAAGATCACCCCTAAGCCTTTGTTTTTCCAAACTAAATAACCCTAAGTGTAATAACCTGTCTTGGTATTGCAGACCCCCCAGTTCTCTAATAACCTTGGTCGCTCTTCTCTGCACCCGCTCCAGTTCAGCTATGTCTGTCTTATACACCGGAGACCAGAACTGCACACAGTATTCTAAGTGTGGTCGCACCAGTGACTTGTATAGAGGTAAAATTATGTTCTCCTCATGAGCATCTATGCCTCTTTTAATGCATCCCATTATTTTATTTGCCTTGGCAGCAGCTGCCTGACATTGGCCACTAAATATGAGTTTGTCGTCCACCCATACACCCAGGTCTTTTTCAGTGACAGTTTTGCCCAGTGTTTTACAATTAAGCACATAATTATACATCTTATTTGTTCTACCCAAGTGCATGACCTTACATTTATCCCCATTAAAACTCATTTGCCATTTATCAGCTCAAGCTTCTAGTTTACATAAATCTTCCTGTAATATAAAATTATCCTCCTCTGTATTTATTACCCTGCAGAGTTTAGTGTCATCTGCAAATATTGAAATACTACTCTGTATGCCCCCTACAAGGTCATTAATAAATATGTTAAAGAGAAGCGGCCCCAATACTGACCCCTGTGGTACCCCACTGCTAACCGTGACCCAGTCTGAGTGTGCACCATTAATAACCACCCTTTGTTTTCTATCCATGAGCCAGTTCTTAACCCACTTACACATATTTTCCCCTATCCCCATTGTTCTCATTTTATGTATCAACCTTTTGTGTGGCACTGTATCAAAAGCTTTTGAGAAGACCATGAACACCACGTCCACTGCATTCCCTTGGTCCTGTCCTGAACTTACCCCTTCATAAAAGCTTATCAGATTAGTCTGACAAGAAAGGTCCCTCGTAAACCCATGCTGATACTGTGTCATGAGGTTATTCAGCCTCAGATACTCCAAAATAGTATCCCTTAAAAAACCCTCCAGGATTTTACCCACAGTAGATGTTAAGCTCACTGGCCTATAATTTCCAGGTTCAGTTTTTGCCCCCTTTTTGAATATTGGCACCACATTTGCTATACGCCAGTCCTTTGTCACTGTCCAGAAGTCTTTAGTCACTGGTGTTCAGGAGAGGTGGTGATAAGTTGTGAGTATCCTGCATCAATGGTAACCATTGCAGGAATTTAAAAGTGAAACAGTGTTCCATTGTGATAGATGGATAAGCCATTGTAGAGACATTGTGAGGTGATTATCTATATTTGAAGCTGATGAGGGCTATCTTCATTAGATTTATGATTGATGATTCCAAATGTAATCTTGCCTGAAGAAGGAGCCTCTGCGCTCTGAAAGCTTGCGAACATATAATTTTCTGGTTAGCCAATAAAGGTATCACCTTAAGAATGCTCTTGTCATAATTGGATGGAAAAGTATTCACATCGATTCTTAAACCATAAATGTATCAATGAGCAAATACATTTGGCGATACGTAACAGAAGGAGAAAGAGGTAAAAGAAAAAAATGAAAAAAGGTGAAAAAGAAAAAAGTAATAAGAAAACGGGGAGGTGATAAAGAAAAATAGAAAAAGCAAAAAAAAATTGAATGTAAAAAACAAATTAAAAATAAAAAAAACAGGAAAAGGAAGAAAATAGTAATAATCATGGTCCATGGAATGGATAACATTAATTAGTACGATATCACAAATGAATACTGCGTCACTGAGAATAGATTACAAGCTAGAAATTGCCATATTTTTTGATTCTAAGACGTATTTTTTTCACTAAAATTTTTTTTGTGAAAATGGTGCGCGTCCTATAATCCAAATGTATCTTAACAGAGGTGGAGAGGGATCCAAGGTGGCAGGGTCGCTGATGAAGGAAGCTTGCGGGGGTGGTTTCGGCAGGAGTGGAGTGATGCTGCGGACCCGGACTGGGAGAAGGGGGTGTTCAAAGGTGTCAGGCTGCAGTGGGCACCAGGCTTTCATAAAATGTTGTGAGTCCCCGCACTTCCCATTGTTTTCACTGCAGTGGACTTTGGAAAAATCACCACCAGAGGTGCTGCATTCACAGATTTCGATCTTGGTTCCCAAGATTTCGGCTCCCAAGATTTCAATCTGCGCATGCGCCGCCCCCGGAGAATGGGAAGTGCGGGGACTCCGCAGACATTTTTTGAAAATCTGGGATCCACCACAGTCTTGTGCCTACAAATACCCCCTCATCCCAGCATGGGGCCCGCAGCATCGCCCCACTCTTACAGCCTCCAGTTTCCTGCAGCAGGGACACTGCCTCCTGAGACCTGTCTCTATCGCAGCCGCACCCCGTGGTAAGCTTCTGTAATAGCAGACTATAAGACGCACCACCATTTTATTAAAAAAAAGTTTTCCTATTTTCCTCCCCAAAATTTGGGGTGCATCTTATGGTCCGATGCATCTTATAATCTGAAAAATAAGGTGTAAATAAACAAAATTAATAATAATAATAATAATAATAATAATAATAATAAAGGAGGTATTGAAGCTAAAACACTCAAATATAAATGTATAATAATTCTCGAGGTGATAAAGCTGTGAATATCATAATCTCTATTGAGACTTTTAGGTTAAAGGGTTTGAGAATCATAACTACTGTGGCTTTACGTTGATGGAGCTAGTTAATATGGTAAGATCTAAGTTATAATTGTATCACTATCAGGTACATACAATGTTTTTTTTTTTTCTTGCATTTTCTGTGGAAGTTAATTTTTGTTGTTTCTGTCAAGGTAAATATTCTTATACTGTTACATATATATGCTTTGCTACCATTTTGTGCTTTGCTACCATTTTGTGGAAACAATAAGTTTTTCCTTGTCGAATATTATGTCAGAAACAAAGCTTAAGCTAAGACGGTGCCAGCATCAGCCAACACCTACATCTGTTTCCTCTGAAGCATGTATCTCCAGTTCCAGGACAACGGCTGAACAAGACCACAACAAGAAGAGTTACAACGGCTGAACTTTACACGATGTCAACAACAGCCTGCTTGAATAAGACCTAACCAATCAGAGATGGAAGATGCTAGACATATACAGTTTGCCCACGCTTGCAGATGTTAGCAATACACAGTTAACCGTTTATCCACCCCCACCCTGATATCCTGTCTGCTATGTCTATATAATCTTGTATGCGGAAATAAAGAGAGACATTGCTGTGGTGGTTGCCTGTTAGTAGCCTCCTGAGCGTGCTCTAAAGTTTGAACCAGCTTGTTGTCTGACTCATTCTTTGAATGGTTGACCCATGCTCATAGCCTAAATTTGGAGTGACCGGAGGACGAGTGATTGACGAGACGACCCCGTCAATTGGCGCCCAACGTGGGGAGTGGCCAACGGCTCGCTGCCCGCCAGACCCGTCCAGGGACTCCCCGGTGGTGCCCACGGTGACTGACTTCGAGGACTGCAGCCTCCAGAACACGGTAAGTTGAGATCATATATCCTGTATATGTGTCCCACTTGCCTGTGTCTCAGTCACTGTGAGGTCCTATTGTGTTGTCTATTTGGGTCTGAGTGGGTGACCGGTCGAGTGGTGAGACCGTGAGCGATCCAGCGCCACGTCCCGAACCAGCACTGTCAGACCGAGTGACGTCGCGTGCCTGCGCGTACTCGTGTGCACCACTTCCTCCTCCGCCGGTCACTGAACCTCTGTCTCGTCTTAGATAGTTGCCTCCCGTGACAATTTGAAGGTGTCCAAATTTCTAGTATTTTGTAGAGAATTGTGGTAGGGGTGCGCATAATCAAATTCTTTTAGGGGACGAATTGAGGCAGGGCTCTTCGTCTGGGAAGTGACAAATTGAGGTGTGCTCTTTGTCTGATCCAAGTAAATGACAAATTGAGGAGTGCTCTTTGTCTAACACGGGAAGCCTCATTAGGAGAAGCCCCGGTGTCTGTGTAGAGTGTCACGGTAAACTGTGTTGTAAAGTCACCATTCACGGTTAGGGAAGGGACAGATTGAGGGGGAGGACTCTTTGTCTTGTCAGTATATCGAGGGGGACGGACTCTGTATTGACGGGTGGTGACCTACCAGTGAGACCGGTGGTCTGAGTCGCGACAGATCATTGCACTCTGTTAGCATCATGATGCGCATGTTTAAATCAGGAAAACCCACAAGTTAGAGGGTGGTGCTTTGGGAGTCGGTGAATTGGTTGAGTCACGGGCAGGCAAGAAGGCTGTTAAAAATGTGAGGAGTTTGTATAAGATGATGGGTCTGCCCAGTACAGGGAGACTCCAGCCTTCAGTGTGAAAAGATTATGTAGGTCAGAAGAAAGGAAAGTTAAGTGATGAGGGACTCCTGCATCAAGCGCAAGCACATCTTAGAGTAGCAAATGATTTGAAGGTTGAGGGCTGGAAAGAGGTAGATGGTGCAGGAGGTTCGGAAGATGCTGAGCCTTTGTTTGGATATGTGAAATGCTCAGAATGTGATCTTGTTGATGTAACTAAAATGGCAGTCAGACCCCTTATGCCTGTTACTGTGCCCAGTGCGCCCCAGCCACCGCCCTATAATGGCGCCGATTCCAGAGTCCCAAGAGGATGGGTGTGTCAAGTATGCTGTGAACAAAACCCGCCCTGGGCGGAGTCCTGTCGTGTTTGTGGGGCTCCCAACCCCTGGCCCCCACCGGGAAATGCCCCTCCCACTTCCTCTGGCGGCCATCTTAGCACACCCGGAAACGGCCAACACCCCACTTCCTCTGGCGGCCATCTTGGCACACCCGGAAGCTCCCAGCCAGGCATGTATCCCTTGTTAACGCCATCTGGGCCTATTACCAGCCATCTGCCCATCCAGCAAGGGTTCTAGTACCTGCATCGGAGACTCCGACTGTACACGCCTCAGACCCAAGTGCGGGACCAGGGGTAGCTCCGTTATTTCCCGTAACACATCCCAATCCACTGATAGCCGAGATGCACAATTCAGCGGCTTTCCAAACTATGTTGAGAAGCATCCGCAGTGCTGTGGGTCCCGAGCAGGAGGACCAAGGAGCAGGAGAAGAATGGGCCCCTAGCCCCGGCCCACTTCCACCACCAGGCCCTCCTCCCCGTCCTGCCTCCTCCTCGGCTCCGGCCGCACCTCCCACCGCTCCTCCGCTCTCATCTCCCCCGGCACACACACGTGTTGCCCCCAAGGGCCCACTCCACCCCATTTACTCAAGCCGAGACCCCATCCCTGTCTCATGGCCAGTCTGTAAGATTCACAGAAACGCCAGTCAGACCTCCGGTTTTTACTACACCCGAGGACTGGGACCTTTGTCACTCACAAGTATATGAGGATCAGAATGGGTGTCCAGTCACTTTGTCGATAGGGTACGGGGATATCCTAACACATCATGTGGGCGCCATAGTCAGTCCAGCCAACTCCAATTGCTCAAACCAGGGGGGTCTTGCCCTACAAATAGCCCGAGCCGGTGGCCCAATCGTTACTGCAGAGTGCATAGCTCACCTACGCACTCATGGTCCCCTATCACCTGGACAGACTCTAACCACCCATGCAGGGGACCTCCCCGCTGATGTCATCATCCATGCAGTAGGTCCAGTCTATGATCCTCTGAACCCGGATAAGTCACGGGCCATACTTAGATCCACCATTCACTCAGTTCTCCACCACGCTGGTATGCTAAGGATGGGAGATATGGTCAGGCGCACCCTGTCAATACCACTCATATCCTCAGGTGCTTTTGGATATCCTCCTGGTCCCTGCATGCAGGAGCATGTCTCCTCTCTGAAAGATGGGTTACGCACCATAGATCATGAGCTAGATTCTGTCAGAATCGTCTGTATGCGGAGCCCAGCAGTTCACAAAGCCATGCCTCTGGCTGTCCAACAACTGACCTCAATTATGCCGAACCTTCCACAAGGGCCCGTTCAAAGCAACCCCCCTCCACCACCACCATTAGCCTCACCTCAGGCCCGGACACCAGAAGCCCCGACCCGTACTGTCCCTGGCCCATTGGGAGAAATTAAGTATCAGCCTTTTACTCCAACACAAGTTGACGTTCTAGTCTCCAAACTCCCAGACCCTGACAAGTACCCAATGCAGTACCAACGTAGCCTAGAGACAACTCGGTCTATCTATGGAGCCACCCGGGCAGACCTGGCCGGAATTACATCAGTTAAGACGGTAGAGTCCTTCTTACCCACAATTGAGAAAGCACTGGATTCCTCCAAGGCTGGGTCACTCAATTCATATGAATCAGGACTTGAATATATTAAGCAGCTCAAAGCTTGGGCACAAGACAGACTGTCTGACCAAACCGGGTCTGTGCAGGATGTCCAACAGGAACCAGAAGACTCAGTAGAGAAGTACGCAGCCCGGCTCCGCATGCATTTTGAGGATCTAGGCTATAGTCCTCACATAAAGACGCAGGCCAAACTCTTGGTGGAGGCTATGGTCAAAGGTCTACAGGATAAGCTGAAAGAAGAGGTCCTCAACAAACGACCAGAGATCTGGTCCTCATCATATGATGATGCCATAACTGTTATCAAGGCATTCCACAAAGCTTTACAGAAGCAAAAAAAGAAGCTACAGCCCGAGAACAGGATGCAAAAGCTAAAAAGAAGGCTACTTCCACCCCCACCATGGTCTACCAAGGTCAGGAAAATGCACCACCCATCAACAACCAACCAGGGATAAAGTGGGTGATGGTCAGAGGTAGTGGAGCCGATTCTCCACCCCCACCAAGAAGACAAGAACATGGACGCGACAGAAGATCCAACTAACGCGACAGAAGACCAACTCGTGACCCCGAAGGACGTGTATTGTGCTGGGAGTGTGGCAGCCCAGATCATGTTCTTAGAGACTGTCCACGCCGCGGGAATCATAGGAATGGCCCCAGCCCTAGGGACAGCTATGACAACAGACGTCAAGATTATAATGAGAGGCCGCCCCACACTACTGACGGGAAGGCCAACCAGTGTCCACCTTCCCAGCTGCCCATCCATCTTCAGCCTGTGGAACAGTCACTCTACAGGTGGACCATCAACCTTTAAAGTTCTTAGTGCACCTTGGGGCGGCCACTTCTGTCATCTCTTCTACACAACTTCCTTCATCAGTATCTCTGTCCTCTAAAACTCTTACCTGTGTTGGAGTTGAAGGTCAGAGGACCACCTTCACTGGAGTCTGCAGGACCCTTCACTGGAGTACTGACTGAATTCTTGGTCTCTGAAACCTGCCCTGTTAATCTACTTGGAGCTGACTTGTTGGAAAGGATGAAAGCTACAATCACCTTTGGAGAACAAGGTATGGAACTCTATCTACAAGACCCCAACTCACAGCAAGGGGCGGAAGACAGATGCGTTCTAAAGGCCTTTCCCCTGATGATGATGACCATATCACCTCCCCTCTGGATTTCACCTGAAGCCTTTGATCCCTTCCTGGACACTTCCCGGTACCCAGACTCCCTGTGGTCTAATGGTCCTGAAGATGTAGGACTACTACGAGTACCACCAGTCAAGGTACATCTAAAGCCTGGCCATCAATACCCACGTTTACCTCAATATCCTCTAAAAGCAGCACAAGAATACAGCTTGGGTGCACAAATTTCTTCTCTTCTGAAGTCTGGGGTCCTGATAAGATGTGTGTCACCCTGCAACACACCCCTGTTCCCAGTCAAGAAAAAGACAGCTCCAGGAGAACCTCCAAAGTACCGGCTGGTACAGGATCTAAGAGCAGTCAATGCAGCAACTATTCTGGAAACACCTGTGGTGCCAAATCCTAACACCCTGTTGTCTCAGGTGCCAGTCTCTGCTACAATGTTCACTGTCATTGATTTGGCAAATGCTTTCTTCAGTGTGCCCTTACACGAAGATTCTTGGTTCCTTTTCGCTTTTACCTTCCAGGGGTCACAGCTTGCATGGACCAGAACCCCTCAAGGAGCCCAGAACTCGCCTAACCAGTTTACACAGGCTACGAAATCGGTCCTGGAACCTTGTATTCAAGAAAATCCACAGGTCACCCTTCTACAGTATGTGGATGACCTCCTGTTATGTGGAACTCGTGATAATATGGAAGAAGCGTCCATATCTCTCCTGATGTTCCTCCATTCAGCTAACTGCAAAGTCTCCAAGAAGAAAGTACAGTGGTGCCAGGTGAAAGTTGTCTTCTTGGGACACTGCATCTCGCCAGGTGCCAGACATCTCACAGAGGAGAGGAAGCAGGCTATCCGAGAGATAGGCTACCCAGAGACTTACATTGCCATGCAGACCTTTCTTGGACTGATTACCCACTGCAGACAGTGGATCCCTGAGGTCTCCAGACTTATGCAACCTTTGTATGACTGTCTCAAAAATGGCAGCCCAGACTGGCAAAATGCCCCGGATCCAGATGTCTATGAACAACAGAAAAAGTGCTTCTACCAACTGAAGGAAAGTGTCATCTCTGCTCCTGCCTTAGGCATCCCGGATTACACTCAACCCTTCCACCTCTTCGTGTCTGAATCCGGGGGACACGCTTCAGGAGTTTTAGCTCAACGCCGTGATGACAAGTACCAGCCTCTAGGCTATTACTCAGCCCGTTTGGACCCTGTGGCTCGCATGTCTCCTACGTGCCTCAAGGCGGTCCATGCTGCTCATATTCTTCTGGACAAGTCTGCTGACGTCGTCCTTGGACATCACTTGATTGTTCAAGCGGGCCATGATCTCTCGGTAGTACTGCAGCAAACCTCACCCAGACATCTCTCACAGCAAAGGCACCTCCGTCTTCAATGCTCACTTCTGCTCCCGTCAAATATTACCTTCAAAAGATGCACCACTATTAATCCTGCCACTTTGCTTCCACCTTCTGAGGGGGGAGAAGGAGAGCTACCTCCACTGGACATCACAACTGTTTAGAGGTTCTCCAGTTAGAAACCTCGACACCAGAAAATATGGTGTCTCATCCACTTCCAGACCCTGCTCTGCATCTATGGACGGATGGTTCCCGTTTCGCGGATACTCAAGGCAAGTTTCACACAGGATACGCTGTTACCACAGAGACAGAGGTCCTCATGGCTGAAGCCCTACCACCTCGCATGTCAGCACAAGAAGCTGAACTTGTGGCCTTGATAGAAGCCTGTCATTTGGCGACAGGAACAACAGTCAATGTCTACATAGACTCAAGATATGCACATGGTATTTCCAATGACTTTGGATTCCTGTGGAAAACTAGAGGATTCATCACTGCTGCGGGAACACCAGTAAAACACGCTGTATGGATCAAGATGTTGATGAAGGCCCTGGAAGAACCCTCTCAGATTGCTGTTGTCAAAGTCAAAGCTCATGGAAAAGTGAATTCAAGAGAAGCCAGAGGAAATCACCTGGCAGATCAAGCTGCCAAAGCTGCAGCAATGAAGAATGTGTCACCAAAGTGGCAGGAGAAGATGGAAGAATCAGAAAAAACCCTACAACCAGTGGTGATGGCTTACCTTACCAGAGCAAAGGCCAAGGAACAGGCTGATCAGGCCCACAGGGCAAAGAAAAAGAAACAAACGATTGAAGCTGATGAAATAGAACATTTGGATCAGACCATCTTGCAACAGCTCCCAAGGACGCCAGAGGGAAAGCTGTGGGAAGAGCAACGGAAGACCCCTATTGAGGAAGTGAAACAATGGAAGGCAGCGGGAGCCATAGGATCTGGTCCATATCCTCCACTCTATAAGGTCAACGGAAGACCCTGCCTGCCCCAACGCATGTACCCAGCTGTGGCTGCGTGGGCTCATGGACCCACTCATAGAGGAAAGAATCAAGCCATAGCCTGCATTCAGAAACTGTATTATGCACCTGGGATTTCCTCTGCAGTAGCTGCCTACTCAAGATCCTGCGCTGTCTGCGCTATCTGCAATCCAACCGCCACTGAGCAAGTCCCTCTTCAACACTTGGCCAAAGCAGATTACCCTTGGCAGAGGATACAAGTGGACCATATCCAGATGCCCAAAGCTGGAAAATATGAATATGTCCTTGTGGCTGTAGACATGTTCTCTGCCTGGCCAGAAGCCTACCCAGTCACCAACATGACTGCAAAAACTACAGCCAAGAAGCTGATCACTGAGATTGCCTGCAGGTTTGGGATACCTGAAGTTGTGGAATCAGATCAAGGCCCAGCCTTCACTGCAAGTGTCTACAGGGAGCTGTGGAACATGCTAGGAACAGTCTTGGGACTACACACCCCATACCATCCAGCAAGCTCAGGCAAAGTGGAGAGAATGAACTCCACAATCAAAACCCAACTTCTGAAAATGACCCAAGACCACCCCCTCCCCTGGCCTGACCTCTTACCCATAGTGCTGTATCACATTAGGCACACTCCCCAGGCCAAACATGGGTTGACTCCTCATGAGATTCTGTTTGGGGCCCCTCCCAAGATAAGAGACATCATTCCCCAGGAACTATCTGAAACTAATGATAAAGTAGTAAAATTTGTAATTGCTTTGTCTAAAAAATTGTCTAACACCCACTCTACAGTGTCTGCTTCTCTCCCAGAATCCACAGGTAACACGGTGCACAACTTCTCGACTGGTGACCGGGTGTATGTGAAAAAGTTTGTGAGGAAAGACTGCCTCCAACCCAGATTCGAGGGTCCCTACACCGTGATTCTAACTACCCCAACAGCCCTGAAGCTTGAGGGCAAGAGCATCTGGATCCACGCCTCGCACTGTAAAAGAGACAAGACTGGTCAACAACCATGAGGCTGTTGATATATATCCTTTCTGCAGCTTTGCTTGCTCCTACTGTTTATGGGTGGTGCTTCACTCTCTGGGTCGATATGGATAACCCAGTCAACACCTGGAACTTTATAAATAACCAAGTTATAAGAGGTTCCCTTGGTTGTCCAAACAATCATTATATGTGTCCAACTAGGCCAGGGAATGATAACTGTTATTCCTGGTCAGATGCGGGATGGAACTCAGGGACAGACTGGGGGTACAAGCCCAAAGAGGCCATGGAAAGTAAAGATAAGAATGGCAAGCCTTTGAAAACTAGATTAACACTTATCTCTGTGGGAAACATAAAGCTAGACCATACACAAGGGGTAGTGGCCTGTAATGGGAAATTGGTGTTAAAACTGGAGAACCCCCAGCCTGCAGATTTGGGAAAATATGTTTTAAGCATATATCCTTCTGAGAATGAATATAAATATGGGCACTTATGTTTGAAGGATGTAAAAACCAGACCCACTCCAGCCCCTGACAAATTACAACAATTGGTTGATGAAGTAATCCCAATCCCAGGGCTCAAATGGGAAGATGTCTTTTCTACTGTGGTTCAAGTCAGTCCCCGTAAAAATCTCTGGATTGAATGGGTCAGATATAATGTTAAAGTTCAAAACATATCAGTAGGATGTGTAGCCTGTGCTGCTCCAAACGCTCACCTGTATACTCATGCTTTCCCGGCTGACCACAACACAACCCTCTGTCTGCTTAGACTCTTGAAGGGATCCAATGATAGTGCTTGCCCTGCTTACATTCCTCTTGTCAAGGAAAAGTGTAAAGCTAGGACCCCAGGTAATGTTATTGTTACTCCTGACAATTATACTTGCTACTCCCCCGACAACTCCAAAGGCCCTTCTCTGGGTATCTTTAAGGATGATTTCTGTCAGAACAACGAGACTCTAGAAGCAGCCCTACTGACTAACCATTCCAGATATATGTATGACACATATTGGCTCTGTGGGGATGGGCGACTTAGGTCCAAACTCCCCATGATTTGGACTGGGCAATGCACCTTGGTAAAATTAGCAATGCAATTCAGAATCATGCCTTGGGACGACCCTAGTAGTCACAACCCTGAAATGTCCACCCCATTAACATCCAGAAGTAAAAGGAGTATAGATCAATAACATCTCGGTTATACTGAGGATCCCAAAGTCTATATAGACTCCATAGGAGTTCCAAGGGGGGTCCCAGACGAATACAAAGCCCAAAATCAGATTCTGGCAGGTTTCCGCTCTATTATCCCAACTATACAAGTCAATTACAATGTGGACTGGATAAACTATATATACTACACCAAGCAAAGATTCATCAATTTTAGTCGAGATGCCTTCCAGGGCATAGTTGAGGAACTGGGCCCCAACACGAGAATGACTCTCCAAAATAGACTGGCCATTGATATGATCCTAGCTGAAAAAGGTGGGGTCTGTGGGATGATAGGAGAAGAATGTTGTACTTATATCCCTCAAAACTCTGGAGACAATGGAAAAACTATGATGGCCCTTACAAAAATTAAACAGCTGGCTCGGGAGGTGAAAGAGAATGCAGGAGTCGACACCTCTTTCTTCTCAGGATGGTTGGGAGGTCTCAAAGGATTTTTCCAACAAGCCTGTTTGGTGGTAGCAGGGCTTCTGGTCATAGGATTAATAATTCTATGTTGTGTGGTACCAATATACAGGAAAGCTGTAACCAATGCAACTGACCCCTCAGGTACTTTCCTCTATCAAGAAGATATGTATATGAACGAAGGGGATATGGAAAAGTATACCCCGCCGGACAAACTTGGCAAAACCCTCTATGATGAAATACAAACAAGGGAATTAGTTTAGGGACAGATGGGAGAACTCCATGTGTATGTTAGAGTAGGGCCCTGAGCGTGTGGGGGCATTCCATAAGGGAATGATCCCTAAGACGACTGGGTGAAGAAATCCACCTTCCCTTCTCCCCACACATGGACAGTCTCAAAGGTCACCACTCCAAGGGAAAACTTAGTGTTTAGGGGGGATTGTCAAGGTAAATATTCTTATACTGTTACATATATATGCTTTGCTACCATTTTGTGCTTTGCTACCATTTTGTGGAAACAATAAGTTTTTCCTTGTCGAATATTATGTCAGAAACAAAGCTTAAGCTAAGACGGTGCCAGCATCAGCCAACACCTACACCTGTTTCCTCTGAAGCATGTATCTCCAGTTCCAGGACAACGGCTGAACAAGACCACAACAAGAAGAGTTACAACGGCTGAACTTTACACGATGTCAACAACAGCCTGCTTGAATAAGACCTAACCAATCAGAGATGGAAGATGCTAGACATATACAGTTTGCCCACGCTTGCAGATGTTAGCAATACACAGTTAACCGTTTATCCACCCCCACCCTGATATCCTGTCTGCTATGTCTATATAATCTTGTATGCGGAAATAAAGAGAGACATTGCTGTGGTGGTTGCCTGTTAGTAGCCTCCTGAGCGTGCTCTAAAGTTTGAACCAGCTTGTTGTCTGACTCATTCTTTGAATGGTTGACCCATGCTCATAGCCTAAATTTGGAGTGACCGGAGGACGAGTGATTGACGAGACGACCCCGTCATTTCGATTCACTTTTTTTGGTGTTTATGACGTGGGTTGAATAATTTTATATTTTAATAAATATAAAAGAACATTTTCCCCAAAAATTATAGTTTGTTTGTGTAACTCTTTTTTCAGTTGCGTTTTCATGTCTGTCTTAAAGCAGTGGGATCCTCTTTAACCTTCCCCATGTTTCCCTGCTTTGTTTAGTGTTCGTCATATGGTACTCGTTGAAACCATCACTACAGATGTTTCCAGCTCACACTAAAGATGTTGCATGTGCTGCTTTATCACATTTTGAACAAACTTTTGTGCTGGGTCATCAATTTTCCTTATTCTCCATGGCTCCTCCATGGCTTTTAGTTTTTTTTAACTTTAATATAAAAGGTCTCACCATCTTTTTTTCTGTTTTAAATGCCTTTTTTCTGTTTTAAATGTCATTTTTTGATTATATACACCCACAAATTTCACTTTGCTGCTGCATGTTCATTTTCTGTTGTGAACCTACATTTAGCAACTTCGCAACTTAGCATTTTCAGCTTCCATAAATTACATTTCAGTTTGGTTGAATTAGGAGAATTGTATATACAGGTGCTTCTCACAAAATTAGAATATCATCAAAAGTTAATTTATTTCAGTTCTTCAATACAAAAAGTGAAACTCATATATTATATAGAGTTATTACAAACAGAGTGATCTATTTTATGTGATATTTATGTTAATGTTGATGATTATAGCTTCGGCTACTTTCACACATCCGTTTTGCGCCTGACGGCGCATTCCAGCATCGTACCGGAACGCTGTATCCGGCAAATATTGTGAAAACCGGATGAGACGGATCCGGTTTTTCGCCGGATGCGTTTCGCACATCCGACCAATCTGTTTTATCCGTTTCATCCGTTTTTTTATCCGTTTTTCGACGGATCCGGTTTCTTAAAAACACCCCTTTGTGGCCTTCCAAACATGATTGGCTACTGTAATCCTATATATACACTGTTCCTACAGCCCATCTTTGACAGGTTGTAGAGGAGCAAGTGCAGGTTGGAGAGAAGAGCAAGTGACTGGCGAAGATGAATGTTATTATTGGAAATATTTTAAAGAATTTGGTGGATTTTTACCCAAAGTACGTATTTTACCTTTTTTCCAAAATTGGGCACCTTGTTGGGGATTACCTAACAAGGTACACAATTTTGGGAAAAAGGTGAAATACTTTGGATGCTACACAACCCGGGACACAACTTTGGCAAAAAGGTTAAAGTTATGTACCTTTTACCCAAAGTTATGTATGTGTTTTTTACCTTTTACCCAAAGAGATGTAGGTGTTTTTTACCTTTTACCCAAAGTTATGTAGGTGTTTTAGTGTACCCAAAAATTTAAAACTTTGTTCACAACCTTATTTTTTACTTTACATCTTAGAAATAAACGACAGACAACAATTTTAATCAACCAATGTAACTTTTATTAAAAAAATAATTTTAATATAATGTTTGTAAATTTGTAATTGTGTAATAAACTTTTTCTGGTTTGAAAAAATAATTTCTTTATTTGTCAACAAATTCATAAATATGTATAGTGTGGGGTGGAAATACTGCTGGAGGCGCTGAGGGACACTTCAACATTGGGAGTGTGGAGAACGGACTGGGATGGTGGTGGGGAAGGAACTGCAAGAGGTGAAGGGGTGGAAAACGTAAGAGAATGGGTGGACAAGTTGGAGGCAGAACAGGTGATGGGTGGTGGAGAGGAGGGTGGGGCAGGCACTGGAAGAGCAGGTGATATGGTTGGGAATTGGAATGGGGAAGGAGGTTGGTAAGAGGCAGGAGTGTAGTACGGGGCAGGTTGCTGGTACTGGGGAGATTGCTGGTACTGAGGAGGTGACTGGAGTTGGGGAGGTGGCTGGAACTGGGGAGGTGGCTGGTACTGGGGAGGTTGTTGGAACTGTGGTGGTTGCTGTAACTGGGAGGTGGCTGGTATTGAATAGGAGGGGGAGGAGGGACGGTGGCTGGAGGGGGGCAGGTGGAGGAATGACTGGGGTGGGTGGAGGAGGTTGGGAGGTAGCCTGCACTAGAGCAGCGGGGCAAGTATGCATTATATACATCTGCTGGTCAGTAGATAACGTATCCATGCGCTCGGCTACAGACCTGAAATAGCTGTGATTTGGAGAAGTTCTTGCTTCTGAATGCATGGTTTGCAGAAGTGTCTTCACCTCCAAAATGTTGGTGTTTATCTGATTAATGCCTGCGGCAATTTGTTCAGATAATACTTTTAGATAGTTCTGGAAAGATGCATTCAAATGCAAGAACTCGGGCACATAGCTCCTTTCCTGACCCCTCTGCCGCTGCCGCCCAGTAGCCGCAGGTGTACTAGAGGTGGCAGTGGCAGAACAGTGGGGTAAAGGGAATGCTATCTCCTCACCAGCAGATTAATGTAATGCAGGCAGCGACGATGCTCCTGTGCTGGTGGAGGGGACAGAGGGCTCACGTGTCAGGGAAAGCTGGGTAGGTGCAAATGGGCCGGGGCGGTCGAAGTGTTCCTCGGTGCCGGTCTCCTGAGGGATCGCCCCAGAAGGGTCCAACTCTGCGGGCGCCCGAGTGCTGGTCACTGTGCTGTGGAATAAAGAGAAAAAAATGCAATTAATATAGAGATATGGAATGGCCCTGGCTGAAAAAAAATGTAGTTAGGCATGTTAACATTTCCTTTTGAATATTTACCTTCTGGTGACCATTGCTGCCTGCAGGAATGCCAGGGCTCTTGCATATTTGTATTTGCTCCGGCGTCCTGCAGATCCACTCGGGGCCCGCATCTCTTTGTTGAACTCCTTCTTGAAGCGACCGCCACCGCTTCACAATTCTCTCCCCTGAAACGAGAAAGCACAAATTGGTTAGTATACAACATCAGTGTTTCCCAAACTACAGTCCTCATGGCCCCCACGGGTCATGTTTTCAGGATTTCCATAGTGTTGCACAAAAGGAAATCCTGAAAACACAAGAACTGGAGTTTGGGAAGCACTGCTTTACATTCAGCAACCTGAACTGTATATACTTACGGTGTTCAGTCTGGGCCCGAACTTCGAGGTCCTCCCAGCGGTCCACCAGCAGCGAACAGACTTCCTCCCAGAGCCATAGGGTCACGATAAGATCAGCATGGCGGTGGTCCCCCATGTTCCACAGCGGCTCCCTTTCTCGGACCAGATCGATGAGGAGGTCTACATCTAACCCCTCCTCCTCACCTTAGTCGGGAGCACACTGTGAAGCCTGTTAAAGAAAAAGAAAAAAAAAAGTACATTAGCCTCCACACTACCAAGTTTAAAAAAAAAAAATGTATATACTTACACGATGGTGACCGCCGAGTCTCTCATGCCGACGACTCTGGAAGGCTCTGCGAGGACCTCTTGCATGAGCACCAGATTCGGGAGACTAAAAAAAAAAAATTGGGATTTAGGCAAATGTGTTGTGAGCTGTGTGATGTCTGTACTAAATGGTTTTCTATGTGTTTTGTGTAGTGTGATGTTGTGTTTCTGCGATTGATGCAGGATACTTACGGATTGTGAGCCCACTCCAGGTATCAGTCCACCCCGTCCTTTTTCTTCTGGGAGCTCCTCTTCAGCTTGTGATTCCTGTAATTAAAAATAGACAATGAATAGATATATCCCACAGATGGATTGTGAATAGTGTTGAGCGATACTGCTCGATATCTAAAAATATCGGATCGGAATGGTATCGCCGATATCACTAAATATCGTCGATATCCGATTCCGATACAGGAAGTCCAATGTAAGTCTATGGGAACCAAATATCGACATTAAAAAAAACCATTCTTGCCTTGTTGGTTAATTGTACATGAAGGAAAACAACAAAGACTAATGTAGAATGTATTGGGGGAGGTTGAGGAGACAATAAAGGCATACATATTTAACCCAATGCATTGGAATAGCATTAATATATTTTTTTTTGGAAATACGTTTGGATTGACTAACAAATTGACAATGTTGTTAACCTTTTTTCTATTTTGGCAAATATGTATGTTTCACAACTTCCATGCTCTTCACCTTTTTAACTTTTGCCAGTGCCACACTTTCTCCTTCATAATCTTCAGCAGCAGCATCATCTTTCTCATCAAATTATTCTTCATCTTCACCTTCTTAATCTTCTTCTTAAACTTCTTGCTATTCATGTTTTTGTTTACATTACTCATATTGTTATTATTAAACTAATTAATCTTCTTCATATTCAAATTCTTCATCTTCTTCCTCTTCATCTTCTTCATCATATTCTTATTTGTGACAGAGATTCCTGTACTTGTAATCTGTAAAAGTATGAATTGTTCATTGTTCCGTTCTTGCTGTCACAAAAGATTTAAATTACAACAGTATTTGTCCGTGTTCAGTTTAGCCTGCAGCAGCAGCAGGCATTTTCCAGGGGCACCACGAGGAGGAACGGACTCACCCCCATACACTGCTTAGTCTTTTTCTGCTTAGAATTTAGAGCATATATTTTGCTCTTCATTTTGGTCTTATACTTCATGTTCTTCTGCTTTTTGATCTTTTGCTTATTGTTCTTCTGTCTCTTGTTCTGTATCTTGTAGTTTGTCTTAACCTTCTTTGTCCTGTTGGTGATCTTCTTCTGGGTAATCTTTTATTTTTTCTTTGTGATGGTGTTCAGGCTGGTTGGCTTCATGCTCGTCGTCCTTGTTGTCGTCATCTTCTTCTGGGTGGTCTTTAAGGTCGTCTAATTTCCGAGAAACAGCTGACGTTACTGGAACCCTGACGGGTATCAGATGGAGCAAGAGACAATGGAAGTAACGAGGACCAGCTGACTGTGCTGGACCCCGGACGGGTAGCAGAAGGAAAAGAGGCAATGTCACAACCGAGTACCAGCTGACGTTACTGTGACACGGTTACTAAGCAGGAGGTACCTGTGCTCCAAAGCAATACCAAGGACCAGCAGACGTTGCTGGAACTCGGATACGGAGATGGAGGCACCTAGGCCAAAGGCACTGGGGAGAACCACTTGACGGTACTGGACCCCGGACGGGTAGCAGAAGGAAAAGAGGCAATGTCACAACCGAGTACCAGCTGACGTTACTGTGACACGGTTACTAAGCAGGAGGTACCTGTGCTCCAAAGCACTACCAAGGACCAGCAGACGTTGCTGGAACTCGGATACGGAGATGGAGGCACCTAGGCCAAAGGCACTGGGGAGAACCACTTGACGGTACTGGACCCCGGACGGGTAGCAGAAGGAAAAGAGGCAATGTCACAACCGAGTACCAGCTGACGTTACTGTGACACGGTTACTAAGCAGGAGGTACCTGTGCTCCAAAGCACTACCAAGGACCAGCAGACGTTGCTGGAACTCGATACGGAGATGGAGGCACCTAGGCCAAAGGCACTGGGAGAATCACTTGACGGTACTGGACCCCGGACGGGTAGAAGAACGCACCCATGAAAATGTAAGTTGACAGGACGCAAGCCGTCCGCAGTTACCGAATCACACAGTCCTACAGTGGGTGCTTATCCTATTGTCACAATGGAAACCGCCTTTATTTACATATCCCACAGCACACATAGGAATCACCTAAACTGCAGGCACCATAGAGTCGGCTAACCCGAATGCAACACGACAGCACAACTTATTGGAGGATAATTGACGTTCACACTGCCAGGAAACAGCTGTCGTGCTGTAACCAGGCTGGCCAGGAGTCAGTACCCCTGCCAATTACTTACGAGCAACAAATGGCAGTGTTGTAGCCCAGGGAGTAGAGTTCAGGTGGTAGAAAGATGAACATAACAGGAGACATGGAAAACGTTGCCAAACAGTTATTTAATCTGAAAACGGACAGGCAAATTCAGGTGAGATCCATGCCTTGTTCATTTTCAGAAAAGTAAGCCGGTCTACATTCTCTGAGGATAGTCGCATGCGACGGTCTGTTACTACACCACCTGCAGCACTAAAGACATGCTCAGATAATACACTGGCAGCAGGGCAAGCCAGCACCTCCAATGCATACTGGCTAAGCTCTGGCCATGTATCCAACTTAGAGACCCAAAATTTGAAAGGGGAAGATGCATCTGGGAGTACACTTAGAGGGAAAGCCAAGTAGTCTGTCACCATCTTACGGAAACGTTTCTTCCTGGTGACTGGAGCCGTCTCGGATGGTGTAGACCTTGCTGGCGCTGTCACAAAACTTTGCCACATTTGTAACATACAGTTCTTGCCCTGTGCAGAGGCGCTGCTTCTGCTCCCTCTTGTTGTAGAGGTGTCTACACTGCCTCGACGCACAGAGCTGCTTTGTAAAGCAGTAGCAGCAGCAGCAGCTCTCTCGGCTGGAATGTACAACAGTATGGATTGCACCAGTGTGTCTTGGTACTCCTGCATTTTACGGTCCCGGTTCACCGGTGTGATGAGGGTTTGTAAGTTGTCCCGGTAGCGAGGGTCTAGGAGGGTGTACACCCAATAATCTGACGTGCTGAGAATGTGGGCGATGCGGCGGTCGTTTCTCAGGCACTGAAGCATGAAATCAACCATGTGCTGCAGACTCCCAACTGGCCAACAAAGGCTGTCCTCTGGAAGAGGCGTCATCTCTGTCTCCTCTGCATCACCCCACCCTCGCTCTACATACTGACTACAGCGTTGTGTACCTCCCTCTGTAGGGATTTCTTCCTCCTCCATTGACTCCTCCTCCTCCTCATCCTCCTCACAAAGTGAGCCCTGCCCAGCCCTTTGTGAGGAACCACGTTGCGCTGACTGTCCTGAAGGTAATTTAATTTGTGACTCCTCATCCTCCACCTCTTCCAAAACCTCTTCCTTTAGTGCTTTCAGTGATTTCTGAAGCAGGCAGATAAGGGGGACAGTCATGCTGACTAGTGCATCATCTGCACTCGCCATCCGCGTTGAGACATCAAACGCAACCAAAACGTCGCAGATGTCCTTCATAGAGGCCCACTCAGTAGTGGTGAAGTGTGAACGGCGCAAATTGCGAGTTGATTGCGCCTGTTGCAGCTGATACTCCATTACTGCTGGCTGCTGCTCACACAACCGCTCCAACATATGTAACGTGGAATTCCACCTGGTGGGTACGTCACATATGATGCGATGTTCAGGAAGGCGAAATCTGACTTGCAGAGCTGCAATGCGCGATCTGGCCATGCTGGAACGTCGCAAGTGAGCGCACTCTAGGCGGACCTTGTGCAGCAGTGCATCAAGATCCGGATAGTCCCTCAAAAAACTCTGCACGACCAAGTTGAGCACATGTGCCAGACATGGTATGTGAGTGAGGTTGCCAAGGCCCAGAGCTGCCACCAGATTTCGGCCATTGTCACACACTACCAAGCCTGGCTGGAGATTAGCTGACAAAAACCACACGTCGCTCTCCTGCTTGATGGCATCCCAGAGCTCCTGCGCTGTGTGGCTTCGATTCCCCATGGGAATTCATTTCAGGACGGCCTGTTGACGTTTGGCCACGGCTGTGCTCATATCGGTCGCAACAGGTAAGCGTTCATGGGTCCATGTGGAGGTAAACCGTGACGGCTCGTGCAGCGATGATTCTGAGGAACTGGAGTAGGAGGAGGAATCAATGTGCACAGACTGGATTCCTGCAATCCTTGGAGTTGGCAGAACACGTACAGCGCCACTGGCAAGATCTGTACCCGGCTCCACAACATTGACCCAATGGGCAGTGAGGGAAAGGTATCGTCCCTGGCCATGGGTACTGGTCCACGCATCGGTGGTCAGGTGGACCCTGCTACTGACGGCGTTTAGTAGCGCATGTTTAATGTTTCCCTCGACATGTTTTTGCAGAGCAGGGACAGCTTGCCTGCTGAAATAAAATCGGCTTGGCACATTATATTGTGGGACTGCCAATGCCATAAAGTTCCTGAAACTGTCAGTCTCCACCAGCCTGAATGACAGCATTTCAAGGGACAGGAGTTTTGCAAGGCCAGCATTCAGAGCCTGTGCTCGTGGATGGTTTGCCGAGTATGGCCGTCTTTTATCCCATGCCTGTGTTACCGATGGCTGTTTTTTGTTCTGGGAGTGTGACGATGACTGTGAACTTGCTGCAGTGGGTGGAATAACAGTTTGTCTATGGACAACAGTGACCGAGGTTCTTCCATGGAGATCCTGTGAGGAAGCCGAACCAGGTGTGTGAGAGCTGGAGGTAGAGGCTCGAACATGACCTAAAGATGTAGGTGCTGCTGTAGGTTGGCCTACATCTCCAGTGTGTCTTTGTAACTCAGCTACGTGCTTTGTCCGTACATGTTTCCACATATTTGTGGTATTCAGGTTACTGATATTTTTACCTCTTTTAACTTTTTGCTTACACAGCTTGCATTGAACATAGCAAATATCATCTACAAGTCTGTCAAAAAAGGACCACGCAGTGCAAGTCATGGGAGCGCCAATTTTGACATTTCTAAGAGAACTGCTCCCAACAGGTGCCAAACTGGAGGCTACAGGCAAGCGAGTCTGCAGCCTACCTCTCCCTCCTCTACGGTACGTTGGGACAATCTCTTCCTCAGAGCTGCTCCCACCACCTTCCTGTTGCTCGCGCCATGTTGGGTCTCGGACTTCATCATCTCCACTACCCTCTTCCAACACCTGCTGCTGTTGGATGGTCTGGGCAGCACCATGCTCCACAAAACCTGGCACCTGAGTCTCATCATCATCATAAGATGCGTTCTGCGGTGTGCTGTCCATCGGCACTGGCTCACCCACCTCTTCAGATTGAGAGAGACACAGCTGTTGCGCATCACTGCATACTCCCTCTTCTTCAAATTGCAGAATGCTGCTTGCCTGTGCCCGTGTTTGCGAGCCAACAGATTCTGAGAACAGAAGCAGAGACTCAGCTGGCTCCTGTACAGAACTCTCTGGGCAATTTGACAGGCGGTGAACAGACAGATGGTTGCTCAACAGTGTTGTGTTCCTGAGAGGAGGTGGAAGGAATTGAAGTCGATGCATTGGCTGCCATCCAACCAACAACGGCTTCAATTTGTTCTTCCCGCAGCAGGGGGGCACGCCGAGCTCCTACCAAAGTGCGCATAAAGGAACGCTCACGGGGAAAACTGGTGGATGCTGTGTCATTTAGGGCGGCAGCAGCCACAGAATCCCCATGTCCTCTCCCTGCTGAAATTCCACGGCCACGACCACGTGCCTTACTCACTGACTTTGGTAGATTGAGAAAGAAAGTCAGAAAAGTTATAAGGCCTAAGTGTGGTTATTACGCAGAGACTGAAGTGAACACTGAAACACAACTGTTCACAATCTGTGAAAGGCTACTCCTTTGTCTACTTCTATAGTGTTTGCAACCAATGTATTGTATACGGATGGAAGCGCGTCACACTAATAGATTATATTTTAAATGGAATGGAGCAGAACCAATTGGAGATAAATGAAAAGGATGAGCCACTGAGACACACTCAGCAGAGTACAAGCAGCAGTGCTTGAACAAGTAACTGGAGCGTGATGTGCACTCAAAAAAAAAAAACACAGACTGAAGTGAACACTGAAACACAACTGTTCACAATCTGTGAAAGGCTACTCCTTTGTCTACTTCTATAGTGTTTGCAACCAATGTATTGTATACGGATGGAAGCGCGTCACACTAATAGATTATATTTTAAATGGAATGGAGCAGAACCAATTGGAGATAAATGAAAAGGATGAGCCACTGAGACATGCTCAGCAGAGTACAAGCAGCAGTGCTTGAACAAGTAACTGGAGCGTGATGTGCACTCAAAAAATAAAAAACACAGACTGAAGTGAACACTGAAACACAACTGTTCACAATCTGTGAAAGGCTACTCCTTTGTCTACTTCTATAGTGTTTGCAACCAATGTATTGTATACGGATGGAAGCGCGTCACACTAATAGATTATATTTTAAATGGAATGGAGCAGAACCAATTGGAGATAAATGAAAAGGATGAGCCACTGAGACACGCTCAGCAGAGTACAAGCAGCAGTGCTTGAACAAGTAACTGGAGCGTGATGTGCACTCAAAAAATATAAAACACAGACTGAAGTGAACACTGAAACACAACTGTTCACAATCTGTGAAAGGCTACTCCTTTGTCTACTTCTATAGTGTTTGCAACCAATGTATTGGATACGGATGGAAGCGCGTCACACTAATAGTTAAATTGCATGGAGCTGCAAGAATTACACTGAAGGAAAAAAAAAAGAGTCTGTGAGTGACATGTGCAGATGCCTACAGACAGCGTTGCATGCAGAGCAAACTGCAGCGTCACCTGCACTCACACACACCTTGCAGAGCTGTTAAAACAACACTGCAGGCAAAAGGAAGCTTTACACAGCGGTTGGTGCTAGCCTGCCTACAGCACAGTACACTAAATCGCAATCTCTAACTGTCCCTCAGAGTCAGCACAGCAGCGTTCTGTCCCTTACTGAATTCACAGCACAGTGACGCTAAAATGGCGGCGGCGCCTTTTATAGTGCATTCTGACATCATTTCAGCATCCAATCACAGCCATGCCATTAGTTAACATGACCGCAGCAGTACAGGATGTGCCCACACTTCTTAGGATTCCTCATTGGCTGACTAAAATCACATTGCCTCGCAAAGAATTATGGGAACTTCCGATTCCGGTATCCGATAAGACGAAAATATCGAAACGAAGTATCGAAAGGCCGATAGAGCTAATATCGGCCGATACCCGATATTTGCAGTATCGTATCGCTCAACACTAATTGTGAAAACAAAATATATATAATAATTTTTTACTGCTAAATGCTGACAATGAGAGGGAGGGCTCCTAGAAGAAGACAAGTCGTCCTGCGGACGCTGCAGGTCCCCGGACTCCATGGTTTCCGGTTCTGCTGTTGCTGCTCCTGCTTGTTCGGTTTGGCGAAAATTGGTTAGATTTTTTTGGAATGGCGGATGTGATATTTACCGTCTGGTGTCAGATGACCTCTCCTCCCCTTGGTGCTGCTGCTCCCTTGCATCAGTTTGGCGTCGTCTGCTGTTGAATAAAGACACAAAAAGGGCCAGTGAACATATGGATATTCCATGGCCCTGGCTGAAAAAGAAAAAAAATTTTTGGGAATGGTGGATGTGATATTTACCGTCTGCTGTCAGAAGACCTCTCTTACCATTCATGTTCCATTTCTTCTCTTGCTGGTGGTGCTTTTCTCCTGGCTCCTCTGATCCTGGCTGGCTGCATGTTATGGCTGAGTGTCCCACTGACCTGCTTTATATATGCTTGCTGTGGGCTGGGATACAAAAACAAAAAACCGGATCCGGCCACCGGATCTGGCTTTTGCCGGATCCGGTGCATTCCGAAGCTCATAGACTTTCATTGTGACAAAAGCCGGAAGCGCCGGATCTGGCGCTTCCGGCTTTTTCGCTGGAGACAAAAAATGTCACAGTTGACGGTTTTTCCTGACGCCGGAATGAGACCAGACACCGGATCCGGCAAAAACCGGGCGAACCGCAAGGCCATGCGGCGTGATCCGGCGCTAATACAAGTGGGAAAAAAACGGATCCGGCATTACATTTCGCCGGATCCGGTTTTACAAAAAAAGGCTGGATCGTGCCGCCAGGCGCAAAACTGATGTGTGAAAGAGGCCTTATAGTTGATGAAAATCCAAAAGTCATTATCTCAGTAAATTAAAATAATTAACAAAAAAACACCTGCAAAGGCTTCCGAAGCATTTTAAAAGGTCCCTTAGTCTGTTTCAGTAGGCTCCACAATCATGGGCAAGACTGCTGACTTGACAGATGTCCAGAAGGCAGTCATTGACACACTCCACAAGGAGGCTAAGCCAGAAAAGGCCAATGCTAAAGAAGCTGGCTTTTTGCAGAGTGCTGTATCCAAGCATATTAATGAAAGTTGAGTGGAAGGAAAAAGTGGGTAGGAAAAGGTACTCCAGCAACTGGGATAACTGCAGCCTTGAAAGGATTGTTAAGAATAGGCCATTCAAAAATTTGGGGTAGATTCACAAGGAGTGGACTGCTGCTGGAGTCATTGCTTCACGAGCCTCCACACACAGACACATCCAGAACATGGGCTACAAATGTTGCATTTCTTGTGTTAAATCACTCAAGACCAATAGACAATGCCAAAAGCGTCTTACCTGGGCAAGGAGAAAAGAACTGGAGTGGTCCAAGGTATTGTTTTCAGATGAAAGTAAATGTTGCATTTCATTTGGAAATCAAGGTCCCAGAGTATGGAGGAAGAGTGGAGAGATACACAACCCAAGCTTCTTGAGGTCTACTGTGAAGTTTCCACGATCAGTAATGGTTTGGGGAGCCATGTCATCTGCTGGTGTAGGTACACTGTGTTTTATCAAGACCAAAGTCAGCACAGCCGTCTACCAGGAAATTTTAGAGTACTTCATGTTTCCCTTTGCCGACAAGCTTTTTGGAGATGGAAATTTCATTCTCCAGCAGGACTTGCCACCTGTCCACACTGTAAAAAGTACCAATGTCTGGATTAAAAATAACAGTTTCACTGTGCTTGATTGGGCAGAAAACTCACCTGAACTTAACCCCATAGAGAATCTATGGGGTATTGTTAAGAGGAATATGAGAGACACCAGACCAAACAATGCAGATGAGCTGAAGGCTGCTATCAAAGCAACTTGGGCTTCCTTAACCCCTTCACCCCCAAGGGTGGTTTGCACGTTAATGACGGGGCCAATTTTTACAATTCCAACCACTGTCTCTTTATCAGGTTATAACTCTGGAATGCTTCAACGGATCTTCACGATTCTGAGATTCTTTTCTCTTGACATATTGTACTTCACGTTAGTGGTAAAATTTATTCGATATAACTTGTGTTTATTTTTTAAAAAAATGCAAATATGGCTAACATTTTGAAAATTTGCAATTTTCAAACTTTGAATTTTTATTCCCTTAAAACAGAGAAATATGTCACACAAAATAGTTAAGAAATAACAATTTCCACATGTCTACTTTATAAGGGTTAAAAGTTGACCAGCGACCACCTCACATTTGAAGTAACTTTGAGGGGTCTATATGGCAGAAAATACCCAAAAGTGACACCATTCTAAAAACTGCACCCCTCAAGATACTCAAAATCACATTCTAGAAGTTTATTAACCCTTCAGATGCTTCACAGGAGCTGAAGCAACGTGGAAGGAAAAAATGAATATTTAACTTTTTAGTCACAAAAATGATCCTTTACAAACTTTTTTTTATTTTCACAAGGGTAAAAGGAGAAAATGGACAGATAAAGTTGTTGTGCAATTTCTCCTGAGTACGCCAATACCCCATATGTAGGAGAAAACCACTTTTTGGGCACACGGCAGAGCTCGTAAGAGAAGGAGTGCCATTTGACTTTTTCAAACCAAAATTGGCTGGAATTGAGATTGGACGCCATGTTGTGTTTGGAGAGCCTCTGATGTGCATAAACAGTGGAAACCCCCCACAAGTGACACCATTTTGGAAACTAGACCCCCCTATGGAACTTATCTAGATTTGTGGTGAGCACTTATAACCCCCAAGTGCTTCACACAAGTTTATAATGCCCGGGCATGAAAATGAAAAATCCTATTTTTTTCCCACAAAAATTATCTATTAGTCACCAATTTTTTTTTTCCCAAGGGTAACAGGAGAAATTGGACCACAAAAGTTGTTGTACAATTTGTCCTAAGTATGCTGATATCCCATATGTGGGGGGAACCACTGTTTGGGCGCACGGCAGAGCTCGAAATGGAAGGAGCACAATTTGACTTTTTCCAACCAAAATTGGCTGGAATTGAGATTGGACTCCATGTTGCATTT
Source organism: Oophaga sylvatica (assembly GCA_033576555.1). Classification (NCBI taxonomy): domain Eukaryota; kingdom Metazoa; phylum Chordata; class Amphibia; order Anura; family Dendrobatidae; genus Oophaga; species Oophaga sylvatica. Next base: position 379,509,082 of record JARQOD010000002.1, read on the forward strand.
GGAGAGCCCCTGATGTGCCTAAACAGTGGAAACCCCCCCCCACAAGTGAACCCATTTTGGAAACTAGACCCCTTAAGGAACTTATCTAGATCTGTGGTGAGCAATTTGAGCCCCCAAGTGCTTCACACAAGTTTATAACATAGAGCCGTAAAATTAAAAAATCATATTTTTTCCACAAAAATGATCTTTTCACCCCAATTTTTATTTTCCCAAGGGTAACAAGACTCCAAAAGTTATTGTGCAATTTGTCCTGGGTACGCTGAAACCCCATATGTGGGGGTAAACCACTGTTTGGGTGCATGGCAGAGCTTGGAAGGAAAGGAGCGTTGACTTTTTTTTGCAGAATTGGTTGGAAGCCATGTCGTGTTTGGAGAGCTCCTGATCTGCCTAAACAGTGAAAACCCACGACAAATGACACCATTTTGGAAACTAGACCCCTCAAGGAACTTATCTAGATGTGTGGTGAGAACTTTGAACCCCCAAGTGCTTCACTAAGGTTTATGATGCCCGAGCATGAAAATAAAAAAAATATATTTTTTCCACAAACATGATATTTTAGTACCCAACTTTTTATTTTCCCAAGGGTAACAGGAGAAACTGGACCCCAAAACTTGTCCAATTTGTCCTGAGTATGCTGATACCCAATATGTGGGAGAAAACTACTGTATGGGCAAACGTCGGGGCTTGGAAGGGAAGTAGTGACGTTTTGGATTGCAGACTTTGATGGAATGGTCTGCGGGCGTAATGTCGCATTTGGAGAGCCTAAACAGTGGAAACCCCCACAAGTGACCCCATTTTGGAAATAGACCCCCCAAGGAACTTATCTAGATGTGTGGTGAGGACTTTGAACCCCGAAGTGCTTCACAGAAGTTTATAACGTACAGCCGTAAAAATAAAAAATCCTTTTTTTTTTACAAAAAATTATTTTTTGCCCCCAATGTTTTATTTTCCCAAGGGTAACAGGGGAAATGGACACCAAAAGTTGTTGTCCAATTTCATGAGTACGCTGATACTGAAAATGTGGGAGAAAACTACTTTATGGGCACACGTCGGGGTCGGAAGGGAAGTAGTGACGTTTTGGTTTTGCAGAATTTGATGAATGGTCTGCGGTGTCATGTGCGTTTGGAGAGCCCCTGATGTGCCTAAACAGTGGAAACCCCCACAAGTGACCCAATTTTGAAAATAGACCCCACAATGGAACTTATCTAGATGTGTGGTGAGTGCTATGAAGCCCCAAGTGCTTTACAGAAGTTTATAACGTACAGCCATAAAAACAAAAAAAAACATTTTTTTTACAAAATGATATTTTCCGCCCCAATTTTTTATTTTCCCTACTGTAAACAGAAGAAATTGGACCCCAAGAGTTAATGTGCAATTTGTCCTGAGTATGCTGATACCCCATAATGTGGGGGTAAACTACTGTTTGGGCGCATGGCAAAGCTCAGAAGTGAAGGAGCACTGTTTGACTTTTCAACACAGAATTGGCTGGAATTGAGAATCAAACGCCATGTCAATATTTGGAGAGCCCCTGAATGTGCATAATCAGCGGAAACCCCCAATTCTAACTCCAACCTAACCCCAACACACTCTAACCCTAATCCCAACCCCAACCATAACCCTAACCACAACCAAACCCTAACACCCCCCTAACCCTAATCCTAACTTAAGGCGCAAACCCTAACCCTAATTTTAGGGGCAACCCTAACCTAATGGAAAATAGAATAAATACATTTT
>JARQOD010000002.1:379510915-379593331 GCA_033576555.1 Oophaga sylvatica
TTCCATTTGCAGTGCCACAGATGAGCCTAAACAGTGGAAACCCCCCACAAGTGACACCATTTTGGAAACTAGACCTCCTAAGGAACTTATCTAGATTTGTGGTGAGCACTTTGAACCCCCAAGTGCGTCACACAAGTTTATAATGCCCGGTCATGAAAATGAAAAATTCTATTTTTTTTCCCACAAAAATTATATATTAGTCACCAATTTTTTATTTTCCCATGGGTAACAGGAGAAATTGGACCACAAAAGTTGTTGTCCAATTTGTCCTTAGTACGCTGATACCCCATATGTGGGGGGAAACCACTGTTTGGGCGCACGGCAGAGCTTGAAATGGAAGGAGCACCATTTGACTTTTTCCAACCAAAATTGGCTGGAATTGAGATTGGACGCCATGTTGCATTTGGAGAGCCCCTGATGTGCCTAAACAGTGGAAAACCCCCCACAAGTGACCCCATTTTGAAACTAGACCCCCTAAGGAACTTATCTAGATCTGTGGTGAGCAATTTGAGCCCCCAAGTGCTTCACACAAGTTTATAACGTAGAGCCCATAAAATTAAAAAGTCATATTTTTTTCCACAAAAATGATCTTTTCACCCCAATTTTTACATTCCCAAGGTCAACAAGACTCCAAAAGTTATTGTGCAATTTGTCCTGGGTACGCTGGAAACCCATATGTGGGGTAAACCACTGTTTGGGTGCATGACAGAGCTTGGAAGGAAAGGAGAACCGTTTGACTTTTTCAACGCAGAATTGGTTGGAATCCATGTTGTTTTTGGAGAGCTCCTGATCTGCCTAAACAGTGAAAACCACCAACAAATGACACCATTTTGGAAACTAGACCCCTCAAGGAACTTATCTAGATGTGTGGTGAGAACTTTGAACCCCCAAGTGCTTCATTAAAGTTTATAATGCCCGAGCATGAAAATAAAAAAAACATATTTTTTCCACAAACATGATCTTTTAGTACCCAACTTTTTATTTTCCCAAGGGTAACAGGAGAAACTGGACCCCAAAACTTGTTGTCCAATTTGTCCTGAGTATGCTGATACCCAATATGTAGGAGAAAACTACTGTATGGGCACACGTCGGGGCTTGGAAGGGAATTAGTGACGTTTTGGATTGCAGACTTTGATGGAATGGTCTGCGGGCGTCATGTCGCATTTGGAGAGCCTCTGATGTGCTTAAACAGTGGAAACCCCCACAAGTGATCCCATTTTGGAAAATAGACCCCCCAAGGAACTTATCTAGATGTGTGGTGAGCAGTTTGAACCCCAAAGTGCTTCACAGAAGGTTATAACGGACAGCCGTAAAAATAAAAAAATCTTTTTTTTTTTTTTACAAAAATGATTTTTAGTACCCAACTTTTTATTTTCCCAAGGGTAACAGGAGAAACTGGACCCCAAAAGTTGTTGTCCAATTTGTCATGAGTACGCTGATACCTCATATGTGGGGTAAACTACTGTTTGGACGCATGGCAGAGCTCAGAAGTGAAGGAGCACCGTTTGACTTTTTCAACGCAGAATTGGCTGGAATTGAGATCAGACACCATGTCACATTTGAAGAGCCCCTGATGTGCCTAAACAGTGGAAACCCCCCACAAGTGACTCCATTTTGGGAAATAGACACCACAAGGAACTTATCTAGATGTGTGGTGAGCGCTATGAAGCCCCAAGTGCTTCACAGAAGTTTTTAACGTACAGCCATAAAAACAAAAAAAATCATTTTTTTTACAAAAATGATATTTTCGCCCCCAATTTTTTATTTTCCCAAGGGTAACAAAGAAATTAGACCCCAAGAGTTATTATGCAATTTGTCCTGAGTACGCTGATACCCCATATGTGGGGGTAAACTACTGTTTGGGCCCATGGCAGAGTTCAGTAGTGAAGGAGCACCGTTTGACTTTTTCAACGCAGAATTGGCTGGAATTGAGATCAGACACCATGTCACATTTGGAGAGCCCCTGATGTGCCTAAACAGCAGAAACCCCCCAATTCTACTCCCACTCTAACCCCAACACACCCCTAACCCTAGTCCCAACCCTAACCATAACCCTAACCACAAACCTAACCCTAACACCCCCCTAACCCTAATCCCAACCCTAACCCTAATACTAACTTTAGGCGCAACCCTAACCCTAACTTTAGGCGCAACCCTAACCCTAACCATAATGGGAAAATGGAAATAAATAATTTTTTTAATTTTATTATTTATCCCTAACTAAGGAGGTGATAAAGAGGGGCTTGATTTACTATTTATAAATGTTTTTTATGATTGGCAGCCGTCACGCTAAAAGACCCCTTTTTTTTGCAAAAAATAGTTTTTGCATCACCACATTTTGAGAGCTATAATTTTTGCATATTTTGGCCCACAGCGTCATGTGAGGTTTTATTTTTTGCGGGACGAGTTGGCGTTTTTATTGTGTACCATTCTTGAGCGCGTAACTTTTTTGATCGCTTTTTATTTTGATTTTTGGGAGGTTAGAATGAACAAAAATCAGGAATTCATGAATTTCTTTTGGGGGACGTTTATACCGTTCTGCGTGTGGTAAAATTGATAAAGCAGTTTTATTCTTCGGGTCAGTACGATTACGGCGATACCTCATTTATATCATTTTTTTTAGGTTTTGGCGCTTTTATAGAATAAAAACAATGTTTTATAAAAAATAATTATTTTTGCATCGCTTTATTCTGCGAGGTATAACTTTTTTACTTTTTCACTGATGATGCTGTATGGTGGCTCGTTTTTTGCGGGACAAGATGATGTTTTCAGCGGTTCCATGTTTATTTATATCTGTCTTTTTGATCGCGTGTTACTCCACTTTTTATTCGGCTGTATGATGATAAAGCATTGATTTTTGCTTTGTTTTTTTTTTTAAGGGCTTCACTAAAGTGGTTAACTAGTGGGACATTTTTATAGGGGGGGTTGTTACGGACGCGGCGATACCAAATATGTGTACTTTTATTGTTTTGTTTTTTTTATTTACAGGAAGAAATACATTTATTGGGGAACATTTTTTTTTCTTTATTTTGAATTTTTTTTTTACACTTGTAATTTTGATTTTTTTAACTTTTTTACTTTGTCCCAGGGTGGGACATCACTGTATTTTATCAGGCAGTACTGCAGGCTTCCTCAGTGCCTGCTCCCAGCAGGCACTGAGGAAGCCGCATCCCTGCAAGACCCGGCGGCCATCTTGGATCCGGGGCCTTGCAGGGAAGAGGCCTTCAGAACAGCGCGGTCACATCACGCTGTTCTGAGGGACTCAGGGAGCACGCAGGGAGCCTCCTCCCTGCGCGATGCTCCCCTGTGCCCCTGGTACACCGCGATCATGTCTGATCGCGGTGTGCCAGGGGTTAATGTGACGGGAGCAGTCCGTGACAGCTCCAGGCACATAGTGCCGGGTGTCAGCTGTGATAATCAGCTGACACCCGGCGGCGATCAGCTGCGCTCCCCTTGGGAGCGCAGCTGATCGCTTGGACGTACTATCCCGTCCATAGTCAGATTGTCACGGGTTTTATGGACGGGATAGTATGTCCAATGGCAGAGAGGGGTTAACACCTCAGCAGTGCCACAGGCTGATCACCTCCATTCCTATTTCAAGCATGAAGCAATGTGATAAATATTGGAAAGCCACGCTTTCATACCCTCCCTATAAAAGCAAAACAGGGGAAGTTTTTATGGCTTTCAACAGGAAGTCTGAATGAGCGTATTACGAAGATAAGCGGAGTGAATGTCTGCTGCCTGCACATCAAACCAGCAGAACTCTCAATGATCCATGCAGATTCAATTTTCACCCTCCTGTGCAAGCATTTGGGCTTGAACAAGTAGCTGAGGTAGCAGCAGCAACACCAACAGTACATTTGGCATGATGAACGAAATGTTGTTAGAATCACCTAGTGAGGTGGATTTTCTAATCCTCAGGTCCTAGTAGGGTTAGTATAGTAAGTAGTAAAACAAGTGTGGAGTGAGAACTTAGCAGCCTGGAGAGCACAGTAAGACTGGTGCAGAGAGGATGCAGACAAGTCAGAGCAACGAAGGCAGCAAGTATGCAGAGTTACAAGGCAGACCGAGACCAGGAGCTGATAGAGGAGTATAGCTAACAAACAGACACAAAATTAGGAGTATTAATACCAAAACGCAGATGATTATTAATTATTCCTAGGCAGATTATATCATTGAGTTGCCGCTGTGCCATGAGTAAACCCGATGTGGAGCAAAGCAGAGGGCAAAGACCTAGGGGAATGTGATAAAGACCCGACAAACCGAGGCATGTGCATTACAAATGTTTTATCTGGCATTGTGACAGTCTAGTGTACGTCAGCAAACACAGATGCACTGGCTGAACAGCAGATTCAGTCACACAAAGACTATTTCCTTGAGTACCAATCCCATAGACGTCTGGGTCAATAAATTGGATTATAGACAAAGAAAAACAGAAATAGAAGTGGCACTCTCACCCGGTAAAAAATTTGAAAAATTACTGTAGCAATCCAATTGCTTTGATGGCAAAATGATCAGGAGTGCATGAGTGCAGATTAGTAACATCACAAGTAATGAACCCAAATTTTTCTTCCCAATAAAAATTTTCAAAAACCTGAAGAACAGAAGAGGTGTCTTTAAGGTTACCTGGAATTCTGGAGATGAGAGGAGACAAATGTTCATCAACCCATGCACTTAAATTTTCATTCAAGAATCCTATAGTAGACACTATGGGATGAAGTGGGGGAGGAAAAATGTCCTTATGAATTTTGGGAAGACCGTGGAAAATTGGAACTGGAACAATATTGTGATCTGGAAATTACCAGTTGTGAATTTTGGTATTACGAACACCTGTTTACACACCCGTCTCCAGAATATTCAGTAATTTCATTTTTCATAGTAAAGTTGGATCCATATGGAGGAACATATAGGTGGACTGATAATTCAAAATTCTATTCACCAAGTTGATATATAAGGTGGTGTCCAGTACAACAGTGCATCCACCTTTATCCGATTGTCTGATCGTCATTACAGGATTATTACGCATTTCTTTAATAGGTAAGTGTTGATTTTTTCGTCAAATTTGGAGGTCCTTCTCAACCAAGGATAGAAAAAGGTCAAGAGACGGGACCCTCAATTTTTTTTTTCTTCCCTTCATGCATGTATATTCTGGTTCTTATGGGTGCTCTGTTGTTTCTCTGTGCTGTTTTGTTGCAACACCTTATGCATATTGATGTAATTACTAAGCATTTATGATTGGTCCTTTTTGTCTTTATATTGTCTATCTCATATAGCCATACTTTATCCTATGATTAAGGGCGCTGTGTATACGCCAGAAACGCATCAGGTGTTTATTCTGTTTTGAAACATGGCTAACATGCCTTAAATAAAGTTGTTTCCTTTTTTTTCCAGGTGGGAGTGCCACTTCTATTCCTGTTTTTCTTTGTCTACTGCTGTGCTTACCATCGGAAACTGGCACCCACCTGAGTTTTCCCTTATTGGACCCACCTTCATTTGGTCGTATGTTTGGATTGCTTGTCAAGCTCCCACACCTCTTTCTCCTGCACCAAATTGTATTGTAGCATTTTGATATGGGCAGACTGTTGTGCCTAGTGCCATATCAGAAAGGATATTAGTGAGGCCAGTGTATTTGTCACACCGAAGCAGATCAGATTTTTTCCACAATCGTAGAAAAGTCAACATTTGTCAAAATGAATCAGGCTTAGATTAGTGCATACTTTCATGCAACAATGGCTGATGCCAATGATTACATTGGCAATCCTATCTGTCTGCCTGTCTGATTGTCTATTCTCTGTACTATTTCCTACACAGATCCGCAGCTTCCAGTGATGAGGGACCAAACTCAGCTGGACATTTCCCCATGTACATTTATCACTTTTACTGTATTACTGCTGAAGCAAGGCTGTTGGGACTGCTGCGGCTGGGGCTGCTGTTGCTTTCCCTAAACTTTCACGCATTTACTTGCCTGCCCCCTCCAAACTTTCTACCGTGCTGTTCTTGTCACTACTACTGTTTAGCCATTTCAGCAGCACATTTCTTGTATGCCCACTTTGTTTCATAGTGCTAGGCTATACTACTGTTGCCAATAACCCCTTGCTTTCCTCTTTCCTAAAGGTACTGCCACACTAAACTATCCCGCTAGCGATCACGATAAAGACGCATACTAATGCGATCGCTAGCGGGATCGTTTTAATATCGCTAGTAGCGACTTTATTTAGCGATGTCGTTAAGGACGCTATCGCAGTTAGCGATCTCCTTAACGACTTTAGCGGTACAAAATACCGCTAAATCGCTAAATAAAAGGTGCCACACTCAGCGATAATACTTACCCAGCGGGAGCGCCGACGATAAAATAGGGTCCGGAACGATTCCAGCGACGAGCGAGATCACAGCAGGATCTCAGCAGGGAGCTCGTCGCTGACAGATGCCGCACACAACAACATCGCTAACGGGATCGCTAAATAGTGACTTTTTTAGCGATCCCGTTAGCGATGTTGTTTAGTGTGGCATACCCTTAACTCTATACTGTACTGCATTCTACAGCAATATTAACCACACATCTCCTAACTGTTCACAGTGTTGTATAGTGCTAGACTAGACTCCTGCTTGCTCTAAACTATGACATATCCCCTTTTCTGCCACATCTAAACTCACTACTGTGTCATTGTGTTTTATAGTGCTGGAAAGTACTGTTGATGTTGCAAAATGTACTCTTTTGGGGTTCGCAAACATGAAACAGCTCCCAAAATAGGGTTAATTTTTAAAAAGGCTATGTGATAACAAGCCATAGCTTCTTCACTTTGAGAAGAGCACTCTTGTGTTATCTTCTTAAAAAAAGAGCATAATTTGTGATTAGCAAAACAATTACAGACTCCAAAAAGGGGATCATTTTTTTCCTGGTTCTAAACTGGTGAGTTCTTCACATTCAAAATAGTACAACTGTTTTGTCTACAGGAAAAAAAACATAATTTTTGGTTGGCTTGAAATAAATAACATAATTGTTTAATCATTTTATGATTTGCAAGCTACTTGCTGACCCTCAAAAAAGGATAATTTGTAATTCTAGCTAAGAAATAATAAATTCTTCATGGTCAAAACAATGAACTTGTTCTGTCTGTATAATTTGAGGTATAATTTTTAGATGGCTTGTGAAAAAGCGATCACTTCTTTGTTAAGCAGAATGCTAAGCTGTTGATATTCCCCAAAAAGGAGAACATTTTGCACTCAACCATGTGAAAATACTATGGCTTCTATCGTTTGCACCGTCTTTGGATAACCAACTGCAATGCATGCATATGCCACCAAAAGCAATAGTTTTTATGCCATTTATACAATACTGAGGTTATGGTCAGCATATCCTGGATTACCACCATCTGGTCGGCCATCATGGCATGGTTTAAATGGAGGTAGGCGAGGTCAGTGGACAAAATTAATAAGACCCAGTTTAAAATTAATAAGGTGGTGGCACATTTTGTTGCCAAGAATGTAGGCGTAGGGGTGAGACATAAGGATTTGGAGACACCACCAAAGGAGCATACAGCATGTGGTTGGATGGTGTCCATCTCAACGCAATCGATACTTATTTGTGGATATTGGGTTTGAGGGAAGGTATCAAGCAAGCTTTGTGTTTTTGGCAGGAGCGGGCCAAATATCGTGTCATGTGGCCTGATCTGTTTAGAAGGGATAGGTTTGAGTTAGAGGCTGGTCATTTGGTGATGATTTTTGGTGAGAAGGCACTATTAGGGAATAGAAGCTTCTTTATAGGCAAAGGTAGCTTGCAGGCATAGGTTTTGAAAAGTTATTGATATTAAATAAGTAATATCCATACCTCACTCTCCAATTTGTAAAGTTGTGGGGTTTGCCTCTGGATCAAACCTATTAGCTGTTTATTTTCATGTAATGTTTACATTGTTTATATTGTTTTGTGGAGCCAAGGTTCTGAGTGTCACAAGTTTGTGTGTAATATTTAATAAAAGGCAGGTAGTGATGTGTTTATTTCCTATACATTATATAGGGTATGGTTAATAATTGGAGAAACTAAAGTCCCTCTTTAATTTGTCAATGAACATGCAGTTGAGTATGTCTTGTGTGAACTACCTGTCAACTATGCAACAGTTCTTCATCTGTGTAAGTGAATATTTTCTTTCACATAGTCTATTGCAATAGTATGCTTTATATAACTTGTTGGTCCCACTATGTAGACTGTAAAAAACAGATACTTTAATTATTTTTCTTTAAAGGTAATAATACAGGAAGATAATGAGCCACAATGCAATATTGGTAACTGAGCCTCGAGCTATCAAGTGCCATTTCTTACAGGTGTTTTAATCACTTCTGTGCTTACAAAGTCATACTTCTGTTTATCTTGATAAGCACATCAATGTATTTGTTAACAATGACATTGTTTTAGTGTTTAGATTCAATGGATAATACAGGCAGTTCTTATGAGAGCTAGAGGGACCAAGGAGTAAGAGGACTTCACTTCTTCAGTTTCATTTCCGTGGTTGAAGTTTTCCTTTAAGCACTGTTCTGCAAAGCATTCACAGTTCACACCAATTACTGACTTTTCCTCTTCATTCAGTTCATTTTTCGAGATGTTTGCAGGCTTTTAGCTTTTGTGCACTGTGTTTTGCATGCAATAATCAAAGTGTAGATGAGTTTTTTTTCTATTTACTTAATAGATTCACAGTTGCTGCAACCGTCGGTGACTCCTGTGACACCCCTGTCTCGGTATTTTCTTCCCAGTGCCTGCCTACACATGGCCATTTCTGTATAATAAGGCAGATCACAAAGAATTACAAAGCTTTGTTCTCACTTTGTATGCAGGTCAGGTACATGTGGAATGGAAGTAGCCTCTGATATAGTTACCTGGATCACGGAGTAAAATGTGAATCATTTGCAAATTGTGTCAGAAAGCAATCAGACCCTTGCAGACTATTTAATGGTTGATTTGCAAGACTTGAAATCCTGTAAATATTGCAAACACAGACAGATACATGGACTGACAATTTTACATGTGTATATACACATTCACATATATTGCACAGAAAAATATATAATAGAAATAGATAAATATATAGATCTGACATAGATATGTATGAGATAGATAGATTGATTGATAGATAGATACAAGTGCTTCTCACAATAATAAAATTTAATCAAAAAGTTAATTTATTTCAGTTCTTCAATACAAAAATTTAAACATATATTATATAGAGTCATTACACACAGAGTGATCTATTTCAAGTGTTAATTTCTGTTAATGTTCATGATTATGGACAATGAAAACTCAAACGTCATTATCTCAGTAAATTAGAATGCTTTATAACACCAGCTAGAAAAATGATTTTAAAATCTGAAATGTTGGCCTACTGAAATGTATATTCAGTAAATGCACTCAATACTTGGTCAGGGCTCCTTTTGCATCAAATACTGCATCAATGCGGCATGGCATGGAGGTGATCAGCCTGTGGCACTGCTGAGGTGTAATGGAAGTCAAGGTTTCCAAAATGTAATTTGCGAATTCTGCTCAAATTTTGTAAGATCCCCATTTACCAAGATGTAATAAATAAAAAAAAATACTTATGTTAACCTTACTACGCAACTCTCTGGCCCCTGTGCTCAACTTGTCCGATCCCTGACACATCTTGCCATATTTTCTGCGAGTGCTGAAATTCCATCACAATGGGGTCGGCATGGTTCTGTGCATGTGCACGCAAGGTTGTGGCAGTAATAATAAGATGCCGCAAGAACTGGACATGTGTTAGTGAGAAGCAGATGGGCCAGAGAGCTGGGCAGTAAGGTGAGTATAAGTTGTTTTTTTATTTATTACATCTTAGTTTAATTATCCTTGGTGGTCTTAACCCCTTAACCCCTAAGGGTGGTTTGCACGTTAATGACTGGGCCTATTTTTAAAATTTTGACCACGCTTCAATGGATCTTTGCGATTCTGAGAAAATTTTCTCGCGACTTATTGTACTTCACGAAAGTGGTAAAATTTCTTCTATATAACTTGCGTTTATTTTTGAAAAAAATAGAAATATTGCGAAAATTTTGAAAATTTAGTAATTTTCAAACTTTGAATTTTTATTACCTTAAAACAGAGAAATATGTCACACAAAGTATTTACTAAATAACATTTCACACACGTCTACTTTACATCAGCACAATTTTGGAACCAAAATTTTTTTTTAGGAAGTTATAAGGGTTAAAAGTTGACCAACGATTTTTCATTTTTACAGCAAAATTTACAAAGCCATTTTTTTATGGACCACCTCACATTTTAAGTCACTTTGAGGGGTCTATATGGCAGAAAATACCCAAAAGAAACACTATTCCTAAAACTGCACCCTTCAAGGTACTCAAAACCACATTCAAGAAGTTTATTAACCCTTCGGGTGCTTCACAGGAGCTGAAGCAACGTGAAAGGAAAAAATGAATATTTAACTTTTTAGTCACAAAAATTATCTTTTCCAAACAATTTCTTTATTTTCACAATGGAAAAAGGAGAAAATGGACAAAGTTGTTGTGCAATTTCTCCTGAGTACGCCGATACCCCATATTTGGGGAAAAACCACTGTTTAGGCGCACGGCAGGGCTCGGAAGGGAAGGAGCACCGTTTGACTTTTTCAAACCAAAATTGGCTAGAATTGAGATTGAGTGCCATGTCGCGGTTGGAGAGCTCCTGATGTGCCTAAACAGTGGAAATCCACCAAAAGTGAAACCATTTTGGAAACTAGACCCCCTAAGGAACTTATCAAGATCTGTTGTGAGCACTTTGAACCCCAAGTGTTTCACTTAAGTTTATAATGCCTGGGTGTGAAAAACAAAATTCCCACAAAAATTATTTTTTAGTCCCCAATTTTTGATTTTTCCCAAGAAAAATGGACCCCAAAACTTGTTTTCCAATATGTCAAGAGTGCGCTGATCCCTAATATGTGGGGGGGAAACTGGGCGCACGGCAGGGCTTTGATTGACATTTTGGAATGCAGACGTTGATGGGTGCCATGTTCTGTTTGCAGATCCCCAGATGTGCCTAAACAATGGAAACCCCTCACAAGTGGCCCCATTTTGGAAACTAGTCCCCCTAAGGAACTTATCTAGATCTGTGGTAAGCACTTTAAACCCCCAAGTGCTTCACACAAGTTTATAATGCCCGGGTATGAAAAATAAAAAATCCTATTTTTTTCGCACAAAAATGTTTTTTTAGTCACCAATTTTTTATTTTCCCAAGGGTAACAGGAGAAATTGGACCACAAAAGTTGTTTTCCAATTTGTCCTGAGTACGCTGATACCCCATATTTGGGGGGAACCACTGTTTGGGCGTATGGCAGAGCTCAGAATGGAAGGAGCGCTATTTGACTTTTTCCAACCAAAAATTGGCTGGAATTGAGATTAGACGCCATGTCGCATTTGGAGAGCCCTTGATATGCCTAAACAGTGGAAAACCCCCACAAGTGACCCCATTTTAGAAACTAGACCCCCTAAGGAACTTATCTAGATTTGTGGTGAGCAATTTGAACCCCTAAGTGCTTCACACAAGTTTTTAACGAAGAGCTGTAAAATTAAAAAATCATATTTGTTCCACAAAAATGATCTTTTCACCCCAATTTTTATTTTCCAAAGGGTAAAAAGACCCCAAAAGTTATTGTGCGATTTGTCATGAGTACGCTGATACCCCATATGTGAGGGTAAACCACTATTTGGGTACATGGCAGAGCTCAGAAGGGAAGGAGCGCCGTTTGACTTTTTCAACGCAGAATTGGCTGGACGCCATGTCACGTTTGGAGGGCCCCTGATGTACCTAAACAGTGGAAAGCCCCCACAAATGACACTATGTTGGGAACTAGACGCTTCAATGAACTTGTCTAGATGTGTGGTGAGAACTTTGATCCCCCAGGTGTTCCATTAAAGTTTAAAATGCCCGAGGATGAAAATAAAAAAAATGTTTTTTCCTACAAACATGATTTTTTGTCCCCAATTTTTTATGTTCACAAGGGTAACAGGAGAAATTGGACCCCAAAAGTTGCTATCCAATTTGTCCAAAGTACGCTGATACCCCAAAATGTGGGAGAAAACTACTGTATTGGCACACATCGGGGCTCGGAAGGGTAGTAGTGATGTTTTGGATTGCAGACTTTGTTGGAATGGTCTTCGGAAATCATGTCGCATTTGGAGAGCCGCTGATGTACCTAAACAGAGGAAACCCCCCACAAGTGACACAATTTTGGAAAACAGACCCCCCAAGGAACTTAACTAGATGTGTGGTGAGCACTTTGAACCCCCAAGTGCTTCACAGAAGTTTATAACATAGAGCCATAAAAATAAAAAAATCATTTTTTTTTACAAAAATGATTTTTTTCGCCACCAATATTTTATTTTCACAAGGGTAACAGGAGAAATTGGACCCCAGAAGTTGTTGTGCAATTTGTCCAGAGTTCGCTGATACCCCATATGTGTGAGAAAACTACTTTATGGGCACACGTCGGGGCTCGAAAGGAAAGTAGTGACATTTTGGATTGCAGACTTGGATGGAATGGTCTGCGGGCGTCATATCGCATTTGGAGAGCCCCTGATGTACCTAAACAGTGGAAACCCCCACAAGTGACCCCATCTTGGAAAGTAGACCACCAAAGGAACTTATCTAGATGTGTGGGGAGAACTTTGAACCCCAAGTGCTTCACAGAAGTTTATAACGTAGAGCCATAAAAATAAAAAAATCTTACTTTTTTTCCACAAAAATGATATTTTCACCCCCAATTTTTTATTTTCCCAAGGGTAACAGAAGAAATTGGACCCCAAAAGGTATTGTGCAATTTGTCCTGAGTACGCTGATACCACATATGTGGGGGTAAACTACTGTTTGGGTGCATGGCAGAGCTCAGAAGGGAAGGCGCAACGTTTGAATTTTTCAACACAGAATTGGCTGGAATTGAGATCAGACGCCATGTCACATTTGGAGATCCCCTGATGTGCCTAAACAGTGGAAACCCTCCAATTCTAACTCTAACCCTAACACCAACACACCCCTAACCCTAGTCCCAACCCTAACCATAACCCTAACCACAAGCCTAACCCTAATCCCAACCCTAAACCTAACTTTAGCCACAACCCTAACTGTTATGTTTCGGTAGCTGAGGAGGACAGGAACAACAGCAGGGCAGCCGGACACCTGTGATGTTGGTAACTGATGGATGCAGATTCCTAAACTAACGACACAACTAGAGGTAGCCGTGGAGCGTTCCTACGTTGATCCTAGACGCCTCGTCACAGTCTGAGAGATAATTACACCTAAAGGCAGAAAGATGAAAGCTATCTGCCCCGGTGCAGATCCTCAAAGAAAATAGGAAGCCCCCAAACATATAATGGCGGTTAGATAAGATGAAAATACAAACATAGGCAGAAAATAGACAGAGCAAACGCTGGGGCCACAAGCTGACTAAATAGGATAGGACAGGAGAGATTACTTTCTGCAACCCAGAAAACCCTACAAAAATCCAACAATTCTGATTACAAAAATACTGAGATCACACGATCTCGCCACCTGCTAAATCAGATCTCAGTGTGAACAAAAACCAAGCCGCAGCCGCTGAAAAAAACAGGAAAAAGCAAATGAGCAAATAACAATGGCTGCAGATAAACTGTGAGGAGCTCAGGCCCCAGGAGGGGACCCGGCTGACCTCCACAAAAGTGCAGAAAATAATGCAAAAAGCAAGCACAAAAAGAAAGCAAAAATATCTTATCTGAAAGCAGGAGATGCAGGCAAGACTCCAGCAAACTTCCAAATGAACCAGGAACCACAATTGAGACAAGAACAATTGAACACCGGCAACCATCATGGGAGGGAACCTCCCTTATATCAGATCAGTCAGTGAACCCAGATTGCCACTCCTCGCTGAAAGGTTCAGTACTGTCTGTAACCACCAGTGGGAGCCTCTGCTCAGAAACCATCTCTAGCACATTCATAACACCTAACCCTAACTTTAGCCCCAACTCTAACCCTAACACTAATGGGAAAATGGAAATAAATACATTTTTTAAATTTTATTATTGTTCCCTAACTAAGGGGGTGATAAAGGGGGGTTGGATTTACTATTTATAGCGGTTTTTATGTTTGGCAGCTGTCACACGCTAAAAGACGCTTTTATTGCAAAAAATAGTTTTTGCATCACCCCATTTTGAGAGCTATAATTTTTGCATATTTTGGCCCACAGAGTCATGTGAGGTCTTTTTTTTGCGGGACAAGTTGTTGTTTTTATTGGTACCATTCTTTGGCACATGACATTTTTTGATCGCTTTTTATTATGATTTTTGGGAGGTTAGAATGAACAAAATCCAGCAATTCATGAATTTCTTTTGAGGGGGGGCGTTTATACCGTTTTGCGGATGGTAAAATTGATAAAGCAGTTTCATTCTTCGGGTCAGTAAGGTTACAGCGATACCTCATTTATATCATTTTTTTATGTTTTGACGCTTTTATACAATAAAAACAATTTTATATAAAAATAATTATTTTTGCGTCGCTTTATTCTACGAGCTTTTTAATTTTTTCGCTCTTTTTTGCGGGACAAGATGGCCTTTTCAGCGGTACCATGTTTTTTTATGTCCATCTTTTTTATCGCGTGTTATTCCACTTTTTGTTCCGTGGAATGACGATACATCATTGTTTTTTTTTAAAGCGCTCACCAAAGGGGTTAACTAGTTGTTTAGGGCCTGCAGAACGCACCTAATAGATATTAAAGAGAGGTGCGTTCGCAGCCCTGGGTCCACCGTGCAGGTAGAGCCTGCTGCTAGTAAGATGGCGTACAAAGTCAGTATGAGCGAACTCTGTTATCCCGCAGAGTCGCAGATGTAAACGCCTTAGCACTATATGGTGATATAAGCGGACTCTGTTAATTCACAGAGCCGCTGTTACAAAGACTGTGTCCTGTTAGACTCACAGGGAACACAGATGACTGACTGCTAAGCGGATTGCAGTCTGTGGTCATGCAATCAGAACCCAAGCAGTAATCTCCTCACTGGAGTAGCCGGTATTCTAATGGCGCTTTCAGCCAAGCCCTGTACACGTGCATACAATCTCCTCACCGGAGGTGCCGGTATTCTAGGAGCTTATTTCAGCCAGACCTAACCACATGCATACATGACCACACTGGCGCGAGCACGAAACAGATTTGATACTAGCGCACAGCCGTGCGGAAAGGACAGCCTTTTAAAGCAGCCACAAGATAAAGACCTTCCAGGAAGGACCAATGGGAAGCTGCTTCAGAACATCAACAGCCACAGGAACTTCCTGAAGGACCAATAGGAGTGGCAGCTGTATCTGAGCATATGACCCCTGATCTCCAATGGGAGATCTTGCCCTGAGCATGCTCAGATGACGTAACAAAGGACTTAGTCCCAAATCTGCCTGCTTCAACACTGGTTGTAGCAGCAAGTCTCTGCACAGCACTGGGCCGGGCAAGACGCTGGGACTGATGTCTCTGCTGAGAAGGAACCACTGCGGCCGGAGACGGATGGGACCGCAGCGGGAACAGCTCAAGATTCCCCTTGTGCAGAAGTGGGAACTCGAACCCTAACATTACCCCCCTTCTAGGGCCCCCCCTTCTTTGGGCCTCACTGCGCTCAAAGGCAGCGATGATCTGCGGAGCTACCAGGACCTATCCTCAGACCCACAACCCCTCCAATCCACCAAATAATTTTTTTTGCCTCGTACACCCAACAATGGCATTCACCTCATGATCGTCGGTAGATGACTCGGAAAACCGGGAAATAGCCATGGGTTTCAGGAGGGACACGTGAAAGGTGTCGGTGATACCAAGGCGAGGCGGAAGGGCTAGGCGGTAAACCACCAGGTTCACCTGCTCAAGAACTTTAAAGGGACCCAAAAAGCGAGGTGCCAACTTGGTGGACTCTATACGTAGCCTGATGTTTCGGGCAGAGAGCCACACTAGGTCACCCGGAGCAAATGTAGGAGCGGGGCGCCGATGGGCATCGGCCGAAGACCTCATCCTCTCTTCGGAGGCCTGAATGGCATCCTGGGTGCGGTCCCAAATGTCCCGTGCCTCCACAGCCCAGTCTGCCACCCTGAAATCGGCGAAAGACATGGGCATGGGCACTGGTACCCGTTGATGCTGACCGTAGTTGAGGAGGAATGGGGTCAGCCCGGTGGAGTCAGCCACAGCATTATTTAGAGCGAATTCTGCCCACGATAGCAAGGATGCCCAGTCATCCTGCCTGGCAGAGACAAAATTTTTCAAGTATGTGACCAAGGTCTGGTTGGCCCTCTCTACCAACCCATTCGTCTCAGGATGGTATGCAGAGGAGAGATTCAACTCAATGCTGAGTAAACGACACAGCTCTTTCCAGAACCGAGACGCAAACTGGGGACCTCGATCACTGACAATTTTGTCTGGCATACCGTGTAGGCGGAAAATATGCCTAATGAATAATGCTGCCAAGGCCCGTGCAGACGGTAACCGTGGTAACGGCACCAAGTGCACCATTTTAGAGAAGTGGTCGGTTATCACCCAGATGATGGTGCAGCCCCGAGACTTGGGTAAGCCCACCACAAAATCCATCCCGACCATCTCCCAGGGCCTGTTTGCCACCGGCAAAGGGAAAAGTAGCCCAGCAGGCCGTTGTCGAGGGGATTTATTATTGACGCAGGAGACGCATGCCTGAACATACTACCTGACATCATGGGCCATCTGTGGCCACCAGTATGTCCTCGCTAGCAACTCAGAAGTCCTTTTTGTCCCAAAATATCCACCCACCCTGGACGAATGTGCCCAAGAGAGTACTTCTGGTGGCAAATTGGTGGGCACAAAAGTCTTGCCCGGATGCACAGACTCAAGCAAAACTGGAGCCACCGTTCTTAGGCTCTCTGTGGGGACAATAAGCCGAGGCTCCTCCTCCACCTCCTCAGAGGAAACCACGGAGCGAGTTAGAGCGTTGGCGCGAATGTTCTTCATACCGGAGAGGAAATGGAGGGTGAAATGGAACCGGGAGAAGAACAGGGACAATCTGGCCTAACGAGAATTTAGCTGCTGGGCGGTCTGTAAATAGACCAAATTTTTGTCGTCAGTGAAAACTTGAAAGGGAAAGCGAGCCCCCTCCAGGAGATGTCTCCACTCGGAAAAAGCCAACTTCATGGCTAGCAACTCCCTATCCCTAATGGAATAATTCCTCTCCGCTTCTGTGAAGGTCTTGGAAAAGAAGAAACAAGGATGTTTCCGACCTTAAGCATCTTTTTGAAAAAGGACTGCTCTAGCACCCATGGACGAGGCATCAACCTCCAATATAAAAGGTTTATCAACCTTGGGGCGATGTAAGATGGGAGCGCTAGCAAAATGGGACTTAATTGAAGTAAAGGCCTTGGAGACCTCCTCTGACCACAATTTGGGATTGGCTCCCTTCTTGGTGAGAGCTACCAAGGGAGCTACCAAAGTGGAGAAGTGGGGAATGAATTGGCGATAGTAATTAATGAACCCCATAAAGCGCTGCACCGCTTTAAGAGAATGGGGTTATTGCCAATCCATCACAGCCTGTAGTTTGGCAGGATCCATAGCCAATCCCTGGGTGGAGATGATATAGCCCAGGAAGGGTAAAGACTCCTGCTCAAACATGCATTTCTCCAACTTTGCATAGAGGGAGTTCGCCCGTAACAGGTCGAAGACTTTGCAGACATCCCTCCGGTGAGAGTCAATATCTGGAGAAAAGATGACTGCTAGAGGTGGAAAGCATATCCCGGAAGATGTCAATGACAAAGTCTTGGAAAACGGCAGAGGCATTACAGAGCCCGAAGGGCATCAGCAGGTATTCATAATCCACATCTCTGGTATTAAAAACCGTCTTCCATTCGTCCCCTTCAAGGATGCGAATCAGGTTATAAGCACCACGCAGATCTAATTTAGTAAATACCCTTGCTCCCCGGAGCCTATCAAAGAGCTCAGAAATCAGGGACAATGGGTACTTATTCTTAACGGTGATGGCGTTAAGACCTCTGTAATCTATACACGGACGTAATTCTCCACTCTTCTTCTGCACGAAGAAGAACCTCGCTCTTGCTGGTGACACCGACTTCCTAATGAACCCTCTTGCCAGATTCTCCTGGATATATTGAGACATAGCCTCCGTCTCAGGAAGAGAGAGGGGATAGACCCTTCCCCAAGGAGGTTCTGCTCCAGGCAAGAGGTCAATAGGACAGTCGTAGGGGCGATGGGGCGGCAGAGTCTCCGCAGCTTTTTTAGAGAACACGTCTGCATTTGACTGATAGCACTTTGAAGAGGAGAAAGATCTGCGGGTATCTCTGTAGTGGTAACCTCAATGCACTCCCTGACACATCTGTCCTTACATAACTCACTCCAATCCAGTATCCTACCGGAGGTCCACTCAATATGAGGGGAGTGGGAACTGAGCCAGGGTACTCCCAGTAGGATTTCATCTATTCCCTCGGGAAGGACGAGAAGGGAAATAATTTCCTGATGGGAAAGGGGTACACACAAAGTAAGAGGGAAAGTCTGATGTGTAATTGGCGAGGGCAATGTCAACCCATTCACTACCCGGACAGTCACTGGTTTGTCGAGTGCTACCAGATGTATTGCGTGGTGACGAGCAAAGGTAGATGACATGAAATTCCCCTCTGCTCCTGAGTCCACACAAAGCTCGACTGTAAGTGTGGAAGAGTCTACAGTGACTGTCCCTTTAAATGTCTTCTTGAAGGAAAATGCCTCTGTCTCTAGTGAACCTCTTCCCAGGGCCACTAGACGCGATCGCTTCCCCGATCGCTGTGGACATTCGTTAGCATAGTGTCCTGTCTGCTGACAAAGGTTACTGACCACGGATACTCGGACGGCCCGAGACTTAGGTCCTGCACGAGGAACCTCTGTGGCCTTTGGGAGTTCGGATGCCAGATCGGGGGATTCGAGAGGTTTGGCAAAGGTGGGAGCCAACCGAATCCTCTGCCTACACTGGGCCCGCTCCAACCTCCGCTCGTGAAAACGGAGGTCGATGCGGGTAGATATGGAGATAAGCTTCTCCAGTGTGGCAGGAATCTCCCTGGTAGACAAAGCGTCTTTAACATGGTCAGCCAGTCCTCGCCAGTAGACTGGAATGAGAACTTTATCCGACCAGTCTAGCTCTGAGGCCAGAGTCCGAAACTGGACGGAAAACTGACTAACCAAAGACGAACCCTGGACCAATGCCAGCAGTTGGAGCGCCGTATCGTGGGTGACCTGAGGTCCTAAAAAGACCTTTTTAAGAGCCTCCAGGAAACGAGGAGCACTCCGCACCACACGATCGTCGCGCTCCCACAGCGGCGTTGCCCACTCCAACGCTCTGCCCGAGAGTAGAAACAGTACAAAACCCACTTGTGCCCGATCCGTGGGGAAACGTGCAGCCAGAAGCTCAAGCTGTATAGAGCACTGACTCACGAATCCCCGACATTGCTTGCTGTCACCGGCAAACTTGTCAGGAAGCGAGAGGTGGGATAATGTAGGGGCAGAGGTGGCAGAGGACAAACTGGCTGCAGCCACGCTAGCAACCTGAACAGTGACTGTGGTAACATCCACAGCTGAGGTTGTGCGCTCAAGAGCTGCCAACCTACCCTCCAGCTGCTGGATGTACTGCGGTAGTCGCTGGTCATCCGCCATTTTACTAGCCAGACCCTGGCGCTAGTATTATGTTAAGGGTCTGCGAAACGCACCTAATAGATATTAAGGAGACGTGCGTTCGCAACCCGGGGTCCACTGTGCAGGCAGAGCCTGCTGCTAGTAAGATGGCGTAAATAGGCAGCATGAGCGAACTCTGTTATCCCGCAGATTCGCAGATGTAAACGCCGTAGCACTATATGGCGATATAAGCGGACTCTGTTAATTCACAGAGCCGCTGTAACAAAGACTGTGTCCTGTTAGAGTCACAGGGAACACAGATGACTGCTAAGTGGATTGCAGTCTGTGGTCATGCAATCAGAACCCAAGCAGTAATCTCCTCACCGGAGTAGCCGGTATTCTAATGGAGTTTTCAGCCGAGCCCTGAACACGTGCATACAATCTCCTTACCGCAGGTGCCGGTATTCTAGGGGCTTATTTCAGCCAGACATAACCACATACATACATGACCACACTGGCGCAATCACGTAACATATTTGATACTAGCGCATGGCCATGCAGTAAGGACAGCCTTTTATAGCAGCCACGAGAAAAAGACCTTCCAGGAAGGACCAATGGGAAGCTGCTTCAGAACATCAACAGCCACAGGAACTTCCTGAATGACCAATAGGAGTGGCAGCTGTATCTGAGCATGTGACCCCTGATCTCCAATGGGAGATCTTGCCCTGAGCATGCTCAGATGAAGCAACAAAGGACTTAGTCCCAAATCTACCTGCTCCAACACTGGTTGCAGCAGCTAGTCTCTGCACAGTACTGGGCCGGGCAAGACGCTGGGACCGACGTCTCTGCTGAGCAGGAACCACTGCGGCCGGAGACGGATGGGGGACCGCAGCGGGAACAGCTCGAGATTCCCCTTGTGCAGAAGTGGGAACTCTAACACTAGCTAGACAGTTTTATAGCGCGGGTCGTTATGGATGCGGCGATACTAAATATGTGTACTTTTATTGTTTTTTCTTTTTTGTTTACATAAAGAGATGAATTTATTAGGAATTTTTTTTACACTTGCTAATTTTTATTTTTTTCACTTTTTACATTGTCCCAGGGTCGGACATCACTGTATAATGTCAGATCGCTGCTCTGACAGTTTGCTTAGCACTCTGTCAGACCAGTGATATGACAGGCAGTGCAGGAGGCTTCTCAGCACCTGCTCTCAGCGGGCGCTGAGAAGCCACCTCCCTGCAGGACCTGGAAGGACACCGTGGCCATCTTGGATCCGGGGTCCTGCAGAGAGGAGCATCTCAGGAAAGCACGCAGGAGCCCCATCTATGCGCAATGCTTCCATATACCGCCGGAACATTGCGATCACATTTGATCGTAGAGTGCCGGGGGTTATTGTGCCGGGAGCGGTCCGTGACCGCGCCTGGCATATAGTGCCAGGTGTCAGCTGTGATAATCAGCTGACACCAGGCCGCGATCAGCTGCTCTCCCCCATTGTGCACGGCTGATTGCGTCTGACGTACTATCCTGTCCAGAGTCAATAAGGGTTAATAAGGCCCAGGTCACCTGGATGGGAAAGTACATCTAGGATCAGAAAGGGGTTAAAGACCACAATGCATACTAAGGGCATTAAATTCATGGAGAATAACTTCTCTGCAAATCTAACATTCCAGGAAATTCTGAATAAACATGAAAATTTGAGTTTTGCCTGATCCATTCATCTCTAACATGCAAAGCTTTCGACCTAAATATACCATCAATCTGAATGTTCAAGTTTCAAAAATAGGATCTAAAGGGTAACAATTCTTCTTGTGAAGCTAGGCCCAGCATGTCAGAGTGAGACTTATACGCCATGCATGCGTATATAGGAAATTAAATATGCAAATTGCCTCTTTAGAGAGGAAGAGGACTTGAATTCTAGTTCCACCTATTGAATGTAGCAATCCTAAAAGTCAATATCGACCCTTTAGCGAACCTTGTTATATTTATCCTAAGTCATATGGCAAGTCTCGTTAAAGGATCGATAATGACTTTTTAGGATTGCTACCTCCAATAGATAGAACTAGAGTTCAAGTCTTCCTCTCGAAAGAGGCAATTTGTATATTAAACTGTCAAAAAAAATTATCTCACTACCACTTGGACAGGGAGAAGCATTCCAAAGTTATTACTTCATAATGTGACATATGTCAAATTTTAAAAGGCTCTAAAAAGTTAAAACTGGCTCCAGCAGTAAGTGTTAAACAATTGACAATTACCACATAGTATAATCAAGGATGTATAATTTTGTGTTAAAGGGAACCTGTCACTAGATTTATGCTGCTAAAACAACATGCAGTATGAATCAGAGCCAGGCTGTGGGAGTGCTGCCAGGTATGTTTTACTCTTAAACGCTGTGGTGATTTAGAGAAAGCATACTTTGAAAGGCCAGCCAGACCATCACAGCCCTTGGCCAACTTCTCCATGTCCAATAACAAATGATTGACAGGTCTCTTCCTATGCACAGGGGCAAATGTGACACCGGTCTTCGGCTGTGATTCACGCTGCCTGTGGTTCGGTCTTCATGAATCTATGAAAAGGTTTCCTTTAAGCAAAAAATGGTCAAACTGTTTAGAGGTTAAGCCTGGATGGATTAAATTTTTGTGTTATGAAATTCCACAGGCACTCATCAAGCTGAAATAATGGAAACTATTTGTATGTCTGTTATGTATCGTTTGATATATTTTGTCAGTTTTGTCTTGTATGTCTGTATTGTCTTGTCTATCTTTGTCTTTTATACAGTTACTTTTGTTTTTGTCTTTTATATTTCTGCACTAAGTGTACTATTTCTATTTGCCATTGTGTTAGAACCTATGCTCTTGCATTTTGAGCCAATGAAAAAAATGGAGCAATAATACCATTTAGGTTGTTTAGAAATATACAAAATGTAGTGAGTACATGAGATAATTGTCACAAAAAAATCTAAATGTATAATTTCACAATTTGACTTATTGTTATGGATGATATCACAAGTGTCATAGCATATTCTAAAGTTCTACTCCCATAATCATTTTGATTACGTGTTGATTCTGAAGTACTTACTGAATGTAATTGATTAGTTGTGATAAAGTACTGTTCACTCAGGATGAAACAAATCATTTTAACTCTCTGATTTGAGAAGCGAAATCAACGAATCCTACTAATAAACAATAACTACTACCAAATGAATTTTTCTTTTCTAAAATATCCATGTTTTTGTTAAAGCTTCTGAAAATAATATTAATGAAAAAGAATAATAGTGAAGATTAGAGATGAGCGACTTTGCCTCCGGGATGGTCGAGTCGGGTTTCGGACCACCCGAATTTCACAAAAGTCGAGTCGAACGAAATCGGCCGACTAGCGGCAAAAGTTGAAGGTCCGACTAAAAAAACGAAACCCAATGCTAGTCAATGGAGAAGAAAAGTCGGCAGGGAGTGGAGGACAGTAAACACACCTACAGTGCCCATTTCAATGCCAAGAACATCAATTTTTATTACTTAAGCTTGTCAACCATAGTTCACTTTATAATAATAGTTACGTATTCAAAACTGGGGGTTATTTGGCTAAAGTTGTGGGGGGGGGCAGGGCTGGCTCCAGGTTTTCGTGGGCCCCGGGCCAAAGAGTCTCAGTGGGCCCCTTTAACACATACCACAATTCATGATGCTCCGATATGGCACAGAAATATAGGTATAGTACAATGCCAAATACTTCACTTCTTACATGACATGACTGATATCTATTTTAAATTCTACAATAGCTCAAAAACCGAACAGTATATTCCTCCATACAGTATTATGGCCACCACATAGTGCACCATACAGAATAATGAGCCCCATATATTGCTCCATACATAATTTGCCCCATATAATGTTGCATACAGTATATGATGAGCTCCACATAATGCTACAGTATATGATGGTCCCCATATAATGTGCCATACAGTATAGGACGGTCCATATAGAGTATAATGAGCCCCACATATTGCTCTATACAGTATAATGAGTCGCATATAAAGCTCCATACAGTATATGATGGGCCCCATAAATTGCTCCATACAGAATCGGCTCCAAATAATGCTCCATACAGAATAGGCCACATATGTGCTCCATATGATGCTCCAAACCCTATATGATGCCCCATAAATAATTTACCCCATATGATGCTCCAGTATGTGATGTGCCCCATGGATTATGCTCCAGTATATGATGGGCCTCTATAATGCTCCATATATAATAGGCCCAATATGATGCTCCAGTGTATAATGAGCCCCGTATATGATGCTCCAGTGTATGATGGGCCCCATTAATAATGCTCCAGTATATGATGGGCCCCATGGATGATGCGCCAGTGTATGATGGGCCAATATAATGCTACATATATAATGGGCCCCAAATGATGCTCCAGTATATGACGGGCCCTGTATATGATGCTCGAGTGTATGATGGGCCCCATTTAAAAGGCTCCTGTGTATGATGGGCCCCATGCATGATGCTCCAGTGTATGATGGGCCAATATAATGCTCCATATATAATGGGCCCCATTTATAAGGCTCCTGTGTATGATGGACCCCATATGATGCTCCAGTATATGATAGGCCCCATGGATGGTGCTCCAGTATATGATGGGCCCCATGGATGATGCTCCAGTGTATGATGGGCCAATATAATGCTACATATATAATGGGCCCCATATGATGCTCCAGAATATGATGGGCCCCATATATGATGCTCCAGTGTATGATGGGCCCCATTTAAAAGGTTCCTGTGTATGATGGGCCCCATGCATGATGCTTCAGTGTATGATGGGCCAATATAATGCTCCATATATAATGGGCCCCATTTATAAGGCTCCTGTGTATGATGGACCCCATATGATGCTCCAGTATATGATAGGCCCCATGGATGGTGCTCCAGTATATGATGGGCCCCATGGATGATGCTCCAGTGTATGATGGGCCAATATAATGCCACATATATAATGGGCCCCATATGATGCTCCAGAATATGATGGGCCCCATATATGATGCTCCAGTGTATGATGGGCCCCATTTAAAAGGTTCCTGTGTATGATGGGCCCCATGCATGATGCTCCAGTGTATGATGGGCCAATATAATGCTCCATATATAATGGGCCCCATTTATAAGGCTCCTGTGTATGATGGACCCCATATGACGCTCCAGGATATGATGGGCCCCATGGATGGTGATCCAGTGTATAATGGGCCCCATGGATGATGCTCCAGTGTATGATGGGCCAATATAATGCTCCATTTATAATGGGCCCCATGGATGATGCTCCAGTGTATGATAGGCCAATATAATGCTCCGTTTATAATGGGCCCCATATGATGCTCCAGTATATGATAGGCCCCATGGATGATGCTCCAGTGTATGATGGGCCTATACACTGTGGGCAGAATTATTAGGCAAATGAGTATTTAGATCACATCATCCTTTTTAGACATGTTGTCCTACTCCAAGCTGTATAGGCTTGAAAGCCAACTGCCAATTATGTAAATCAGGTAATTTGCATCTCTGTAATGATGAGGGGTGTGGTCTAATGACATCAACACCCTATATAAGGTGTGCTTAGTTATTAGGCAACTTCCTTTCCTTTGGCGAAATGGGTCAGAAGAGAGGTTTGACGGACTGTGAAAAGTCAAAAATTGTGAGATGTCTTGCAGACGGATGCAGCAGTCTTGAAATTGCCAAACTTTTGAAGCGTTATCACTGAACAATCAAGTATTTCATGGCAAATAGCCAACAGGGTCGCAAGAAGCGTGTTGATAAAAAAAAGGCTCAAAATAACTGCCCATGAATTGAGGAAAATCAAGTGTGAAGCTGCCAAGATGCCATTTGCCACCAGTTTTGCCATATTTCAGAGCTGCAACGTTACTGGAGTATCAAATAGCTCAAGGTGTGCCATACTCAGGGACATGGCCAAGGTAAGGAAGGGTGAAAAATGACCCCCTTTGAACAAGAAACATAACATAAAACGTCAAGATTGGGACAAGAAATATGTTAAGTCTGATTTTTCTACGGTATTAAGGACTGATTAAATGAGAGTGACTCTTGATGGGCCTCATAGGTGGGCCTGAGGCTGGATCAGTAAAGGGCAGAGAGCTCCAATCCGACTCAGACTCCAGCAAGGTGGAGGTGAGGTACTGGTATGGGCTGGTATCATCAAAGATGAACTTGTGCGACCTTTTCTGGTTGAGGATGGAGTGAAGCTCAACTCCCAAACCTACTGCCAGTTTCTGGAAGACATCTTCTTCAAGCAGTGGCACAGGAAGAAGTCGGTATCATTCAAGACAAACAATATTCTCATACAGGACAATACTCCATTACATGCATCCAAATACTTCACAGCGTGGCTGGCCAGTATAGGTCAAAAAGAAGAAAAAATAATAACATGGCCCCCTTGTTCACCTGATCTGAACCCATATAGAACCTGTGGTCCCTCATAAAATGTGAGATCTACAGGGAGGGAAAACATTACACCTCTCGGAACAGTGTCTGGGAGGCTGTGGTGGCTGCTGAAAGCAATGTTGATCGTAAACAGATCAACCAACTGACATAATCTATGGATGGAAGGCTTTTGAGTGACATCGTAAAGAAAGGTGGCTATGTTGGTCACTGATTTTTTTTTATTTTTGTTTTTGAATGTCAGAAATGCTTATTTCTAAACTTTGTGTTGTTATATTGGTTACCTGGTGAAAATAAACAAGTGACATGGGTATATATTTGGTTTTTATTAAGTTGCCTAATAATTCTGCACAGTAATAGTTACCTGCACAAACAGATACCCTCCTAAGATAGCCAAATCTGAAAAAAACCCACTCCAACTTCCAAAAATATTAAGCTTTTATATTTAGGAGTCTTTTGGATTGATTGAGAACATAGTTGTTGTTCAATAATAAAAAGAATCCTCTCAAATACAACTTGCCTAGCAATTATGCAAACAGTGCATAATGCTCCATATATAATGGGCCCCATTTATAATGCTCCAGTGTATTATGGGCCCCATGGATGATGCTCCAGTGTATGATGGGCCTATATAATGCTCCATATATAATGAGCCCCATATGATGCTCCAGTGTATGATGGGCCCCATGGATGATGCTCCAATGTATAATTGTCCCCGTATATGATGCTCCAGTGTATGATGGGTCTATATAATGCTCCATATATAATGTGCCCCATTTATAATGCTCCAGTGCATAATGGGCCCTGTCTATGATGATCAAGTGTATGATGGGCCACATATATAATTCTCCAGTGTATAATGTTCCCCATATATTGCTCCAAACATTAAAAAAAAGAACTACCTCTCCTCTCTGGACACTGCTCTACTCTGGACTCCTCAGCATCGCCATCTTCCACCTTTCTGCACTTGGACTGTTCAGGCAGAGGGCGCACAGACGTGACGTCATTGCGCTCTCTGACCTGAATGACACTGTCAGGAAACGCGGAAGACGTCACAGCGGTGGAGCAGGGAGAGGTAAGTATTGCAAGTGCTGGGGACATGAGCAAGCAAGGGGGGCCCACTCATGGGTGATGGCACTGGCACAGGGCCCCTCATGGTACGCCGATGTGTCTGACGGCGAGTGGGCCCCCCCACCGTCAGAGACACTTTTGCGTACATTGAGGGCCCCTGTGCCAGTGCCGTTGCCCAAAGCATATTGTGCCAATTCAGGCCAGGTGTCCAGTTTACAGGCCCAGAAGTCAAAGGGGAATGAACTGTGAGGGAGAACATCGATAGGGGAGGAGAGGTAATTTGACAACTGCTGTCTCATGTCTGTTGCAATCGATTCAGTATTACCAGTCTTGTGAGCGTTACTCGAGAAATCAGTCTACAACATGGTCATGAAACCCCTGTCTCTAACGCCACTTCGGCAGTGTGCACCACGAAGACATCTTCCATTTGGCCTAGTATGGCTCGTTGTAGAACCTGCACTGCTGCTGTGTGCTGGGAATGCCTCTAACAAACGGTTTACCAGATTTGCTTGTTTGTTCGTCAATATTAGCTCTAGGTTCTCTTGTGGCATGATGTTCTGTAATTTGCCTTTATAGCTTGGATCGAGGATGCTGGCCAACCAGTAATCGTCATCCTTCATAAATTTGGCAATGCGGGGGTCCCTTTTTAGAATCCACAAGACATAATCACACATGTGGGCCAATGTTCCAGGTGTCAATGATGCACTGACAGTGGTGGGTGGAGGAGCACTTTCTGCCAAATCCACATCCTGTCACGGGTGTGTCGCCACGAAGATCGTCGCGATTACACAACCTGACTTCGCACAGCTGAGTTTTTGGTGCTAGGTGTTTTTCGGCAGTGAGGGAGTTAATTCTCCTCTCTCTGTGCTAGACAAAGCCCAGCCTCGCCCAGCTGCAGTTAATACTGCAGTAATGGGATTCCTTCAAATACCTGCCAGTCTGCTAGGGAAGTGTCGGTGAAAGCATTCATGCAGACCAGCAGAGCGGATCGTGGTATTGTGAAGTCTGAAGTGAAGAGTACCTGGTGTGGTTTTCTCCCCTCCTCGCTTTATTATTTATCTCCTTACCCGTTGGTGTTCCCTCTGTAGTTGTAGAGTGAGTTTTGTATGCAAGGTGGTCTTTTGTTTTACCCCTTGTACTGTCTCGTTCGTCTTATACTGTTTGTAGGAATTTACCTTCCTGTCCCCTGTGGTTGTGATCAGGGTCCTTCTCAGGACTAGATTACTGAGGGTCAGGGATTCACAGGAGATAGGGTTACGCTGGCGGCCTGGACCTCTGTACCATCAACAGTACCTCCAGGTAGAGGGATTAGTCAGGGCCCCAGCTTAGGGTCAGCATAGACCCGGACCTCCTGTATACAGTGACAGCGTGACATTTTCACCGACCATGCTAAAGATTCTCTCCAGCCACCATGGATCCAGTAGCCAGTCTAGCTCGGCAGTTGCAGAGTTTGTCCATGGAGCTGGCGGACGTTAAGTCCAAGGTTTTGTACCCCTGGAGCAAGCCGGACCTGAACCTAAAGTAGCTCTCCCTGACAGGTTCACTGGAGGGCGGGACAAGTTTTTTGCTTTCCGGGAGGCTTGTAAATTGTACTTTCGGCTGCGACCTCGGTCATCGGGGAGTGAAGATCAAAGGGTGGGAATTGTCATCTCGCTCCTACAAGGGGACCCCCAATCATGGGCATTCTCGCTTCCCCCGGGCTCCCCGGCTCTCCAGTCAGTGGATAGGTTTTTCGCAGCTCTGGGTCTTGTATATAATGACCCGGATCGGGTCTCCCTTGCTGAATCTAAATTACGTAAGATACAGCAGGGAGATCGTCCGGCGGAGGAATTCTGTTCGGAGTTCCGTAGGTGGGCCACGGACACCTAGTGGAATGACCCGGCTCTTAGGAGCCAGTTTTGTCAAGGTTTATCTGACAAATTAAAGGATGTGATGGCACAGTATGACCCTCCCACGTCACTGGAAGCCGCTATGGCCCTTGCTATTCGCATCGACAGACGACTTCAGGAGAGGTGCGGGGTAACTCCGCCCCCTGTGATGACTCCACCTTCTACTAGGTCCCCTTATATGGAGGTTCCCCTGGTCAGTCCAGAGGAGCCTATGCAGTTAGGAGGGACATCATTCCGAGGGAGGGGATCGTCAGTTCGCCGCAAGACAGGAAGGTGTTTCTTCTGCGGGAGAAGGGGACATTTTATTGGGGGGTGTCCATCCCGTCCTTTGCAGAGTGAGAAGTTGCCGGAAAACTATTGATCCCAGGTTGTGTGGTGGACGACAATCTGGGAGTAAGCATTTCGTCCCCAGGTCCGTCTCAATTTCTCGTACCGGCGGAGGTGGTGGTGGGTACGAGAACTGAGAGGATATCTGTTCTTCTGGATAGTGGGGCCGGGGCTAATCTGGTGGACGCTCGGTTTGCCCGAGTTCAAGGTATGCGACTGAGTGTATTGGCTAAACCCATCTCCATATTCTCGATCGACGCCAGGCCTCTCGGTCAAGGTAGTTTTTTGCAAGCCGTGCATAACATAGATCTTCAAGTGGGGGCGATACATAAAGAACTGTTGTCTTGTTACGTGTTGGAGGGTCTTCCCACTCCTATAGTGTTGGGCCTTCCCTGGTTAACTAAGCATAACCCGGTTATTAATTGGCAATCCAGAGAGATAAGCCAGTGGAGTGAATTCTGCCATAAAAACTGCATGAACACGGTCATCGGTGCGGTCGCGCCTAAGGCCTTACCTCCATTTCTGGTGGACTTTGAGGATGTATTTTCGGAGAAAGGGTGTCAAGAACTACCTCCTCATCGCGCGTATGACTGTTCTGTAAAATTGCTCCCTGAGGCCAAGTTACTTAAATCTAGGTTGTATAACCTTTCTGGTCCTGAGAGGCAGGCCATGAAGGATTATATTTCGGAGAGTCTGGCTAAGGGGCATATTAGACCTTCATCTTCCCCGGTGGCTGCGGGGTTCTTCTTTGTGAAGAAGAAAGATGGAGGCTTACGCCCTTGCCTGGATTTCCGTGAGCTTAATCGGATTACGGTCCGAGATCCGTATCCGCTCCCACTTATTCCCGATCTCTTCAATCAGATCGTGGGCGCCAAATGGTTCTCTAAGTTGGATCTCAGGGGGGCGTATAATCTGATTAGGATGAAGGAGGGGGATGAGTGGAAGACGGCGTTTAACACTCCGGAGGGGCATTATGAGAACCTTGTTATGCCATTTGGTGTGACTAATGCCCCGGCGGTGTTTCAACATTTTGTTAATGACATCTTTCGCCGCCTGGTGGGACAGTTTGTGGTCATATATCTGGATGACATCTTAATTTACTCGCCGGATCTTGTGTCTCATCAGGAGCATGTTAGGCAGGTGTTGCAAATCTTGCGGGATAATAAACTGTACGCCAAATGGGAACAGTGTGTGTTCGCCGTACAGGAACTTTAGTTTTTAGGATTTCTGGTGTTAGCATCCGGTTTCCGTATGGACCCTGGGAAAGTGCGGGCAGTTCTTGAGTGGGATCTGCCAGAGGATCTTAAGGCATTACAACGTTTCCTGGGGTTTGCTAACTACTACCGGAAATTTATTCGTAATTTCTCATCCATAGTTAAACCTCTCACAGACATGACTAAAAAAGGGACGGATTTTTCAAGGTGGTCTGACAAGGCTTGTCAAGCGTTTCCCTCCTTGAAAAAATGTTTTGCTTCGGCACCCATACTCGTTCAACCAGATGCGTCACAGCCGTTCATTGTGGAGGTAGACGCTTCTGAGGTAGGGGTGGGAGCGGTATTATCTCAAGGTCCGTCCCTGGTAAGTGGCATCCGTGCGCCTTCTTCTCTAAAAAATTGTCGTCCGCTGAGAGGAATTACGATGTCGGCAATAGGGAACTCTTGGCCATTAAGTTAGCTTTTGAGGAGTGGCGTCATTTTTTGGAGGGGGCAGTACACCCGGTCACCGTCATTACCGATCACAAGAACCTGCTATATTTAGAGTCCGCAAAACGTCTGAATCCCAGACAAGCTAGGTGGTCGTTGTTTTTACCAGGTTTAATTTTGTCGTCACATATCGTCCTGGGTCAAAAAATGTAAAGGCGGATGCCTTATCTCGCAGTTTCCCTGGGGCCGGGAAGGCAGATGACCCGGTTCCTATCCTTCAGGAGGGGGTGGTGGTGTCGGCAGTATGCTCTGAGCTTGAGGAGGAGGTATTGGAGGCTCAGGGGGAGGCCCCTGTTGGACCTCCAGGGAGACTGTTTGTTCCTGATTAGTGTTGAGCGATACTGCTCGATATCTAAAAATATCGTATCGAAATTGTATCGCCGATAGCACTAAATATCGTCGATATCCGATTCTGATACCGGAAGTCCCATGTAAGTCTATGGGAACAAAATATCGCAACAAAAAAACCCCTTTCTTTCATTGTAAACACAAAATATACACACATAGAATACATATATATATATATATATACATGTCATTGTGACATATATATATATACATATATTTATAGTTTATACACTTCTACATAGTAAAAATAGACTCTGATTCAATTGCCGGGTAAAGCCGTGACATACCCCATAGAAGTCGACGGGCTCGGTGCCGAGTACCCCCAAAACCTCTGGCTCTGTGCGACTCAACTTGGGCGTCACGAACAGGATTCTGTAGCTCGCTATAAGCGAGTCCTGTGTGCCTGAATTGAACTGGTTTTGTGCTTGAGAATTGCTAAAATCATCAGAGAATGTAGTTGCCATTTTTCCGCCATATCTGCGTCACGACGAGGCACTGGTGAAGAAGAAGGGCGTGCTCTTCATGGGTGTACACTCACTCAGTGACGCGAAAACGATGGCTCTAAATGGTACTGCAATGTAAGATCGTGCCCCACAGCTCTTCAGTTCCGCCTCCTCATCCTCCTCAGTGGGCGGAAACTAACACGAAGGTCCCGCCTCCCTACAAAAGAGGGGCCCTCTCCAGATGCTAATGACACATGTGACTTGGCAGAGATGGCTAATGGACACGAGCAGAAGTGTGAAGGGATGGAGCAGTCAGAGCTCTCCCCCCACGGAAGCGACCCGATCGCCACGGAACCACCGTTGGGCACCCGGCCTGGAAACCCTCCTATGCTGCAAGAAGCGGAGGTTACCCTAAGAGGCCTGGCCCGGCACCGGGAGGAGGTGGCCAGGATGGAAGCCAGCTGGCGTGCCCTAAAACTAAACTTGGAGCGGCGCCAATCCCTCTTACCTGAAGTGTCTGTACCGGAAGGTGAGGCACCCGTTCTAGTAGAGGAGCCCTTGCAATGTGATCCGGTTGACGTTGTCGCAGTGGAGGCACCCGTTCGTGCAAAAAACTCTGCACCGGCAGCACCCCAGATCCCGCTGTCTGCCCCCGTCGCTGAGACAGAAGAAGCGACACCCGTCCTCATGGAGGAGGCCGCGCAGGCACCAGAGCACTACCTGCCTGTACCGGAGCCCCGACTGTCATCTGTTCCAGAGCCGGCTGCTTCCTCCGCAGGTGAGCGCCGCCAGGACTGGGGGGCGCCAGGAGAGCTGCCGCAAACCGGACACTGTAAGCTGGCATTTGATGGTGGAGACATGGAGCTGCTGGTGGAGGAGAATTTCAACCGGCGTCAGGAGGAAGAGTGGAGACGTTGGGAGCGGGAAGCAGAGCGATAAAGGGAGCAGCGAGAAACCCAAAAGCTTCGGCAACGTAACCTGGAGAAGGACCCGGCAGATAAGGACCGGATGAGAAAGGATAAAGGAACCCTGTGGGAGCCGCGGCGTAAGGGTGCAGTACGGAGCTTTAAATTGAAAGGTGGTTGGGGCTTCATCCAGGAGCCTGGACTTTATTTAGAAGTTTTTGTGAACCGGCGGGACGTGGAGGCTCACCTCCCAGAAGGACACCCAGGGAGGGACCTGTTGCCAGGAGACTTGGTGACTTACACCCGACACTGGGGTTACAATGGATGGTACGCCCTAAATGTTACCAGGTGTGACCCCTACTCCCCAGAGTGTCAGGAACCTGTGAGACCCTCGGAGCCTTCAGCCTCCCACATCCAGGCCTCTGCAAAAGTGCCCACCCCACGCCGTAAATCTCCCAAGCCTCCCTCAGTGGTCTCCTCAGCAGCCCCAGCTATGGACATGATAAGTATAGCTGGCCCGTACCCGGCGCCTGTTAGGCCCCCTGGGGTTCGTTCAGTCTGGGACATAGGGTTCCAGACCCGGAGGGAGATGAAAGAGGTGGCCACACAGACCCAGATAGCGGGTCACGACTTGACTGTACAGGCCACACGACGTCATCAGGTCCTGGTGGTCCTTGGTGCCTCGGATGTTTGGCAAGCATCAGAAGAGTACCAGGTGGTACCTGGAACACCCCTGCCAAAGAATTATAAATAACCCGGACAGGGTCACTGTATGTAAATAGTTAAATTGTTTATGTACCCGGACGGGTGAATGTTCATAAAAAAGTTTTTTAATTTAATAAAAAAAAAACAAAACACAGTTTTCATTACTTTTATTACAGTCTCATCCTGCGACGCCATCGATCTCCTGTAAAAAAATGAAAAAAAAAAAAAAAGTATACCACCTGACCGACGCAGTCCATAGTAACGAGTGTCCCACGACGATCCAGCTCTGCTACATCAGAATGACAGGCAGAGCCTGTCATCCCGGCGCAGCACAGCTGATTACCTGCTTACCCGGCGGTGACGTCATCGGACTGGTTTACGGCCGGGATTACCCTGCAGTCACTGCAGTTATCGCGAAAAACTGCATGTGACCGCCAGGGAGAAGATAATGGCGGCCATCAAGCAGTCCAGGACGTGACCGCCGGAGATCTTCTGCCAGGTAAGTGCCGCTGACTCCTGACAGACCCGACCGACGGACACTCACAGTGACAGTGACAAATCCGATTCCGGTATTCGATAAGACAAAAATATCGAAACGAATTATCGAAAGGCCGATAGAGCTAATATCGGCCGATAACCGATATTTGCAGTATCGTATCGCTCAACACTATTCCTGATCAGTTGCGACAAAAGGTAATCGAGGCACACCATAATTCAGCTTTGGCAGGACACCCAGGGAGTAAAGCAACTGTGGATCTCCTCTAGCGCCGGTTTTGGTGGCCTAACTTACATAGGAAGGTGGTAACTTTTGTCGCGTCCTGTGAGGTTTGTGCGTGCTCTAAGACCCCGCATACCCGTCCATCTGGGGCCCTCTTGCCTTTGAAGATCCCGGAGCGTCCGTGGACTCATCTGTCTATGGACTTTATTACGGACCTCCCGCCGTCTTCGGGTAAAACAGTCATACTCATTGTAGTGGACAGGTTCAGCAAGATGGCACATTTTATCGCTCTTCCTGCTCTTCCTATTGCTAAAACTCTTGCGCAGGTGTTCATTGGGGAGATTGTGAGACTTCACGGGGTACCCTCCGATGTGGTGTCGGATCGGGGGTCTCAGTTTGTGTCCAAATTTTGGAAGGCATTTTGTACACGGCGGGGGATGCAGTTGTCATTTTCATCGGCTTTTCATCCGCAGACCAATGGTCAGATGGAACGTCTGAACCAGAGCTTGGAGACATATCTCCGGTGTTTTGTGTCAGAGAACCAGGAGGACTGGGCTTCTTTCTTGGCTCTGGCAGAATTCGCTCTTAACAATAGGCGGAGCGAGTCCACTGGTAAGTCCCCGTTTTTCGGGGCATATGGTTTTCACCCCCAGTTTTGTATTTTCAATAGGGTGGGCTCTTCTGGGGTTCCTGAGGAGGAACGATTTTCGTTGTCACTTGCTTCTTTGTGGAAAGGAGTGCTGAATAATCTGAGTACTATGGGGAACCGATACAAAAGTATGGCTGATAGGAGGAGAGTGTCTGGTCCGGACCTAAGTGTGAATGATCGGGTATGGTTGTCTACCAAGAATATAAAACTTAGGTTCCCTCCTGGAAACTTGGTCCCAGGTTCATCGGTCCATACAGGATCAGTTCTATAATTAATCCGGTGGCATTCCGTCTTGACCTCCCCCCTACGTTTAAAATTCACAATGTGTTTCACAGATCATTGCTTAAGAGGTATGTGGCGCCGGTGATACCATCACCTTTACCCCCTCCTCCTGTGGTGGTCAATGGTAACTTGGAGTTTCAGGTGTCGAAAATCATCGATTCACGTCTGAATCGCCGGTCCCTTCAGTACTTGGTTCATTGGAAGGGGTATGGTCCTGAGGAGAGGACGTGTGTTCCTGCGTCGGATATTAACGCAGACCGATTAATTCGGGCCTTCCACACAACTCACCCAGATAAACCTGGCCCTGAGGGTCCGGAGGCCCCTCGTAGAAGGGGGGATACTGTCACGGGTGTGTCGCCACGAAGATCATCGCGAATTACACAACCTGACTTCGCACAGCTGAGTTTTTGGTGCTAGTGTGTTTTTCGGCAGTGAGGGAGTTAATTCTCCCTCTCTCTGTGCTAGACGAAGCCCAGCTTCGCCCAGCTGCAGTTAATACTGCAGTAATGGGATTCCTTCAAATACCTGCCAGTCTGCTAGGGAAGTGTCGGTGAAAGCATTCATGCAGACCAGCAGAGCGGATCGTGGTATTGTGAAGTCTGAAGTGAAGAGTACCTGGTGTGGTTTTCTCCCCTCCTCGCTTTATTATTTATCTCCTTACCTGCTGATGTTCCCTCTGTAGTTGTAGTGTGAGTTTTGTATGCAAGGTGGTCTTTTGTTTTACCCCTTGTACTGTCTCGTTCGTCTTATACTGTTTGTAGGAATTTACCTTCCTGTCCCCTGTGGTTGTGATCAGGGTCCTTCTCAGGACTAGATTACTGAGGGTCAGGGATTCACAAGAGATAGGGTTACGCTGGTGGCCTGGACCTCTGTACCATCAACAGTACCTCCAGGTAGAGGGATTAGTCAGGGCCCCAGCTTAGGGTCAGCATAGACCCCGGACCTCCTATATACAGTGACAGCGTGACACATCCCTCCAGTCACGCACAAACCCTGCACCTGAACTTGGCAAGCCAACATTTTCTCTTTCCCACTGAGATGCATCCTCCTCCCCAAAATAATGATCCCCCTCATCCTCCTACTCCTCTTCCTCTTTTTCCTCCAACTAGTCCAGGACAGTTCCCTGAGCAGACAATGGCTGACAGTCATCAATGCTTTCCTCCTCATCCTCCTCTTCCTCCTCCGCTACAGACGCCTGATCCTTAATGTGCGTCAAAGTTTGCATGAGCAGACGCATAAGTGGGATGCTCATGCTTATGATGGCGTCATCTGCGCTTACCAGCCGTGTGCATTCCTCAAAACACTGAGGGACTTTACAGAGGTCTTTCAGCTTTGACCACTGCACACCTGACAACTCCATGTCTGCCCGCAAACTGCCTGCCCGTGTATCCTTGCACAAATGTATTACAGCCTGCCTCTGTTCGCACAGCCTCTCAACCATGTGCATGGTGGAGTTCCACCTTGTTGCAACGTCTATGATTAGGCGGTGCTTGGGGAGGTGGAGCGATCGCTGCAGCCTCTGCATACGACTGGAGTCTACAGGCGAGCGACGGATGTGCGAGCACAGTCTTCGTACCTTATGGAGCAGGGCTGTTAACTCAGGATAATTATTTAAGAAGCACTGCACCACCAATTTCAAGGTGTGAGCCAGGCAAGGAATGTGTCTGAGTTTTGCCAGGGCTATGGCCGCCACAAAATTACGTCCGTTATCACTGACTGCATTGCCTGGCGCAAGATGTAGACTGCTCAGCCATAACTCAGTTTCTCGCTGCAAGTAGTCGGCCAGTACCTCCGCGGTATGTCTGTTGTCGCCCAAAGACATCATCTTTAAAACAGCCTGCTGATGCTTACCACTAGCTGTTCGATATTGGGACACCTCGTTTGCAACACTGGCAGCTGCGGATGGAGTGCTCGTGTGACTGCGCTCTGTCGATGAGCTTTCACATCTGGAGGAGGAGGAGGGTCGAATGCCTACAGCCAACTGTTGCCTATACTGTGGGCTAGGCAGCACTGTCCCACCGCCGCTGTCCCCTGCGGACCTTGCATCCACCACTTTAACCCAGTGCGCAGTGATGGACACGTAATGGCCCCGGCCATGACTACTGGCCCATGCATCTGTTGTGAGGTGCACTTTTCCACTCACTGATTGTTTGAGTGCATGGACAATGCAGGCTTTCACATGCAGGTGGAGGGCAGGGATGGCTTTTCTAGAAAATAAGTGCCAACTGGGTAGGTCATAGCATGGGACAGCGTAGGCCATGAGCTCTCGGAACGCTGCGCTTTCAACCAAACGGAAGGGCATTATCTCTAATAAGATCAATTTGGCAATGTAGGCGTTCAAAGCCAGTGTACGTGGATGAGAGGATGAGTACTTTCTTGTCCTGCTCAGAATGTCTGCTAGGGTGAGCTGGACTTGAGAGCGGCATATGGGTGAACTAGCGGTGGACATGACGGGCTGAGAGGGGTTGGTGATGGTGGTGGTGGTGATGGCCTACTGTAGATTCAGTCTTTTGTTGCAAAAACAATGTGATTCCCGGACTGCTTTTGCCTTGCGACGACACCTCAACATTTCTTGCTGGTGTTGAGCTAACCGGTGTGTTTACAGTGGGGGAAGCGATGGAGTGCTGCTGGCTACCTTCAGTCAGAGCAGGTGCACATGTGCTACCTGAGGTTTTGTAGTCCGTCCATGCTTGCAAGTACATGTTGAATATATGTCTAAGTATGCAACTGGTATTCAAATTTCGGAGATTTTTCCCTCGGCTAAAGGTCCTTCCGCACTTCTTATAGATAACCTTTGCCTAAATCAATAAGATTTTGGTCAAAAAAGTGCCACACTGCACTCTTCCTACTATGGGATACATTTTCAGGGCTTGCACGCTGTGGTAATTTGACCGTCTGGCCATGCTGTCCTGCAACTCTTTTTGTTTTTTTAACACGTTTTTGGACTGCTACGGGCCTGCCAGATAACTGCTGCTGCGATGTCGATGCCTGCTGCGGATCCTTCTCCTCCTCTGAGCTATTGCCAGTGGCACCCTCTTCCCCTAATGGATGCCAATCCGGGTCAACAACTGGGTCATCCATCACATCTTCTTAAAATTCATCTGCACCTTCCTCTGTGTCACCGTGTTAGGTGATTTAGTATGCGGGAAGGGGCACCTGAGTTTCATCAGGGTCAGATTCTGGCTTAGTAGACTGCGAGGGCAATGTAGTGCTCTGGGTGAATGTACCAGCACAATCATCTAGCAGTGGCTGTACATCAGTGCACTCCATGTCAGAATCATGTTGGACTGGGGAATTCAGGATTTGACTTGATAACCCAGGCATGGTATGTGTAAAGAGCTCCATGGAGTTATCTGACGTGTGGCCTGCTGCATCCTTCATTTTTGGTGGGGGTGAAGGACACAAGGAAAGGTGTTGTTCCTGACCAGGAGCCTGCACTGACGACTCAGTGCTTGCATTTTTTGAAACTTCAGAAGAGGAGGTGAGAGAGCTGGAGGCTGTTTCGGCAATGTAAGCCAAAACCTGTTCCTGATGCCCCGCCTTTAAAAGCAGTTTACCTACTCCCAGAAAAGGGAGTCTTCCAGGCTTAGGTGCTATTGTGCTTTTGGCACTACCAGCAGATGCACCACCACCACCATCAGTACCAGTTGGCCCCCACGCCCTTGTCGGTGGCTTCTTCCATCATACTTCCTTATGTTTATGAAAATGTACCCAAAATACCAGCAGATATATGGTACTGTATCAGAAGCGTATAGCTGTATACAGTGTTGGGGTAATTTTAAATCTCTATATATATTTCCTGAGTCAGACACAGACTCTCACAGGCTCAGTAAGGATTACACCAGAATATAACAAGTAGAAAAAGGGTAATGTATCAGAAGCGTACAGCTGTATACAGTGTTGGGGTAATTTTATATCTCCCTATATATCCAGAGTAACACACAGACGCTCACAGGCTCAGTATGGATTACACCATAATATAAAAAGTAGAAAAAGGGTAATGTATTAGAAGCGTACAGCTGCATACAGTGTGTAATAATTATAGGGGATAACTCAGGAGACTTCTTGCGTGGAACAAGACAACCACAGGACTCAGTTTTAAAAGTGGTAAAGTCTATACTATCACATGGTGATTCAAACAGGTGCAAAGCAAAGCTCAAGTCCGTAACACTTGGTGTAGATATTAAATGCAGCTTAGCAGTCTATAGGAAAACTTCAGAGAGAAATGCAATCAAGCAGAGAGTCTATGAAGCACAGTTAAACTTGAGGATACTTGACACGAATAAGTGTTAGTTTAGTCCAAGCACAGGTAGGCAGTTCAAATAATATCTTTAGCCCAACCAAGGAGGCCTGGGTGATAGTCTCAGGATTAAGCAGCGCAGAGCTGCAACAGCTTACATGTCCAGCAAATGCAGAAGGGAGTAACACAAGCAGCCAGATGAAGGAGGATTACTGGAAACCGGTGTATGCTGCAGGAACTCAGAGCAGAGTATCAGGATCACAACAGGTTCACAGGAGCAGGTACAAAGCCAGGGAGCCACCAGAGGTCAGAAGCTGGATGCAAGGCAAAATACTCTAGCACAGACTAAAGGCTGGGGTGGAGTTATTTAGCAGAAAGACACAGTGCACATGAGACCAAAAGACGCCATCTTGGAAAAGGGCAGTAATGCACAAAAGGTGATCAAAAATGTTCAGAATCCTGACATTACTCCCTCCTTAGAAGCAGTTCCCAAGAGTCTTCCTCAGGGGATATCCCTGCCATCTTATTAGATATTGGAGTCGATTCCTGCGAATCCTGGAATCAATAATTTCCTCCACCACAAATTGTTCTTGCCCATCAATAACCACAGGCTGCAGAGGTGGCACAACACATCCCTGGAAGGTATTAGGAGATACAGGCTTTAGTAAAGATACATGGAAAACTGGGTGTACCTTCATAGTCCTAGGCAGCTTCAGACGGCAGGCCACGGAGCTCACAATACCGTTGATCTTGAAAGGACCAATGAACTTCTGTCCAAGTTTTTGTGAAGGAACGTTTAATTTCAGATTCTTAGTTGCTAACCACATAGAATCTTCCACCTTGAACATGGGTGCAGGTTTACGGAATCTATCAGCCGATCTCTTATAACGTTCTTGAGCTGTGGTCAGGGATTCCTTCAGAACCTCCAGATCTTGCCTTTTCGCAGTCAGCCTCTCCTCCACTGCCGGAACCAGAGAATTAATCGGAGACCTAGGTAAGATACACGGATGATAACCCAGATTAGCAAAAAAAGGTGTAAACTTAGTGGAGGCGCTCTGAGAATTGTTGTATGAAAATTCGGCTAACGGCAGCAACTCCAACCAATCATCCTCGAGATGGCTGACATAGCATCTTAGATATTGTTCCAGCGTCTGGTTGGTTCGCTCAGTCTGACCATTTGTCTGGGGATGGTAAATGGAAGAGAGACAGACATTAATATTGAGTGCAGAGCAAAACCCCTTCCAGAATCTTGAAGTGAACTGTACTCCACGGTCAGAGATGATCTCATCCGGGACCCCATGCAGCCGAAAGACATTCTGTATAACCAAGTTCACTGTATCCTTAGCTGAGGGGAGGACGGTGCATGGAACAAAATGAGCGGCTTTAGTCAGGCGATCAACTACCACCATGATCGTATTTATGCCCCTGATGTAGGCAGCTCCACAATAAAGTCCATTGATATAGACCTCCAATGGCGGGACGGAACAGGTAATGGTTGCAGAAGACCCGTAGGTGCCACATGAGGAGTCTTGTAACGAGCACATACCTCGCAAGAGAGAACATAGTCCTTGGTATCCTTCAGGCAAGTTGGCCACCAGAAAAATCGGCTTAGGGACTCTTGCGTCTTCTGTACCCCCCTGTGACCAGCCAACTTGGAGTCATGTACCAACTTGAGGATCTGCAGACGGACTGCTTCAGGGACGTAGATACGTCGATCTCTGAACCACATGCCACCCTTAAAGACAAGAATAATATCAACAGGTGGATTGGCCAGAAATACATCATCGTCATAAGCCTCCCTGCACTCCTTCCACAAGTCTTGATCATGGATAACTCCGATGAAATTGTCATCAGATAGAATGGTCTTAGACGGGGCTCCAGGTACGGAATCCACAGCATGGATTCGGGATAAAGCATCAGCCTTCCCATTACGAGAACCTGGACGGTACGAGATAACAAAATAAAAAAATAAATTCCAATGATCCTGATGAGGAGAAAGACATCTAGCGGATCTAAGGAACTCTAAATTGTGATGGTCAGTTAGCACTATGATCTGTTGTGCAGCTCCTTGCAGATGATGCCTCCATTCCTTGAAAGCCGCAAAAATAGCCAGCAATTCCTTGTCTCCCACATCATAATTCTTCTCTGCTGAGGTTAGTCTACGGGAAATAAAAGCACAAGGATGTAGCAGCCCCTTCTCTCCAGTTCTTTGGGAGAGAATAGCCCCCAAAGCATTATCAGAAGCGTCCACCTCCACAATGAAAGACAGTGTTGGATCTGGGTGTATCAACAGCGGTGCAGAGGTGAAACAGATCTTAAGCCGATCAAAAGCTTCTTGAGCCTGTGAATACCACTTAAAGGGCCTTTCCTTCTTTGTCAAGGAAGTAATGGGACGGACAATATCAGAAAAATTTCGAATGAAACGTCTGTAGAAATGTGCAAAAAGAATAAAAAGTTGGACCTCCTTAACGCTCTTGGGTACCGGCCAGTCAAGGATAGCCTGAATCTTACCAGATTCCATGTTCAGCCCTGAGGAGAGATGATATAGCCTAAGAACTGTATCTCAGAATGATGGAACTCGCATTTCTCCGGCTTGATATACAGATGGTTCTCTTTCAGACGTCTTAAAACCGCTTTGACATGTTCTTCATGTTCCTATAGAGAGTCAGAAAAGATTAAAATATCGTCCAAATAGATCACCACAAACTGGTCCAACAAATCTCTGAAGATGTCATTAGCAAGGTGTTAAAACGTTGCAGGGGCGTTACAAAGCCGAAGTGCATCACAAGATATTCAAAGTGTCCATACCGGCATCTGAATGCTGTCTTCCACTCATCCCCTGGACGAATACGCACCAAATTATAAGCCTCACAAAGATCCAGTTTAGAGAACACCTTAGCATGGCGGACTCTTTCCAGTAATTCGGGAATCAGAGGCAAAGGGTAACGGTTTCGTATGGTTATCTTATTGAGTTCCCGATAGTCTACACAGGGTCTCAGTGTCCCATCCTTCTTTTTTACAAAAAAATTAGGTGCCCATGCTGGTGAGGAAGAAG
Organism: Oophaga sylvatica; assembly: GCA_033576555.1. Classification (NCBI taxonomy): domain Eukaryota; kingdom Metazoa; phylum Chordata; class Amphibia; order Anura; family Dendrobatidae; genus Oophaga; species Oophaga sylvatica. The sequence continues at coordinate 379,553,295 of JARQOD010000002.1, forward strand.
GACGTATGAAGCCTTTGGCCAGGTTTTCATCAATATACTCTTTTAAGGCTTGGAGCTCAGGTGCCGCCAAAGGGTATACATTGCCAAACGGAATAGCTGCCCCAGGAAGCAGCTCAATGGGACAGTCATAATGCTTGTGTGGAGGAAGCTGATCTGCATTCTTCTTGTCACAGATGTCCGAGAACTCTTTATATGCTAAAGGTAAAGTAAATACCTGTACAGGTGGTACCGTAGCCGTGGACTCAGGGACAGCTTTAGTTGATGTTGTGTTGCTCCTTGTTGGAAAGATAATCTCCTTGGTCTCCCAGTTGATAGTTGGATTCTGAGAATGCAGCCAAGGGATGCCTAAAATCACAGGAAAATGAGGAGAAGAAATAAGCAAGAAAGAGAGTTGCTGCTGATGATTAGGCATCAATAAAATCTCAAGGGGTGCGGTCTCCTGATCCACAGGCCAGGAGATTAAAGGTGACCCATCCACTGTTTCCATGGTAATTGGAGAGTCTCTTTGCTGAATTTCAATACCATGTTCCTTGGCAAATGCGATATCCATAAAATTGCCACCTGCACCAGAGTTAATCATAGCTGCACGGGAAATCCACTGTCCAGAACACAGGATCTTAATAGGGAGAGAACAGTGAGAGTTCTTTTCCTTCAGCTCCTTGGGTGGTGAAGTCATAGAAAGTGAATGGAATACAGCGTTTAAAGGCAGGCTACATTCAGAGATGTCAGATTCATCATCACAGTTGTCACACTCTCCTACCGCTGCTAGCACCTTGTTAGACCGCTTGGGACACTTGGCTGCAGTAGAAACATAGACTTTCACGAAGTTGATGCTCCCGGCGCTCATTACTCTCACGCCTCTGAATAGAATCAATTTGCATGGGCACCTCCTCTACCTCCCGAGATGTTTTACCTGCAGGCTCTCTGGAAGGAAGGGAAAAGTTAGAGATACGGTTCAAGGGAGCAAACTTCTCCTGCCTACCCGCCTCAGTAAGGCGAATGTCAATGCGCACACAATGCTATATAAATGTCTCTAGCTCTTGTGGTGATTCAGAGCAAGCTAATTCATCCTTTACAATGCTAGAGAGACCCCTTTTAAAAATCGGCAATTGTGAATAACTGTCCCAATTGGTATCTACTGCTAATCTCCTGAATTCGGGAGCATACTCAATAACAGAACGTTTAGCCTGGCGTAAAGACAATAAAGCAGATTCAGCAGTTGCATGGCAATTAGGATCATCAAACATTAATGCCATAGCGGCCAAGAAATCATCCAAATTATTTAACCGCGGCTTACGAGACTCAATCATCGGATTCGCCCAAACGAGCGCTCGTGCGGTCAGCAGCATTATTACACACAATATTTTAGATCTGTCATTAGGGAAACAGTCAGCATGTACATCAAAATATAGCATACATTGATTGACAAAGCCACGAAATTTGTCGTGATCACTATTAAATCTGAATGGGGGCAACTTAGGTGGACTAGCTGGTGTCGGTTGCCCAGAAGGTTGTGCCGCTATTTGCGTGCTTATGTCCTGAAAAGCCCATCCATACTGGGACTCCATGCCAGCAATTTTGTTTTCCTGGGCTGTCATGCGGGTGCTTAAATCCTGAAAAGTTTGTCCAAGCACTTGTTCATTGCATTGAAAGCTTCCAAACTTCTTTTGCAGACCTTCCACATCTTTCTGTAGTGATCTAATTATGGAGAACACCTGCTCTAATCTGCCTTCTGCAGTCATTGTTCCAGCAGTTTCCTCTTTTGAGGCTAGAGTATCCTGTAATAATTATAGGGGATACCTCAGGAGACTTCCTGCGTGGAACAAGACAACTACAGGACTCAGTTTTATAAGTGGTAAAGTCTATATTATCACACGGTGAATCAAACAGGTGCAAAGCAAAGCTCAAGTCCACAACACTTGGTGTAGATATTAAATGCAGCTTAACAGTCTATAGGAAAACTTCAGAGAGAAATGCAATCAAGCAGAGAGTCTATGAAGCACAGTTAAACTTGAGGATACTTGACACAAATAAGTCTTAGTTTAGTCCAAGCACAGGTAGGCAGTTCAAATAATATCTTTAGCTCAACAAGGGAGGCCTGGGTGATAGTCTCAGGATTAAGCAGCGCAGAGCTGCAACAGCTTACATGTCCAGCAAATGCAGAAGGGAGTAACACACAGCAGCCAGATGAAGGAGGATTACTGGAAACCGGTGTATGCAGCAGGAACTCAGAGCAGAGTATCAGGATCACAACAGGTTCACAGGAGCAGGTACAAATCTAGGGAGCCACCAGAGGTCAGAAGCAGGATGCAAGTCAAAATACTCTAGCACAGACTAAAGGCTGGGGTGGAGTTATAAAGCAGGAAGACACAGTGCACATGAGACCAAAAGACGCCATCTTGGAAAAGGGCAGTAATGCACAAAAGGTGATCAAAAATGTTCAGAGTCCTGACATTACTCCCTCCTTAGAAGCAGTTCCCAAGAGTCTCAACCCCATCTAGCATGCATTTCACATGCTTTAGACAAAACTTAGACAGAAAGACCCATAAACAGGCACAACTGAAGTCTGCTGCAGTAAACGCCTGACAAAGCATCACACAGGAGAAAACTCAGCATTTGGTGTTGACCATGGCTTCCAGACTTCAGGCATTCTTTACTTGCAATGGATTTTCTACAAAGTATTAAAAATGAAAATTTTATTTCTGGTAAAGTTAATTTGTCCAATTACTTTTAACCCTCTGTAATGAGGAGGCTTTTGTGCAAATAATGTTGCAATTCCTAAATTTTTCAGAGGATATGTTTGATCAACTCCATTAATTAAAAATGAAAGTCTACACTTCAATTGCACCTCTATTGTTTCACTTCACAAATAAAATTGTGGCATGCAAATTCCAATTCACGAAGATTTGGTCACTGTTCAAATATTTCTAGAGTTAACTCTATACACCAGGAAGGGACCCAGGGTGAGGCACATATATTCCAATATGAGGGATATAAGTACCAAGATGAGGGACATATACACCAAGAAAGGAGACATACATACAAAGATAAACCCAGGATGAGAGACATAAATACCAGGGTGGTGGATATATATGCTATGATGGATCCAACATGGGGACATATATATTAGGAAGATTTCCAGATGTAGAACATTAGTACAGGATAGGGGTATTATTGCACAATGAGGGAGTGGGAGCAACACATATATTGCGGAAAATAATAAATGCAAATTTTCCCACCTACAAAGAATGGAGAGGTCTGTAATTTTCATTGTACCCTTCAACTGTGAGAGACAGAATCTTAAAAAAATCAGATAATCACATTGTATGATATTTACATAATTAATTTACACATTATTGCATGAAATAAGTATTTGATACAATACAAAAACAGAACTTAATATCTGGTATAGAAACCTTTGTAATACTGAGGTCAAACCCTTACTATAGTTCTTGACCAAGTTTGAACACACTGCACACAATGCAGCAGGGATTGTGGCCCACTTCTCCATACAGATTTCCAGATCTTTCAGGTTTTGGTGCTGTCATTGGGCAACATTGAGTTTCAGCTCTCTCCAAAAATTTTCTATTGGTTCAGTTCTGTACACTGGCTAGGCCTCTCCAGGACCTTGAAATGCTTCTTATGGAGCAACTCCTTAGTTGCCCTGGCTGTGTATTTCAAATAATTGCTATGCTGGAAGACCCAGCTTCGACCCATCTTTAATGCTCTTACTGAGGGAAGGATGTTGCTGACAAAATCTCACGATACATTACCCCATCCATCCTCCCATCAATATGGTGCCTTAGTCCTGTCCCTTTTGTAGAAAAGCACCCCAAAAGCATGATGCTCCCCCTACCATGCTTCACGGTTGGGACGATGTTCATGGGGTTGTACTCAATCTTCCTCCAAATACGCTGTTAGGGCAGGCGGAACGCACAAAGTAAATATAAATAATAAGTGCGTTCGAAGCCCGAGGTCCACCGTGCAGAAAGAGCCTGCTGCTGGTAGGATGGCGGTATGGTGAACTCTGTTACTTCATAGTCGCAACTATGGACACTGTGGCCCTATATGGGGGTATAAGCGAACTTTGTTACGCCACAGAGTCGCTAAGGTAGAAACGCAGAAATATGGACTGTGTCCTGTTAACTCCACAGGTATGCACAGACAATTGCTGTGCGGACAGCAGTCCGTAGTAACGCAATCAGCACTGCAATCAGACAATCTCCTCACCGGAGAAGCCGGTATTCTTGGGACTTATTTCAGCTGAGCCCTAAACACATGCATACAATCTCCTCACCGGAGATGCTGGTATTCTAGGAGCTTATTTCAGCCGAGCGCTAACACATGGGTGCAAGATCACCCTGGCGCAAAGCACATAATGTGATTGATACTAGCGCATGGTGGCACGACCATGCCACTCTTTTATAGTAGCAACTACAGGACCTGCCAGATAAGGACCAATAGGTAACTGCTCCAGAACACAAGTGGTTCAAGACCTTCCTGGCGGACCAATAGGAGCTGCTGCAGTACCTGAGCATGTGACCCCTGATCTCCAATGAGAGATCTTACTCTGGGCATGCTCAGAAGGGGAAAGCAAGGACTTTGTCCTAAAGACGTCTGCTCGCCACTAACCAGTACTGGCTACAATAGCAGAGCCTGGAGGAGCAGCAGTAATCCTCTGCACAATGTTAGACTGGGCGAGACGCTGGGACCAATGTATAAGCTGAGCAGAGTCCACTGCAGCCGGAGACGGATGGGAGACTGCAGCCTTGATGGCTCGAGATTCCCCTTGTGCAGAATCGGGAACTTGACCCCTAACATTACCCCCCCCTCCTAGGGCGCCCCTTCTTTGGGCCTCGCTACGTTCAAAGGCAGCGATGAGCTGCGGAGCATGAATATGTTCGGCAGGCTCCCAGGACCTATCCTCAGGCCCATAACTCCTCCAATCCACCAAAAAAATTTTTTTGCCCCGTACCACCTGGCACCCTACAATGGCGTTCACCTCGTAATCGTCCGTAGACGAACCCGACGTCCCGGCAGATGACTCAGGCAACCAGGAGATGACCACGGGTTTTAGGAGGGACACATGGAAGGTGTCGGAGATACCAAGGCGAGGCGGTAGGGCCAAACGGTAAACCACAGGGTTCACCTGCTCGAGAACCTTGAAGGGACCCAAATAGCGGGGTGTCAACTTAGTGGATTCCACCCGTAGCCTGATGTTTCGGGCGGAGAGCCACACTAGGTCGCCAGGAGCAAATGTTGGAGCGAGACGCCGATGGGCATCGGCAGAAGACCTCATCCTCTCCTTGGAAGCCTGAATGGCATCCTGGGTGTGGTCCCATATGTCCCGTGCCTCCACAGCCCAGTCTGCCACCCTGGAGTCGGCGGAAGCCACGGGCATGGGCACTGGTACCCGCGGATGCTGGCCGTAATTTAAGAGGAATGGGGACTGTCTGGTGGAGTCAGCCACAGCATTGTTTAGCGCGAACTCCACCCACGGAGCAAGGATGCCCAGTCATCCTGCCTGGCAGAGACAAAATGTCGCAAGTATGTAACCAAGGTCTGGTTGGCCCTCTATACCAACCCATTCGTCTCGGGATCATATGCAGAGGAGAGGTTTAACTCAATACAGAGTAGATGACACAACTCTCTCCAGAACCGAGATGCAAATTGGGGACCTCGATCGCTGACAATCTTGTCTGGCATACCGTGCAGACGGAAGATGTGTCTAATAAATAATGCTGCCAAGGCCCGTGCAGAAGGTAACCAGGGTAGCGGCACTAAGTGCACCATTTTGGAGAAGTGGTCGGTGATCACCCAAATGATAGTGCAACCCCGAGACTTGGGTAAGCCCACCACAAAGTCCATCCCGACCATCTCCCAGGGCCTGTCTGCCACCGGCAAAGGAAAAAGTAACCCAGCTGGCCGTTGTCGAGGGGACTTGTTCCGGGCGCAGGAGACACACGCCTGAACATACTCCCTGACATCACGGGCCATATGTGGCCACCAGTATGTCCTCGCCAATAATTCTGTTGTCCTCTTTGCCCCAAAATGTCCACCTACCCTGGATGAGTGTGCCCAAGAGAGTACCTCTGGTCGCAAATTAGTGGGCACAAAAGTCTTGCCCGGAGGCACAGACTAGCAAAATCTGGGCTACAGTTCTCAGGCTCTCTTCGGGGACAATAAGCCGAGGCTCCTCATCCTGCTCCTCTGATGACACTAAGGAGCGAGAGAGAGCGTCGGCCCGAACATTCTTCTCACCGGAGAGAAAATGGAGGGTGAAGTGAAACCGAGAGAAGAATAGGGACCAACTGGCCTGGCGAGAATTTAGCCGTTTGCAAATATACCAAATTCTTGTGGTCGGTGAAGACTTGGAAGGGAAAACGAGCCCCCTCCAGAAGATGTCTCCACTCAGAGAAGGCCAACTTCATAGCCAGCAACTCCCTGTCCCCGATGGAATAATTCCTCTCTGCTGGTGTAAAGGTCTTAGAAAAGAAGAAGCAGGGATGCTTCCGACCTTGAGCATCCGTTTGATAAAGGACTGCTCCAACACCAACAGAAGAGGCGTCCACCTCTAAAATAAATGGCTTATCAACATCAGGGCGATGTTAGATGGGAGCACTGGCAAAATGCGACTTGATGGAAGATAACGCCTTGGAGACCTCCTCAGACCACAACTTGGGATTTTCTCCCTTCTTGGTGAGGGCTACCAAGGGAGCTACCAAAGTCGAGAAATGGGGGATGAACTGACGATAATAGTTAATGAACCCCAGAGAGCGCTGCACCGCTTTAAGAGAATGGGGTTTTTGCCAGTTCATTACAGCCTGTAGTTTGGCAGGATCCATAGCCAATCCCTAGGCGGAGATGATATAGCCCAGGAAAGGTAAGGACTCCTGCTCAAACACACATTTCTCCAGCTTGGCATAGAGGGAGTTTGCCCGTAAGAGGTCGAAGACTTTGTTGACATCCCTCCGGTGAGAGTCTATATCTGGTGAAAAGATGAGAATATCATCCAGATAGACTACTACAGAGGTGGAAAGCATATCCCGGAAGATGTCATTAACAAAGTCTTGGAAAACAGCGGGAGCATTACAGAGCCAGAAGGGCATCACCAGGTATTCATAATGCCCATCCCTGGTATTAAAAGCTGTCTTCCACTCGTCCCCCTCACGGATGCGAATTAGGTTATAGGCACCACATAGATCTAGCTTGGTAAATACCCTTGCTCCTCGGAGTCTATCAAAGAGCTCAGAGATTAGGGTCAACGGGTACGTATTCTTGACGGTGATGGCGTTAAGACCCCTGTAGTCAATACATGGACGTAATTCTCCGTTCTTCTTTTGCATGAAGAAGAACCCCGCCCCTGCTGATGACACCGACTTCCTAATGAACCTTCTTGCCAGATTCTCCTGAATATACTGGGACATGGCCTCTGCCTCAGGAAGCGAGAAGGGATAGACTCTTCCCCGAGGAGGTTCTGCTCCAGGCAAGAGATCAATAGGACAGTCGTAGGGGCGATGAGGCGGAAGAGTCTCTGCCGCCTTCTTGGAGAAAACATCTGCGTATGACCAATAACACTGGGGGAGAGAAGTGAGATCTACGGGTATCTCTGTGGTGGTGACCTGAACACACTCCCTGACACACCTGCCTCTACATGAATCACCCCAACCCAGTATCCTCCCAGAGGACCACTCAATATGGGGAGAGTGGTGACGGAGCCAAGGTACTCCCAGCAACACCTCGTCTATTACCTCGGGCAGGACAAGAAAGGAAATACTCTCCTTATGGGAAGGGGACATAGACAATGTGAGAGGGATAGTCTGGTGGGTGATTTGTGAGGGCAGAGTCGATCCATTCACTACACGCACAGTCACCGGTTTGGCAAGCATCACCAGAGGTATAGTGTGGCGGAGAGAAAAGGCAGAGGACATGAAATTCCCCTCGGCTCCAGAATCCACACAGAGCTCGGTGGTGAAAGTGGATGGACCTACAGTAATTGTCCCCTTAAAGGACAACTAGGTGGAAAATGCCGCAGTGTCTAGTTAACCTCCTCCCAAGATCACTAGACGCGACCATTTTCCCGACCGCTGTGGACATTTGTTGGCATAATGTCCTAACTGCTGGCAGATGTTACAGATCACGGGTACTCGAGCCACCCGGGACTTAGGTCCTGCTCGAGAAACCTCCATGGACTCATGGGAGTCGGGCGCCTGGCTGAAAGATTCCAGAGGTCTGGCGAAGGTGGGAGCCAGCCGAAACCTCTGCCTACACTGGGACCGCTCCAACCTCCGCTCGTGAAAACGGAGGTCGATGCGGGTAGATATGGCGATAAGCTTCTCCAGTGTGGCGTTAATCTCCCTGGTAGCCAAGGCGTCTTTCACATGGCCCGCTAGTCCTCTCAAAAACACGGAAATGAGGACTTTATCTGGCCAGTCCAACTCCGAGGACAGAGTCTGAAATTGGACAGCAAAACAGCTGACCAAGGACGAACCCTGTGAACTTGCCAGGAGTTGGAACGCCGCATCGTGGGTGACCTGAGATCCTAGAAAGACCTTTTTTAGAGCCTCCAGAAAACGAGGAGCACTCTGCACCACATGGTCGTCACGCTCCCACAACGGCATGGCCCACTCCAACGCTCTGCCCGACAGAAGAGATATTACAAAGCCCACTTTTGCCCGATCCGTGGGGAAACGTGCAGCCAGAAGCTCGAGTTGTATAGAGCACTGACTCACGAATCCCCGACATTGCTTGCTGTCACTAGCAACCTTGTCTGGAAGTGGGAGGTGGAATAATGTGGGGACAGAGGTGGCAGTGGACACACTGGCTGCAGTCACACTAGCAGCCTCAACAGCGACTGCGGTAACATCCACAGCTGAGGTTGTGCACTCAAGAGCCGCCAACCTACCCTACAGCTGTTGGATGTCCTGCAGTAGACTCTGATCGTCCGCCATTTTACTAGCCAGACCCTGGCGCTAGTATTATGTTAGGGCTGGCGGAACGCACAAAATAAATATAAATAATAAGTGCGTTCGCAGCCCGGGGTCCACCATGCAGGCAGAGCCTGCTGCTAGTAGAATGGCGGTATGGCGATCTCTGTTACTTCACAGAGTCGCAACTATGGACACTGTGGCCCTATATGGCGGTATATGCAAACTCTGTTATGCCACAGAGTCGCTAAGGTAGAAACGCAGAAATATGAACTGTGTCCTGTTAACGCCACAGGTATTCACAGACAACTGCTGTGCGGACAGCAGTCCGTAGTAACGCAATCAGCAACGCAATCAGACAATCTCCTCACCTGAGAAGCCGGTATTCTAGGGGCTTATTTCAGCCGAGCCCTAACACATGCGTGCAAGATCACCCTGGCGCAAAGCACATAATGTGATTGATACTAGCGCATGGTGGCACGACCATGCCACTCTTTTATAGTAGCAACTACAGGACCTGCCAGATAAGGACCAATAGGAAACTGCTCCAGAACACAAGTGGTTTTACGACCTTCCTGGCGGACCAATAGGAGCTGCTGCAGTACATGAGCATGTGACCCCTGATCTCCAATGAGAGATCTTACTCTGGGCATGCTAAGAAGGAAAAAGCAAGGACTTTTTCCTAAAGACATCTGCTCGCCGCTAACCAGTACTGGCTACAATAGCAGAGCCTGGAGGAGCAGCAGTAATCCTCTGCACAATGTTAGACTGGGTGAGACGCTGGGACCGACGTCTAAGCTGAGCAGAGTCCACTGCGGCCGGAGACGGATGGGAGACCACAGCAGGGACGGCTTGAGATTCCCCTTGTGCAGAAGCGGGAACTCGACCCCTAACATAGGCCGAGTGGAATTAATACTAAGGAATTCTATTTTGGTCTCATCTGACCACATGACTTTCTCCCATACCTCCTCTAGATCATTTAGATCAGTGGTTCTCAACCTTTCTAATGCCGTGACCCCGCAATACAGTTCCTCATGTTGCGGTGACCCCCAAACCAAAAAATAATTACAGTCCTCCATACAATATTATGGGCACCACATAGTCCTCCATACAGTATTATGGGCCAAATATAATGCTCCATAAAGAATACTGGTCCCCATATAATGCTCCATACAAAATATGGAGCTCTCCTCTGCACTGTGCTACATTCTGCTCTGTTAAGGCTCCTGAAAGGGCACTGTGGAAAGACTCTCCATTATCATCATCATTGCCTCCCCATCATCATCATCGCCTCCCCATCATCATTGCCTCCCCATTATCATTATCATTGCCTCCCCATCATCATCATCATTGTCTTCCCATCATCATTGGCTCCCCATCATCATCATTGCCTGCCCATCATCATTGGCTCCCCATCATCATCGTCTCCCCATCATCATCATTGCCTGCCCATCATCATTGGCTCCCATCATCATCATCATTGCCTGCCCATCATCATTGGCTCCCCATCATCATCATCATTGCCTGCCCATCATCATTGGCTCCCCATCATCATCGCCTCCCCATCATCATCATCATCATTGCCTGCCCATCATCATTGGCTCCCCATCATCATGATCATTGCTTGCTCATCATCATTAGCTCACCATCATCATCGCCTCCCCATCATCATCATCATCATTGCCTGCCCATCATCATCCTCTCCCCATCATCATTATCTTTGCCTGCCCATCATCATTGGCTCCCCATCATCATCGCCTCCCCATCATCATCATCATCATTGCCTGCCCATCATCATTGGCTCCCCATCATCATGATCATTGCTTGCTCATCATCATTAGCTCCCCATCATCATCGCCTCCCCATCATCATCATCATCATTGCCTGCCCATCATCATCCTCTCCCCATCATCATCATCTTTGCCTGCCCATCATCATTGGCTCCCCATCATCATCATTGCCTCCTCACCACCATCACTGTCTCCCCCATCACCATCACACATACAGCACCACACACAGACAGCACCGCAGCACTCTCTCACATACACACACGCAGGCAGACACACACACACACACACTGATACACACAGACACATACACCTCACATCTCACCTGTCCGTCGCCCGCGCTCTCTGCCACAGCCGGCCGCTGAATGATGACGTCATCCAGCGGCGCTGCTGTGACAGGAAGCGCGGGCACCCTGCAGGCGCTCCCTGGAGCCCGGAGCTACGGGGAGAGGTAAGTATTGCGCCGCCTGCTCAGGCCGGGTCCCCCCTCTCCCCGCACAGTGGACTCACCGACCCGCCGCTCAGCTCCGGAGGGTCACGGACCGCAGCACTGTGACTCCGTGGGAGGAGGAATTGCTGCTGCTGCCACGCCACCCCACACACGTGCTGCCTGGGGCGGACCGCCCCCCGCCCGCCCACGCTACGCCCGCGCCCTATGCCCGCCCACGCTACGCCCCTGCTACGCCACTGGGCTAAAGCCATCGGAAATATGCTGTATATATGGCTCCGCTCCCATCCTCCCATCCTGTATATATGGCTCCGCTCCCCCTCCCATCCTATATACATGGCTCCGCTCCCATCCTCCCATCCTGTATATATGGCTCTGCTCCCACCCTCCCATCCTATATGCATGGCTCCGCTCCCCCCTCCCATCCTGTATATATGGCTCCGCTCCCATGCTCCCATCCTGTATATATGGCTCCGCTCCCCCTCCCATCCTGTATACATGGCTCCGCTCCCATCCTCCCATCCTGTATATATGGCTCTGCTCCCACCCTCCCATCCTATATACATGGCTCCGCTCCCCCCTCCCATTCTGTATATATGGCTCCGCTCCTATCATCCCATCCTGTATATATGGCTCTGCTCCCATCCTCCCATCCTGTATATATGGCTCCGCTCCCATCCTCCCATCCTGTATATATGGCTCCGCTCCCCCTCCCATCCTGTATACATGGCTCCGCTCCCATCCTCCCATCCTGTATACATGGCTCCGCTCCCATCCTATATACATGGCTCCGCTCCCATCCTCCCATCCTGTATATATGACTCCGCTCCCCCTCCCATCCTGTATATATGGCTCTGCTCCCCCCTCCCATCCTGTATATATGGCTCCGCTCCCATCCTCCCATCCTGTATGTATGGCTCCGCCCCCACCCTCCCATCCTATATACATGGCTCCGCTCCCATCCTCCCATCCTGTATATATGGCTCCGCTCCCCCTCCCATCCTGTATACATGGCTCCGCTCCCCCGTTTTCCCCCCACCATACTTACCCTCCTCGCTCTGTCGCTGCAGGTCCCTGCATCCCTGTCGGCAGCGTCAGCTTCCTCCTGTGCGCAGCGGTGACGTAATACCACTCATTAAGGACATGAATATGGACGCCACGCCTATGGGAGTGGCGTCACGTCCATATTCATTACCTTAATGAGCGGTACTACGTCACCGCACTGCCAGGAGGAAGCTGACGCCGCCGACAGGGATGCAGGGACCTGCAGCGACGGAGCGAGGAGGGTAAGTATGGATGTCTAATGAAGCCGGCGGCTGCAGCTGTCACTACAGTGCTGCAGCCGCCGACTCCTTTAAGCGACCCCTGTGTTTTGGTCGTTCGACCCCCGCGGGGGTCGCGACCCACAGGTTGAGAACCGCTGATTTAGATGGTCATTGATTTACATCAAAATGGCATGGACAATGTGCTGGCATGCACAGGGAGACCTTGTGTGCCCTGCAGGATTTTAATCCATGACAGCATAGTGTATTACTAATAGTAATGTTTGAGACTGTGATCCCAGCTCTCTACTGGTCATTGTCCTGGTCTTGCCATGTAGTTCTGGGCTGATTCTTGACTAGTGATGGGTGAACCTCTGGATGTTCGGGTCCACTGGGTTTGGCCGAACATTTAAAATAAGTTCAGTTTGAGTACCAGAACAGTATCCAAACCTGGATCCCATTAAGATGAATGGGGGCCCGAACATATGTTGTTTGCCTTGCTGTCATCTGCAAGATTATTACCAACATTCAGAGAGATTTGGCTCCCATGCTGTGAAATGACAGAGTAAAGGTACTGCCACACTTAGCGATCTCGTTAGCGATCACGATAACGACGCAAGCTAACGAGATCGTTGGTGTGATCTCTTTTAGGTAGCTATTAGCTGCCAAACAGGAGATCTCATAAACAACACATCAGCGGTCAGCGATCTCTTTAACGACTCTGGCGGTCGTTAGGATGTCATTAGCATGTACTGAGCGCTTCTGATTCATAGGAATTTCCAGCATCGCTCCTACTCTCTGCGTCCTGCTAGCCTGCTTTGCAACTTCTGCGATCCTCTCTGTGACGCAAAAGAGAACTTACAGATATTGCGATCCACTCCGTGACGCTAAAAACCCTAGTCCCGCCTGCGCCGCTGTCATATGCGTCACAAACGAGGTCGATCGTCTTTCGCAAAAGGTGCCAAACACAGTGATATAGGCTCACCAGCGGGACGCCAACGATCAAAAAACGGTCCAGAACGCTAGTGAACGATCAGCGACATCACAGCAGGGGCCACATCGTTGCTACATGCCACACACAACGAGGTCGCAAACGAGATCACTAAATAGTGACGTTTTAGCGATCTCGTTAGCGATCTCGTTTAGTGTGGCATACCCTTAAGCCACCAGCTGTGGCTGATGGTAAAAGGTTTACCTTTAGTCAGAGAGGCTTCGGATGATGTGAGTACTAGTTCCATCAGCCTATACCAGAAAATAACCCTCAGCTGTCAGTTTTATCATCTTTTTCAGAATTATCCTTACCCCAAGAGGCGAGATTTTGCATGGAGCCCTAGATTGAAGGAGACAGTCACCTTGTGTTATTTCCATTTTCTAATAATTGTAACAATTGTTACATTCTCACTAAGCTGCTTGCCTATTGTCTTGTAGCACTGCCCAGCCTTGTGCAGGCCTACAATTTTTGTCCCTTGAGTCCTTAGACAGCTCTTTGTTTCTGTCCATAGTCGAGAGGTTGGGGTGTGATTGATTGATTGATTGATTGATTGATTAAGTGTGTGCATAGGTGTCTTTTATACAGGTAACAAGTTCAAACTGATGCAATTAATACAGGTAATGACTGCAGTATATGAGGGCTTTTTAAGAAAAAAACAACAGGTCTGTGAGAGCTAGATTTCCTGCTGCTTGGTAGGTGATCAAATATTATTATTATTATTATTATTATTATTATTATTATTTATTATTACAGTGCCATTTATTCCATGGTGCTTTACATGTGAAAAGGGGTATACTGTACATAATAAAATACAAGAACAATAATCTTAAACATTACAAGTCACGACTGGTACAGAAGGAGAGAGGACCCAGCCTGCGAGAGCTCACAATCTACAAGGGATTGGTGATGATACAGTAAATGAGGGTAGAGATGGCCGTGTAGCGGTTTGGTGGTTACAGCAGGTTGTAGTCTTGTCGGAAGAGTAGGTATTCAGGTTCCTTCTGAAGGTTTCCACGGTAGGCGAGAGTCTAATATGATGGGGTAGAGAGTTCCAAAGTAGGGGGATGCATGGGAGAAATCTTGTATGCGATTGTGGGAAGAGGAGATAATAGGGGAGTAGAGAAGGAGATCTTGTGAGGATCGGAGGTTGCGTGCAGGTAAGTACTAGGAGACGAGGTCACAGATGTATGGAGGAGACAGGTTGTGGATGGCTTTGTATGCCATGGTTAGGTTTTTAGAATAGTGGGGGTATAATTAGATTAGTCGGACAGCAGAGTTTAAAATAGATTGGAGGGGTGCAAGAGTGTTAGAAGGGGGTCCACAAAGTAGGAGGTTTCAGTAGTCAAGGTGAGACATTATGCGGGCATGGACAAGGATTTTTGCAGAATCTTGGTTGAGGAATGTATGGATTCGGAAAATATTTTTGAGTTGAAGTTGGCAGGAAGTGGAAAGGGCTTGGATATGTGGTTTGAAGGAGAGATCAGAGGATTACCCCAGGGCAGCGAGCTTGTTGGACTAGGAAGAGTCAGAAGCCATTTACTTTAATGGATAGGTCTGTTGGGGAAGTCAAATGAGATGGGGGAAAGATGATGAATTCTGTTTTGTCCATATTAAGTTTTAGAAATCTAGTGGAGAAAAAGGATGAAATAGTGGACAGACATTGTGGGATTTTGGTTAGTAGGGAGGTGATGTCTGATATCAAATACTTATTTCATGCAATAAACTGCAATTTAATTGTTAAAAATCATGCAATGTGATTTTCTGGTATTTATTTTTAGGTCCTGTCTCTCACAGTTGAATTGTACCTACAATAGAACTTACAGATCTTTCCATTCTATGTAGGTGGGAAAACTAGCAAAATAGGCAGTGTATCAAATACTTATTTTTCCAACTGTATGTCCTTAAAGAATTTTAAATGTTACAAGTGCCCATACACCTAAACAACATGCGAGGGGTGGGGGGCTAGGTTCAAACTTTGCACCGGGGCCAATCACACTCTAGTTATGCCACTGGTGGGAGGTCTATAACTTTGGATACTGTGTTTTAATGAATGGAAAGTATCAGCTAATTTTAAACTACAAAACCAATTACTCATATGTGTAGATTTTAACCATATTTTTACTAAACAAAAACGCTGATCTATTGCAGAAGAACCCACTTAACAAATGATATGCAAATTGTTCTGCGAGTTCTCTGGGTGTTATAGTTCACATTCACTGTCTGAGCTGCCAGCTAAATTTTTAGCCTAAGTATCTCTCCGCTAGGTGATTGCCAGTTAGTTAGCACTACTACAGCCTGTCAGATTTAGGTTGATGATGAAGCTGGGAGTTGAGGTAGTAAAAGTTCCCCATTCTGCCCAGAACTTGCAGACTCTTTTACATATCATTCTAACGTGGATTTCTCTGCAACAGATCAGTGTTTTGCTTAAGAAAGTTATGGATTCACTTGTAAACCATAAAGACATGTAAATTTTGGGAGATAGGGTGATAATCAGCTGACAGATTTCCTTTAGGTATATGTGTGGGCTAAGAAGCCATTTCATGTTTAGTTAGAGCATTTTTTTCAGTTTCATTTGCATTTGCTCTATTCTTAAATCATCCCTGAGAAGTAATCCAAGATGGTCAATGTCATCTGTGTCAGGCTAAAACCCATCCTTCTCTCATACTAGGATAAGGTTCAGCCTGAAGAAATGCTGCTGGATAAAAGTGTCTCAACTGTCCAGCTAAGAAACAGCATTGTGAACAAGTACAACTTATCTGCTCACTTTGATGCCCAGGTTTACAACAAGACATGGACCAAAAGAATGTAGGTCCACTCCGTGCAGTGTCTCTGTCCTGTTGTAAACTGTGAAACCAGGACCACTCACTTAGTACAGTGTTTTTTTATTTTCCTTGTCCATGTCCACTTGTAATCCTGTCAGGCTGAGTGAGCAGATAAGCCAAACAAGAAGGAATTGTAGCAATGATAGAAAATTTAAAAATTAGAAAATAAATAAATAAAAAAATAACGAATCTACGAAAAATAGGAGGATTTTAAGCAAAGTATCAAAATTTATTGCATCAATAATAAAGACAAAGATACAGGGTATAACTGTGAGGTAAATAGTATAAGCAACAAACGGATATTGGCAAAGATAAATGTGATGTTAAATATCATGCCAAATAGACAGGAACATAGGTCCCGCGGGTGTGCCACAACATGCCTTAATAATTTCACAAGTAAAAAAGAATCAACAGGTGTCTGACTAGGTAGGTTAAGAGGAACAACTCATAAAGAAATAATACGTAAATATACCAATAGACTACTATTGCGTTATCACAGAGTTGCTTCCAGGATGTCATAAACGTTCTAAACAGGTCAGACATATATAGGGTTCAGGTATAGAATTAAAGCAAAGGTTGCAAGATTAAATATCAAAATATTAAACAGCAACTAACCCTAAAAAGTATGAAAAAGGCGATGCTAAATATCATCCATACATAATAAAATGATCATTTATCTTGAAACGAAACATAGTCAGGTATGGCATCATCGGTTGGAACTCTGAAACAGCCACAGCTAATGAAAAAAGGCAATACTAAGTATCAGTCGTGTATAATAGAAGGATCAATTACCTTGTGACATAATAGTCGAGTGTGGCAGCACCCACTGGGACTATAGGAGAGCCCCGACGCACGTTTCACCGTCCTCGGTTTCGTCAGGAGGCATAGTGAGACGTGCTAAGTACGGAGTTTAAGTAGGAAGTGAATTGAAATAGAAGCGAATCAAAGTCGATCATCCACATGGAGCGCCGCCCATGCTACTGTTCAGGAACGCGTCATGCATGACAAGGACAAATGATTTGTCAGCCGGCATCATAATAGATGCCGCGCCTACAGCAGCATGGGAAGGCAGGCCCATGGGGAGGAAGCAGGTTAGCTGGCGAATCGGCGCACTGCTCAGTGTGATGCTCCGCCCAACGGTGACGCGGGCCGGAGCGCGCAGGGCATGATGGAGGGGAGGACGTGCGTCATCCCGGCCCATCACCACGGCAACGCGTCCGACCCGGGACACCGCAAGCCAGATGCAGCGCACACAGGAGGTGCGTCTGAGCACACAGAATGGTAAAATTGTGGAGGATCCCGACCGTATATGAAGACATATGAGGAGAGAATGTAAGTAAAGGGCCATAATAGGCGATCGGCGATGGTGAACAAAAAGGGGGCAGATTATAAAGGCCCCACAAACGGGAGACCATAAGATCTATTATGAAAAGGTGTGAATCCCAAAAATCAGAATTTAAATTTTAATCTTACCCATGAGCCAGCATAAGGGGTTCAAAAGAGCAGCTGGGAATAAGAAAGAAAACAAATAATGATATCTACCAAATAATATTGTAAATTAAAATTTGAAAGCTAAATAGATAGCAATTAAATTACACATAGTAGATATCATAATGGAAAAATAAATAAATCATAAAATGTAATATAGGCCATCAGGGTCTTTGCGAATACCACATATATGTGATTAGAAGAAAGTCCATATTGTAATGAAAAAAAAACACAGATGATGTCAGCTTACCCGAATGTTCGTGATGCACATAAATATCCTCACTCCTCGCACGGATGTGGCAGAGCAACCATAGCAAGCAAAAAAAAAAAAGGAAAAATCCAGCGTGGAGCAGAGATGATTAAAAATAAAAATTCTTTAATGAGATTGGTTAAAAATAGACAGCAATATCAAGCAGTACAGACCCACAGAAATATGGCAGACTTTTTTTTTTTGCTTGCATATTGTAATGAAGTCCAAAAATTACATCCGGAGTGGATGTCAGGCAGGATCGTCGGCAGATTCGTCTTCTATGAATTCACTTTGATTGACGGTTTGATTGAATCCAGGAAAAATCAATGTATAAACAGACATCTTGTATTAAAGAACCTAGAAAAAAGTGAAAATTAATACCCAATACCCAGTGAGCAGATAAGTTATGAATATTCAAGATGCTGCTCCTCAGTTTGAAAGTTGAAAAAGATGCCTTGGGAAACTTTTCTTATGGCTGTAGCACATCCTAGTGTGGGCCTTGGAGAAGTTGCAGCATGAAGTAGGTGATCACGGCAATCTTGGATTACATGTCAGACAATCTCTTTACAATTCTTGCACTCTTTAGTTTGGAGTTAAACTTAAGCTAAGTTGGACTTTACTTTTACATGTGGACTGCATCTAAAAGCATCATTGCCATCCATGGAACCCCTCACAAAGATCCTGAAAATGTATATCTAAATACAGTGTCCAAAAATAGTTTGCCAGGGCTATGACAAGCAATTGCTTCAGCGTGTATTAATGATTCTATATATAGCCACATTAGATAAATAGGCACAACTTTCAATATTGTCTAAATACTGTGCATTTGCTATTTTAAGTTATTGAATTTACACCAATTTACGAAATGTGCCAATTCATGTTTCCACTTGTTAGTGAGTATGTGATTGCTCTTTGTCATAGCCTGTCAGTGGAGCCTATAAATATGACACAGCTTTGGGGGAGAAATTTATATGCGTGTGTGAGTAATGCTGCTCTTCTGTGATTTATAGAGCTTAAAATTTACCAGTTTTATAGCTTCAAATTATAACAGCTCAGTTTGGAAGACGATGATCTTATTAAGTATTACAAAATGGAAAAAAAAACACTCCTCCTTGACTATTTGCTGCTTGAAATGTCTATGAATCTTTCCCTCTGTAGATAAGGTGGTAATCTTAATGTAAGTAATATTTTTTCTGGTATTGTAAAAGCTCATTTTTCCGAGCATTAAAATGTACAAAACAAGTTATTTGTACATGACCTAATGGTGGTCTATAAAACCGGCATTTTTGCAAATAATGTAACTAGATTTCACATTATTTACCGTATATACTCGTGTATAAGCCGAGATTTTCAGCACCTTTTTTCATGCTGAAAATGCCCCCTCGGCTTATACACGAGTCATAGGGCAGAAACCAGCGGGGGAGGGATGCCGCGGCAGGAGCCGGTGGCTGGGATCATACTCACCCCTCCCCGTGCCATCGCTGAGGGTCCCTGCAATCCTGCGTTCTCCCCGGCTTCCTGCAGCTCTCCAGCGCTGAGCGGTGACGTAATACCGCTCATTAAGGTCATGTAATATGGACGCGATGCCACTCCCATGGGCGTCGCCTCCATATTCATGGCCTTAATGAGCGGTATTCCATCACCGCTCAGTGATGAAGAGCTGCAGGAAGACGGGGAGAACGCAGGATTGCAGGGACGCTCAACGATGGCATGGGGAGGGGTGAGTATGATGGAGGAGAGGACAAGGAGCACGGAACAGGATGGGGGGAGAACGGTGGACGGGGGAAGCATAGAGGAGGACGGGGGAAGCATAGAGGAGGACGGGGGAACGGAGGACGGGGGAAGCATAGAGCTGGACAGGGGAGATCGGTGGACGGGGGAAGCGTGGAGCAGGACGGGGGGGAGATCGGTGGACAGGGGAAGCGTGGAGCAGGACAGGGGGAGATCGGTGGACGGGGGAAGCGTGGAGCAGGACGGGGGGGAGATCGGTGGACGGGGGAAGCGTGGAGCAGGACGGGGGGGAGATCAGTGGACGGGGGAAGCGTGGAGCAGGACGGGGGGGAGATCGGTGGACGGGGGAAGCATGGAGCAGGACGGGGGGAGATCGGTGGACGGGGGAAGCGTGGAGCAGGACGGGGGAGATCGGTGGACGTGGGAAGCATGGAGCAGGACGGGGGGGGAGATCGGTGGACGGGGGAAGCGTGGAGCAGGACGGGGGGGAGATCGGTGGACGGGGGAAGCATAGAGGAGGACGGGGGCAGCACAGAGCAGGAGGGCAGTTTATACACCCGGCTTATACATGAGTCAATAATTTTTCCCAGTTTTTTGTAGCAAAATTAGGGGGGTCGGCTTATACACGGGTCGGCTTATACACGAGTATATACGGTATATTGTAAATTTATTGCAACAATTTTTTCTATAACATAAATTTTGTTTCGCAGGCTCAATAATTTAGTTATAAATTCAGGGCACTGGTTACTTCCCAACATGGCATCACCATTGATCTAATAAATAATATATAACAGTAACATTTTGGGTTGTTTCTTTTAAAGTAGATTATGAAAACATCCCATAATATTATTTTTAAGAGGACCTATCAGGTTTTCTGACATGTCTATCTTATTCAATATTTGCAATCCCTATGAAATAAAAAGTCTGGAGCATCTTTTGTTGGAACTTTTTATTGTGACTTTCCTCTGATATTCCTTCTAGACATTTATGAAAAAAATTACAACTGATTGTAACTTTACACCTTGTCAAATGTGTGTGTTTCTACATAGTCTGATACTGGCAAAATTGCTTTTTTGTAGTGTTATATACTGTACCACCAAAAATGTAACAGAAAGCACGTAATACTGTATGGATGAGAAATAAAATCCAAAACTATTTTTCTACTCTTTTTGTGAGTTTTACATACCACTATAATGCAACAATTACCACGTTAAACTGTATAGAGGAGTCATTAAATCCATAAAAAAATGTTCAATGTAAATATTTTGAATGAGTACTTTATGTACTTCATTCATAAAGGCTTTGCAGAGAGTGCAAAGCCAGACAAAAATTATGAGGATTTCCTCAGACCCCTGAAAGGCAACAACTGGCAGGCCTTATTCTAATATTTAAAAAGTGTATTTGCTGTACTCCTACACTCATAAAGGCTTTTCATGAAGTACAAAGCCAGGAAAAAAATCTAAACAGAGTTATACAGTAATCGCCTTCAGGTGTCGGTTTCTTCTTTTCCTTCCTCTTGAGGTTGGGGGGACTGCTTCCTCCTTCCTCCTGGAGCTCGATTCCCAGGTGCCTGTGTTGTAAGTGACCTGGTTTCATGTAGTGCCGGAGCTCCCAACTAGAGATGAGCGAACTTGTTCAGAAAATGTTCGCCAATTTTAAATTCGGCACAAACGTATTTTTACTCAAAGCCGGTAAAATTCAGTCACAGTTCGGTAAATCATCGCGTTTACACTAATGTTTTTGTTATTACTTTGGCTAGAATAGTGGTGCTGTATAATTAGCGGGGGGAAAACCCTGACGTGCTTGACGGGGGTGTGTGGGAAAGTTAGAGGATCCTGCTGTTTTTTTTCTACCTTTAATATGTGTGTTGATTTCAGCCAGAATCAGGGTGCAGAAACCATCCACAATGTCATGATGCAAGGTCTTTTGTGATTGGTTGCCAAAGTCACATATCCCTGGCCATATAAAAAGCAGACATCTTGTTTTGCTGGCGCAATTTTCTCAGTGTCACAGTGCAGAGAAGCCGCTCCTGAAAGTGCTGCAAGTGAACTTGTCAGCTAGCTAGATAGGATCCTCTCCTGTGGGAAATTGATCATCTAGATTGCACAAATACTGTGTGGCAGTCTCCAGAGGCACCATTTGCTAAACCAAATAATATGTGCTAAAACTGTGTTTCAGTGATAAATCAGAAGACCAGATTTCCACTTAAAAATCGTTAAGCTTAATATTAGGGAGAAGTAAGGAGGCCCAATTAGCTAATCCAAATAGCTTGTGATAAAACTGTGTTTCAGAGGCAAATCAGAATACCAGATTTTCACTTAAAAATTGTTAAGCCTAATATTGGGGTGCAGCCACGAGGCTCAATTAGCTAATCCAAATTGTTTCTGATAAAACTGTGTTTCAGAGACAAATCAGAAGGCAAGATTTCCACATAAAAATCTTTAAGCCTAATATTGGAGTGCAGCGAGGAGACCCAATTAGCTAATCCAAAATTGTTTCTGATAAAACTGTGCTTGAGTGACAAATCAGAAGGCCAGATTTCCACATAAAAAATTTTAAGCCCAATTTTGGGGCGCAGTCACGTGGCCCAATTAGTTAATCAAATTATTTGTGATAAAACTATGTTTCAGAGACAAATCAGAAGGCCAGATATTGGGATGCAGCCATGGGGCCCAATTAGCTAATCTAAATCATTTGTGATAAAACTGTGTTTCAGTGACAAATCAGAAGGTCATATCTCCGCTTAAAAATTGTTAGGTATTACTGAGTTGTTCAGACACACTATCTAAAGGTACTGCCACACTAAACAATCCGCTAGCGATCACGATAACGACGCATACTAATGCGATCGCTAGCGGGATTGTTTCTATATCGCTAAATGCGGCCACATTTAGCGATATAGTTAACGACGCTATCGCCGTTAGCGATCTTCTTAACGACTTTAGCGGTACAAAAGTACCGCTAAATCGCTAAGAAAAGGTGCCACACAGCGATTAGATACTTACCCAGCGGGAGCGCCGACGAGAAAATAGGGTCCGGAACGATTCCAGCGACGAGCGAGATCACAGCAGGAAGCTCGTCGCTGGAAGCTGCCGCACTGAACAATATCGCTAACGGGATCGCTAAATAGTGACGTTTTTTAGCGATCCCGTTAGCGATATTGTTTAGTGTGGCATACCCTTAAGAAAACAAAAAGTGATTATTAATTTAATTTAGTGAGCAGTGACTGACAGCTGTGGGCCTTAGTTTGTGAAACAGAAAGTTACAAGAGACGAAGGCTATATACAACATGAGTGTGAAAAAGCGAGGTAGTGGTGGAAGGGGGAATAGTCTTGGTGTTCGACGTGTACGTGGGTTAGGTGTTAATGTTAATGAAAGCTCAATTGAACAAACACTGTCTTATAATATCCAAAAACCACTTACAACATCTGGACGGGCTACTCGACCTCTTTTCTTTGGCAGCCACACAGCGGTACACATTGCAAATGACACTCAGAAAGAGCTGCATCAAGTGACCTCTCCTCCTCTTCCCCCAACTTAACATCTCACACAGAACAATCCTCAGAGGTGGCACTCCAATCACCCTTGTTTCCCTCTGCATCAAATATTTCTAAACTCCCATCTGACTTTGGGGAACTACAAATAGGCCTTTCTGCAGAGCTGCTCACACATTCAATTCTATGGGCATCAGAGGTCTGTTCTAAAGAAACACATAAGCCAGAGGAAGAAAGCTTCTGCACCAATGCCTAATATTTTTTCATGTTGGATCCGGGGCTAGACGAAGTAGGGTCTGAGTAGAATCCAGATCCTCGTCACCAGACGTTAGCCACCAAAGGTGGAGGTAATCCTGATGAGACTCAGTTACCAGAGGTGCATGCAGACTCTACTGTGGTGTCAGGGCATGAATAGGAGAAGGGGGAATCTCAGGATGAGAAGTGTGAGAACAGAGAGGATGAAAATGAGGTTGTAGATCCCATTTGGTTTGAATCCAGAGGTATTCAGCTGAGTAGCTCAGCAGAGGAGGTGGAGGAGGAGAAAATCAGGACCTTATGTTGTGGCTTCCCATACTGACACATAGTGATGCAACCTTGACAAGCACAGCATCCTAAGCCCCAACATTTGCTGTAGCCAGCACCGGTCGCCAGTGTGCAGTTCGCAGGGGCGGCAAGGGCTGCCTTGAATAGGCCTTTTTTATGACTGCAAAGGATGACAAAACTCATTTTATCTGCCAAATTTGCCAAAAAAAGTCAGTAGAGGCAAAAATTGCAATAATTTAACAACTAAATGCATGAACCGGCACATGCGCGATCAATATGCCTTAGTGTGGGAATCTCACTGCGCTAAAATGTTTACTAGTGGGCCTCACCAACCACTGGCCATCCCATCAACCCCTTCTGCTGCTTCTTCCTCCTCCGTCACTATGCCAAGTCTTCTCACACAGGTCTCCAGCCACAGAAACTCCACTTGTTTATCCCCTATAGTCAGTGTGAGTGAGACCCCATATTCTTAGAAATGCTTAGTAATGCTGACTTCTGGGTTGCCACTCTGTTAGATCCACGGTACAAGAGTAAATTTAGCCAGATGCTTCCCTCTGAAAAGGGATGTGTGCATGTTGGAGTATCAAAACACGCTTGTAGACAATCTTAAAGTGGTTTTCCCCAAGACAGCAGTGAGGCACACAGTGTGCATCCCAGTTCTAGACATCCAACCCTGGAATGTCAAGGTGTCATCGCAAAAGCATTAGCAGCAGCAACAGCAGTGTAAGTGGCATAAGCAATTTCTGTGAGCTGTTTCACACATTTTTTAGACCAACCCGTGCATCAACAGAACAGAGTACAAGTCTGATGCGTTGTGCACAACTGGAGAGGGTGATGCAGGAGTATCTGGATAGCAATATCAATGCCATCAGAGGGGGGTTGGACCCTTTTGCATTTTGGTCTTCAAAAATGAAAGAGTTGCCTGAGCTCGCCTGTCACGCCTTGGAGGTTTTGTCATGCCCGGCAGCCAGCGTTCTCTTGTCTTGACAGATAAGCCCATCCAGCTGTCGCCCGGAAGTGTAGAACACCTAACTTTTATGAAAATGAAAAAGTCATGGATCTCCAAGGACTTTTGCACCCCAGTCGCAGACTGGGCAGACTAGGCGATGGTGTTGTTTTTAGTGTTATTCATTATTCTCGCATTATTGCCATTTGTGCCATCTTTGTGGTGTCTTCTGTGCCTGCCGTTGCTACTGTTGCTGATGTTACAAACAATTATTTGAAATGTGGAGACTCCAAGTTGAGTCTCCATCTGGTGGGTTGCCTGTGGTGGAAGGTGTGTCAGAGGCCTATTATTATATTTCTACTCTGAGGAACTTGATTCCACTTTAATGGTGTGACATTTATTTTTTGAAATGTGGAGACTCCAAGTTGGGTCCTCATTTGGTGGGTTGCCTGTGTAAGTAGGGCTCCCAGACAGGTAGGCCTGCACTTACTTTCAGTGAGATTCCTTTTTTACTTTCCTTACATTTTTCTACCAATATTACCATGTGAAACTGATGTTTGTGCCATCCGAGTGTGGCTGGAAAAAAAATAATTGGAGGTGTTGCATGAGGTATCAGGGCTCCCGCTAAGAAGGCTTACACCTCTCCCTTAACCACCAGGTCCTCATGAAAACTTCAATTCCAAGCTGTAAATTCTAGGGCCAGACTCTGATACCTTATGCATGGCCCATGGCTAATTGCTGCTATGCCATTTGCAAATTTCTACTGTGGGTCAATTGATGCCACTTTTCATGGTGTAGTTATTTGGGAAGCATTTTAACACCTCTTAAGGTGTTATGAATACGTTTGGTTTGGACTCCCATTGAATCTAATGAGGTTTGGGTACGTTCTTCGAACATGTTCGTGGAATGTCAAGACGTTCGTCAATAGAACTGAACCGAACCTTGAAAGGTTCACTCATCCCTACCTCAACATATAGAAATGGGCAAAGCCTATGTTACCTGCACCATCGTCTGTTCATACATAGGAGGTGGGGAACCCCAAGGACAGTACGATCGCTTGGGGTTGGTAGTAGCCTTTTCTCAGCCACCTCAAGAAGCCTCTTCCAGACCATTTTATACCTCAAGAGGGTTTGTCATTCTCCTTGCTTCTGGGATCAAACCCACTGCATGCCAGTGATGCTTCCCCTCCACTTTGAGGAACGAGACCCTAGTTCAAGCCGTTAACTGCTGCAATCTTGAGGCAAGTGTTCTGTCTCTACTAGTAGATGTTTGAATGAGATGTGATGATGGGTCACAAGCTCTTCAAATGACCCCCTTCTCTGCTGACGGTCATAGATAACTACCACCCCCCAGAATGCCAACTCTGGGTATCTTATGGGTAGAGGGCCCTGTAACATTTTTCGAGATCTGGTCCTGGCTCGCCGCCTTATCTCCTCTGACCAGACTAGGTTATGCATCCGCTCAGCAGTTCCTGAATCCTGACTCTCCCATTTGCAGTCCGAAAGAACCCCAGTGGTAAAGGATGAGGCCTTGATTTGGGCTTTCGTGAGTATGGGATATCCACCGGATCAGGAACACCTTTGGTGTTGTGTCAGATTCCTCTGGTTTTGATATTCTTCCAGTCACTTCCTCGGGAGTCTCATGTGCTTCTGCCATCTTTGTCACCCAGTAAGCATGTTACACTGTAATGTAATACAATAAAATATTTTAACACTTTTTTGGAGTGTTATAAATCACAGAAATGTACCTAGGACCACTAATATGAATGGCTTAGAAATGTAACCCTACAACATTTTGAAATGCTTTTTTCAGTTTTATAGATCACAGAAAATGTACCCTAGACATTGTAATACTGTATATGTGATAAATTTAAGCCTGCAAAATTTTAAAGCAATTTCTTGGAGTGTTACATTTAAAAAACAATTCATCCAGAACACAAAACAGTGTATCGGTAAGAAATTTAACCCACGGAATTTTTTAATGATTTTTGAAGAGTTGAATAACACAAAAAAGTAACACAAATCACGTAATACTCAATGGATAAAAATATATTAAACTACCCCCCACACCAAAAAAAAGCTGCAGCTATTTATTTGCCAACGGACTAATAGCCCTAATCCCTGTCTACAAAATGGATTCTGTCAATATCCCTGCACCTGTGACTCTCTTTCCCTCCCTAACCTAAATGCAGATTGTATGTGATACAAACTGCGAAGCAAACAATTTGCCCTTAGAAGGGATGTTGGTATGATAGCTCAGGTTCATCACCAATATCAATACTACAGACCTCTGATTCGCTACAGTGTGCACACACAAGCCTAGACAAGCACTTATTCTCTCCAATACGAAGTGTCACAGAGCTATGCAATAGCAACAGTGTGCCGAGATGGGTGGTGCCTGTCCTTTTATAACCCCTGATGACATCACACCGCCAGCCTATCACAGCAATGCCACAACCAATGGCTATTGCATTACAGTGATGCACAGGCAATTCCTGTATGTTTATTGGCTGTGTAACATGCACCAAAAATACGGGATTCAAGTTTTACATAGAGCACCACCCATTACTCACTGAGCAACGAGTACATCTGAGCAACCTTAAAATTGTTGTAAAAAATTAAGTATTTCTCCTAGAAAATTACTGCAATTACAGATGTTTTGTTATACACATGTTAATTTTCTTTGTAGGAATTGGAGCAACACAAAAAAATTGGACATAATCTCACACAAAACACTAAAAATGGACAGGACAAAATTGGCAAATTGTTGGCATTCTCAATTTAATGTTTAATTGCACACCCTTTGGAATAAATAACTGCTATAAATCACTTTCTATAACCATCAACAAGCTTCTTATACCTCTAAACTGGATTTTTGGACCATTCTTTTTTTGCAAACTGCTCCAGTCTCTCATATTTGAAGAGGGGCCTTCTACCAAGAGCAATTTTAAGACCTCTCCACATGTGTTCAATGGGATTTACAGTAGATTTGGTCTAATTGCTGGCCACTTCAGAACTCCCGCTTTATTTCCTTCTATATCTCAGTGCTTTTTGAAATATGTTTGGGGTCAATGTCCTACTGGAAGACCCATGACCTAGGACGAAAACCCAGCTTTCTAACACTGAGCATAACAGTGCATCTTAAAATCCTTTGGAACTCTTCAAATTCCTGATACCTTGCAAACAGTCAAGGCACCCGGTGCTAGAGGCAGCAAAACAACCCCAAAAGATCTTTGAACCTCCACCATATTTGACTGTAGATACTGTGTTCTTTTCTTTGTAGGTCTCACTCCACTTTTAGTAAACAGTAGAATGACATGCTTTACCAAAAAGCTCTATTTTGGGCTATTCTCTCCACAAGATGCTTTCCCAGAAGGATTTTGACTTACTCAAGTACATTGTGGCAAACTACAGTCTAGATTTTTTTATGTCTCTGTATCAGCAGTGGGACTCTCCTGGGTCGCTTGCCATAGTGTTTCATTTCATTGAAATGTCGATAACTAGTTCGCGCTGACATTGATGCATACTGAGACTGGAGAACAGCTTGAATTTCTTTGGAACTTGATTGGGGCTGCTTATCCACCATCTGGACTATCCTGAGTTGCAACCTTCCATCATTTTTTTTTGCTATGTCCAGAAAGATTAGCCACAGTGCCATATGTTGTAAACTTTTTGATTATGTTTCGTACCATGAAAAAAGGAACATCAATATTTTTGAAGATGGTCTTGTAACCTTGAGATTGTTGATATTTTTAAACAATTTTAGTTCTCAAGTCATCAGAAAATTATTTTCTCCTCTTTTTGCTCTCCATAGTTAGTGTGGCTCACACAGACACAATGCAAAGGTTAAGTCAACTTCTCCCGTTTATATCTGGTTACAGGTGTGATTTTCATATTGCCCACATCTGTTACTTGCCACAGGTGGGTTTAAATGAGCATGCTTGAAACCAAGTTGTTTACCCATAATTTTTGAAAGGTGCCAACATATTTATCTGGCTGTATTCAGCTCACAATACTGGAGGTCCTTTAAGCAGAGTCTGAGATACTTTGCATCGGTGGGCTAGGCAAGAGCCGCCAGGAAGCTTGCAAGGAAAGAAAAAATCCAGGGTCATAAAACAATCCCAAAAATATCAATTTTTTCTACATAAAACTTAACATTTATTCAATTTTATAAAATCTCCATTGTTGTCCAAAGCAAAAAAGGGAGACACGGAGGGGATCACATATAGAAATAGACTGACATGTTTTGGCAAAATGCCTTATCTGCCTAAAAATATGTTTTCATATTAAAAAAAACTATTTTTTTTTTTAATTTTTGGGATTCATTTACTACTCTGCATTTTTTTCCTTCTTTCCTAACACTTTTGTTTTGCCATTTTGGGGATTTTGTGTGTTGTTCAATTTACCTTTTTTTCTCTGTTTTTCTGTGTTGTTGCAATACGGACAAAGGAAATAAACATGTGCAAAACAAAACGTGTAATTGCAATAATTTTCAAGGGTACCAACACTTTCCACCATTACTGTGTTCATATATAACATAAACAGTAAATCCAATATACCGTATATACTCATGTATAAGCCGACCCGTGTATAAGCCGACCCCCTAATTTTGCCACAAAAACTTGGAAAACTTATTGACTCGGGTATAAGCCGGGTGTATAAGTTGCCGTCCTGCTCTGTGCTCCCCCATCCAGCTCTGTGCGCCCCCATTCTCCTCTGTGCTCCCCTCCTCCTGCTCCATTATCCTGTCCTGCTCTGGCTCCCCCATCCAGCTCGTGCACTCCTGCCCATTCTCTGTCCCCTCTCCTCCACCCTCTGCTCCTGCCTCGTCCCCCCCCGTTCTGCTCGTGCTCTCCGTCCTCCCCCCGTTCTGCTCCGTGCTCTCCGTCCTCCCCGTCCCCATCTCTGCTCCCGTGTCTCTCCGTCCTCCCCCCGTTGCTCGTGCTCTCCTCCCCATCCTCTCGTGCTCCATCCCCCCGTTCTGCTCCGTGCTCTCCGTCCTCCCCCCGTTCTGCTCCGTGCTCCGTCCCCGTCTGCCTGCTCGTCCCCCCCGTCCTGCTCCATGCTCCTTGTCCTCCTCCATGCTCCCCCCATCCTCCTCCATCATACTCACCCTCCCCGTGCCATCGCTGAACATCCCGGCCGCAATCCTGCGTTCTCCCCGGCTTCCTGCAGCTCTCCCCGGCTTCCTGCAGCTCTCCAGCGCTGAGCGGTGAGTAATACCGCTCATTAAGGCCATGAATATGGAGGCCACGCCCATGGGAGTGGCGTCGCTCCATATTACATGACCTTAATGAGCGGGTATTACGTCACCGCTCAGCGCTGGAGAGCTGCAAGAAGCCGAGGAGAGCTGCAGGAAGCCGGGAGAACGCAGGATTGCAGGGACGTTCAGCGATGGCACGGGGAGGGTGAGTATGATGTCCCAGCCACCGGCTCCTGCCGCCGCATCCCCTCCCCCGCTGGTTTCTGCCCTATGACTCGTGTATAAGCCGAGGGGGCATTTTCAGCACAAAAAAAGGTGCTGAAAATCTCGGCTTATACACGAGTATATACGGTAAATACAGTGCACACTAAACACATCCCATCTGCAATTACAGTTTGTGTAGAGGACTGGGCATCTTCAGCCTCATGACATGCAACCAGAATGGGGAACCCAGAACACTCAATTAATTCTCCATATGCAATAATGTGCACTGCAGACTGCTTCCCCTTACCCTCCTGCTTGCCGACTACTAGCTGTGCTTGAAAGTCAGGAGGGGAGGTATAAAGTATAATATAGGGAATGTGAGTTGCTATGGTGCAAAATAGAGGTCAGAGAGACTAGTATCCCCCCATCCTTTTAACCCCTTTCCAACATGCGCAGGGAGGTGCGGTCCCACAAACAGCAGTTCTAGTACGGCGGACCGATCGCCCGGCCTCAAGCTGAGTGCCACGGCGATCGGATGCAGGTGTCAGCTGTATGTGACACCTGACTCCCCGGAGCAATGCCCACATTTGGTGTGAGCACTGACCGTGAGCATTTAACCCCTCTGATGCCGCTGTCAGTAGTGACAGCGGCAAAGAGAAGTGTAGTGCAGGGAATGGGCTCCCTGTGCGCTTCCCTCAGAACAACATGATGTAATCGCGTTGTTCTGATGGTCGCTATGGAGACCCCCGGCACCAAGATTGCCACGGGGTCCTTCCGGGTCATGCAGGGAAGGTGGCTTTTGAGAACAGGAATCGGCATATCTCCTTCCTTGCCTGTCAGATCCTGATCTGATACTCAGCAGTGCAGTGTCAGATCAGCGATCTGACATTACATAGTGATGTCCCATCCTGGTACAATGTAAAACAGTAAAAAAAAAAATATATATATATATATATATATATATATATATATATATATTAGAATGTGTAAAATATTTAAAAAAAAAATCCATAAATAAAGAAGAAAAAAGAAAAACCTTTTTTCCAATAAATATATTTATTTGTTAAAAAAACAATAAAAGTACACATATTTGCTATCACCACGTCCGTAACGACACGCTCTATAAAACTATCACACTAGTTAACCCCTTCAGTGCACACCGTAAAATTAAAAAAAAAATCAGCAAAAAACAATGCTTTTAATTATCAAAATGTGCAATAAAATGTGATAAAAAAGACAGATGTGAATAAAAATGGTACTGCTGAAGACATCATCTTGTCTCACAAAAAACAAGCCATGATTCAGCACCATCAGCAAAAAGATAAAAAAGTTATAGCTCTCAGAATAAAGTGATGCGAAAATAATTATTTTTTCTATAGAATAGTTTTTATTGTGTAAAAGCGCCAAAACATAAAAAAGATATAAATGAGGAATCACTGTAATAGTATTGACCTGAAGAATAAAGCTGTCTTAACCAATTTTACCACACGTGGAAGGTATAAAAAAACAAAACAGAAAGCAATTCCTGAATTGCTGGTTTTTGTTCATTCTGTCTCCCAAAAATCATAATAGAAAGTGATCAAAAAATATCATGTGCTCGAAAATGGTACCAATAGAAACGTCAGTTCGTCCCGCAAAAACACAAACCCTGACTCTGTCTTCTAAAAATCATAATAGAAAGCGATCAAAAAATATCATGTGCTCGAAAATGGTACCAATAGAAACGTCAGTTTGTCCCGCAAAAATACAAACCCTGACTCTGTCGGCCGTAATATAGAAAAATTGTAGCTCTCAAAATATGGTGATGCAAAAACTAGTTTTCTCAATAAAAAGCATCTTTTAGTGTGTAACGGCAGCCAAATATAAAAACCCAATATAAATCTGGTATCGCTGTAATCGACCAGAAGAATAAAGTCGCCTAATCACTTACACCACATGAGGAATGGCGTAAAAAATAAATAAAAGCAATTCTTAGCATGCTGTTGATTTTTTCATTCTGCCTCCCAAAGATCACAGTAAGGCTCGGCGCACATTTATCCTGCGCTCTGCACTGAGCACTTACACTGGGGTTTCCTGTATAAATCTCTGAGCTACATGATTCAGACGAAACCTCTAGTGGAAGATTCCCTATAATGAGGCAGTTGGAGGTACTGTGGACGCAGTCTGATATGTGAGCCGCGGTGTCCGTCCTTTTAGTATTGCATAAAAGTGCCTTCAGCCATAGTTTTGTGCACTTCTGAAAAGGACAACACTGAAAAGAGGACAGACAGAGTCCAGAGTAAATCTGCTGCCTCATTATAGTGAATGGATCTCTTTGAGGTTTCATCTGTCACGTCACTCGGAGATTTAGTTGGAAACACCAAAGTAAGTGCTTACCGTACAGCACAGATAAATGTTGATCCCAAAATTATGTAAAATGTTCCCAACTCAGTCCACAACAATAGCAAATCCCCAATCAGGTCAATCAGCTGTTAACAGAAAGATATTGGGTTTCCACGTTACTGGTAGCACAAAGACTCTGGAAAAGTGAAATGGCTTCTCGCTTGTCAAAAGAAATTCAGCAAATTCTCCACTCCCAAATCCAAGTGCCCCCTCCCTTCTGAGCCCCAGTGTGCCTAAACAACATTTAGCACCCACATGTTTGGCATTTTTGTAGTGATGAGAGCCCGACTAATTTACTGATGCATGTCTCCAGAAGCATGAGCTAGGCATGACGTACTGGTCACTACAACTGCAGTTTGCAATTTTCACTCAGTAACATCCACTGCTGCATGTTTCTGTAAAACACTCATGGAGTCAAAATTGTCACTACATCTGTAGATAAATTCCCAAAGGGTTATAATTTCCAAAATGCGGTCACTTGAGGGGGGATTCTGCTTTTTCTAGCACTTAGGGCTCTTTATACGGAATTAGAAAATCTAGTCTAGGAAAATCTGCGCTCCAAGAGACAAATAGCGCTCCGTTCCTCCCGAGTCACTCTGTATGGCAAAGTAGTACTGTACAGCCACATATGGGGTATTTCTACATTCAGCAGAAATTGTGGGACAAATTTTGGTGCCATTTTTACCCATTTCCCAGTGTGAAAATGTAAAACTTTGGGCTAACACACAATCTTGGTGTAAAAATGTAAATTATTTTGTCTTTACAGCCCAATGGTATAAAAGTCTGTGACACACCTGTGGTGTCAATATAATCACTGCACCCCTGGATGAATTCATTGAGAGGTTTAATTGGTAAAATGGGTCACTTAAGGGGGTTCTGCTTCTGGCACCTCAGGGGCTCTGCCAATGTGACATGGCACCCTCAAACAAATGAAGTAAAATCTGCACTGTAATATTGCGTTTTTTCCCTTCTGACCTTTGCACTGTGTCTCAAAAATAGTTTTCAATCATATATGGGGTAACATATGAACTCAGGAGAAATTGAACAACAAACTTTGTGGTCCATTTTTTCCTTTTACCCTTGTGAAAATACAAAATTTGTAGCTAAAAAAGATTTTGTGAGAAAAATGTTATTTTCTTTATTTTCACGACTTAACATTATAAACTTCTGTGAAGCACCTGGAGATTCAAGTGCTCAATACACATCTAGATAAGGTCCCAAAGGGGTCTAGTCTCCAAAGTGGTGTCACTTGTGGGGCCTTTCCACTGTTTAGGCACATCAAGGGCTCCCCAAACTAGACATGTCACTAACAAATTGATTCTATCATATTTTAAAATAAAAAAAGTACTCCTTCCCTTCCAAGCCCTGCCGTGCTCCCAAACAGTTCTTTTCCTCCGCACATGCCCATCTGCACACTCAGAGAAATTGCACAACAAACTGTTTGGAGCAATTTCTCTTGTTACCCTTATGAAAATGCAACATTTGGAGCTGAAAAGATTTATCTGAGAAAAACATGATTTTTTTATTTTCACGACTTAACGTTATAAACTTCTGTGAAGCATCTGGGGATTCAAGATGCTCAATACACTCTGGATAAGTTCCCTAACGGTCTAGTTTCCAAATTGGTGTCACGTTTTGGGGGTTTCGACTGTTTAGGCACATCAGGGGCTCTCCAAATGCGACATGGCGACTGCTAAATATGCAAACAAATTTTACGTTCAAAAAGTGAAATTGCCACTCCTTCCCTTCCGAATCCTGCTGTGTGTCCAAACAGTAGATTTCAACAAAATGTATGGTCCATTTTCTATTGTTACCCTTGCAAAACTAAAAAAATTAGGTCCAAATGAAAATGTTTGTGAAAGAAAAGTAAATGTCTATTTTTTTCTTCCACGTTCCAAAAATTCCTGTGAAGCACCTGAAGGGTTAATAAACTTCTGAATGTGGTTTTGCGCACCTTGAGGGTTCAGATTTTAGAATGGTATCATTTTGGGTATTTTCTGACATATAGGCCCCTCAAAGTCACTTTAAATGTGTGGCGGTGCCTAAAAAAATGGTTTTGTAAATATTTTTGTAAAAATGAGAATCGATGTTCAACTTTTAACCCTTATAATGTCCTAACAAAAAAATATGTTTCCAAAATTGTTCTGATGTAAAGTAGACATGTGGTAAAACGTTATTTATTAACTATTTTGTGTGATATGACTCTCTGATTTACAGGCATTAAAAATTAAATTTTGAAAATTGAGAAATTTTCAACATTTTTTGCCAAATTTACATTTAAATAGCAAATAAACGCAAGTTGTATCAAAGAAATTTTACCACTATCATAAAGTACAATATGTCATGGAAAACATCTTAGAATCACCAGGATCTGTTGAAGTGTTCTAGAATTATGACCTCATAAATTGACAGTGGTCAGAATTGTAAAAATTGGACTGGTCAGTAAGGGGAAACAGGCTTCGCAGTTAAGGGTTAAAGAACAAATCTGTGGCCTAGCAGAGAGGTTTCTTCTTCCCTAGGGCAACAGTCTATTCTTCAGGAGGCTTTGGGCTGTGGGCGTAGTCTGCAGTGTCCAAAGTAAGCAGCAGCCACACAGAGCGAGCAGTGAGTGCAGCAAAGCAATGCCGACTCTGCTTAGCTTCTACCCCTTCACAGAGCACACACATGCTGTACAAATATATGCAGGAGCAGTCACTTTCAGGTGCAGCAGAGAGCTAGGAAAGGTAGGACTGCAATGTCAGTCTGCTCTAGAAGAAGCAGAGTGAGTGACATCAGCAGCACCCACTGATGATGATTTGTTTGAGGTAATGATAGAAGCTGTTGGGTGGCGCTGGTGACACTTTCCGCTGCATAGGGAGAAGGGTACAGTATTTTATAATAAAGCAAATTGCAAAAGTGCTTAGTGTGCACAAATAGATATTTGTAAAGAACATTATTTTTATCAGACCACCTCTTTAAGGCTATGTTAACATTAGGCTAGTGCTAACTTAATCACACATTTCATCTTAGTTAATATTCAAAATAGATTTCTGTTGAGATTTATCCAATCACTTTTATGAGAAAAATGGAGCATTAGAGATAAATAATTGGACTCCAATTTACATCCTTTCCGATCATGTCCTTTTTTGAGGGACACAAAAGTGTGGTAGACTATTCTATTGTGTCCTGCAAATAAGACAGTAACAGAAAGGAAATGGAATGGAAGCAAAATTTATATTTTGGATCTGCCTCATAGAGATAAATGGGGCACATCTGAAAACTGTTTTCGGGCACCCAATGACTGAGTGCTCAGAACAGAGCAATTCTTTAATGTGAATGCAGCCTAACTTGTACTGTGAATGGTAGAAAAGACCTGGTAGATTTGATTACGAGGCTCCATGCACACAATGTATTGCATGACATTGTAATACATATTCCGTGCCTATGATTTTAGAAACACACATACAGTAGGTGTCTCAATCAGAACCAAAGTTATTCTTCAAAAGGTTTACAGTCAGCAAAAAAGTGCAACTACCTCAACTGCTCTGTTGTATCATTGGACTGTAATTTTGCTAACGGGAGCAATTCACAAACTAAACACTAAACTAGGTAACTTTTAGGCATGCAGTTCCCTAATGTATTAATGTAGGCAATTATTAATATATCCACAATATTAGCTATGCAGCTCCTAATGGGCATAGTGCTACCCTTGTAGTAAATCGAATGTGAAGGAGAAACAGTGGGTCTCAAAACAGGTATTAGGTCAGGTTCAGATCACACGCAATTGTATGACTGTAGCTGTTCTTCCCTAGCATTTAGCCTAGTTTCACGTGCTTAGAGCCTCATTGGCATATACAAGGTTGTTGAAAGTGTTTTCTAGTTTCATAAAAGCCCTGTCTGCAATTTGATTTGGTAAAATAAATGGGGTTCTACTCCCCCTCCCTGGGTCCACCACTGAGTTTCTGCCTCTACTCTTGGTGTCTGTTTTTGTCTGCAGCACTGCAGTTAGTGTGTGAGCTAAACTGCTCTGCCTAATTTGATGCCATTCACCATTCATGAGCTCGGTTATTGACTGTCGTGCCTTCAATGTTATGTCAGTGCTGCCGACAATAACAGCTGGACCAAGAGAGGATGAGTAAAATAAAGTTTGTTTAATTAACGCAAACTGAACTGGGGGACAGTTGTTTTTCAGAAAACAGCTTTAAGATTGGGTCAGGACTCAGGGAAATTCAGGACAATACAGCCCATACTCAGACAGTGAATTATGGATGTATGAAACTGGTCTAAAATTAAGCTTTTCACTAGAAATAACAAAACGACATATTAGCACTAGAGATGAGCGACTTTGCCTCCGGGAGGGTCGAGTCGGATTCCGGACCACCCGACTTTATCAAAAGTCGAGTCAAATGAAATCGGCCGACTATCGGAAAAAGTCGGAGTTCGGACCGAAACCCGACCCCAATGCAAGTCAATGGCAAATAAAAGTCGGCTGTGAGTGGAGGACAGTAAACACAACTACAGTGCCCATTTCAATGCCAACGACATCAATTCTTATTACTTAAGCTTGTCCACCTTCATTTACTTTATAATAATAGTAAAGCATTGAACACTGGGGTTATTTGGCTAAAGTTGTGGGGGGGGCAGGGCTGGCTCCAGGTTTTCGTGGGCCCTGGGCGAAAGAGTCTCAGTGGGCCACTTTAACACATACCAAATTTCATGATGCTCCGATACGGCAGAGAAATATAGGTATAGTACAATGCCAAATACTTCACTTCTTACATTACATGAGTGATATCTATTTTAAATTCTACAATAGCTCAAAAACCAGACAGTATAGCACTCTATACAGTATTATGGGCACCACATAGTGTGCCACACAGAATAATGAGCCCCATATATTGTTCTATACAGAATAATGAGCTCCATATATTGCTCCATACAGAATAATGAGTCCCAATGTTGATGCTCCATACAGAATAATAGGCTCAATATAATGCTTCAAAAGGTATAATGAGCCACATATATTGCTCCATGCAGAATAATGAGCCCCACATATTGCTCCATACAAAATTGGTCCCATATAATGTTCCATACAGTACATGATGAGCTCCACATAATGCTCCAGTATATGATGGTCCCCATATAATGTGCTATACACTGTAGGACGGTCCCCATAGAGTATAATGAGCCCCACATATTGCTCCATACAGTATAATGAGTCGCATATATAGCTCCATATAGTATATGATGGGCCACATATATTGCTCCACACAGAATGGGCTCCATATAATGCTCCATACAGAATAGGCCCCATATGTGCTCCATATGATGTTCCATATATAAAGGGCCCTATGTGATGCCCCATAAATAATGAACCCCATATGAAGCTCTAGTATATGATGGGCCCCATATATGATGCTCCAGTGTATGATGAGCCCCATATAATGCTCCAAATATAATGGTCCCCATATATAATGCTCCATATATAATGGGCTCCATGTGATGCTCCATATATAATGTGCCCCATATGATGCGACATATATAATGGGTCCCATATGATGCTCCAGTATATGATGGGCCCCATGGATGATGCTCCAGTGTATGATGGGCCTATATAATGCTCCATATATAATGGGCCCATATGATGCTCCAGTATATAATGAGCCCCATTTATGTTTCAGGGTATGATGGGCCCCATATATAATGCGCCAGTGTATAATGGGCCCTATCTCTGATGCTCAAGTGTATGCTGGGCCCCATATATAAATCTCCAGTGTATAATGCTCCCCATATATTGCTCCAAACATTAAAAAAAATGAAATAACTCTCCTCGCTGGGCACTGCTCTACTCTGGACTCCTCAGCATCGCCATCTTCCAGCTCTCTGCACTGTGACTGTTCAGGCAGAGGGCGCACAGATGTGACGTCATCACGCTCTCTGACCTAAATGTCACTGTCAGGAAACGCGGAAGACTTCACAGCAGTGGAGCAGGGAGAGGTAAGTATTGCAAGTGCTGGGGCCCTGAGCAAGCAGGGGGGGCAAACTCATGGGCACCGGAACTGGCACAGGGCCCCTCAAAGTAAGCCGGTTTCTTTGACGAAGAGTGGGCCCCACTACCTGCTCAGGGCCTAAGCACTTGCCTGGGTGCGCCAGGTGCTGACGCCGGCCCTGGAGGGGGTACAGCCCAATTAGGGAGGTGGAAAAACTGGCATATGTTGAGGTGTAGGCTCGACGTTCAGCAGCTGCAAATGGAGGAATTGGAGAAGTCGGAGGAAGAGGACAATGCGAACCATTTTGCTGGCAACCTATGTGTCATCAGGGGAAGGTGGTACAAAATCCTTTGAAACCCAGTATGGTTCATTTTAATGAAGGTGAGATCACCAACATTTTTGGTCGACAGCCGGGACCTTCTTTCTGTCAGGATTGATCCAGCAGCACTGAAGACTCTTTCTGATAGCACACTACCAGCAAGGCAAGCGAGCTCCTGTAAGGCATATTGTGCCAATTCAGGCCAGGTGTCCAGTTTACAGGCCCAGTAGTCAAAGGGGAATGAACTGTGAGGGAGAACATCGATAGGTGAGGGGAGGTAATTTTGAACCATAGTTGACAACTGCTGTCTCCTGTCTGTTGCAATCGATTCAGTATTAACAGTTGTGTGAGCGGTACTCGAGAAATCAGTCCACAACATGGTCATGAAACCCCTGTGTCCAACTGTCACGGGTGTGTCGCTGCGAAGATCGTCGCGATTGCACACCCTGACTTCTCACAGCTGAGTTTCTGCTGCTGGGTGTTTTTCGGCAGTGAGAGAGTTAATTCTCCCTCTCTCTGTGCTGGACAAGACCAGCCTCGCTCAGCTGCAATTAATGTTGCGATAATTGGATTTCTTCATATACCTGCCTGTCTGCTAGGGAAGTGTCGGTGAAAGCATTCATGCAGACCAGCAGAGCGGATCATATTGAGAAGTCTAAAGCTAAGAGTACCTGTTGTGGCTTTCTCCTCTCCTCGCTTTATTATTTATCTCCTTAACATTTGGTGTTCCCTCTGTAGTTGTTGTTTTGTATGCAAGGTGTCTTTTATTTTACCCCTTGTACTGTCTCGTTCGTCTTATACTGTGTGTAGGCAGTTACCTTCCCGTTCCCTGTGGTGTAATCAGGGTCCTTCTCAGGACTAGATTACAGTTGTCAGGGATTCACAGGAGATTGTTATGATTTGGTAGCTGAGGAGACCAGGCAAAAAAGGAAATACACCAGAGAAGTTGGAAACTATGAGATTGCAGTACGCTGACTAACCACCACAACTAGAGGCAGCCGTGAAGCGTTCCTACGTTGGTCCTAGACGCCTCGTCACAGCCTGAGAAACTAACTACACCTAAAGATAGAAAGAGGAAAGCTATCTGCCCCGGAGCAGATCCCCAAAGAACATAGAAAGCCCCCAAACATGTAATGGCGGTTAGACAAGAAGAAATACTGACACAGACAGAAAATAGTATGAGCAAACGTTGGGGCCCAAACTTACTAAATAGAAAAGGATAGGAAGGGCACTTACTGCAATCCCAAAAAACCCTGAAAAGCACCAACTCTA
>JARQOD010000002.1:379593431-379657611 GCA_033576555.1 Oophaga sylvatica
GTTATTTTCTCTGATGAATCCCCTTTTCGATTGTTTGGGATATCAGGAAAACACCTCATTCGGAGAAGACAAGGTGAGCGCTACCACCAGTCTTGTCTCATGCCAACTGTTAAGCATCCTGAAACCATTCATGTGTGGGGTTGCTTCTCAGCCAAGGGAATCGGCTCTCTCACAGTCTTGACTAAAAACACAGCCATGAATAAAGAATGGTACCAGAATGTCCTCCAAGAGCAACTTCTCCCAACCCTCCAAGAGCAGTTTGGCGATCAACAATGCCTTTTCCAGCATGATGGAGCACCTTGCCATAAAGCAAAGGTGATAACTAAATGGCTCAGGGAACAAAACATAGAGATTTTGGGTCCATGGCCTGGAAACTCCCCAGATCTTAATCCCATTGAGAACTTGTGGTCAATCATCAAGAGACGGGTGGACAAACAAAAACCTAAAATTCTGACAAAATGAAAGCATTGATTGTGCAAGAATGGACTGCTATCAGTCAGGATTTGGTCCAGAAGTTGATTGAGAGCATGCCAGGGAGAATTGCAGAGGTCCTGAAGAAGAAGGGTCAACACTGCAAATATTGACTTGCTGCATTAACTCATTCTAACTGTCAATATAAGCTTTTGTTATCTCATATGTTTGCAATTATATTTCTGTCTGTGACAAAAAACATCTGTCAAACACACATAAAAACCAGAGGGCAGCAGATCATGTGAAAATATAATATTTGTGTCATTCTCAAAACTTTTGGCCATGACTGTACAGTGTTTTTAGTTTATCTTACTCTTAAAAATATAAAAATAATTTTAAACACCAATGCTTTTACATGGCTAAGAGAATTAGTGATATATTCTGCACAGATAATACCACAAGACTTAGCTGTATTCAGTTAAAAATTACAGCAGCCCTTAATTCAAGGGTTTCTCCACTGTGATTGAATATTAATGAGCCGTAGCCAATCAACGACCACTAATGTCACACAAGCGCCGGAAGACCTGGCTTCGTCATCTTTATTGAAAGAGAGAAGGGGAGTATAAGCTTTTCTTATTTTACTCGAGGGACTCAGGATTTTAAAAAGGAAATGTCCAATTAGTGTCCAACACCGTCAAGTATAACATATATATATATATAAAGCTTGAGTGTATGTAGCAAGCCACGCCCACTCCACATAGCCCCACCTACTCCGCATAGCCACGCTCACTCCACATGCAAAGTCCCATCCACACGGACCACGTTGTTAGCGCAGAATGCTCCTTGCAGTCTTTCCGGGATTGATGCTGTGTGTGGATGGATCCCTGCAGCCCGTGATCTGTAATCAAGCACCAGATGACATTGGTTGAGGAGAGGATGATGCCTGGAGGGGGGCTATGGCATGAGCAGGGTACCAGTTACCTGGGTCCTAGTGCTGCAGAGCGGAGCTGTCCACTGACTGTGGTGCTGCAGGTGTAGTGCAAGCTCTGCTCACTCCAGCCTCGCTATGTACAAGAAGAGCAGCACTGCGCATGCCCAAGAGTCTCCCTATTGTTAGCATTACACAAGCCTTCCAGGGAAGCAGCGCTATAGCGCCTAGTCACCCAGAGCACAAGGTAAAAATGGCCTGGATTCCTCACTGCAAGAGGAGATTGTAGCAGGCAGATGTAGTCTGTGTGTAAGTGCAGGCAGCCCAGCACTGATGTCCTCCCTACTGGGCAGAAGCTTGGTATGTCCCTCTGACTAAAACTGGCAGAAGAGATGAAGAGCATTTGGTCAGTATTTTACCTCAGTATGTAATCAGTATTTTACCTCAGTGTTTGGTCTGTATTTTACCTCAGTGTTTTAGTATTTTACCTCAGTGTTTGATCAGTATTGTATCTCAGTGTTTGATCAGTATTTTACTTCAGTATATGGTCAGCATTTTACATCCGTATTTAACCCCTTACTGCCATCGGACGTACTATCCCGTCCATGGTACCTGGGCCCGTATGACCGGGGACGGGATAGTACGTCATAGGCGATCAGCTGCGCTCCTGAGGGGAGCGCAGCTAATCGCCGCCGGGTGTCAGCTGATTATCACAGCTGACACCCATGACTGTGTTTCAGGAGCGGTCACGGACCGCTCCCGGCACATTGACCCCTTGCACACCGCGATCAAACATGATCGCGGTGTACTGGGG
This sequence comes from Oophaga sylvatica, assembly GCA_033576555.1. Classification (NCBI taxonomy): domain Eukaryota; kingdom Metazoa; phylum Chordata; class Amphibia; order Anura; family Dendrobatidae; genus Oophaga; species Oophaga sylvatica. The sequence continues at coordinate 379,595,585 of JARQOD010000002.1, forward strand.
GCACAGGGGAGGATCGCGCAGGGTGGGGGCTCCCTGCGCGCCCCCCTGAGACCCTCAGAGCAGCGCGATGTGATCGCGCTGTTCTGAGGGATTCCTCCCTCCCAGGACCCAGATCCAAGATGGCGCCGGGGTCCTGGAGGGAGGCGGCTACCTCAGTGCCTGCCGAGAGCAGGCACTGAGAAGCCTGCATCTATGCCTGTGCGATCGCTGGTGTGACAGTGTGCTGTGCACACTGTCACACCAGCGATCTGATAAAATACTGTGATGTCCCACCCTGGGACAAAGTAAAAAAGTTAAAAAAATAAAAATAAACGTGTTATAAAAAAAAATCCAAAATAAATAAAAAAAAAAAATATATTCCCAATAAATTCACTTCTTCCTGTAAATAAAAAAACCAAAGCAATAAAAGTACACATATTTGGTATCGCCGCGTCCGTAACGACCCCCCCTATAAAATTGTCCCACTAGTTAACCCTTTAGTGAACCCCTTAAAAAAAAAAAAAAAACGAAGCAAAAAATCAATGCTTTATCATCATACCGCCGAACAAAAAGTGGAATAACACACGATCAAAAGACCGATATAAAAAAACATGGTACCGCTGAAAACGTCATCTTGTCCCGCAAAAAACTAGCCATCATAAAGCATCATCAGCGAAAAAATAAAAAAGTTATAGCTCGCAGAATAAAGCGATGCAAAAATAATTATTTTTTTATATAAAATTGTTTTTATTCTATAAAAGCGCCAAACATGAAAAAATTATATAAATGAGGTATCGCCATAATCGTACTGACCCGAAGAATAAAACTGCATTATCAATTTTACCACACGCGGAACGGTATAAACGCCTCCCCCAAAAGAAATTCATGAATTGCTGATTTTTGTTCATTCTAACCTCCCAAAAATCGAAATAAAAAGCAATCAAAAAACGTCACGTGCTCAAAAATGGTACCAATAAAAACGTCAACTCGTCCCGCAAAAAATAAGACCTAACATGACTCTGTGGACCAAAATATGCAAAAATTATAGCTCTCAAAATGTGATGATGCAAAAACTATTTTTGCAATAAAAAGCGTCTTTTAGCGTGACAGCTGCCAATCATAAAAACCCGCTATAAATAGTAAATCAAACCCCCCTTTATCACCCCTTAGTAAGGGAAAAATAATAAAATTAAAAAAAGTATTTATTTCCATTTTCCCATTAGGGTTAGGGTTAGGGTTGCGGCTAAAGTTAGGGTTAGGGTTGGCGCTAAAGTTAGGATTAGGGTTAGGGTTGGGATTAGGGGTGTGTTAGGGTTAGGTTTGTGGTTAGGGTTGGGACTAGGGTTAGGGGTGTGTTGGGTTAGGGTTGGAGTTAGAATTGGGGGGTTTCCGCTGTTTAGGCACATCAGGGGCTCTCCAAATGTGACATGGCGTCTGATCTCAATTCCAGCCAATTCTGCGTTGAAAAAGTCAAACGGTGCTCCTTCACTTCTCAGCTCTGCCATGCGTCCAAACAGTAGTTTATCCCCACATATGGGGTATCAGCGTACTCTGGACCCAAGAGTTATTGTGCAATTTGTCCTATTTCTTCTGCTACCCTTGGGAAAATAAAAAACTGGGGGCGAAAATATCATTTTTGTACAAAAAAAAAATATTTTTTTGTTTTTACGGCTGTACATTATAAACTTCTGTGAAGCACTTGGGGCTTCATAGCGCTCACCACACATCTAGATAAGTTCCTTGTGGGGTCTATTTTCCAAAATGGGGTCACTTGTTGGGGATTTCCACTGTTTAGGCGCATCAGGGGCTCTCCAAATGCGACATGACGCCCCCAGACCATTCCATCAAAGTCTGCAATCCAAACGTCACTACTTCCCTTCCGAGCCCCAACGTGTACCCATACAGTAGTTTTCTCCCACATATTGGATATCAGCGTACTCAGGACAAATTGGACAACAACTTTTGGGGTCCAATTTCTCCTGTTACCCTTGTAAAAATAAAATATTGGGGCAAAAAAATCATTTTTGCAAAAAAAAAAAGGATTTTTTATTTTTACGGCTGTGCGTTATAAACTTCTGTGAAGCACTTCGGGGTTCAAAGTGCTAACCACACATCTAGACAAGTTCCTTGTGGGGTCTATTTTCCAAAATGGGGTCACTTGTGGGGGGTTTCCACTGTTTAGGCGCATCAGGGGCTCTCCAAATGCGACATGACGCCCCAGACCATTCCATCAAAGTCTGCAATCCAAAACGTCACTACTTCCCTTCCGAGCCCTGACGTGCGCCCATACAGTAGTTTTCTCCCACATATTGGGTATCAGCGTACTCAGGACAAATTGGACAACAACTTTTGGGTTCCAATTTCTTCTGTTACCCTTGTGAAAATAAAATATTGGGGGCGAAAAAAATCATTTTTGTAAAAAAAAAAAGATTTTTTATTTTTACGGCTGTACGTTATAAACTTCTGTGAAGCACTTCGGGGTTCAAAGTGCTCACCACACATCTAGATAAGTTCCTTGTGGGGTCTATTTGCCAAAATGGGGTCACTTGTGGGGGGTTTCCACTGTATAGGTGCATCAGGGGCTCTCCAAATGTGACATGACGCCCCCAGACCATTCCATCAAAGTCTGCAATCCAAAACGTCACTACTTCCCTTCCGAGCCCTGACGTGCGCCCATACAGTAGTTTTCTCCCACATATTGGGTACCAGCGTACTCAGGACAAATTGGACAACAACTTTTGGGTTCCAATTTCTTCTGTTACCCTTGTGAAAATAAAATATTGGGGACGAAAAAATCATTTTTCTAAAAAAAAAAAAGATTTTTTATTTTACGGCTGTACGTTATAAACTTTCGTGAAACACCTGGGGGTTAAAAGTTCTCACCACACATCTAGATAAGTTACTTGAGGGGTCTAGTTTCCAAAATGGCGTCATTTATGGGGGTTTCCACTGTTTAGGCAGATCAGGAGCTCTCCAAACACGACATGGCGTCCAGCCAATTCTGCGTTGAAAAAGTCAGACGGCGCTCCTTCCCTTCCAAACTCTGCCATGCACCCAAACAGTGGTTTACCCCCACATATGGGGTATCAGCGCACTCAGGACAAATTGCACAATAACTTTTGGAGTCTTGTTACACTTGGAAAAATAAAAATTGGGGTGAAAAGATCATTTTTGTGGAAAAAATATGATTTTTAAATTTTACGGCTCTACGTTATAAACTTGTGTGAAGCACTTGGGGGTTCAAATTGCTCACCAAAGATCTAGAAAAGTTCCTTAGGGGGTCTAGTTTCCAAAATGGGGTCATTTGTGGGGGGTTTCCACTGTTTAGGCACATCAGGGGCTCTCCAAATGCAACATGGCATCCAATCTCAATTCCAGCCAATTTTGGTTGGAAAAAGTCAAATGGTGCTCCTTCCATTCCGAGCTCTGCCGTGCGCCCAAACAGTGGTTCCCACCCACATATGGGGTATCAGCGTACTCAGGACAAATTGGACAACAACTTATGTGGTCCAATTTCTCCTGTTACCCTTGAGAAAATAAAAAATTAGTGACTGAAAAATAATTTTTGTGGGAAAAAAATAGGATTTTTTATTTTCATGCCGGGGCATTATAAACTTGTGTGAAGCACTTGGGGGTTCAAAGTGCTCACTAAAGATCTAGATAAGTTCCTTAGGGGGTATAGTTTCCAAAATGGGGTCACTTGTGGGGGGTTCCACTGTTTAGGCTCATCTGTGGGCACTGCAAACGGAACATGACCCCATCAACGTCTGCATTCCAAAACGTTACTACTTCCTTTCCAAGCCCTGCCGTGCACCCAAACAGATCCCCCCCACATATGGGGTATCAGCGTACTCAGGACAAATTGGACAACAACTTTTGGGGTCCAATTTCCTTGGGAAAATTCAAAAATTTGGGACTAAAAAATCATTTTTGTGGAAAATTGTTTTTTTTTTTTTTTCACACCCAGGCATTATAAGCTTTTGTGAAACACTTGGGGGTTCAAAGTGCTCACAACAGATCTAGATAAGTACCTTAGGGGGTCTAGTTTCCAAAATGGTGTCACTTGTGGGGGTTTCCACTGTTTAGGCGCATCAGGGGCTCTCCAAACACGACATGGCGTCCAATCTCAATTCCAGCCAATTTTAGTTTGAAAAAGTCAAACGGCGCTCCTTCCCTTACGAGCTCTGCCGTGTGCCCAAACAGTGGTTTTCCCCCACATATTGGGTATTGGCGTACTCAGGAGAAATTGCATAACAACCTTATCTGTCCATTTTCTCCTTTTACCCTTGTGAAAATAAAAAAAAGTTTGTAAAAGATCATTTTTGTGGCTAAAAAGTTAAATATTTATTTTTTCCTTCCACGTTGCTTTAGTTCCTGTGAAGCACCTGAAGGTTAATAATCTTCTTGAATGTGGTTTTGAGTACCTTGAGGGGTGCAGTTTTTAGAATGGTGTCACTTTTGGGTATTTTCTGCCATATAGACCCCTCAAAGTGACTTCAAATGAGAGGTGGTCCCTAAAAAAAATGGCTTTGTAAATTTTGTTGTAAAAATGAGAAATCGCTGGTCAACTTTTAACCCTTATAACTTCCTAACAAAAATAAATTTTGGTTCCAAAATTGTGCTGATGTAAAGTAGACATGTGGGAAATGTTATTTCTTAACTATTTTGTGTGATATATTTCTCTGTTTTAAGGGAATAAAAATTCAAAGTTTGAAAATTGCAAAATTTTAAAAATTTTCGCCATATTTGCGTTTTTTTCAAAAATAAACGCAAGTTATATCAAAGAAATTTTACTTCTAACGTGAAGTACAATATGTCACGAGAAAACAATCTCAGAATCGCGAAGATCCGTTGAAGCGTTCCAGAGTTATAACCTCATAAAGTGACAGTGGTCAGAATTGTAAAAATTGGCCCGGTCATTAACGTGCAAACCACCCTTGGGGTGAAGGGGTTAATCAGTATTTTACCATAGTGTTTGTTCTGTATTTTACCTCAGTGTTTGGTTAGTATTTTACTTCAGTATTTGGTCAGTGACTTACCTCAGTGTTTGGTCAGTATTTTACCTCAGTGTTTCATCTGTATTTTACCTCAGCATTTAACCAGTATTTCACCTCAGTGTTTTAGGATTTTACCTCAGTGTTTGATCAATATTGTATCTCGGTGTTTGATCAGTGTTTTACTTCAATATATGGTCAGCATATTACATCAGTATTTAATCAGTATTTTACCTCAGTGTTTGGTCAATATTTTACCTGTGTTTTAGTATTTTACCTCAGTATTTGGTCTGTGGTTTACTTCAGTGTTTGGTCAGCATTTTACCTCAGTATTTGATCAGTATTTTACCTCAGTGTTTTAGTATTTTACCTCAGTGTTTGATCAGTATTTTATCTCAGTGTTTGATCAGTATTTTACTTCAGTATTTGGTCAGCATTTTACCTCAGTATTTGGCTAGTGGTTTACCTCAGTATTTGGTCAGTATTTAACCTGTGTTTTAGTATTTTACTTCAGTGGTTTGAGCAGTATTTTATCTCAGTGTATGATCATTATTTCACTTCAGTATTTGGTCAGCATTTTACCTCAATATTTAATCAGTATTTTACCTCAGTATTTAGTCAGTGGTTTGCCTCAGTGTTTGGTCTGTATTTTACCTCACTATTTGGTCAGTGGCTTACCTCAGTGTTTGGTCATTATTTTATCTCAGTGTTTGGTCTGTATTTTACCTGTGTTTTAGTATTTTACCTCAGTGTTTGACCAGTATTTTATATAGGTGTTTGATCAGTATTTTACTTCAGTATTTGGTCAGCATTTGACCTCAGTATTTATTCGGTATTTTACCTCAGAGTTTGGTCAGTATTTTACCTCAGTGTTTGGTCAGTATTTTAACTCAGTGTGTTAGTATTTTATCTCAGTACAGGGTCAGTGGTTTACCTTAGTGTTTGGTCTTTATTTTACCTCAGTGTTTTAGTATTTTGCCTCAGTGTCTCATCATTATTTTATCTCAGTGTTTGATCAGTATTTTACTTCAGTATTTGGTCAGCATTTTACCTCAGTATTTAATCAGAATTTTTTAAACTCAGTGTTTGGTAAGTATTTTACCTGAGTATTTGGTCAGTATTTTACCTCAGTGTTTGATCAGTATTTTATCTCAGTGTTTCTTCTGTATTTTACTTCAATATTTGGTCAGGATTTTACCTCAGTATTTGGTCAGTGGTAACCACAGTGTTTGGTCAGTATTTTACCTCAATGTTTGGTGTTATGATTTGGTAACTGAGGAGGACAGGAGCAAAACAGCAAGGCAGCCGAACACCTGAGAGGTTGGGAACTAATGGGTTGCGGATCCCTAAACTAACCGCACAACTAGAAGCAGCTGTGGAGGTACCTACGGTGATCCTAGACGCCTCAGCACAGCCGAAGAGCTAAGCACACTAAAGATAGAAACAGGAAAGCTAACTGCCCGGAGTAGAGCCCCAAAGAAATAGGCAGCCCTCAAACATATAATGGCGGTTAGACAAAACGAAACACAAACGCAGGCAGAAAATAGAGTGAGAAAACACAGGGGCCAAACACTGACTAAAGTAGGACAGGAAAGAACAGAATACTATCTGCAACCCAGCAAAACCCTAGGAAAACTTCCAACACTTCTGATTACAAAAATGCTGAGATCACACGATCTCGCCACCTACTAAATCAGATCGCAGAGTGAACAAGGCTAACCTGCAGCCACTCAAAAAGCAGGGAAAGAGCAATTGAACAAATTACAGTGGCTACAGAAAACAGAGAGAAGCACAGGCCTCAGGAGGAGACCCCGCTAACCTCCATAAAGGTGCAGACAAAAATAGAAATAGCAAACACAATACAAATAAGCAGAAAATATCTTATCTGAAAGTAGCAGACGCAGGCAAGACACCAGCAGACTTCCAAATGAATCAGGAAACAACAATTGATCACAGGCGAGGATCATGGGAAGTCAGCTCCCTTATATCAGTCCAGTCAGTGACTCCTGATTGCCAGGTATCGCTGCCAGCTGAGGAGGCCCAGTCATTCGATACAGCTTCAGTACCGACAGCAACCACCAGAGGGAGCCTCCGCTCAGAAATTGTCTCCAATACGTTCACAACAGGTAGCCCCTACACATATATTGGCGGTGAGACAAGATGAAATATAAACACAGGCAGAAAATAGAGTAAGCAAACGCTGGGACACAAAACTGTCTAGATAGGACAGGACAGAAAAGAATACTTTCTGCAATCCAACAAAACCATAGGAAAAATTCCAACACTTCTGATTCCAAAAAAAACCCTGAGACCAAACGATCTCTCCCCGCTATATCAGACCTCTGGTGTGAACAGGTAGCTACCCCGCAGCCACTGAAATAACAGGGACTGAGCAAATGAACAGAGATAACTAAGAAACAGAGACCAGCGCAGGCTCCAGCAGGGTGACCCAGCTGACCTCACTCAGAAGGCAGAAAAACAAAAGAAAACAAAACCACAGAAACGAGCAGAAAATAGCTTATCTGAAAGTTGCAGGAGCCCGCAGCAGCTGACTTCCAAACTGACCAGGAAGAGAAAACTAATCACGGCGAGGATCATGGGAAAGTTACTCCCTTAAATCTCCCCAGTCATCACTCCCAGATTGTCCGCAGCTGGATCCTCAGCTGAAGGGTCTCTGTCAGTCAAGACAGCTTCATTAATATCAACAGCCACCAGAGGGAGCCCCAACTCAGAATCCATAGCATTCACAACATAATCCATACTGAGCCTGTGAGCGTCTGTGTGTTACTCCTGAAATATATACAGAGATTTAAAATTACCCCAACATTGTATACAGCTGTACGCTTCTGATACAGTACCCTTTTTCTGTTTTTTATATTCTGGTCTAATCCATACTAAGCCTGTGAGCGTCGGTGTCTGACTCCGGAAATATATACGGAGATTTTCAATAACCCCTACACTGTATACAACTGGTATCTTCTGATACATTACCCTTTTTCTGCTTTTTATATTCTGGTCTAATCCATACTGAGCCTGTGAGCGTCTGTGTGTTACTCCTGAAATATATACGGAGATTTACAATTACCCCAACACTATGTACAGCTGTATGCCTGTGATACAGCACCCTTTTTCTGCTTTTTATATTCTGGTCTAATCCATACTGAGCCTGTGAACGTCTATTTCTGACTCCTGAAATATATACGGAGATTTACAATGACCCCTACACTGTATACACCTGGTATCTTCTTATACAGTACCCTATTTCTGCTTTTTATATTCTGGTCTAATCCATACTGAGCCTGTGAGCATCTGTGTGTTACTCCTGAAATATATACGGAGATTTACAATTACACCAACACTGTATACAGCTGTACACTTGTGATACAGTACCTTTTTTCTGCTTTTTATATTCTGGTCTTATCCATAATGAGCCTGAGTGTCTGTGTCTGACTCCGGAAATATATACGGAGATTTACAATGACCCCTACACTGTATACACCTGGTATCTTATGATACAGTACTTTTTCTCTGCTTTTTATATTCTGGTCTAATCCATACTGAGCCTGTGAGCGTCTGTGTCTGACTCCAGGAATATATACGGAGATTTCAAATTATCCCAACACTGTATACAGCTGTACGCTTCTGATACAGTACCCTTTTTCTGCTTTTTATATTCTGGTCTAATCCATACTGAGCCTGTGAGCATCTGTTTCTGACTCCAGAAATATATACGGAGATTTACAATTACCCCAACACTGTATATTGCTGTTTGCTTCTGATACAGTATCATATATCTGCTGGTATTTTTGGTGCATTTTCCCAAACATGAGGAAGTAAGGTGGAAGAGGACGTGGGCAGGGGGGCCAGCTGGTACTGATGGTGGTGCATCTGCTGGTAGTGCCAAAAGCACAATAGCACCTAAGGCAGGAGGTGTTAAGCATGCATCATCGTCTGGCTCCTGAAGGCCTGGAAGGCTCCCTTTTCTGGGAGTAGGTAAAACGCTTTTAAAGCCGGAGCATCAGGAACAGGTTTTAGCTTACATTGCCGTAACAGCCTCCAGCTCTATCGTCTCCTGAAGTTTCAAAAAATGCAAGCACTGAGTCGTCAGTGCAGGCTCCTGGTCAGGAACAACACCTTTCCTTGTGTCCTTCACCCCCACCAAAAGTGAAGGATGCAGCAGGCCACACTTCAGATTACTCCATGGAGCTCTTTTCACATACCAAGCCTGGGTTATCAAGTCAAATCCTGAAATCGCCAGTGCAAGATGAATCTGACATGGAGTGCACTGATGCACAGTCACTGCTATATGATTCTGCTGGTACATTCACCCAGAGCACTACATTGCCCTCGCGTGACGTGCAGGCTGCCGAACATGGGTGAGCAAAGATGTGTGCTTAGTACACATTGATTGTGACTGTCCCTTTCTCTTGCATTGTGGTCAGTTATTGACCCATAGGGATTTCTGACAGGAAGAAAACTGTAGGATACTTAATAACTTGTTATTTTCCTGGTACCGTTCGGTCACTTTGATCGGGTGCCATTTTCTAACCTGTTATTTTCTTGGTACCTGGGTGGTAACGTTGGAGAGTTTTTCATATCCTGCACAGAAGACCTTCTTGTCATCTTTTTTGCCCACATTTGGACAAATAGGTCATTAGTAATTTGCACACATTTTGACCTAGTTCAATTATCTAGGTATTTATATTATATTGGCTGCCTGCATTTGTCACACCATGGTCATGTCATTTTTTGCTGTTTTTTTTAACCATTTCTTATATATGTGGTGTTAATATTGTGTCTATAACTATATATTTAATTAAAGCATATTTTTCTGTTTTTTAATCAGAATTTTGTGTACTGATGGGATTTACTTACTTTCCACATGAGTAATTTAGATCTATTTCAGGGATATAAGCTCCCAATTGCCCTTTATTTTCTCATATATCTTATTGAGAGCATCTCGTTTTTTCAAAAATGTTATTTGTATCTATCTTTGGTTCCTGGTATTTTTTCATTGCCCTTGCAGTCTACTGAGCCAGAATCTGACCCTGATGAAACTCAGGTGCCCCTTCCTGCATATTATACCACCTTACACCGTGACACAGAGGAAGGTGCAGATGAAATTGAAGAGGAGGTGATGGATGACCCAGTTGTTGACCCCGATTGGCATCCATTGGGGGAAGAGGGTGCCGCTGGCAATAGCTCAGAAGAGGAGGAGGATCCGCAGCAGGCATCGACATTGCAGCAGGGGTTATCTGGCAGGCCCGTAGCAGTCCAAAAATGTGTTAAAAAAGCAAAAAGAATTGCACGACAGCTTGGGCAGATGGTCAAATTAGCACAGCGTGCAAGCACTGAAAAGTTATCCCATAGTAGGAAGAGTGCAGTGTGGCACTTTTTTGACCAAAATCCTATTGATAAGGCAAAGGTTATCTGTAAAAAGTGCGGAAGGACCTTTAGCCGAGGGAAAAATCTCCGAATTTTGAATACCAGTTGCATGCTTAGACATTTAAACACCATGCACTTGCAAATGTGAACGGACTACAATACCTCAGGTAGCACATGTGCATCTGCTCCGACTGAAGGTAGCCAGCAATGCTCCATCGCTTCCCCCACTGTAAGCCCACCGGTTAGCACAGCACCAGCAAGAAATATTGAGGTCGCAAGGCCAAAGCAGTCAGGGAATCACACTTTTTTTGCAACAAAAGATTGAACCTAGGCCATCACCACACCCCCACCATTATCAACCAACCCCCTCTCTGTCCGCCATGTACACCTCTAGTTCCCCCATATGCAGCTCTCAAGTCCAGCTCACCCTAGCAGTAGGACAAGAAAGTACTCATCCTCTCATCCTCGTACACTGGCTTTGAATGCCTACATTGCCAAACTGATCTCATTAGAGATGATGCCCTTCCGTTTGATTTAAACCGCAGCGTTCCGAGAGCTCATGGCCTATGCTGTCCCACGCTATGACCTACCCAGTCGGCACTTTTTTTCTAGAAAAGCCATCCCTGCCCTCCACCTGCATGTGAAAGACCACATTGTTCATGCACTCAAACAATCAGTGAGTAGAAAGGTGCACCTCACAACAGATGCATGGGCCAGTAGGCATGGCCAGGGACGTTACATGTCCATCACTGCGCACTGGTTTAATGTGGTGGATGCAGGGTCCACAGGGGACAGCGTGGTGGGGACAGTGCTGCCTAGCCCACGGTATAGGCAACAGTTAGCTGTAGGAGTTAAGCCTACTCCTCCAGTAGCAAAAGCTCGTCGACAGAGCGCACTCACACGAGCACTCCATCCGCAGCTGCCAGTGTTGCAAACGAGGAGTCCCACTATCGAACAGCTAGTGGTAAGCGTCAGCAGGCTGTTTTAAAAATTATGTCTTTGAGCGACAACAGACACAATGCGGAGGTACTGGATGACTACTTGCAGTGAGAAACTGAGTCATGGCTGGGCAGTCTACATCTTGAGCCTGGCAAGGTTGTCAGTGATAACGGCCATAATTTTGTGGTGACCATAGCCCTGGCAAAACTCAGACACATACCTTGCCTGGCTCACACTTTGAACCTGGTGGTGCAGTGCTTCTTAAATAATTATACGGACTTAACAGCCTTGCTACATAAGGTGCCAAGACTGTACTCGCCCATCTGTTGCTCGCCCGTAGACTCCAGTCGTATGCAGAGGCTGCAGCGATCACTCCGCCTCCCCAAGCACAGCCTAAACATAGACGTTGCCACAAGGTGGAACTCCACCATGCACATGGTTGAGAGGCTGTGCGAACAGAGGCAGGCTGTAATGCTTTTGTGGGAGGATACAAGGCCAGGAAGTTTGAGGGCAGACATGGAGTTGTCAGGTGTGCAGTGGGTCAAAGTTGAAAGACCTCTGTAAAGTCCTTCAGTGTTTTGAGGAATGCACACGACTGGTAAGCACAGACGACGCCATCATAAGCAAGAGCATCCCACTTATGCGTCTGCTCATGCAAACTTTGACGCACATTAAGGATCAGGCGTCTGCAGCGGAGGAGGAAGAGGAGGAGGAGGGGGAGGAGTGAAGCCTTGATGACAGTCAGCCATTGTCTGTTAAGGGAACTGTCCTGAACGAGATTGAGGAAGAAGAGAAAGAGGAGGATGAGGGGGATGATTATTTTGGTGAGGAGGATGCTTCTTAGGGGGCAAGAGAAAATGTTGGCTTGCCAACGTCAGGTACAGGGTTTGTGCGTGACTGGAGGGATGTGGATTTGGCAGAAAGTGCTCCTCCACCCACCACTGGCAGTGCATCATTGACACCTGGAACATTGGCCCACATGTGTATTTATGTCTTGCGGATCCTAAAAAGGGACCCCCACATTGCCAAAATGAGGATGGATGATGACTACTGGTTGGCCAGCATCCTCGATCCACGCTATAAAGGCAAATTACAGAACATCATGCCACAGGAGAACCTAGAGATAATATTGGCCAGCAAACAAGCAACTCTGGTAAACCGTTTGTTAGAGGCATTCCCAGCACACAGCAGTGGTGCAGGTTCTTCCACGAGCCGTACTGGGCCAAATGCAAGAGGTGTTCATGGTGCACACAGCCAAAGTGGCGTTGGAGACAGGGGTTTCATGACCTTGTTGTGGTCTGATTTCTCGAGTAACACTCACACGACTGGTAATACTGAATCAATTGCAACAGACAGGAGACAGCAGTTGTCAACTATGGTTTAAAATTACCTCTCCTCCCCATCGATGTTCTCCCTCACAGTTCATTCCCCTATGACTACTGGGTCTGTAAACTGGACACCTGGCCTGAATTGGTACAATATGCCTTACAAGAGCTCTATTACCCTGCTGGTAATGTGCTATCAGAAAGAGTCTTCAGGGCTGCAGGATCGATCCTGACATAAAAAAGGACCCGGTTGTCGACTCAAAATTTTGGTGATCTCACCTTCATTAAAATGAACCATGCCTGGGTTTCAAAGGATTTTGTACCACCTTCCCCTGATGACACATAGTTTGCCAGCAAAATGGCTCGCTTTGTCCTCCTCTTCCTCCGACTTCTCCAATTCCTCCATTTGCAGCTGCTGAACGTCCAGCTTACACCTCAACATATGCCAGTTTTTCCACCTCCCTAACTGGGCTGTCTCCCCCCAGGGCCAAGGTCACCACTTGGCACACCCGGGCAAGTGTGGGGCCCATCATACACTTGAGCATCATAGATAGGGCCCATTATACACTGGAGCATTATAAATGGGGCCCAATACATATGGATCATTATATAGGCCCATCATACACTGGAGCATGATCCATGGGGCCCATCATATACTGGAGCATCATATGGGGCCCATTATAAATGGAGCATTATATAGGCCCATCAAACACTGGAGCATGATCCATGGGGCCCATCATATACTGGAGCATCGTATGGGGCCCATTATATATGGAGAATTATATAGGCCCATCATACACTGGAACATCATCCATGGGGCCCATCATACACTGGAGCATTATTAATGGGGTCCATCATACACTGGAGCATCATATACGGGGCCCATTATACACTGGAGCATTATAAATGGGGCCCAATATATATGGAGCATGATATAGGTCCATCATACACTGGAGCATGATCCATGGGGCCCATCATATACTGGAGCATCATATGGGGCCCATTATATATGGAGCATTATATAGGCCCCTCAAACACTGGAGCATGATCCATGGGGCCCATCATATACTGGAGCATCGTATGGGGCCATCATACACTGGAGCATTATAATGGGCCCATCATACACTGGAGCATTATATATGGGGCCCATCATATACTAGAGCATCATATATATATGGAGAATTATATAGGCCCATCATACACAAGCATCATCCATGGGGCCCATCATACACTAGAGCATTATAAATGGGGCCCATCATACACTGGAGCATTATATGGGGCTCATCATACACTGGAGCATCATATATGGGGCCCATCATATACTAGAGCATCATATGGGGTTCATTATTTATGGGGGCATCATATAGGGCTCTTTATATATGGAGCATCATATGGAGCACATATGGGGCCTATTCTGTATGAAGCATTATATGGAGCCCATTCTGTATGGAGCAATATATGGGGCTCATTATTCTGTATAGAGCAATATATGGTGCTAAATTATTCTGTATGGCACACTATGTGGTGCCCATAATACTGTATGTAGGACTATAGTGCCCGATTTTTGAGCTATTGTAGAATTTACAATAGATATCACTCATGTAATGTAAGAAGTGAAGTATTTGGCATTGTACTATACCTATATTTCTCTGCCGTATCGGAGCATCATGAATTATGGTATGTGTTAAAGGGACCCACTGAGACTCTTTGGCCCGGTGCCCACAAAAACCTGGAACCAGTCCTGCCCCCCACAATTTTAGCCAAATAGCCCCCAGTTTTCAATGCGTTACTATTATTTTAAAGTAAATTAAGGTTGACAAGCTTAAGTAATAAGAATTGATGTCATTGGCATTGAAATGGGCACTGTAGGTGTGTTTACTGTCCTCCACTCACTGCCAACTTTTCTTCCCCATTGACTTGCATTGGGATCGGTTTTCCGACTCCGACTCGACTTTTTCCGATAGTCGGCCGACTTCGTTCGACTCGACTTTTGGAAAAGTCGAGCCGACCGAAACCCGACTCGAATTTATATTTTATTTTTCAGAAAAATTTTGAACAAATTCATTACTGTAAATTCTTCTCAATCTCTATTTTAAGAGTTCACATCTTTTTAAACATGAGTTTGAGTTAAGGTTTACAAAAATGTTCTAATAATGAGCCAATATGGTTGCAGTTTACAGCCAAGAAGAGTAATAATGCCTACTGTATCAAAATAGGAAACATATTAGTCTGTGAACTAGTACACAGCAAAACAAGCAACATAGTAGTTATAGATACATTGCTTATAATTTATTAATTATAAGAAGAATGTAGAATGTAAGTTCACAAGGACAGGGTTCTCTCCCCTCTGTACCAGTCTGTCATTGTAAATTTGTTTACTGTATACGATATCTATAACTTTGTATGTAACCCCTTCTCATGTACAGCACCATGGAATTAATGGCGCTCTATAAATAAATAATAATAATATGTCATTGCTTAAAGGTAACAATTTCTATTTTTTCCATTAAAGGGTCTAAGATTTTCCTTTGCATGAAATATATCTATATTATATTGGGTATAATTGAATGTAGGACAAAATGGAGAATCAAGGATATAGCCACAAGGTTGGAATGTGATTTCTATAGTCATTAGGCTTAGAGTCTATTTCTAAAAGTCTTTAAATGTGGTAATCAGGATGCTCATATTAATGTTTACTGTATCTTGAAGTACAAAAGCTGCTGAGTCCACAATAAATTCCTCTTTGTATTAGAACAATTAGGAATGATATCACCTGACCAACATGACTCTGTAAGGCTATGTTCACCTGTCCAGTAGTGATCAGTTATAAAGGACCCAGCAGCAATCCATTGGCAAAAAATATATGAAGACAAAACTTTTAAATAACTCCGACCCCGCTTTTGCGATCGCCGTTATAAACCATATAACGGCGACAGCAAAAAAAAATCAGCAATTCTCCATTTAATTTCTCTCTCCTTTGATGTGAACGCACATTAGAGGGGAGATAAATAAGGTCCCAGGACCCTCGATCTGTCCCCTGTACCTCCTGGTGTCCCCCCAGTCCTCCCATGGCTCCCGTAGCTCCCCGCGTCTTCTCCCTCCAAAGAAAATGGTGGGCGCATGCGCAGTGCACAGTGCGCCCGCCGAGTCAGATTTTCCCTGGGGTCTCGGCTACCAGGGGTAGCCGAGACCCCAGGGAACAAAATTCGCGTCCACCGCTTTTGCGATCGCCATTATTAACTATATAGCGGCGACCGCAAAAAAAAAAACAGCGATTCTGCAATTCATTTCTCTCCCCTTTGATGTGATTGCACATCAGAGGGGAGAGAAATAGGGTCACCTGGACCCCCGATCCCCCTATGGCTCCTGCAGCTCTGCCTGCAAAGAAAATGGTGAGCGCATGCACAGTGTGCCTGCCGAATCTGCCGGCCGGCAGATTTATTCATTCGGTGCAGGACATTTTGATCACTGTGATAAATGCTATCACAGTGATCAAGATAAAAAAATAGTAAATAACCCCCCCTTTATCAACCCCTTAGTTAGGGACATATAGTAAAATAAAGGGTTAGGGTTAGGATTAGGTTTAGGGTTAGGATTAGGGTTAGGGTTAAGGTTACAATTGTGTGTGTGTGTAGCCCATTCACTATCTCCATCCATCCCTCACTCCCTTAAGATGGCTGGACCATCATTGTAAATGCACCATTGTATATACACACCTGTACTTTGTATTCCCCCACCTCATTGTAGATTGTAAGCTCTCACGAGCAGGGCCGTCTTATTTTGCTTTAATTACTGTATTGTTAACGTTGTTACTTATGACTTGTGTTTTGAAACTGTTAAACTGTAAAGCGCTGCGGAATATGATGGCGCTATATAAATAAAGATTATTATTATTATTATTATTATTATTAGGGTTAGGGTTAGGGTTTGGGTTACTATTAGGGATAGGGTCACAATTAGGGTTGGAATTAGGGTTGAGATTAGGGTTAGGATTAGGGTTAGGGTTGCGATTAGGGTTAGGGGTATGTTGGGGTTAGGGCTGGAGCTAGAATTGAGGGGTTTCCACTATTTAGGCACATCAGGGGGTCTCCAAACACGACATGGCGTTCAAAAAGTCAAATGGTGCTCCCTCCCTTCCGAGCCCTGCCGTGTGCCCAAACAGTGGTTTACCCCAACATATGGGGTATCAGCGTACTCAGGACAAATTGCACACCAATTTTGGGGTTCTAATTTCTCCTGTTACCCTTGGAAAAATAAAAAATAGCTGGCTGCCCCAGACACCCCAGAAAAGGCAAATCTTTAATTAGATTCGCCCTTTCTGGCACTTAGCCCAGGGCAATTCCCATTGCCCTGTAGCGGTGGCGAATGGGTTAATAATGGGTTAAAGCCACCTTGCTATTGGAAGGTGACATTAAACCAGGTTAATAATTGAGAGCTGTCAATTAGACAACTATCAATTATTAATCCTATTGTATGAAATAAAAATAAAACACACACACTTTAATTAAAAATCATTTTAATGAAATAATGAAACAGTTTTTGACCATATTTTATTTTCCAGGTAAATCTATTCGAAGCCCTTGTTCACCTGTTATAAAAATAAAATAATAAAGCAACATTATTCTTGCCTATCTGGTGTTCAGTCAGGTCCCCCGATGTAATCCTTCTGAAAGGGTTAATGTTCACTGCAGGGACCGCAGCTAATGCTGCCAGCCCCGCAGTAAACCCCCGAATGAATGAGCTCCTCTCCCAGCTGACAGGAAAGGAAGTGATTAGTGTGGAAAGCTTAATTGATTGCTTCCCACTTTCACTTCAGGTCAGTCGGGGACACCGCACAGCATCAGTGACGTCAGAGGGAATCCCGGCTGACCTGAAGTGAAAGTGGGAAGCAATCAATGAAGCTTACCACAGTAATCAGTTCCTCTTCTGTCGCCGGGAGAGGAACTCATTCATTCGGTAGCTTACAGCTGAGCAGGCAGCATTATCTGCACTGCTTGGCTGTAAGGCAGTTAACCCTTTGTGAAGCATTACAGTGTGGGAGCTGACAGAGCGGCGGATAGGTAAGAATAATGTTGTTTTATTATTTTTTCTTTATTACAGGAGACCAAGGGCTTCGCAAGGATTACCAGTTAAATAAACGATGGTCAAAAAAATGTGTGTTTATTTCATTAAAATTATTTATTCTTCATGTGTGTGTGATTTTTTAATTTCCTTCAATAGGATTAATAATTGAGAGTTGTCAAATTGACAGCTCTCAATTATTAACCTGGCTTAAAGTCACCTTTCAATAGCAAGGTGGCTTTAACCCATTATTCACCCATTCGCCACCGCTACAGGGCAATGGGAATAGACCAGCAAAGTGCCAGAAAGGGCGCATCTAATTATAGATTTGCCTTTTCTGGGGTGGCTGGGGGCAGATGTTAGTAGCCAGGGGGCCACAAAATAAATGCACCCTCCCTTGGCTATCATTATCTGCCCCACTCACTGGCTTTCTCTGTCTGGTTTAGAAAATAGCGCGGGAGCCCACACATTTTTTTCAACGAATTTACACCTTTAATTAACCCCTACTTGTGTGAAATTTTGCACACATACACTCATGTAATTGTTAGTGAAAACCATATATCAAACTACATGAAATGACATGGTTAACTGTATGTAAACCATGTGTCACTTCATGTCGGGTGGTTCTGTAATTTCACAAAAGCCGGCAATTGAATCAGCGGCTATTTTACTATGTAGAAGTGTATGAACTATAAATATATGTATATATATATGTCACAATGACATGTATATATATATATATATATATATATATATATATATGTATGTATTCTATGTGTGTATATCTAGTGTTTACAAGGAAAGAAAGGGTTTATTTTAATTCTGATATTTCTGTCCCATTGACTTGCATTGGTTTCCGGTATCGGAATCGGCGATACCCGATACTTTTTGGGTATCGGTCCGATCCAATCCGATCGGATACTTCTTAATATCGGGAAGTATCGCTCAACACTACCAGTGACCCTATTCCCTCATATCTCCTCCAGTCCATTTCTACAGCTGTCACCACTCACCTAAGTAAAATATTTAATCTCTCTCATCTGGAATCTTTCCTCCTCATTTAAACACCCCAGCATACATCCATTACTCAGAAAAATATCCATTGATGAAAACTGTGCTGCAAGCTATAGACATGTCTCTAATCTTCCTTTCATCTCTAAACTTCTAGAACACTTATTCCACTCCCATCTAATCCACTATCTCTCAGATAACTCACTTCTTGACCCTCTATAATCCGGTTTCTGCTATTTACACTCTACTGAACTTGCCCTAACTGAAACCTCTAATGATCTACTAACAGGTAAATCTAATGGTAACTACACTCTGTTGATTCTTATGGATCTCTCTTTAGCATTTGACATTGTGGTTTACCAGCTCCTCCTCACTATGCTCCACTCTGTTGGCCTCTCCTGTTCTCTCCTGGCTCTCCACCTATCACTCTGACCTCTCCTTTGCTGGCTCCCCTTCCTCTCCTTTTCTCCTTACTGCCAGGGTTCCTCAACGCTCAGTCCTATGTCCCCTCCTCTTCTTGTTATGTATTGCCCCTATTGGACAAACAGTAGATTTAGTTTTTAGTACCATCTCTATGCTGATGACACCAAATTATACAGTTATTTTCCTGACATCATGCCAGCATTATTACAAAACACCAGTGATTGTCTTTCCACTGTCTTTAACATCATGTCCTCCCTCTATCTCAAACTGTACCTGTCAAAAACTGAACTTCTTGTGTTGCCTTCCTTCACTAACCTACCTATGCCCGATATTACCATTTCCGTGTGTGGTTCTACCATTAATCCCCAGCAACATGCCCTCTGTCTTTGGGTCATACTTGATTCAGAACTTTCATTCACTCCCTACATCTGATCACTCGCTCGCTCATTCCATCTACACCTCAAAACATTTTTAGAATTCAACCTTTTCTTACTTTTGACTCTGCAAAAACTCTGACTGTTGCTCTTATTAATTCTCGTCTGAACTATTGCAACTCTCTACTAATCGGTCTTGCTCTTACTAAATTCTTTCCTCTCCAATGTGTCCTGGATACAGCAGCCAGGATCATATTCCTCGTCAACTGTTACACCAATGCCTCTAACCTGTGCCAGTCATTGCATTGGTTATCCATCTGCTACAGAGTTCAAAATAAGCTTGTCAATCTCACCCATTAAGCACTATACTTCATCACCATCCTACATCTCCTCCCTCATCTCAATCTACCACCTTTTACTCGTGTCCTCCGTTTTGCTAATGATCAAAGAATAACATCCTCAATAATCTGAACCTCCTACTCCTGTCTCCAAGATTTCTCATGTGCTGCACCAATTCTTTGGAACTCACTACCCAGGACACTTCGATTAAGCCCCAAAACCAATAGTTTTAAACTTACCCTAAAAATGCATTTCTTTAGATTGGCCTATCACCTCACCACACTTCTCTTAACTATCCATGTTTTCTCCATAAATAATTTTCTTCAAAATCAGGCACCTCGTATCATCTGTTTACACCTCCCAATGCAGTTAAGAGCCCTCTGTGTCTGTACTTCTACACATGCTGCTCGTGACTGGTTCAATCAGCACTATGTGAATACCCTATTTATTACATTGATTGCTGTACAATACAAGCAATTGTTACCGTCCACCTTTTGTGTCTCCCTTATTTCTTCATAGGTTGTAAGCTTGCGAGCAGAGGCCTAATTCCTCTTGGTATCTGTTGATTTATGTGATTATAGTTATTCTGTAATGTCTTTTAGTGACTGTACAATTACCCTCTAAAATGTAACGTGCTGCGGAATATGTTGGCACTATAGAAATAAAAAATATTATTATTATTATTATTATTATTATTATTATTATATTACAACCCATAGTCCTCCATACAGTATAATGCACACCCGATACTCCATACAGTATAATGAACCCCATAGTCATCTGTATACTATAATGCACTCCATTGTCAATGCAGTATAATGCACAGTCCATAGTCTTCTGTTATGTTTTGGTAGCTGAGGAGAGTAAGCAAAAACGGCAATACACCAGAGAGGCTGGAACCTATTGGATTGCAGTAACCTGAACTAACCACACAACTAGAGGTAGCCGTGGAGCGTTCCTACGTTGATCCTAGACGCCTCGTCACAGCCTGAGAGATAACTACACCTAAAGGCAGAAAGATGAAAGCTATCTGCCCCGGAGCAGATCCCCAAAGAAAATAGGAAGCCCCCAAACATGTAATGGCGGTTAGACAAGAAGAAACACGGACACAGACAGAAAATAGAATGAGCCAACGCTGGGGCCCAATCTGTCTAGACAGAAAAGTACAGGAAAGGATACTCAATGCAATCCAAAAAAAAACCCCTAAAAATACCAACTCTACTGATTGCAAAAACACCTGAGATGACACATCCTCTACCATCTAAATCAGTTCTCTGGTGTAACAAAACTAAGCCGCAGCCATTGAAAAAACAGGAAAAAGCAAATGAACAAACAACAGTGGCTCCAGATAAACTGAGAGGAGCACAAGCCCCCGGAGGGGACCTGGCTGACCTCCACAGAAGTGCAGGGAACAATGCAAAAAAGCAAGCACAAAAATAAAAGCAGAAAATATCTTATCTGATAGCAGAAGATTCAGGCAAGACTCAGCAATAGGGTTGAGCATTCCGATACTGCAAATATCGGGTATCGGCCGATATTGGCTGTATCGGAATTCCGATTCCGAGTTCCGATATTTTCGTCATATCGGATACCGGAATCGGGATTGTCACTGTCACTGTCAGTGTCCGTCGGTCGGGTCTGTCAGGAGTCAGCGGCACTTACCTGGCAGAAGATCTCCGGCGGTCACGGGCTGGACTGCTTCATGGCCGCAATCTTCTTTCCCCGGCGGTCACATGCAGTTTCTCGCGATAACTGCAGTGACTGCTGGGTAATCCCGGCCGTAAAGCAGTCAGTCCGATGACGTCACCGCCGGGGAAGCAGGTAATCAGCTGTGCTGCGTCGCGATGACAGGCTCTGCCTGTCATTGCGATGTAGCAGAGCTGGATCGTCGTGGGACTGTCGTTATGGACTGCGTCGGACAGGTGGTATACTGTTGGTTTTTTGTTTTTTTTTCTTACAGGAGATCGATGGCGTCTCAGGAATGAGAGTATAATAAAATTAATGAAAACTGTGTTGTCTCTTTTATTTCATTAAAAGACTTTTTTCTTGCTTTGTCTTTTTTTTAAACATTTAAAAACTTTGGGATTAATAATGGATCGGTGTCTTATTGACACCTCTCCATTATTAACCGGGCTTATTGTCACCGTGCAATCAACGGTGACATTAACCCCTTATTACCCCGCTTGCCACCGCTACAGGGCAAGTGGGAAGAGCCGGGTAAAGTGCCACAATTGGCACATCTTTTGATGCGCCAAATGTGGGGCTGCTGTAGCCTGGTATTATCAGGCTGTTGAGGGCCAAAATCCATGGGCCTTGACAGTCTTTTAATACCAGGCCGCAGCAGTCTGCATTTTACTTGGCTGGTTAACAAAAATAGGGGGGATCCCACGCCGTTTTTTTTTCGAGGGGATCCCCTATTTTTGTTAACCAGCCAAGCTAAGCAGACTGCTGTGGCCTGGTATTATCAGGCTGGCAAGGTCCATGGATATTGGATCCTTACCAGCCTGAAAAACCAGGCCTCAGCGGTCTGCTTCATCTGGCTGGTTAACAAAAATAGGGGGACCCACGCCAATTTTTTTGAGGGGATCCCCTATTTTTGTTAATCAGCCAAGATATGCAGATGCTGTGGCCTGGTATTATCAGGCTGGCAAGGTCCATGGATCTTGGCTCCTTAACAGCCTGAAAATCCAGGCCTCAGCGGTCTGCTTCATCTGGCTGGTTAACAAAAATGGGGGGACCCCACGCCAATTTTTTTCGAGGGGATCCCCTATTTTTGTTAATCAGCCAAGATATGCAGACTGCTGTGGCCTGGTATTATCAGGCTGGCAAGGTCCATGGATCTTGGCTCCTTAACAGCCTGAAAATCCAGGCCTCAGCGGTCTGCTTCATCTGGCTGGTTAACAAAAATAGGGGGGACCCCACGCCAATTTTTTTCGAGGGGATCCCCTATTTTTGTTAATCAGCCAAGATATGCAGACTGCTGTGGCCTGGTATTATCAGGCTGGCAAGGTCCATGGATCTTGGCTCCTTAACAGCCTGAAAATCCAGGCCTCAGCGGTCTGCTTCATCTGGCTGGTTAACAAAAATAGGGGGGACCCCACGCCATTTTTTTTTCGAAGGGAACCCCTATTTTTGTTAATCAGTTCCCTCTGACGTCACTGATTGTGTCCCTGGCTGACCTGAAGTGAAAGTGGAAAGCAATCAATTAAGCTTTCCACTTAAGGGCCCATCTCACATAGCGATATCGCTACCGAGATCGCTGCTGAGTCACTAGTTTTGTGACGCAGCAGCGAGCTCACCAGCGATATCGCTGTGTGTGACATTCAGCGACGATCAGCCCCCCTGCCGGGTATCGCTGATCGTCGCTGAAATGTCAGGACCTTTTTTTGATCGCTGGTTTCCCGCTGACAGGCACACATCGCTGCGTGTGACAGGCGGGAGACCAGCGATCCGCTGGTAACCAAGGTACACAGCGGGTTTCCAGGCGCGGGGCTGTGCCTAGAAACCCGCTGTGTACCTTGGATACCAGCGCCCTGATGCAGGGAGCTGGTATCCAAGGTACACAGCGGGTTTCCAAGCGCTGCGCGGTGCCTGGAAACCCGCTGTGTACCTTGGTTACCAGCGGATCGCTGGTCTCCCGCCTGTCACACGCAGCGATGCGTGCCTGTCAGAGGGAAACCAGCGATCAAAAAAAGGTCCTGACATTTCTGCGACGATCAGCGATACCCGGCAGGGGGGCTGATCGTCGCTGAATGTCACACACAGCGATATCGCTGGTGAGCTCGCTGCTGCGTCACAAAACTAGTGACTCAGCAGCGATCTCGGTAGCGATATCGCTATGTGAGACGGGCCCTTAAGCGATGTTACCCGCAGTGTAGCTGTCCCAGATCGCTGCCTGAGCTGCCTGTTTGGCAGCTCAGCAGCGATCATGTAGCGATACACCAGCGATCCTGACAAGTGCATATCGTTGTCGGGATCGCTTGTGTATCGTTATGTGACACCCAGCCTTTACTCTCCTGTCAGCCAGGAGAGGAACTCATTCATTTGGGGGTTTACTGTGAGGCTGCAGCATTAGCTGCGGTCCCTGCAGTAAACATTAACCCTTTCTGAAGGATTACACTGTGGGACCTGACTGTGCATGGGATAGGTAAGAATAATTTTGCTTTTTATTTTATTTTTATTACAGGAAATGGTTTTTGCAGTAAAATAAAAGATGGTCAAAAATATGTGTCTTTATTTCATTAAAATGATTTTTAATTAAAGTGTGTGTGTTTTATTTTTATTTCATGCAATAGGATTAATAATTGATAGTTGTCTAATTGACAGCTCTCAATTATTAACCTGGCTTAAGGTCACCTTTCAATAGCAAGGTGGCTTTAACCCCATATTAACCCATTCGCCACCGCTACAGGGCAATGGGAATAGACGGGCAAAGTGCCAGAAAGGGCGAATCTAATTATAGATTTGTCTTTCCTGGGGTGTCTGGGGGCAGATGTTAGTAGCCGGGGGGGGCCAAAAATAATGGTCCCTCTCTGGGCTATTATTATCTGCCCCCACTCACTGGCTTTGTCTGTCTGGTTGCGAAAATAGGGCGGGAGCCCACGCATTTTTTTTCAGCAATTTTACACCTCATATATATATATATATATACATGTCATTGAATTTGTGACACATATATATATATATATATTTATATTTGTAGTTCATACACTTCTACATAGTATAATAGCCGCTAATTCAATTGCCGGCTTTTGTGAAAATGCAGAACCCGACATGAAATGACACTTGGTGTACATAGGGTTAACCATGTCCTTTGCTATCTTATTTGCACAAACAATTACATCAGTCTATGTGTGCAAAATTTCACACCTGTAGGGGTTAATTAAAGGTGTAAATTCGTAGCAAAAAAGTCCGTTTTTTTTACAACGAATTTACACCTTTAATTAACCCCTACAGGTGTGAAATTTTGCACACATAGACTGATTTAATTGTTTGTGCAAATTAGATAGCAAAGGACATGAAAAGACATGGTTAACCCTATGTACACCAAGTGTCATTTCATGTCGGGTGACCCGACATGAAATGACACTTGGTGTACATAGGGTTAACCATGTCTTTTCATGTCCTTTGCTATCTAATTTGCACAAACAATTAAATCAGTCTATGTGTGCAAAATTTCACACCTGTAGGGGTTAATTAAAGGTGTAAATTCGTTGAAAAAAATGTGTGGTTAACCCTATGTACACCAAGTGTCATTTCATGTCGGGTGCTTCTGTCTTTTCACAGAAGCCGGCTTTACCCGGCAATTGAATCAGAGGATATTTTACTATGTAGAAGTGTATAAACTATACATATATGTATATATATATGTCACAATGACATGTTATATATATATATATATGTATTCTATGTGTGTATATTTAGTGTTTACAAGGAAAGAATTGGGTTTTTTTAGTTACGATATTTTGTTCCCATAGACTTACATGGGACTTCCGGTATCGGTATCGGGTATCGCCGATATTTTAATGATATCGGCGATACCATTCCGATTCCGATACTTTTGGATATCGGAAAGTATCGCTCAACTCTACTCAGCAAGCTTCCAAATGAACCAGGAACCACAATTGAGACAAGAACAATTGATCACCGGCAACCATCATGGGAGGGAACCTCCCTTATATTAGACCAGTCCATGATCCCAGATTGCCACTCCTCGCTGAAAGGTTCAGTACTGTCTGTAACCACCAGAGGGAGCCTCTGCTCAGAAACCATTTTTAGCAATTCATAACATTCATAACAGTCTTCTTTATAGTAAAGATCCCAGTCATACAGCATAATGCATCCCAAGTCATACAGCATAATGCACCCATAGTCGTTAGTATAATGCACCCATAGTCCATACACATAATGCAGCTCCAAGTCCTCTGTATGGTATAATGCACCACATAGTCAATACAGTATAATGCATCCTATAGTCCTCTGTATAGATTAATTTACTCCATAGTCCTCTGTATAGTATATAGTATAATGCATACCATAGTCCATACAGCATAATACAGCCACCATAGTCCTCTGTATATTATAATGTACCCCAAAGTCAATACAGTATAATGCACCCTATAGTCCTCTGTATAGTATAATGCACCCCATAGTCCATACAGCATAATGCACCCATAGTTCTCTATAAAGTGTAATGCACCCCATAGTCCATACAGTACAATACACATTAAAGTATTCTATATAGTATAATGGACCCTATAGTCCACACAGTATAATGCACCTTATAGTACTCAGAATAGTATAATGCACCCCATAGTCATCTCTATAGTATAATGCACTCCATAGTACATACAGCGTAATGCAGCTGCCATAGTCCTCTGTATAGCATAATGCAACCATAGTCAATACAGTATAATACACCCTATAGTCTTTGTTATAATATAATGCACCCCATAATCCATACATCATAATGCACTCATAGTTCTCAATATAGTGTAATGCACCCCATAGTCCATACAATATAATACACCATTAGTCTATACAGCATAATTCACCCCATAGTCCATACAGTATAATGCACCCCATAGTCCTCTGTATAGTATAATGCACCTCATAGTCAATACAGTATGATGAACCCCCTAGTCCTCTGTATAGTATAATGCACCCCATAGTCCATACATTATAATGCACCTTATAGTCCTCTGTGTAGTATGATGCACCCCATAGTCCTCTGTACAGTATAATGCACTCCATAGTCCATACAGCGTATTGCAGCTGCCATAGTCCACTGTATATTATAATGCAAACCATAGTCAATACAGTATAATGCACCCTATAGTCCTGTGTATAGTATAATGCACCCCTTAGTCCATACAGCATAATGCATCCCATAGTCCTCCATATAGTATAATGCACCCCATAGTCCATACAGTATAATACACTCCCCATAGTCCACCATGCATTATTCTAGCCACCACAATGTTTAAAAAACATATGATACTTACTTCTCCTCCTCGTTCCCCTGCTTCTCTGGTCTCTGCAGCAAGTGCTCTGAATCTCAGCATAGCAGGTGCCATATAATGACGTCATTGCACCTGCTTTGCTGAGACGTCAGATGCAGAGGAAGATACAGTTAAAAGTAGCGAAGTTCCGAGTGAGCTCCTCAGAGTGCAAGGCCAAGGACGCCAACACCCTTGCCCCCTCACCCTACAGTAGCTATGTTACAGCTCAGGACATTTGCACAACTCCTACCCACAGTCAGAGAATCTCTGACCGGGACTGTAGATTGTGGTTGCACAAAATGATCAGCTCATCTCTAGTTTCTACAATTCTTTATGAATTCATGCATTCAAAATACATAGTATCACTTATGGAATTTGAACATTCAACACATCTACACTTCAGAATATCTGTCTCTGTTAACACAGGGCACGATGTTCTATGTGACGATGTAACGATCAGATCAACTATTTAGTGTGCGATTCTGTATAAACACTTGTCTCACATTGTTGCTGGTCGGGAGTTACTAAAAGATTGTTCATCATATAAATGATTATCTCCTTGTGAAAATTAACCCTTACTGTCAGTTTTCACTTGTTGTAAAGCATGGAGCCTACAGACTAATTGAATAAGAGATGTGTATATATGGATAGTGGACAGTGTGAAGATTGCAAGATTTCTCATTTTAATTTTTCATTCAGATTGTGATATTGAAAAAAACTATTGCCAACAATTTATAAAAAATATATTTTACATAAAACCTGATGTAAACAACAGATTATTCTGTGTTTATAGCTTCCATATAAAGCCAGGTTTGTACTTTTCAATACCTTGATTCTATTTAAAAAAAAATACTTTGTGGCTTGTTTGCTACTTCACATTTGCATTGTGTGTGCCACCTGGTGAGTATATAGGCCCATGCGAGCATGTTTGGCTGAGAGGGGAGAATATCTAGAAGACTCTGCACCTGCCTAAATGAATACTGGCTGTTTTGTCCCATAGATCTCCCAGCTGAACCCAACACACCGATTTAAGACTATGGTAAAGGATTAAAGACATTTTACTTTGCTGTAATTTTCTTTTGCTAATATTAATGGCCAAATAGTTGAATGATTAAGTAAAATGAGCAATTTAATTGACAATTCAGGTATATTCCGATATATTACGCCTCTGATCTTTCATTGACACTCACTTAAATATTATTCTCTTCTCTTCAGGATGCATTCCCACTTACCGTATGTGTTGAAAATTGGCTAACCTAGCTACATTTATCTGTCAGCAAGACAAGTTTTGAGGCACATTAGTTTGGCATGTCGGTATTCATCCTCAGCAGCAATGGGTATAAATAAATGATATGCAGAAGAAGGACTTGGCATTGAGTTTCATAATAGAGCAAAAATGGAAATAAGAATGCAGTATATATTAATGCTTCTGTTATATCCTGCCTTCACTTGATAAAAGACAAACCCATTCAATCCTGTTGAAGGGGTTACACTGTTACAAACCAGCTTTTTAAGTGATTACAGTAACCCTCACCTTTCAGATCAGAGGTCAAAGTCTTATTGTTCAGAAACATTTCTCATTTCCATATGAATGGATTGCCTTTCTACTATTAAAGAGTCATAAGGGATCTGTCACAATTCCCCAGGACAGAGATATATTGTTCAGGGAATCAATAGCCATTTAGTTAAATTAAAACATGGCTAATATCTTATTTCTAAAGTGACTTGCATGAAACTGGCCGACATTATTGTTTAGAGAAAGTACATCTTGTGACTGCTTGTATTTCAGCTTCCGTCAGTAAGAGTAGGTATTAGAAATCTGACTATCTAAGGCACACGTATGTATGCTATAATAAAATACAGTAGAAGAGATTAGAGTGGAAAATGTAATAAACCATAATCTCTCAACATTTTAGTGCATTTTTGGATCCCTGGCATTTTTTCATTTAGAGTGATTTCAGTGGGAGAAGCAAAATAGGAATCTTGTGGGTATGATACCTTTTAATGGCTAACAATATATAGTTTAAGATATTAGAGGGCGAGCTTTCGAGACTGCTTACGTCTCTTCATCAGGCTGGTGTAACAAAACATTTGAAGAAACAATTATATACAGTGAAAAGCACAGGCATGGTGTGATACATGGACATTTAAATAAACAAACACTGAAATAAACAAACACTGAGCTTAAAGAGAGAATCCTTAATTAGGTAAGATTAGATAAGTGGTGTGAAAGTTTTATGGACCCCATATGCATGTGAGATCAAAGGACTGGTGGTGTCTCCATTGTTTTTGGAGGAAGTTGCTCAGATTTGGTAATGGGACATGAATCCTCCTGATAGATTGAGTCCTGTG
This sequence comes from Oophaga sylvatica, assembly GCA_033576555.1. Classification (NCBI taxonomy): domain Eukaryota; kingdom Metazoa; phylum Chordata; class Amphibia; order Anura; family Dendrobatidae; genus Oophaga; species Oophaga sylvatica. The sequence continues at coordinate 379,624,768 of JARQOD010000002.1, forward strand.
TGAATAGAATCAAAGATGTTAATGAATTTGCTTTCCCAAACTCTGCGATGTTTTTGCGATTGGAAATTGCCTTTCAAAATGACAATTTTCATATTGTCTATGTTGTGTCCTGGACCACAGAAATGTTTAGCCACTGGTAGATGGGTTTTTTTGTCTGTAATCGTATGACGATGAGACCTCATCCTTGCTCTCAGTCTCTGTCCTGTTTCTCCAACATAGAGGCCACCCACAGGACATATATTGCATAGAATTAAATATACCACATTAGAGGAGGAACATGTGAATGTCCCAGGGATCTTATAGTTTTGCTGTGTGTTGGGGATTTGGATCTTGTCGTTGGTCTCAAACTGGATGATGACCCAACTCCAAAATATTTGAGGGAGTTGAAAAAAGTCATCAAATGTCTGTGTACAGACTCCATAAACCTTCTGGACTTAATACCTGAGAATCCAAGGATGGGAACTTTCTATATGCTTCCCAAGATTCATAAGCCAGGCAACCCAGGGAGGCCAATCATCTCAGGGGTGGGAACACTCACTGAAGAAATCTCAGGGTGGGTAGAAAACATCCTTAAGCCCTGGTAAGGAAGACAGCCAGCTATATACAGGACACTACAGACCTGCTGAATAAGCTATAAACGATAGGTTCCCTCCCCGACAGCACCATCTTAGCCACGATGGATGTCGAATCCTTATATTCTAACATCCCACACGAAGATGGACTAACTGCCTGCCAAATGTTTCTTGAGGCCAATGGGATCCCGTCCGAGTCTGTAATAACACTCACCAGATTCATCCTCACACACAACTTTTTCTCTTTCGGTGAGGAGCTATATCTACAACGCACCGGCACCGCTATGGGAAGTAAAATGGCACCCCAGTATGCCAACCTCTTCATGGCTAAACTGGAAAATGTCTTCTTAACATCCTGCTCCATCAAACCATTTGCCTATTTCCGTTACATTGATGATATCTTAATAGTCTGGACTGAGTCCGAACAAGAACTTCTAGATTTCCATGACAAATTCAACAAATTTCATCCTACCATAAACTTGACATTGGACCACTCAAAAACAAAAATCAACTTCCTGGACACCACCATAAAAGTCCAAAATGGTTTGTTCCAAACATCAGTGTATCGGAAACCAATTGACCGTCCCACATACCTCATATGGGACAGCTTCCATCCTAAACACATTAAAAAGTCCATTGTCTACAGCCAGGCCCTCAGATACAACCGTATCTGTTCCAGTCCTAAGGACAGGGATAAACACCTAACTCAACTTAAAATGTCATTTTTAATTCAAGATTACCATCCCACCTCCATTGATGACCAGATCACTAGGGCCACAAGGATCCCTAGAAGCCAATTACTTCAATACAGGAAAAGAGAGGAAAATCACCGTGTACCTCTGGTAGTGACCTACAACCCACAGCTTGAAATACTGAGAAAAACGGCTAAAAAACTTCACCCTATACTACACAAGGATGACCAGTTAAAAATATTATTCAAAGACACCCCCTTGCTGTGTTACAGGCAACCTCCAAATTTAAGAAACATCATGATCCGAAGTTCAATGCCCTCAGATTCACCAAGAGGGACCTATCCTTGCAATGGGATAAGATGCAAAACTTGCAGTCATATAGAGACCAACGACAAGATCCAAATCCCCAACACACAGCAAAACTATAAGATCCCCGGGACATTCACATGTTCCTCCTCTAATGTGGTATATTTAATTCTATGCAATATATTTCCTGTGGGTGGCCTCTATGTTGGAGAAACAGGACAGACACTGAGAGCAAGGATGAGGTCTCATCGTCATACGATTACAGACAAAAAAAAACATCTACCAGTGGCTAAACATTTCTGTGGTCCAGGACACAACATAGACAATATGAAAATTGTCATTTTGAAAGGCAATTTCCAATCGCAAAAACATCGCAGAGTTTGGGAAAGCAAATTCATTAACATCTTTGATTCTATTCACACAGGACTCAATCTGTCAGGAGGATTCATGTCCCATTACCAAATCTGAGCAACTTCCTCCAAAAACAATGGAGACACCACCAGTCCTTTGATCTCACATGCATATGGGGTCCATAAAACTTTCACACCACTTATCTAATCTTACCTAATTAAGGATTCTCTCTTTAAGCTCAGTGTTTGTTTATTTCAGTGTTTGTTTATTTAAATGTCCATGTATCACACCATCCCTGTGCTTTTCACTGTATATAATTGTTTCTTCAAATATTTTGTTACACCAGCCTGATGAAGAGACGTAAGCAGTCTCGAAAGCTCGCCCTCTAATATCTTAAACTATATATTGTTAGCCATTAAAAGGTATCATACCCACAAGATTCCTATTTTGCTTCTCCCACTGAAAGCACTCTAAATGTTTTTTTCTACTGGCTAACACGGTACCAAACCAATCTTTTTTCGTTTGGCATTTTTTCTAAACACAACAGGTGTTGCCATTTTCATCCATTTTCTCATAAGCTTTTCTATTAGAGAAAATCATCAGATAGAAAAAGAATTTACTGAAGGTCTGTTCTGGCTCATGTGTCATAACATCCTGAAAAAGTTTCTCCTTAACTTATTGTGTTTCTCTTATTTGGCAAACAGCACAAGGGACTGCAGTTTTGCCTCTTCAGCCAACTGGAGCATGCTGGATGGTGGTATAGAGAGGACCAAAGTGGATTTCACCAATGACTGTTCCACCCATGTAGGTCACTTGCTAATGTGGTGTGATGCTTTCTTAAGGCTAGGCTACTTTCCAAATTGAACTCTTCTAGCTGTTCAGAAAATCGAATGAAAAAAATAGGTTAAGCTGAAACATAAGAGGAGACAAGGCTGCATAGTCAAGATGTTAAGTGTATTTAAGCTTCTACATTTCACATAAATAATTGTGTAAAACCTCAGGTCTGTTCATGAAATACTCAGTGTTGTGATAAAATCTAAGAAATGTTGTTCCAAGGAAGAAGCTGTATTTATATGAGATAATTTAGTCAAGGCTAGCGTTATGTATTAGATGTACTGTATCTTGCCATAGAGGTAGTCAGGGTGTGTGAAGAGAGCTCTGAAGGCTAGCCTGCTCCTCATGGGGTAAGTGTTAGCTTTACAACCAGGATCTTGTTGCTTCTAGCAGCAATTGAAAAAGTCAAATCTCTCAACAGTTTCTTTATTTCTACTTTAGTCTTTGTGTAAGAATGTTTATTTCTGATAGATCCTCTCTGGTCACGTGAGATGCATGAATGTGTTAAGCCAAAATCTAGTGTTTTATATTGTCCAGGTTAGCTGTTATTGACTATGAGACTTATATATCTATAGATTGAATATAAACGGGGGCAATGTTTGTACAAATAAAGTCAGAAAATAAAGTTACTAAGATATGAATTATAATGTTATTATCATCAGGACTGGAGTGGGACTAAATATCAACGTATGTACTGAAACCCCGGACAACCCACAAACAAGTGCCCCTTTGACACAAACACAATTTTCCCCTAAATTTAGCAAATCTGCCTGAATCTAAGCTTAGGAACATCAGTCAACTCTAATGTGGGGGTAAATGTATCTTTGCTTGGTCATACTTTCACCTTCCCCCTATGTATATAAACCACACAATAAGAAAAAGTGAAACATAAAAGCACCAAATTTCATGGGCAGGAACAAGCAAACACTGTTAGGGTTGGCGGAACGCACCAAATGAAATATATATAATAATAATGTGCATTCGCAACTCAGGGTCCACCGTGCAGAGATGGAAGCTGCTGCTAAGCAATGGCGGAACAAAGCGGCGGTTGAATGCCAACAATACGCGGGTTAGATGTCACCCGGTATGAACAGCGGCGAACTCTGTTGCTTCACAGAGCCACAGCAACTTAGTAAAAGAACGCTGTTCCCTATTACACATCACAGGACACAGCTGATATGGCGCGAGTGAGGTCTCTAGGCTCAACCCTAGAATGCGGGGACTTGTGTCTGACCGGACCCACAATGCGCACGGCGTCGCACAGGTGATGCCACTACTTGGCGCTGAGTGATAGCAAAATACAGTTAACTAAGGCACACAAGGATTTGATGCAAAACAAGAACAACAGCTCAACTGACCGCAGAGCGGTACCAAAAGATGTGTGCCAGAGCACTTGGATTGACTGTGCCCTGTAAACAGCCCGTACTAAGTAGCAAACGTGGCCGAGACGGGCGCTAGGTCAAGCTGAGTAAAAACCTGCCTGACTAGGGAAGACTAGGCGATCATACACGCCAACAGTGTGTCAGGTTCTCGGCCCAAACACACATGCATACACAGAGTGGTAGGGTATCCACTCGCTCACACACAGCACATGGTTTAAACTAGCGCATGGCCGTGCGATCCTTTTATAACTGCAGCCTTCCAGGATCTTGCTGATGGCCCAATCCGAACTGATTGAGGACCTGAGCATGTGATCTCCGACCACCAATGAGCGGTCATCTCACGGGCATGCTCAGATGGAGAAAAGCAGGACTTAGTCCCAGGAACATCTGTTCCCCGCTGACTAATGCTGGATGCTATAGCTGAACCAGGGGCAACAGCAGCAGCAACCAAACGCATTGCATTAGCCTGAGTAAGACACTGGGACCGACGTCTCTACTGGGCAGATCCCCTGTGGCTGAAGAAGAATGGGAGACCGCAGAGGACATGGCTCGAAATTCGCCCTGTGCAGCGCCAGGATCTTGATGCCTAACACACTAGCTTTTTTAAATCAATGACAAATGTATGTAACTGCTTTACAAATGAAAATATAAATCATATTGCAGAAACTGGAAATGTGCACTGGCCAGATTCTGCACAGAGGTCTTCAGAAGTGCCATCATACACAGACTTTACATGCAATACTCTTCAAATGCCCTCACAGGCTAAATACAAAATACTGAAAGAGAATCTGTCCTTTGTAACTTGTATTTCCCATAAAATAATTAGGCACAATGTGTCATTACATTGGTATGCTTCATGGAAATTAAGGTCATGTGTTATGAATGTGCTAGAGATGGTTTCTGAGCAGAGGCTCCCTCTGGTGGTTACAGACAGTACTGAGCCTTTCAGCGAGGAATGGCAATCTGGGATCGCTGACTGGTCTGATATAAGGGAGGTTCCCTCCCATGATGGTTGCCGGTGATCAATTGTTCTTGTCTCAATTGTGGTACCTGGTTCATTTGGAAGATTGTTGAGTCTTGCCTGCATCTTCTGCTTTCAGATAAGATATTTTCTGCTTTTATTTTTGTGCTTGCTTTTTGCATTGTTCCCTGCACTTCTGTGGAGTTCAGCCAGGTCCCCTCCGGGGGCTTGTGCTCCTCTCAGTTTATCTGAAGCCACTGTTATTTGTTCATTTGCTTTTTTCTGTTTTTTCAGTGGCTGTGGCTTAGTTTTGTTACACCAGAGATCTGATTTTAGGTGGTAGAGATCGTGTGATTTCAGGTGTTTTTGCAATCAGAAGAACTGGTATTTTTTTAGGGTTTTTTTTGGATTGCAGTGAGTATCCTTTACTGTACTTTTCTGTCTAGACAGATTGGGCCCCAGCGTTTGCTCATTCTATTTTCTGTCTGTGTCCGTGTTCCTTCTTGTCTAACCGCCATTACATGTTTGGGGGCTTCCTATTTTCTTTGGGGATCTGCTCCGGGGCAGTTAGCTTTCATCTTTCTGCCTTTAGGTGTAGTTATCTCTCAGGCTGTGACGAGGCGTCTAGGATCAACGTAGGAACGCTCCACGGCTACCTCTAGTTGTGTGGTTAGTTCAGGGTACTGCAATCCAATAGGTTCCAGCCTCTCTGGTGTATTGCCGTTTTTGCTTATTCTCCTCAGCTACCAAAACACAACAGTCATGCTTACCCCCAAGGCAAGGAAAGCAGCAATTGACATGTTGCGGATTTGAAACACGCACCGCATATCAGTTTACACTAAGTGAAAAAAAGCACAATGGCCATAAGACTTCAATAAATCCCTTCCACTTTGCTGCAACTGTAAAAGTTTGTGTATTTTTATGCAGTGAAAATATGCAGCATCAAAAAGTTTCATTGTGTGTACACAGCCTAAATAACTTGATATCCTGTGAGAATGGTCGCAGTAGTTTGTTGTGGCCTACAACATTTTAGAAACAAAATAGACTAATTATATTAGAATTGTATTAGAATTATTGCTTATTTTATACATTTTTACAATGAATACACTGATTTCGCTTGATTGCCCACCAGACGTGAATATTGCCAATGTCTATGGTAGGCTTTAATACATTCACTGACACTGTCCAAATCTGCTGTGCAAGACAATAAGTAGGCTCACTGACTCATTGGGTTTGAAGGCTGGGTTCACCAATATCACTGCTGCCTGTTTGAGCCAACTGCTGCCTAGTACAGAAGGAAGAAGACTGAATGTGCACCTAAAAAGTGAACAGAAGAGACAGAATGAACAGTCAAGGAATCCCATTAATTTGAAAACTACTGTTGGTAAGGACATTGCACAATGCATCAATTATTGCTATAGTATCTGTTTTCTCTATGCAATATTCTTAAAAGATGATTTGAATAGGGCAGATTTTTAACTCCTTCATGATCACTTTGTATGATGGTTATTAAAGGACCTCAGTCAGCAAAGAATGACTGTTCAAACCAAGTACAGGCGCTCGGTGCTTCATGGTGGGACCAATCATTTACATACACCTTCCTACATACTTGTTTTCCCTCTATCTCCACCATACAAGAATAGGTAGGAGATAGATGGAAACCAAGAAAGTGGAAGTTGTATTTAAATGATTGTTGCCACCGTGAAGTACCGAGCTGCAAGATTTAGTTTAAACAGCCATTCTGTTGACAGAATCCTTTTAAGAGTCCTTACAGCTCAAGGAATAAATACATTTTATGGCATCAAGAAATAAATAAATAGATATCACCCATGAACAAGTGTAAGCAAAGCAAGCTATATACTGTAGCTGACACCCTGCTGCATTAATTAGCACTGATTTTGATTTTTTTTCCCAAAAAGATTCCACTGCCAATAGTGACAGCAACATCTGCATAGTTAACAGAGGGAGAGGGCTCTCTCTTTACCTTTGTAGGTACCCCTGCAATGCAATCGTGGGTTGACAATAGTTGCAATGGCCACCTGAGTCCAGTTGTAGCTTAAGAAGGTTCTGACAGTCCATGTGTCAGTCCATGTGTCAAACTGTGCAATAGTTTGACTATGCAAAAAATAAAAATCAGTTAATTAATATGTGTTAAAATATAAAAATAAAATAATGTTTTTCTAATGAAATCATAAGTTTTATTAAAAAACTAAAATAAATAAGTGAAAACATAATTGGTATAGCTACATACGAAATGTCCTGAACTCTAAAATAGTCACATTATTTATTCAGTACGGTGAACAGCGTAAAAAGAAAATAATAATATAAGCCAAAAATGTAGCATTTTCATCATACAGAAACACAAATATGGAAGAAAAAGTTATAATAAAAGACATGTATAATAAAAATAATGGTATGGCTGAAAATGTCAACTTATTCTTCAAAAAAAGCCCTAACACAGCTCTGTCGGTAGAAAAATGAGAAAGCTATTGCTCTTAGAATATGGCAATACAAAACTAAATAAATATTACTGTACAAATGTTCCTAAACAAATGTTAAATCTGGAATAAATCTAATGTTACTGACCCAAGAAATAAAGTTATCACTTTTAGTGTACAATCATTATCATTCCAAATAAAAACAAACGAAAAAAATTCTGATAAACTGGTATTTGCTTATTTTGTCCTTGAAAAATTTAGAAAAACTTTTAAAATTGTTATGTAGCCCAAATTGATACCAATAAAACTTAAACTTCGACTACAAAAATAATCTCTTTTACAGCTATATGGGCAGAAAAAAACTCAAGCTCTCAAAATATGCCAATGCAAAAATAATTTAAATATGGCAATGTAAAAACTATTTTATTATTTGCTAAATATCGTTTTCAGTTTTCTAAAGAAGCATCATATTGAACTGCTGTTTATTTGTTCATTCTGCCTCCCCAAAAAATCAGACTAAAGCTCGGTTCACATTTATAGTAGTAACAATAGATTAGTATTTACCCAACATATTTTAGTGTCCAAACATCTGAGACATATTTAGTTAAAAGCAGGGAATCTGTGGGTAGGTATGGCTTCTAAGCATAAAATTAAATCCAGCATGTGCTTCAGCATTTTTTTAGGGGCTTACTCTCACTAAGCGTATAGTGATGTTCGATTTTTTTATTGGAGAGTACAAGAACCAACGTTGTTTAATGAGACAGTGCTGATGATCAATTTTTTTGCACTGGCCGAATCAGTCTGTAGTTTAAATTTAAAATATGTATTGCATACAGACAGCACACAGATGAAAAATGAGAAACAATCATCACACTTTTCTGGATGAAAACCTAATATATTAATATAATAATAGTTTTTTATATTCTTGTGCGTCTCTAACCTTAAAGACAAAATGTTTCTTTATATTATTCTAGTTAAAAATTTCATATACAGACTAACATGTACAGTACAGACCAAAAGTTTGGACACACCTTCTCATTTAAAGATTTTTCTGTATTTTCATGACTATGAAAATTGTACATTCACACTGAAGGCATCAAAACTATGAATTAACACATGTGGAATTATATACTTAACAAAAAAGTGTGAAACATCTGAAAATATGTCTTATATTCTAGGTTCTTCAAAGTAGCCACCTTTTGCTTTGATGACTGCTTTGCACACTCTTGGCATTCTCTTGATGAGCTTCAAGAGGTAGTCACCGGAAATGGTCTCCCAACAGTCTTGAAGGAGTTCCCAGAGATGCTTAGCACTTGTTGGGCCCTTTTGCCTTCACTGTGTCATCCAGCTCACCCCAAACCATCTCGATTGGGTTCAGGTCTAAAGCTGTCCCACCACGGCAAGGTGTACCAATTGAGGATAGTAACTACACTCTCTAACGTTAAAACGTTAAAGATTTTGTTTTTCTTCAGTATTTTTGTATTCAGTACAAATAGGGTGTGGCCTCCTTTCTACTGAGCTGTGTAGTTCATATATAGTCCCTCTTAAGCTGAGTGTCTGTTTGTGACCCAGAGACTCTTTGCCACTATTCACATTAGGTAGGTTTTAACATTAGAGTGTGTAGTTACTGTCCCAAGTGGGTACACCTTGCCGTGATGGGACAGCTTTATGCTTTTTTGATCAAAACAGTGTTTACTAGGTACCCTATGTTAATTATTTAATGCACTTGCTTTTTTACTTATTTATTTTCATTAGGGTATATACACACATTGCTTTTTCCCTTGGTTTTGTTTGCTTTTATTGCCAGTGGAACATGCTTTTACATCATGCATGTCATTACAGTCTACTTCAGTTCAGTTTTTTGGTTTTTCTCTAGTTTTTTGGAAGCAGATTATACACCATGCTCTAGAGTGAATGACAAATGAAATTGGTTCAAGTGGCTTTGAAAAGTGGAGTTTTCAGATGGATCCAGTTTAAAGGCTATGACAACCAGTTACAAGCTGTAAAAGCACTGTAGAAATTCGATAGCGTACCAATTATTTTTAGTCCCTCAAGATTAGTTTCTGCTAATATTTCTTTCCCACAGCTAGAATATTGTGGCTGTAGACAGAAGAAAAGGAAAGTCATTTGTAAAAGAGGAAAGATATTTCACTGTTGCTGTCCTGCAGAATCTGCTTTGCAAGGAAAAGCTGCAAATGAGGATTTTAGGCTCCAGCAAGTGTATATTTTATGTGTGCTGGCTGTTTATTTTTTGTGCATCTTCTATCCATTCCACTGATCCTCTCCCTGGGGGAAAGGATATACAGGCAAAGGATTATGTCTTATTTGAGCCTGCTATTTGTGCTCTCCTACAGGGGTGACCTTAACTAATCCAGTAAAGTTCTGAATTGCTATCAACTCATGAACAGTCGGTGGGCTCTGTAAAAACCATCCACCCCCATCTGTTTACTTTTTTTGCCCATCTGGATATGATATTTATGGAGAGAGATGTGTTATCAACAGTAAGCTGTTAAAAATGTTAAATAATAGCTGAAAGAGAAAAAAATAAGATGCATTATATTTTTCATTACCCGACAATATTGTATAAAGTTATTTACTTGAGATTAGACAGGTATATCTGTACATAGATGCACTTCCAATTAGCAAAGATTTCTGAAATCACAAATATGGTCATATATAAACACCGATCAATTATAATATTAGACACTTTTGACAGGCAAAATGAACAACCATGATTATCTAGTTACAAAAGAACCTTTCAAGGGTTAGTGATAGTGATGGCGCAAGTGCTCGTTGCTCGAGTTTGCCTAGGGTGCTTGGGTATGCACCGAGCATGGTTGAGGCACATGTGCTCATCACTAGTTTGGGATAAGTGTGATATTTTACTAGTCTAGGGCTCTAGAAGTCATTTTATATAAAAACTACTTTAAAGGGAATCTGTCTGCAGGTGTTTGCTATGTAATTAGATAGCAACATTATGTAGGGACAGAGACCCTGATTCCAGTGATGTATCGCTTAGTTTATTTGGGGCAGCAGTTGTGATAGAATCACAGTTTTCTGTGCTGTAGATCTGACACAGCTTGGAATGTTAAGCTATGAATAACCTTGCCCACATCATTGCCTGGCAGTTTTCTTTATTAGTTGTTGTGAAATTATTCACCTCCTATTGGTTTTACCTATTTTGTTACATTACAACCTGTGTTTAAATATTTTGTAATACAATTTGTGTGTGATACATCAGCACTAAATAGTCTAAGTTGGTGAAGTGAAATGAGAAAAACATGTGCATAGATTACATTTATTGGATTTAAAGGGAATCTGTCACCCCAATATTGCCATATCAGATAAAGATATGGCTGAATAGTGCGTCCCATAACAAAGCTAACGGTAGGTATCATATATCCTGATACCCCCGTTTTCATATCAAAATACCTTTGTAAACTTTGTTTTTTTCGCCGACAATCACGGCGGTCAGGTCAGGAGGGCGGCGTTTTCTCTCTCTCTCCCCCCGCTCCTCAGCATCCGTTGCGTATCGCCGTCTGTGAATCCCACAGACGGCGTTCGACTTCCCGCAATTGCGCAATTTAAATTAGGCCCCGCGCATGCGCAGTGTGCTTTGCCCATCAGTGGGCAAAGCATATAATCAGTACAGCACATGCGCTACTCTTTCCTTGCCCCGGAAGTCTTCCAAGGCAAGCAGTCATTTCCGGTGCAAGGAAAGAGTAGCGCATGCGCTGTAATGATTTTATGCTTTGCCCACTGTTGGGCAAAGCACACTGTGCATGCGCCACCCGAATTTGAATTGCGCAATTGCGGGAAGCTGAACGCCATCTGTGGGATTCACGTCGGCGATACGCAACTGATGCCGAGGAGCGCGGGACGGGAGAGAGAGAAAACGCCGCCCTCCTGTCCTGACCACCGTGATTGACAGCGAAAATAACAAAGTTTGCAAAGGTATTTTGATATGAAAACGGGAGTATCAGGATATATGATACCTACCGTTAGCTTTGTTATGGGACGCACTATTCTGCCATATCTTTATCTGATATGGCAATATGGGGGTGACAGATTCCCTTTAATAACTAAAAATTGGCATATATATTCACACCTTTTGCCATGAAGCCCCTAAATATTTCTGCTGCAAGCAATTTCCTGCATAAGTCACATGCTTAGTAATAGGAAGATCACATATTTGCAATCTAAGTGTCACATGGTCTGTCATTATGTACACACCTTTTCTGAAAGGCCACAGAGGCTGCAACACCATTAAGCAAGAGGCACCACTAACCAAATAACACCATAAAGGAGCAAACAAGCACCATCAAATACATTATCATCAAATGGAAAGAACATGGTACCTCAACAAACCTGCCAACACAGGGCCACCCACCAAAACTCTCCGCCCAGGAAAGGAAGACATTAATCAGAAAGGCAGCATAAAGACCAAAGTAAACTCTGAAGGAGCTGCAGAGTTCCCAAACAGAGACTGGAGTATCTGTCCATAACCACAATAAGCCGTACTCTCAATAGAGGTGGCCTTTATGGAAGAGTGGACAAAGAAACCCTTTACTTACTCACAAAAATTGTAAGGCTCGTTTTGAGTTTGCCAAAAGACATGTGGAAAACTCGCCAAATTATGGAGGAAGGTGTTGTGGTCAGATGAGATCAAAATGGAACCTTTTGGTCAACAAGGTAAACACTATCTCTGGTGCCAAACCAACACAGCTCATCACCCCAAAAACACCATCCCCACAGTGAATCATACTGGTGGCAGCATCATGCTGTGGTGATGTTGTTTGACATAAGGGAGAGGGAAAATGGTCTGAGCAAAACCTGTTTCAGTTTGTCAGTGATTTGAGACTGGGACAGAGGTTCAACTTCCAAAAAGTCAATGACCTAAAGCATACTGCTAAATCAACATGTTACTGATATAAGGGGAAAAGTGAAAATGTTTTGAAGTAGTCTAATCAAAATCCAGATCTTAATCCAATTAAGAATCTGTGGTCAGACTTGAAGAATGCTTTTCACCTGAGGAAACCATGTAACTTGAAGGAGCTTGAGCAATTTTGCCGTGAGGAAAAGTTTTCAGTTATTTTGTCCTATTTTTTGTTTTCTTCATAATAAAAAGAAAACTAAATGTTCACACATGTAGGCATTTTCTTTGCATGACCTGATGCAAACCCTCACAAACACAAGTAAAATTCCAGGTTGTAAGTTAGTAAAACATGAAAAATGCCAAGGACGATGAATAAGTTTGCAAGTCCCTGTACACTTTATATTGTCAGAAAGGTGCTAATCAGTGGTGTGGGCCTAGTTGGACCAGTAAGCCCCAGAAACCTAATTCTATACTGATAACCTTCTGCTCATAACTTATTGATTTTAATGAAACAACAAAACACAGCCCAGTAAGTGACACATCAATGTAATCAGGGTCCCTGCCTCTACATCATCTTGATATCAGATTGCATAGCAAAAACCTGCTGACTGACTCCTTTTAATTTTGCATTAACTTCTAGAGTGCATATACAATGACCGACCTCAAGCGTTAAATGATGATTGATTGAGTACAAGGAAACCAATGGGTGGTTACTTAATAGCATGTTTAGACAGACCAACTACAGTTCAATGCGCACTTATTGATTTTTAACATGGTTAGTAAAATATCATGGCATATTTACACAGGACAATGTGCTGCCAAAAATGATGATTTTTAAGCTTGCCCAAAAATCTTGTCATCCAACAAACGACCAATTGTCTCATCAGTCTGGTATTTGAAGGCCTACTTAGATAGGCCAATGATTGTGATGTAAGCATCACAAGAAGCTCTCCTTCCCAGTTCTGCGAGTGCAACTGGGACAATTAGAGAGGATCATAGAGCAAATACACTTGCATGATACAAACAGAGGTGTCTCATTTAGCCTCAGTAAGGCCTCTTTCACACATCATGTTTTCGGCGTCAGGCGCTATGCGGCATCTCGCCGGATCGCCGGATCCGGTTTTTGAAATGTATAACCAGATACAACGGATCCGGTTTTCGGCCGGATTAGTCGTACGGATCCGGCCGAAAACTGGATCCGTCTTATCCGGTGTATCCGGTTTTTTATCCGTTTTTCGACGGATTATGCCGATCTGGTTTTTAAAAACGCCCTTTTTGGGGTTCCAAACATGATCGGCTACTGAAAACCTATATATACACCGTTCCTAGAGCCCATCTTGCTGTATAGGAGCAAGTGGCGGTTGGAGAGAAGAGCAAGTGGCTGCTGAAGATGAACGTTGTGATAGGAAACATTCTGAGGAATTTGGTGGATTTCACAGTGGAGGCGAATCGTTTGAAAGCGATTGTTCTGGAGAAGAAGAGAAAGATACAGCAGCGACGACGACGATGACGCCATTTCTGGATCCACCCCATTACAGCCCAGAGAATGACACATGGGGTGTTTTCTACACTCTACATAGAGCTACGAGGAAACCCTCAGAAATTTTTGCATATCTTCGCATGAAAATGGAGAACTTTGATTTGTTAGTGGAGCATGTTGGAGACCTCATAAGAAGATCGGACACCTATTGCCGCTTCTCCATTTCACCGGCGGAGCGTCTGATGGTGACTAGTGTTGAGCATTCCGATACTGCAAATATCGGGTATCGGCCGATATTTGCTGTATCGGAATTCCGATTCTGAGATCTGATATTTTTGTCATATCGGATACCGGAATCGGAGTTTTCCTCTAAAGTCTATCGGGAGTTCCTGTGTCACAGAACGAAGTACGTGACACAGGAACTTCCCGAAATTGTCACTGTCAGTGTCGGTCGAGTCTGTCAGGTGTCAGCAGCACTTACCTGGCAGAAGATCCCCGGCAGTCACGTCCATCCATCCATCCAGGCTGGCCATTACCCTCTCCCTGGCGGTCACGTGCAGCTTCTCGGATAACTGCAGTGACTGCCGGGTACTGGGTAATCTCGCCCAGCTGTACTCTCACGACAGCTGGCCGTAAACCAGTATGATGACGTCACCGCCGGGGAATCTGCACTGGTAAGCTCTCTGCTCTATGTGGATGTCAGGCTCAGCCTGGCATGCAGATGTAGCATAGCTGGACTCGTCGTGGGACACTCGTGATTTTGGACTGCGTCGGACAGGGAGTATTTGTGTTGGTTTGTTATTTTTGTTTTTTTACAGGAGAAAGATGCCGTCGCAGGATGAGCGTACAATAAAAATAATGAAAACTGTGCTGTGCTTTATTTCATTAAAATACTTTTTTCTGGCTGTGTCTTTTTTAAAAAATTTACAAACTTTATGATTAATAATGGATCGGTGTCTTATTGACGCCTCTCCATTATTAACCGGGCTTATTGTCATCGTTCAATCAAGGTGACATTAACCCCTTATTACCCTGCTTGCCACTGCTACAGGGCAAGTGGGAAAAGCCGAGTAAAGTGCCACAATTGGCGCATCTTTGGATGCGCCAATTGTGGGGCTGCTGCAGCCTGGTATTTTTAGGCTGTTGAGGGCCAAAATCCATGGGCCTTGACAGTCTTTTAATACCAGGCCGCAGCAGTCTGCTTTTTACTTGGCTGGTTAACAAAAATAGGGGGACCCCCACGCTATTTTTTTTCCGAAGGGATCCCCTATTTTTGTTAACCAGCCAAGCTAAGCAGACTGCTGTGTCCTGGTATTATCAGGCTTGCAAGGTTCATAGATATTGGATCCTTACCAGCTTGAAAAACCAGGCCTCAGCAGTCTGCTTCATCTGGCTGGTTAACAAAAATAGGGGTACCCCACGCCATTTTTTTTCGAGGAGATCCCCTATTTTTGTTAACCAGCCAAGATAAGCAGACTGCTGTTGCCTGGTATTATCTGGCTTGCAAGGTCCATGGATATTGGATCCTTAACAGCCTGAAAAAACCAGGCCTCAGTAGTCTGCTTTATCAGGCTGGTTTAAAAAAATAGGGGGATCCCACGCCATTTTTTTTCGAGGGGATACCCTACTTTTGTTAACCAGCCAAGATAAGCAGACTGCTGTGGTCTGGTATTATCAGGCTTGCAAGGTCCATGGATATTGGCTCCTTAACAGCCTGAAAAACCAGGCCTCAGTAGTCTGCTTCATCAGGCTGGTTAACAAAAATAGGGAGGACCCCACGCCATTTTTTTTTTGAGGGGATCCCCTATTTTTTTAATCAGCTCACTTCAGGTCAGCCGGGATTCCCTCTGATGTCACTGATGCTGCGGTATAGCTGGCTGACCTGAAGTGAAAGTGGGAAGCAATCAATTATGCTAACCACTTCCTCTCCTGTCAGTCAGGAGAGGAGATGATTCAGTCGGGGGTTTACTGCGAGGCTGTCAGCATTAGCTGCGGTCCCTGCAGTAAACATTAACCCTTTCAGAAGGATTACATCGGGGGACCTGACTGAACATCGGATAGGTAAGAATAATGTTGCTTTATTATTTTATTTTTATTACAGGTGAACAAGGGCTTCGCAAGGAATGGCAGTAAAATAAAAATATGGGCAAAAACATGTGTCTTTATTTCATTAAAATGATTTTTAATTAAAGTGTGTGTGTTTTATTTTTATTTCATGCAATAGGATTAATAATTGATAGTTGTCTAATTGACAGCTCTCAATTATTAACCTGGCTTAAAGTCACCTTTCAATAGCAAGGTGGCTTTAACCCCTTATTAACTCATTCGCCACTGCTACAGGGCAATGGGAATAGACGGGCAAAGTGCCAGAAAGGGCGAATCTAATTATAGATATGCCTTTTCTGGGGTGTCTGGGGGCAGATGTTAGTAGCCAGGGGGGGCCAAAAATAATGGTCCCTCTCTGGGCTATTATTATCTGCCCCCACTCGCTGGCTTTCTCTGTCTGGTTGAGAAAATAGGGCGGGAGCCACATTTTTCACATTACCCCCATTTATATTTTACATATTTTACATTCATGATTTGTTCCATATATATATATATATATTCTATCATAGTATATAGCGCTAATTCAATTGCGCTTTTGAAATTAAGACCGACATGAAATGAACATGGTTTACATAGAGTTAGCATGTCATTTCATGTAGTTTGATATATGGTTTCACTACAATAATGAGTGATTGTGCAAATTTGACACATGTAGGTTAATTAAAGTTAATAGTAATAAAATATGTTTTTTTTTACAACGAATTTACCCTAATTAATCCCTTGTGTAAATTTTGTACACATAATATGTAATGTTATGATTACCATTATCAATTCATGTAGTTTGATATATGGTTTTCACTAACAATTACATGAGTGTATGTGTGCAAAATTTGACACATGTAGGGTTAATTAAAGGTGTAAATTCGTAGAAAAAAAATATGTTTTTTTTACAACGAATTTACACCTTTAATTAACCCTACATGTGTCAAATTTTGTACACATACACTCATGTAATTGTTAGTGAAAACCATATATCAAACTACATGAAATGACATGGTTAACTCTATGTTAATCATGTGTTATTTCATGTCGGGTGGTTCTGTATTTTCATAAAAGCCGGCATTGCCCGGCAATTGAATCAGAGGCTATTTTACTATGTAGAAGTGTATGAACTATAAATATATGTATATATATGTCACAATGACATGTGTATATATATATATATATATATATATATATATATATATATTGTATTCTATGTGTGTATATCTAGTGTTTACAAGGAAAGAAAGAGGTTTTTTTAATTCCGATATTTCTGTCCCATTGACTTGCATTGGGTTTCCGGTATCGGATCGGCGATACCGATACTTTCTGAGTATCGGGCGATCCAATCCGATCCGATATTTTGGGATATCAGGCAGTATCGCTCAACACTAATGGTGACTCTTCGGTAAACCATATTTATTGGATCTGCTTGCTTCACAGCACACTTGTCCTGGAATTTTGTTGCTGGTAGTTTGTATACGGCCATCTGACTGAGCTTTAACAATTGGAGATACTAAAAAAATATGTATTTTTATAGTATCTCCAATTGTTATAGCTGATGTCTGGTATGTAATGCTGTGATTTGAAACTCTTTTTTTTTTATTCACAGATTCCTGGCAACTGGAGAATCTCTTTCCTCAATCCATTTTCAATACAGACTTGGGATTTCCACTATCTCTGGAATTGTGAAGCACAAATGCCGTGCATTGTGGGACTTTCTAGTTGCGGAATTTCTACCAGAGCCCAGAACAGACAGTTGGATTGCAATTGCAGAAAAGTTTCTTCAAATATGTCAGTTTTCTAATTGACTGGGCGCTGTGGACGGGAAACATATCCGAATTGTCAAGCCAGCAGGATCTGGATCCGAATATTTTAATTACAAGAAATATTTCTCCATTGTCCTAATGGCCATCGCTGACGCAGAATACAAATTTATTGCCGTAGATATTGGGGCCTATGGCCGCTCCAATGACTCTCAAGTGTTCAAACTGTCAGCAATGGTCCGTCAGCTGTATGGAAACACCTTCCAGTTCCCACCCCCTAGACCACTGCCTCAAACTTCTGGCCCACTGATGCCTTTTGTTTGTGTAGGGGATGAAGCCTTCCAGCTGTCAGAACACCTGCTAAAACCGTACTCCAGCAGAGGATTGACACACACAAAAATAATTTTTAATTACCGCCTCACAAGAGCCAGAAGAATGGTGGAGTGCACTTTTGGGATTCTGACAGCCAAATGGTGTGTTCTATTGACCGCTATCAACCTAAAAACTGAAACTGTGGACGAGGTAATCAAAGCTTGTGTGGTTCTACACAATTTTGTCATCAGCAAGGAACAGATTTCCATTGAGGAACACTCTGAAGAAACCACCTTGCATGATTACCAGAACGTTACCAATAGAAGTTCTGCGACTGTTTCCCGAATGAGGGACAAATTTGCCGAATACTTTATATCCCCTGAAGGAAGAGTAGACTGGCAGGATGACAGAGTTTAATAAACTGCTCTGTGACCTTTGTACCTTGTGTACCCACAGTATACCTTTGCCAACCAAAGTTGTCTACCTTGTTGTGTAAATTATTTTACCTTTTACCCAAAGTTATGTGCCTGCTTTTGTATAACCAATAAATGTTACCTTTATTTTACCTTTGACAACCAAAGTTGTCTACCTTGTTTTGTATTATGTACAGTATGTTACCTTTTGTCCAAAGTTGTATCCCTGGTTGTGTATTAGCAAAGTATTTAACCTTTTAACCAAAGTTCTGTACATTGTTAGGTAATCCCCAACAAGGTACATAACTTTGTTTAACCCCTTAATGTCCATTGACGTGCACTGTCCGTCATGGCAAGGTGTCAGTTTTGGCACCTTGATGGACTGTGCACGTCATGCCTTTGAACTACCACTGCGTGTAAACACGCAGTGGTAGTTCAGTGCCGACAGCTGTCACAGACAGCTGACAGGCACGGCAAGCGGTGCGGGGACCTTTGCCGTCGGTCCCCCACCCACAGCGCTGTGATTGGTCAGTCAATTGACTGACCAAACACAGCAGCGATCGCTCAGGAGATCCTGAAATTTCAGCATCTCCAGCGTGATCAGTGCAGGAGCCGGCGCTGCAGTGGCCGAGCTTCCTGCACTGACAGCCAGGAGCGGCGCCCCCGCCGCCACTGGCTGTTAACCCCCTGACTGCTGCGATCGAGCGCAATCGCAGCGCTCGGGGGAGGCAGAGGGTCGGGAGCTCCCTCTGCCTCAGATCGGCGCCCTGCAATGTATTTCCAGGGCCCGATCTCTGCCTTGGTGATCCGGGGGTTGCCATGACAACCTCCGGGTCATCTAGCTACGGAAAGCTGCTGTGATCATGCTCACAGAAGCTTTCACCATAGGTACAATGCATTGCAATGCTGGAGCATTGCAATGCATTGTAACTGCAATAAAAAGTAAAAAAGTGAAAGTCCCATAAAGGGACAAGTTAAAAAAAAGCATTTTTTAAAAAAAGTTGTAAAAAAAATATTAAAAAATAATTAAAAAAAAATCCCCTAAAAAATACACATTTTTATGTAATAAAAAAAACAAAAAAATACACATGTTTGGTATCGCCACGTCCATAAAAATCCCATCTATACAACCATAACCATAGTTAACCCTTTCAGTGAAAGCCGTAAAAAAAAACACAAAAAAGTAGTAAATTATGCTTTTTCCAAGCGGTATCATCATACCGCTTGGAAAAAGTGCAATAACACGTGACCAAAAAGTGGGATATAAATATTCATGGTACCGCTGAAAACGTCATCTTGTCCCGCAAAAAACAAGCCGCTATACAGCATCATCAGCGAAAAAATAAAAAAGTTATAGCTCGCTGAATAAACTGACGCAAAAATAATTATTTTTTCTATAAAATTTTTTATTGTGTAAAAAATGCCAAAAACATAAAAAAATATATAAATGAGGTATCGCTGTAATTGTAGTGACCCGAAGAATAAAGCTGCTTTATCAATTTTACCACACGCGGAACGGAGGAAAAAATTCCTGAATTGCTGGTTTTTGTTCATTCTGCTTCCACAAAAATCGGAATAGGAAGCGATCAAAAAACGTTATGTGCCCGAATATGATACCAATAAAAACGTCAGCTCGTCCCACAAAAAATAAGCCCACAGATAACTCTGTCGGACGAAATATGGAAAAATTATAGCTCTCAAAATACGGCGATGCAAAAATTTCTTACAAAAAATTCTTCCAAAAAAAGCATCTTTTAGTGTGTGACAGAAGCTAATCATGAAAAAAGGGTATAAATCTGGTATTGCTGTAATCGCACCGACCCGAAAAAGAAAGTCGCCTAATCACTAATACCGCACGAGGAACGGCATAAAAAAGAAAACCAATTCTTCACCTTTTGTGGATTTGTTCATTCTGCCTCCCAAAGATCGCAGTAAGGCGATCACAGTGGTTCCCCCCCACATATGGGGTATCAGCGTACTCAGGACAAAATGCACATCAAATTTTGGGGTCCTATTTCTCCTGTTACCCTTATAAAAATAAAAATTTGGGGGCAAAAAGGTCATTTTTGTGGAAAAAATATTATTTTTTTATTTTCACGGCTCTACGTTATAAACTTCTGTGAAGCCCTTGGGGGTTCAAAGTGCTGACCACACACCTAGATAAGTTCCTTGGGGGGTCTAGTTTGCAAAATGGGGTCACTTGTGGGGGTTTCTACTGTTTAGGCACATCAGGGGCTCTCAAAGCGCGACATGACACCCGCAGACCATTCCATCAAAGTCTGCATTTAAAAACGGTGCTCCTTCCCTTCCGAGCTCTGCCATGCGTCAAAATAGTGGTTTACCCCCACATATGGAGTATCAGCGTACTAAGGACAAATTGCACAATAACTTTTGGGGTCCTATTACCCTTTGGAAAATAAAAATTGGGGGTGGAAAGATCATTTTTGTGGAAAATATATGATTTTTTAATTTTACAGCTCTACGTTATAACCTTCTGTGAAGCCCTTGGGGTTCAAAGCTCTCACCACACATCTAGATAAGTTCCTTAGGGGGTCTAGTTTCCAAAATGGGGTCACTTGTGGGGGGTTTCTACTGTTTAGGCACACAGGGACTCTTCAAATGCGACATGGCGTCCAATCTCAATTCCAGCCAAAAAAGTCAAATGGCGCTGCTTCCCTTCCGAGCTCTGCCATGCGCCCAAATAGTGGTGCACCCAAATAGTGGTTTACCCCACATATGGGTATCAGCGTACTCAGGACTAATTGCACAATAACTTTTGGGGTCCTTTTATCCTTTGGAAAATAAAAATTGGGATGAAAAGATCATTTTTGTCGAAAAAATATGATTTTTTTAATTTTACTGCTCTACGTTATAACCTTCTGTGAAGCCCTTGGGGGTTCAAAGCTCTCACAACACATTTAGGTAAGTTCCTTGGGGGGTCTAGTTTCCAAAATAGGGTCACTTGTGTGGTTTCCACTGTTTAGGCACATCAGGGATTCTCCAAATGCGACATGGCGTCCAATCTCAATTCGGGCCAAAAAAGTCAAATGGCGCTGCTTCCCTTCCGAGCTCTGCCATGCACCCAAATAGTGGTTTACCCCCACACATGGGGTATCGGTGTACTCAGGAGAAATTGTACAACAAATATTGTGGTTCATTTTCTACTGATACCCTTGACAAAATTAAAAAAATTGTGTCGAAAGAAAAATTTTGGGAAAAAAAGTTAAATGTTCATTTTTTCCTTCCACATTGCTTCAATTCTTGTGAAGTACCTAAAGGGTTAATAAACTTCTTGAATGTGGCTTTGAACACCTTGAGGGGTGCAGTTTTTAGAATGGTGTCACTTTGGATATTTTCTGTCATATTGACCCCTCAAATTCACTTCAAATGTTAGGTGGTCCCTAAAAAAAATGGTTTTGTAAATTTTGTTGGAAAAATGAGAAATTGCTGGTCAACATTTAACACTTATAACTTCCTAACAAAAAAAAATTTTGGTTCCAAAATTGTGCTGATGTAAAGCAGACATGTGGGAAATGTTATTTATTAACTATTTTTGTGACATATCTCTCTGATTTAATGGCATAAAAAATAAAAGTTTGAAAATTGCAAAATTTTCAAAATTTTTGCCATATTTCCGTTTTTTTTCATAAATAAACAGTTATATTGAAGAAATTTTACCACTATCATGAAGTACAATATGTCACGAGAAACCAGTCTCAGAATCGCCAAGATCCGTTGAAGCGTTCCAGAGTTATAAGCACATAAAATGACAGTGGTCAGAACTGTAAAAATTGGCCTGGTCTTTAACCTACAAAATGGCTTGGTCGTTAAAGGGTTAAAAGGTGAAATACTTTGCTAGAACACAACCAGGGACACAACTTTGGACAAAAGGTAAAATTCACAAAGCAGTAATCAAAGCAAAAGGTGGCTACTTTGAGGAACCTAGAATATAAGACATATTTTCAGTTGTTTCACACTTTTTTGTTAAGTGTAATGTATAATTCCACATGTGTTACTTCATAGTTTTGATGCCTTCAGTGTGATTCTACAATTTTCATAGTCATATAAATACAGAAAAATCAATGAATGAGAAGGTGTGTCCAAACTTTTGGTCTGTACTGTATATAGTATAAGGGAAAATTTCAATCTGCGTATATACTTGCGGAGTCACAGACAGACGCTCTAAGGCTCAGTATGGATTAGGCCAGAATATAAAAAGCAGAAAAAGGGTACTGTATCACAAATATCAAGTGTATATAGTATAAGGGAAAATTTCAATCTCCGTATATATTTCGTAGTCACACAGACGCTCTCAGGCTCAGTATGGATTAACCAGAATATAAAAAGCAGAAAAAGGGTACTGTATCACAAGATATCAGGTGTATATGGTATACGGGAAAAATTCAATCTCCGTATATATTTGCGTAGTCACAGACAGAATGCTCTCAGGCTCAGTATGGATTAGGCCAGAATATAAAAAGCATAAAAAGGGTACTGTATCACAAGATGCCAGGTGTATATAGTAAATGGGAAAATTTCAATCTCCGTATATATTTGCGTAGTCACAGACAGACGCTCTTAGGCTCAGTATGGATTAGACCAGAATATAAAAATCAGAAAAAGGGTACTGTATCACAAGATACCAGGTGTTTATAGTATACGGGAAAATTTCAATCTCCGTATATATTTCCGGAGTCACACACAGATAGTCAGCATGTAGTTGTCCGTGATCCCAGCCGGTACACGATAGTGTGTGAGGAGCGTAAAGCTCTGCACAGTGTGGAAAAAATGAACGCTCGGTAACTGTGCAGAAAAAAAGAATAAAAGTATTTGTGCTGTGTAAAAAGCAGTCTGCACAGCAGTGTACACACAGCAATACAGCTAGCAGGCAGCCTACTAACCAGCGCTGCTGACACAGAAAACCTCCCCTGTCACTGCACACTAACTGTACAGCGCAATTGCTATCAGCACAAGCACAGAATAACTTCTATTTACAGCCCTAACTTTCTCCCTACTGATAAAAACCGTTAGCAACCTCTCCCTACTGTTAAGATCGGCAGAAGTAAAATGGCGGTCGGCGGTCAGGGCTTTTATAGCCACTATGACGCCCCCCAAAGCAAGCCAATCACTGCAATGCCCTTCTCTAAGATGGTGGTGGACACTGCCCATGTCATCTCGTTGCCCACAGTGTACGTCCTTGCTCATTGGCTGAAAAAAGGCGCCTGCAAGCATTATGGGAAAACCGACTTTGGCGCTCGGGTCGACCACCGCATGGCCGACTTCACGCTATGGCGAAAGTCGACGACTTTTGAATCAGACCGACCTGTTTCGCTCAACTCTAGACACCAAATTTGTATTTCAAATGATCCTCTTATTTCCATTCATCACCAAATTTCTCCTGTATCATTAGTAGAAGTTTCTCTTGGAGGATGTTTAGCATTATAGTAACATAGTTAACAAGGCCAAAAAAAGACATTTGTCCAACCAGTTCAGCCTGTATTCTGTCAGAATAAATCCCCAATCTACATCCTTCTAAAGAACCTAATGACTGTAAGATACAATATTGTTACGCTCCAGGAAAACATCCAGGCCTCTCTTGAATCCCTCGACTGAGTTCGCCATCACCACCTCCTCAGGCAAGGAATTCCTGATTCTCCATGCCGTTACAGTAAAGAATCCTTTTCTATGTTGGTGGAAAAGCGTTCTCTCCTCCAGACGCAGAGAATTCCCCCTTGTGGCCATCACCTTGGTATAAACAGATCCTCGGAGAGATATTTGTATTGTCCCCTTACATACTTATACATGGTTATTAGATCGCCCCTCATTCGTCTTTATTCAAGACTAAATAATCTTAATTTTGCTAATCTATCTGGGTATTATAGTTTCCCCATCCCCTTTATTAATTTTGCTGCCCTCCTTTGTTCTTGCTTTAGTTCTCTATCCTACAACCCCAAACAGTTATTCAAAACCTTTAACTACCTCCTCCGCCCACCACTGCCCCCTTCAACCTCCCTCATCTCTGCTGAGGACTTTGCCACACACTTCAAAAATAAGATCAACCAAACAAGGCAAGTCTTTACATTTCAACCACCAAAACCCATTTGTATATCACACCAATGCCCTTCCCTCATAACCTCCCTCCCAACATCACTGAAGGGGAGCCTAATTGTCTGCTCTCCAAATCACACCTCGCCACTTGTGCACTAGACCCCATCCCATCTCCTCCCCAATGTTACCACCACACTTATCCCATCCCTAACTCATCTCTTAAACCTATCGCTAACTTCTGGTACCTTCCCTTCTGCTTTCAAACATGCCACAATCACACCTATCCTTAAAAAGCCAACCCTCGACCCAACCGCTATGTCCAGCTATTGCCTAATATCGGTGCTCCCATTTGCTTCCAAATTCCTGGAGCAGAACGTCCATGCTGAACTTTCCTCCCACCTCTCATCTAACTTGCTCTTTGACAATCTACAATCTGGACTTCCGTCCCCATCATTCCACTGAGACAGCCCTGACCAAAATTACTAATGACCTACTTAAAGCCTAAGCTAACAGACAATACTTATACTCCACCTTCTAGACCTGTCTTCTGCTTTCACCACAGTTGACCGCTGCCTCCTACTACACATCCTCTCTTCTTTTGGCATCAAAGACCTCGCCTTATCCTGGATCTCCTCATACCTTTCTAATGGCACATTTAGCGTCTACCACTCGCATACTACTTCCTCATCCCACCCTCTCTCTGTTGGAGTCTCCCAAGGTTCTGTTCTAGGACCTCTACTCTTTTCAATATATACACTTGTCCTGGGACAACTCATAAACTCCCATGGATTCCAGCACCACCCTTATGATGATGACACTCAGAACGACCCCTCTGGCCCAGACATTACCTCTCTGCTGTCCAGAATCCCGGAGTGTCTATCACCATATCCTCTTTCTTCTCCTCTAGCTTCCTCAAACTACAATGTGGACAAATCCGTACTCATCATCTTTCTCCATCTCACAGATCTTCCTTACTTGATCTATTTATCACAATAAATGACATCACGCTTTCCCCTATACCAGAAACCGCTGCTTTGGGTAACCCTTGACTCTGCCCTGTCCTTCAAACCGCACATCCAAGCTCTTTCCACCTCCTGTCACCTCCAGCTCAAAAATATTTCCAGAATCCTTCCTTTCCTCAACACTCAATCTACTAAAATGCTTGTGCATGCCCTCATCATCTCCCTCCTCGACTACTGCAACATCCTTTTCTGTAGCCTCCCTGCTAACACTCTTGCACCACTCCAGTCCATCCTTAACTCTGCTGCCTAACTAATTCATCTCTCTCCTCGCTACTCTTCCACTTCTCCCCTCTGCAAATCTCTTCACTGGCTCTCATTCCCTCAGCGTATCTAGTTCAAATTACTAATACTGACCTACAAAGCCATCCATAACCTGTCTCCTCCATATACCTCGGAACTAATCTCCCTATATCTTCCCTCATGTAATCTCTGGTCCTCCCAAGACCTCCTTCTCTCCTCCACATTATTCGTTCCTCATCCAATTGCCTCCAAGACTTCTCCCAAATATCCCCCATCCTCTAGAATTCTGTTGCCCAACACGTCCGACTATCAACCACATTCGGATCCTTCAGACGGTACCTGAAAACCCACCTCTTCAAGAAATCTTACAGCCTGCAATAACCCCGCTGCCTCCTCACCACTACGGGAGCTACCGCCTCACCATCACCGGAGCTGCTGCAACCCCCCAACCTACTGTCTCCTTCCCCACCAACCTGTAGAATGTAAGCCCGCAAGGGCAGGGTCCTTTCCCCTCTGTATCAGTCTGTCATTGTCAGTTTACTTACTGTAAGTGATATCTGTAATTTGTATGTAACCCCTTCTCATGTACAGCACCATGGAATAAATGGTGCTATATAAATAAATAATAATAATAATTGTTAAACTGCATCTGCCTTTCGAACCGTTTCCAACTGATCCAGATCCATCTGTAGCAGAATACTATCTTCTCTTGTATTGGCTGCTTTACATAGTTTTGAATCATCTGCAAATATCGATATTTTACAAAACCTTCCACCAAATCGTTAAAAAATATGTTGAAGAGAATAGGTCCCAACACTGACCCTTTCAGTACCCCACTGGTCACAGCGACCCAGTTAGAGAATATACCATTTATAACCACCCTCTGCTTTCTATCACTAAGCCAGTTACTTAACCATTTACACACACACCGACCCAGCATTCTCTTTTTGTGTACCAAACTCTTGTGTGTCACGGTATCAAACGCTTTGGAAAAATCAAGATATACTACATCCAATGACTCACCTTGATCCAGTCTACAGCTTACGTCTTCATAAAAACTGATTAGATTGGTTTGACAGAGCGATTCCTCATAAACCCATGTTTATATGGAGTTAAACAGTTATTCTCATTGAGATAATCCAGAATAACATCCCTCAGAAACCCTTCAAATATTTTATAAAATAGAGTTTAGACTTACTGGCCTATAATTTCCACGTTCACTTTTAGAGTCCTTTTTGAATATTGGTACCATATTTTGGTATATTGGTGCTATCCTAGAATATTGGTACTATACTTGGCTGTGGCAAAATTGTGAATGAAACCACTCACTTGGATGGAATTCAACCCCACACATGAATAGATACATTATGCTAGTTTTGCATCAATGTTTCAGATAGATATATTCTTTTTTGACAATTGAATGCCCACAACATGGGCCTATAGCAACTGTGAATCATGCAATACAAATCTCACTGTAATGTAAGCCACAGATGGCTATGTGTTTGACGTAGATGCCCCTCACATGTTCCTATAATATGTGAATATTTCCTTATATATCTGCACAACATCTATTGTAACGAAACACTCAGCATTGTGGCTCTGTGTGTTAGGGGTCGAGTTCCTGCTTCTGCACAAGGGGAATCTCGAGCCATCCCGGCTGCGGTCTCTCATCCATCTCCGGCCGCAGTGGACTCTGCTCAGCTCAGACGTCGGTCCAGCGTCTCGCCCAGTCTAACAGTGTGCAGAGGATTACTGCTGCCTCTCCAGGCTCTGCTATTGTGGCCAGTACTGGTTAGCGGCGAGCAGACGTCTTTAGGACAAAGTCCTTGTTTTCCCCTTCTGAACATGCCCAGGGTGAGATCTCTCATTGGAGATCAGGGG
This sequence comes from Oophaga sylvatica, assembly GCA_033576555.1. Classification (NCBI taxonomy): domain Eukaryota; kingdom Metazoa; phylum Chordata; class Amphibia; order Anura; family Dendrobatidae; genus Oophaga; species Oophaga sylvatica. The sequence continues at coordinate 379,652,430 of JARQOD010000002.1, forward strand.
TCACATGCTCAGGTACTGCAGCAGCTCCTATTGGTCCGCCAGGAAGGTCCTGTGACGACTGGTGTTCTGGAACAGTTTCATTGGTCCTTGTTTCTGGCAGGTCCTGTAGCTGTTACTATAAAAGGGTGGCATGGCTGGGCCGCCATGCGCTAGTATCAATTGCATTATGTGCTTTGCGCCAGTGTGATCATGCACGCATGTGGTTAGGGCTCGGCCGAAATAAGCCCCTAGAATACCGGCTTCTCCGGTGAGGAGATTGCTTGAATGCGTTGCTGTCTGCATGATCACGGACTGCTATCCGCACAGCAGTTATCTGTGTATCCCTGTGGTGTTAACAGGACACAGTCTTTTTCTCAGCGGCTCTGTGATATAACAGGGTTCACTTTATAACGCTGGTTCAGCGCCCTAGCGTTTTACTTTGCGGCTCACTGAAGCTAAGTGAGTTCGCACCTATCGCCATATAGCGCTGTGGCATTCGCGTTAGCGGCTCTGGGGATTAACAGAGTTCACACTTACTGCCACAGCATGCTACGGCATTTATTTTAGCGACTCTGCGGGATAACAGAGTTTGCTACTTTCGCCATCTTACTAGCAGCGGGCTTTGCCTGCATGGTGGACCCCGGGCTGCGAACGCACCTCTCTACTATATCTATTAGGTGCGTTCCACAGACCCTAACATAATACTAGCGCCAGGGTCTGGCTAGTAAAATGGCGGATGACCAGCGTCTACTGCGAGACATCCAGCAGCTGGAGAGTAGGTTGGTGGCTCTTGAGCGCATAACCTCAGCTGTGGATGTTACCACAGTCGCTGTTCAGACTGCTAGCGTGGCTGCAGCCAGTGTGTCCACTGCCACCTCTGCCCCCTCAATATCCCACCTCCCACTTCCAGACAAGTTTGCTGGTGACAGCAAGCAATGTCGGGGATTCGTGAGTCAGTGCTCTATACAATTCGAGCTTCTGGCTGCACGTTTCCCCACAGATCGGGCACAAGTGTGCTTTGTAATAACTCTTCTGTCGGGCAGAGCGTTGGAGTGGGTCACCCCGCTGTGGGAGCGTGACGACCATGTGGTGCGGAGTGCTCCTCATTTTCTGGAGGCTCTAAAAAAGGTCTTTCTAGGACCTCAGGTTACCCACGATGCGGCGCTCCAACTTCTGGCAAGTTCACAGGGTTCGTCCTTGGTCAGCTGTTTTGCTGTCCAATTTCGGACTCTGTCCACGGAGTTTGACTGGCCGGATAAAGTCCTCATTCCCGTGTTTTGGAGAGGACTAGCGGGCCATGTGAAAGACGCCTTGGCTACAAGGGAGTTTCCCGCCACACTGGAGAAGCTTATCCCATATCTACCCGCATCGACCTCCGTTTTCACGAGCGGAGGTTGGAGCGGTCCCAGTGTAGGCAGAGGTTCCAGCTGGCTCCCACCTTCGCCAGACCTCTAGAATCTTCCAGCCAGGCACCCGACTCCCATGAGGCCATGGAGGTTTCTCGAGCGGGACCTAAGTCCCTGGCCGCTCGAGTACCCATGGTCTGTAACATCTGCCAGCAGTTAGGACATTATGCCAACAAATGTTCACAGCGGTCGGAAAAACGGTCGCGTCCAGTGACCTTGGGAGGAGGTTCACTAGACACTGCGGCATTTTCCACCAAGTTGTCCTTCAAGGGGAAAATTACTGTAGGTCCATCCACGCTCACCGCCGAGCTCTGTGTGGATTCTGGAGCCGAGGGGAATTTCATGTCCTCTGCATTTGCTCTCCGCCACACTATACCTCTGGTGATGCTCGCCAAACTGGTGACTGTGCGAGTAGTGAATGGATCAACTCTGCCCTCACAAATCACCCACCAGACTATCCCTCTCACTTTATCTATGTCCCCTTCCCATCAGGAGAGTATTTCTTTTCTTGTCCTGCCCGAGGGAATAGACGAGGTGTTGCTGGGAGTACCTTGGCTCCGTTACCACTCTCCCCATATTGAGTGGTCCTCTGGAAGGATACTGGGTTGGGGTGATTCATGTAGAGGCAGGTGTGTTAGGGAGTGCGTTCAGGTCACCACCACAGATACCCGTAGATCTCACTTCTCTTCCTCGGTGTTATTGGTCATATGCAGACGTTTTCTCCAAGAAGGCGGTGGAGACTCTTCCACCTCATCGCCCCTACGACTGTCCTATTGATCTCTTGCCCGGAGCAGAACCTCCTCGGGGAAGAGTCTACCCCCTCTCGCTTCCTGAGACAGAGGCCATGTCCCAGTATATTCAGGAGAATCTGGCAAGAGGGTTCATTAGGAAGTCGGTGTCACCAGCAGGGGTGGGGTTCTTCTTTGTGCAAAAGAAGAACAGAGAATTACGTCCATGTATTGACTACAGGGGTCTTAACGCCATCACCGTCAAGAATAAGTACCCATTGCCCCTAATCTCTGAGCTCTTTGATAGGCTCCGAAGAGCAAGAGTATTTACCCAGCTTGATCTACGTGGTGCCTATAACCTAATTCGCATCAGTGAGGGGGACGAGTGGAAGACAGCTTTTAATACCAGGGATGGGCATTATGAATACCTGGTGATGCCCTTCGGGCTCTGTAATGCTCCCGCTGTTTTCCAAGACTTTGTTAATGATATCTTCCGGGATATGCTCTCCACCTCTGTAGTAGTCTATCTGGATGATATTCTTATCTTTTCACCAGATATAGACTCTCACCGGAGGGATGTCAACAAAGTCTTCGACCTCTTACGAGCAAACTCCCTCTATGCCAAGCTGGAGAAATGTGTGTTTGAGCAGGAGTCCTTACCTTTCCTAGGCTATATCATCTCTGCCCAGGGATTGGCTATGGATCCTGCCAAACTACAGGCTGTAATGGACTGGCAAGAACCCCATTCTCTTAAAGCGGTGCAGCGCTTTATGGGGTTCATTAATTATTATCGCCAGTTCATTCCCCATTTCTCGACTGAGGTAGCTCCCTTGGTAGCCCTCACCAAGAAGGGAGCAAATCCCAAGTTGTGGTCTGAGGAGGTCTCCAAGGCGTTCTCTTCCATCAAGTCTCATTTTGCCAGTGCTCCCATATTACATCGCCCTGATGCTGATAAGCCGTTTATTTTAGAGGTGGACGCCTCTTCTGTTGGTGCTGGAGCAGTCCTTTATCAAAAGGATGCTCAAAGTCGGAAGCATCCCTGCTTCTTCTTTTCTAAGACCTTTACACCAGCAGAGAGGAATTATTCCATCGGGGACAGGGAGTTGCTGACTATGAAGTTGGCCTTCTCTGAGTGGAGACATCTTCTGGAGGGGTCTCGTTTTCCCTTCCAAGTCTTCACCGACCACAAAAACTTGGTATATTTGCAAACGACTCTGCGGCTAAATTCTCGCCAGGCCAATTGGTCCCTATTCTTCTCTCGGTTCCACTTCACCCTCCATTTTCTGTCCGGTGAGAAGAATGTTCGGGCCGACGCTCTCTCTCGCTCCTTAGTGTCATCAGAGGAGGAGGATGAGGAGCCTCGGCTTATTGTCCCCAAAGAGAGCCTGAGAACTGTAGCCCCGGTTTCACTAGAGTTTGTCCCTCCGGGCAAGACTTTTTTGCCCACTAATTTGCGACCGGAGGTACTCTTGGGCACACTCGTCCATGGTGGGTGGACACTTTGGGGCAAAGAGGACAACTGAGTTATTGGTGAGGACATACTGGTGGCCACATATGGTCCGTGACGTCAGGGAGTATGTTCAGGCGTGTATCTCCTGCGTCAGGAACAAGTCCCCTCGACAGCGGCCAGCTGGGTTACTTTTTCCTTTGCCGGTGGCAGACAGGCCCTGGGAGATGGTCGGGATGGACTTTGTGGTGGGCTTACCCAAGTCTCGGGGTTGCACTATCATTTGGGTAATCACCGACCACTTCTCCAAAATGGTGCACTTAGTGCCGCTACCACGGTTACCTTCTGCACGGGCCTTGGCAGCATTATTTATTAGACACATCTTCCGTCTACACGGTATGCCAGACAAGATTGTCAGCGATCGAGGTCCCCAATTTGCGTCTCGGTTCTGGAGAGAGTTGTGTCATCTACTCTGCATTGAGTTGAACCTCTCCTCTGCATATCATCCCGAGACGAATGGGTTGGTAGAGAGGGCCAACCAGACCTTGGTCACCTACTTGCGACATTTTGTCTCTGCCAGGCAGGATGACTGGGCATCCTTGCTCCCGTGGGCGGAGTTCGCGCTAAACAATGCTGTGGCTGACTCCACCGGACAGACCCCATTCCTCTTAAATTACGGTCAGCATCCGCGGGTACCGGTGCCCATGACCGTGGCTTCCGCCGACTCCAGGGTGGCAGACTGGGCTGTGGAGGCACGGGACATATGGGACCGCACCCAGGATGCCATTCAGGCTTCCAAGGAAAGGATGAGGTCTCCTGCCGATGCCCATCGGCGTCCCGCTCCGACATTTGCTCCTGGCGACCTAATGTGGCTCTCCGCCCGAAACATCAGGCTATGGGTGGAATCCACTAAGTTGGCACGCCGCTATTTGGGTCCCTTCAAGTTCTCGAGCAGATGAACTCTGTGGTTTACCGTTTGGCCCTTCCGCCTCGCCTTGGTATCTCCTACACCATCCATGTGTCCCTCCTAAAACCCGTGGTCATCTCCCGGTTGCCTGAGTCATCTGCCGGGACTTCGGGTTCGTCTTCGGACGATTACGAGGTGAATGCCATTGTAGGGTGCAAGGTGGTACGGGGCAAAAAGTTTTTTGGTTGGACTGGAGGGGTTGTGGGCCTGAGGATAGGTCCTGGGAGCCTGCCGAGCATGTTCATGCTCCGCAGCTCATCGCTGCCTTTGAGTGTAGCGAGGTCCAGAGAAGGGGGGCCCTAGTAGGGGGGGTAATGTTAGGGGTCGAGTTCCCGCTTCTGCACAAGGGGAATCTCGAGCCATCCCTGCTGCGGTCTCCCATCCGTCTCCGGCCGCAGTGGACTCTGCTCAGCTTAGATGTCGGTCCCAGCGTCTCGCCCAGTCTAACAGTGTGCAGAGGATTACTGCTGCCTCTCCAGGCTCTGCTATTGTGGCCAGTACTGGTTAGCGGCGAGCAGACGTCTTTAGGACAAAGTCCTTGTTTTCCCCTTCTGAGCATGCGCAGGGTGAGATCTCTCATTGGAGATCAGGGGTCACATGCTCAGGTACTGCAGCAGCTCCCATTGGTCCACCAGGAAGGTCCTGTGACGATTGG
>JARQOD010000002.1:379657711-379736747 GCA_033576555.1 Oophaga sylvatica
AATTTTCGCCTTATATCCATTTTTTTCATAAATAACTGCAAGTGATATCGAATAAATTTTACCACTATCATGAAATAAAATATGTCTCGAGAAAACATTCTCATAATCGCTAAGATCCATTGAAGCGTTCCAGAGTTATAGCCTCATAAAGAGACAGTGTTCAGAATTGTAAAAATTGGCCCGTTCATTAACATGCAAACCACCCTTGGGGGTTAAGGTGTTAAAATAGTTTGTAGAATCTAGTGTGTTATAGAGGCCTGATCCATAGGCTACAAAAAAATTCTTCTGTTATTAACATCATACAGTAAGGGACCTGACATTAAAATATTTTGTAGCATCTAGTGTTATAGAGTCCTGATCCAGACGCCTCAAAAATATCTTCTGTTCCTAGTGTCATACAGTAGGGGACCTGACTTTAAAATAGTTTGTATCATCTAGTGTGTAATACATCCCTGATCCATAGGCCACAAAAAATTCTTCTGTTATTAACGTCATACAGCAAGGAATCTGACATTATAATAGTTTGTAGCTTCTAGTGTGTTATAAAGGCTTGATCCAGAGGCGCAATAAATTCTTTTGTTCCTAGTGTCATACAATAGAGGACCTGACTTTCAAATTGTTTGTAGCATAACTTTATCATACAGGCCACATTCACACGATACAGCATGCTATATTTCAACTTGGAATTTACTGTCGCTGAAATTCATCTGTTTGCAGAGGTGGTGCAGAGTTTAAAATCTAATTTTTTGTTGCTAATACTGTGCTCCTACAACACTATCTGAGCAACATGACTGGAAAAAAGCAAGGCCGTGGTGGAAGGGGAGATAGGTTTGGTGTTCAAGGTGTGCGTGGGGTAGGTGGTAATATTTGTGAAAGCACTAGTGAAGCAACATCACGTCATATGCAAGATAACTGACAACTTATGTTACTGGATAGGCTTCACCACTACTTTTCTTTGGCAGATGCACAGCGGTACGCCTTGTCGATGATGCCCAGAAAGAGCATGTACTCAAGTGGATGGCAAGCGCAGCTTTAAGTGGCCTCTCTTCCTCTTCCTCCACCTCAACATCACACCCTGTACAGTCCACAGAAGTGACACCCAAATTCCCCTTGCTTCCCCCCGCATCCCAACTATCCAAATGTTCAAATGACTGTACGGAACCACAGATGGATGAGTCTGAAGAGCTGTTCACACATTCTATGCCATGTTCATCAGAAGTGTACTCAAAAGCTTCGCAGAGTTAAAGGAAATATGCACCGATGCCAAAAAATTTTTAGCTTGGATCGTGGGCAGGATGCAGTATTGTCCGCACAATATCCTGACCCTTGTCATCAGAAGTTAACCCCTGGGGTGAGGTGATCCTGATGAGACTCAGATATCTGAGGCTCACACGGACTGTACTGTGCTGTCAGGGCATGAAGAGGAGGAGGGTGACTCCAAGGTAGAGGAATGTGATAACACAGAGGATGATGATGATGATGAGGTGTTAGATCCCAGTTGGTGTAAACTTAGAGTCACACAGCTGAGTAGGTCATCTGAGGAGGAAGACGAGGAGGTTATGTTGCGCCAAACGTCGCAGACATGTAATGATGCAGCCACGACGAGCAATGCATCCTCAGCCACAACTGTGCCTGTGTCCGTGGGTCTGCAGCTCGCAGAGGAGCAAAGGCTTTCCTAGCCTGGGCCTTTCTTGACACTGCAAAGGATGAGCTAACTCATTAATCTGCAAGCTTTTCAAAAAAAGCTGAGTTGAGGTAAAAAGTGCAATAATTTGACTACAACATATATGAACCTTCACATGAGCAATCAACATGCTTTACTGTGGGAATCCCACTGCTCAAAAATGCGGACCAACGGACCTCAACAACCATCAGCAGCCCTATCAATCGCATCTGCTGGTTCTTCCTCCTCCTCTGTTACTGAGCCAACTCTTGAGATGCAGGTCTTTGACCGCAGAACCTCGGGTTCCTTACCCGCTCCAGTCACGCTGACTGAGAGCATGCCTTCAGCTGTAATGGAAGCAGACATGCTTGCTGTTTTTGACTAATCTCAAAGAACGATCACACCACAAGTTTCTCAATCCACAGTTTCATCTCTGCCTGCACCTCTCTCATGGTCCAGCAGTTTGTATGCTTCACTATTATGTTTCAGTAGCTGAGGAGAAAAAGCAAAAAATAGTCAAAGTAGCAATACACCAGAGAGGCTGGAAACTACTGGGTTGCAGAACCCTAAACTAACCGCAACACTAGAAGTAGCCGTGGAGCGTGCCTACGGTGATCCTAGATGCTTCTCACAGCCGGAGAGATAGCTACACCTAAAGACAGAAAGATGAAAACTAACTGCCCCGTAGCAGAACCCCAAAGAAATAGGAAGCCCCCAAACATGTAATGGCGGTTAGACAAGAAGAAAATACGATCACAGACAGAAAATAGAATGAGCAAACGCTGGGGCCCAATTCTGTCTAGATAGAAAAGTAAAGGAAAGAATTCTGACTGCAACCCAAAAAACCCTGACAAAAATACCAACACTTCTGATTAACAAAAAACCTGAGATCACACGATCTCTGCCACCTAAATCAGATCTCTGGTGTAACACACAGCTACTCAGTAAATAAAAAGCTAGACAAGAACAGAGCAAAAGTACAAACACAAACTGAGCACAAATGCAGCGTCAGGCCCCAAAAGGAGACCAGGCTGAAGTCCACTGCAAGGCAGCAAACCAGCATGGAAAATCCAACCAGAGGAAAAAAATCAACAAGTCACTTATCTGAATGATAGCAGGAATGCAAGCTGAGATCCAATCAAGACCTGGAAGAACAAATGATTACCGGCAAGGCTGATGGGAGTTCAGGTCACTTATATCAGACCAATGGACCCAGCTGAAAGCCATTCAGCAATTGGTTCATTACCCTCAGCAACCACCGGAGGGAGCCCCAGCTCCGAAGTCGCCTCCAACGTGTTCAGAACAGTACCCCCCCCTTGAGGAGGGGTCACCGAACCCTGACCTGCGCAACTAGGCCAATCAGGATGAGCTACATGATAGGCACGGATAAGACTCCTAGCATGGATGTCCGAAGCAAACACCCAAGAATTGTCCTCCTGACCATAACCTCTCCATTTAACGAAATACTGGAGTTTCCGTCTAGCAAAAAGAGAATCGAATATTTTCTCAACCACGTACTCCAAATTGCCCTCAACCAAAACAGGGTCGGGAGGCGCCGCCATAGGAACCACTGGCTCAACAAACGTCTTCAATAAGGACTTGTGGAACACGTTATGGATCTTAAATGTCCCTAGAAGAAAAAATGGAAGGAAACCAAATTAAGAATTTCCATGATCTTATAAGGTCCAATGAACCTAGGCTTAAATTTTGGAGAAGCAACCTTCATAGGGATATTTCTTGAGGGCAACCAAACCAAGTCCCCCACTTTAAAACGAGGACCATCAGTCCTATGCCGGTTAGCAAACCGCTGGGCCATCTCCTGAGAGAGAGACAACCTCTCCACTACCTGGTCCCAAATCTGCTGCATTCGCTCCACAATAGAGTCAACCCCTGGACAGATGGAAGCCTCCGCCTGTCCTGAAGAAAATCGAGGGTGAAACCCAGAATTGCAGAAAAATGGAGACATCAAGGTGGCAGAGCTAGCCCTATTATTAAGAGCAAACTCCGCCAAAGGCAAAAAAGAGACCCAGTCATCTTGATCAGCAGACACAAAACATCTCAAATAAATCTCCAAGGTCTGGTTTGTTCTCTCAGTTTGTCCATTGGTCTGAGGGTGAAATGCAGAGGAGAAAGATAACTGAACACCAAGTTTAGAAAAAAATGTCCTCCAAAATCTGGAAACAAACTGGACTACTCTGTCAGACACAATGTTCTCTGGAATGCCATGTAACCGAACCACGTGCTGAAAGAACAAAGGCACTAATTCGGAGGAAAAAGGCAACTTAGGTAATGGCACAAGATGTATCATCTTGGAAAACATATCACAGATTACCCAGATAAAGGTCATTCTCTGAGAGACAGGGAGGTCGGAAATAAAATCCTTAGAGATATGGGTTCATGGCCTCTTGGGCACAGGTAATGGCATTAACAAACCACTAGAGCGAGAGCAAGGCTTGGAACGAGAGCAAGTCCCACAGGACTGCACAAAGTCCCTGACGTCACGAGACAAAGTAGGCCACCAAAAGGACCGACTCACCAAGTCTCTGGTACCAAAAACACCGGGATGAAGAGCCAACGCGGAGCAATGAATCTCAGACATCACACTCTTCTTCCACTGGTCTGGGATAAACAATTTCCCAACAGGGCAGCGCTCAGGTTTATCCTCCTGACTCCCCTCCAGAGCCAGTCTCAAATTGGGCGAGATGGCGGAAAGAACTACACCCTCTTTCAAATTAACAGCAGGATCAGTTAACTCAGGAGAATACGCAAAGAAACTTCTCGAGAGGGCATCCGCCTTAACATTCTTAGTGCCCAGAAGAAAAGAAACCACAAAATTGAAACGTGTGAAAAACAAGGCCCTCCTGGCCTGTCTAGGATTAAGTCGCTTGGCTGATTCGAGATAAACCAGGTTCTTATGGTCTGTGAGGACCACCACCTGATGTTTGGCTCCTTCCAGCCAATGTCTCCACTCTTCAAAGGCCCACTTCATGGCCAATAACTCCCGATTACCCACCTCATAATTACAGTTCAGTTGGAGAAAATTTTCGAGAGAAGAAGGCACAAGGGTTACTCTTAGAGGTCTTCAGATCCCTTTGAGACAAAACGGCACGTGCCCCAATCTCAGTAGCATCAACCTCCACCTGAAACGGTAGAGAAACATCAGGCTGCTGTAGATTAGGAGCAGAAATGAATCTCTGCTTATGTTCCTGAAACGCAGAAACTGCCTCAGGAGGCCAATTCACCACATCGGAACACTTTTGGTCAAATCAGTCAATGGTTTAACAATACCGGAGAAATTACCAAAAAATTTACGATAAAAATTGGCAAAACCCAAAAATCTCTGAAGAGCCTTCAATTTAGTAGGTTGAACCCAATCACAGATGGCCTGAACCTTGACAGGGTCCATTTCAACAGCAGACGGAGACAAAATGAATCCCAGAAATGAAACCTTCTGTACGCCAAAAAGACACTTTGATCCCTTCACATACAGAGCATTCTCTCTCAAAATCTGGAACACAGTATGAACATGTTTCACATGAGAGTCCCAGTCGTTGGAAAAAATCAAGATATCATCCAAAATAAACGATCTGAAATGTATCCACAAAATCCCTGAAAATATCATTCATAAAGGATTGGAAGACGGAAGGGGCATTAGTAAGCCCAAAAGGCATCACTAGGTACTCAAAATGCCCCGATGGGGTATTAAACGCTGTCTTCCATTCATCCCCGTGCTTAATGCGAATAAGGTTATATGCCCCCGAGGACAAGCTTGGTAAACCAACTAGCACTTTTCACTCTGGAAAATAGGTCAGAAATCAAGGCTAACAGATATTGATATTTAACAGTGATTTTATTCAGTAGGCGATAGTCAATACACGGCCTCAATGAACCATACTTTTTGGCCACAAAGAAAAAACCGGCGCCCAAGGGTGAAGAGGATGGTCTGATATGACCCTTCTTCAAAGACTCCTTGATATAAAATCGCATAGCATCGTGTTCAGGTACAGATAAATCAAAAAGGCGACCTTTAGGAAATTTACCACCAGGCACTAACTCAATAGCGCAATCATAGCTCCTGTGAGGAGGTAAGGATGCAGACTTACTCTCACTAAACACATCAGAAAAATCAGTCAAAAAGTCAGGGACATCTTGAGACTGGGGAGAGGCAGAAAAAACAGGAGTGTCAGCATTAACACATTGGCAGCCCCAACTGGTCACAGACACAGATTTCCAATCCAAAACAGGATTATGAGTCTGTAACCAAGGGAAACCCAGTACAATAATGTCATGCAGATTATGCAACAACAGAAATTTGCAACTCTCCTGATGATCTGGTTCAACCCTCATTATCACCTGAGTAGAAAACTGGGGTTTATTCTCCGCCAAAGGGGTAGAATCAATGCCTAGCAAAGGAATAGACTTCCGCAGGGGTATCATGGGAAACCCACAACGTTTGGCAAAGTCAAAATCCATCAGGTTAATAGCTGCTCCTGAATCAACAAAATCCTGTGCCGAAAATGTGGACAGGGAGCAAATCAGGGTAACAGTCAACAGAAATTTAGTCTGAACACTACCCAAGACAACTGAGCGCGCAAAACGTCTTCCCCGCTTAGGGCAGACGGAAATAGCATGAGAAGCATCACCACAGTAGAAACATAACCCATTGTGCTTTCGAAACTCATGACGCTGAGCCCCAGAAGTCACTCCATCACATTGCATGGGCTCAGGAGCTGGCTCACAAGGCAACACTATCTCATGCATACCTCTGCGCTCACGCAAACGTCTGTCAATTTGAATAGTCAAAGACATAGAATCTTTGAGACCAGAGGGAACAGGGAATCCCACCATAACGTCCTTTAAATTTTCTGACAGACCCTTCCGAAAAAGGTCTGCCAAAGCATCATCATTCCATTTAGTCAGGACTGCCCACTTTCAGAATTTCTGACAGTACAGCTCAGCGGCTTCACGACCCTGATGTAATGCCAACAAGATCTTTTCAGCTTGATCAGTGACATTAGGTTCATCGTAGAATAACCCCAGAGCCTCAAAAAATACATCAACATCATTCAAAATAGGATCCCCAGGTGTCAGGGAAAAAGCCCAATCCTGAGGGTCGCCGCTCAGCAGAGAGATGATAATTTGAACCTGCTGTGCTGCGATCCCTGAGGACTTAGGCTTCAAGGCAAAAAACAACTTGCAGTTATTTTTGAAATTCAGAAATTTAGACCGATCCCCCAAGAATAAATCTGGCATAGGAATCCTAGGTTCCACAACAGGCAACCCAGCAAGATAGGCAGTAATCTTCTGAACCTCAGCGGCAAGCCGCTCCACACGGCCAGACAACTGTGTAAACTCCATTGAGGACAAAGAAAAAATCCTCCTCAGCACCCAGAGAAAAAGAGGGAAAAAAAATGCAACAAACAGAAAAAAAAAAAAAAATATTTTGACAACTCTGATTTTTTTCTTTTAACTATTTTTCCCTTCTGTCGAGTACCATAGAATTTTCAGTTTGGCCGGTAATACTGTTATGTTTCGGTAGCTGAGGAGAAATGGCAAAAAATAGCCAAAGTAGCAATACACCAGAGAGGCTGGAAACTATTGGGTTGCAGAACCCTAAACTAACCGCAGCACTAGAAGTAGCCTTGGAGCGTACCTACGGTGATCCTAGACGCCTCGTCACAGCCGGACAGATAGCTACACCTAAAGACAGAAAGATGAAAACTAACTGCCCCGTAGCAGAACCCCAAAGAAATAGGAAGCCCCCAAACATGTAATGGCGGTTAGACAAGAAGAAAATATGAACACAGACAGAAAATAGAATAAGCAAACACTGGGGCCCAATTCTGTCTAAATAGAAAAGTAAAGGAAAGTATTCTGACTGCAACCCAAAAAACCCTGACAAAAATACCAACACTTCTGATTAACAAAAAAATCTGAGATCACACGATCTCTGCCACCTAAATCAGATCTCTGGTGTAACACATAGCTACTCAGTAAATAAAAAGCTAGACTAGAACAGAGCAAAAGTACAAACACAAACTGAGCACAAATGCAGCGCCAGGCCCCAAAAGGGGACCAGGCTGAAGTCCACTGCAAGGCAGCAAACCAGCAAGGAAAATCCAACCAGAGGAAAAAAAATCAACAAGTCACTTATCTGAATGATAGCAGGAATGCAAGCTGAGATCCAACCAAGACCTGGAAGAACAATTGATTATCGGCAAGGCTGATGGGAGTTCAGGTCACTTATATCAGACCAATCGGACCCAGCAGAAAGCCATTCAGCAATTGGTTCATTACCCTCAGCAACCACCGGAGGGAGCCCCAGCTCCGAAGTCGTCTCCAACGTGTTCACAACACTTCACCGTACTCTGCCCTCTTTCAGCATTGCAGCCAGCTCACGGTTCCGCAGTTGAGGTCACGTAAAATATTGTTTCCTCCTACGCATGACAAAGCTAAGAGGTTGAACTCCATCATCTCCAATTTGTTGGCCACAGAAACGCTGCCTTTCCACCAGGTAGATACATACGGTCTCCAAAAACTGATGGCCATCGCAGTCCCCCAGTACCATTTGCCCAGTCATCATTACATCATTACATTTTTAAGAAAGCTGTGTCGGCGCTACACCAGAATATTGTAGACAACATCATGTGTTCCTTGACAAAATCTCTGTCTGACAGGGTGCATTTCGAGTAAGCATGGCCAAGGGCATTACATCTTGCTGACTGGGCACTGGGTGAATCTGATGGCTGTGTGGTCAGGCGCTGCACCACAAGTCTTGGAATCTCCAAGGCTTGCAGGCCAAACCTCTACACTTAACACTTCTTCCACGGCTTCTGACTCCTCTATCTCCTCTAGGGCCTCCACCTGTGCCCTCAACCTCTTTCTTAACGAGACATGCATTCCAACAGTGCACAGTGAATCTCCACCACTTCCATACTGTGCAGCCATGGCTCACCACAATCAGACAGTATTAATATTGATATGCCTTGGAGATCGTAGTCATACAGCTGAAGAGTTGTGGACAGCTCTGCAGGCTGAGTTTGATTGATGGCTGTCTCGGCTGAACCTGCATCCAGGGAAGGCCGTGTTCGATAATGGTGTGAACCTGGTAGCGGCCCTATGTCGAGGCAAGCTAACACACGTGCCTTACATGGCTCATGTCCTCAACCTGGTGGTACAGTATTTTCTCCACCACTATCCTGGCCTGGGTGGGCTGCTAAAGAATGCACGTAAGCTGTGTGCTCATTTCTGCCATTCGCACCCCTCTGGTCATTGACTTACATCGATACAGTGGACTTTGTCCATACCAGTTAACAGGTTGATATGCGATGTGCTGACACAGTGCAATTCCACTATGTTGCAGCGACTGTGGCAGTAGCAACGAGCCCTGAGGCAGTATGTCATGTCGTATTGCATGGGCAAACGCAGTACAGACGTGGCATATATCACGTTAACAGAGTGAGCACAGATTAAGGATCTCTGCACCCTTTTGCACAGTTTCTAAGTGGCTGCTAAGATGGTTAGCGCTGATGACGCCATCATTAGCATCACTATTTCAGTCATCTATATGCTGGAGCAGACTTTGAATAGTCTGCAGGAGGAGATGGTGGTCCCAGAAAAAGAGGAGGAAGCAGAGGAGGATGCGGAAGGGATAACATTGTCTCTAAGTCAAAGACTGTCTTCACACAGGCAAGTGCCAAAGGAAGGTGGATTACTGCGATCGAGGGAGGCTGGTGATAACAGACAAACTGTTATCAAAGGTGTAAGATCCAAGGAACAAATGTAGGAGGAAGAGGTAATGGGCGAGCAACTGTCAGATGAAGAGGATAATCCTTCCCTCTCTGTTGTTTGTGGTTGGCGGGAGGGGACAGAGGAAACGAGCCTCATTGCTACCCAGCCACCAACACAGCATGGGTTGGACCTCATGATAGAGCCCGACATATGAGTGCCTTCTTGCTGCACTATCTGTAACATTATCTCCCCATTGTTATGATTATGTAAACAATGGTGCAGCGGTCTCAAGGGGCGCCAAAGGAATAATGGACAATTTAATAAATGTTAGCCAAACTTTATTCTTCCTCCAATACCACTGCCACAATGCGTTTCAACGGTCCAAACCGTCTTCATCAGATGGAGTTAACAGTGGCAGGAGCAGCCTGGTTTATTTGGATGTATCGAGGACCTCTGGTTTACAGCCACCGGGTTAATAACTGAGGACATACGGTGACGTGTCATCCGGACGAGCGGGTTTGTGTGACCATCAGAGGAACACTGAAGCTTGATGCAGACACGGATGGGACGACATCACAAATAGAGAGGGTGACCCGGAGCCTCAATAATCACACGCTTAATCTTGGTTGTGTAGATGCACACAACCATTACAGGTGAGTGCATTGGCACTATTTTTAAAAAGTAGCCCTGTGAGTCTACACATGCGCCCTTTTTCTTTTCTTGTTTTACATTGTTATGATTAGGAATAGTGCTAACTACTGGGTTTCCACTCTGTTAGATACACATTATAAAACCAAATTTTGCCAGATGATTCCCACCCTAGAAAGGGACCTGTGAATGCTGGAGTTTTGAAACACACTTTTACACAACCTTAAGAGAGCTTTTCCCCAAGACAGCAGTGAAGCACACAGTTCCCATTGCAGTTCTACATTTCCAACCTCCGGCACTTCAATTCATCAACGCCAAAAAATCAAATTAGCCGCAGCAGCAGTGGTGGAAGGGAAAGAATAAACTTCTGTGAGTCCTTTGACACTTTTTTTTAGACCAACTCGAGCACCAGCAGAACAGAGTCCAAGTCTTACACATGGTGAATGAATGGAGAGGATGGTGCAGGAGTATTTAGAACAGAATATAAATACAATCAGGGAGGGTTTGAAACCTTTCACATTTTACTGAGCTCGCCTCACATGCCTTGGAGGTTTTATCATGCATGGCAGCCATCATTCCCTCAGAACGTGTCTTCAGTACAACTGGTGGTGTCCTGACAGATAAGCACAGCCGGCAGTTCCCTGAAAGTGTAGATCGCCTAAATTTCATCAAGATGAACAAGTCATGGATCTTCAAGGACTTTTGCACCCCAATCGAAGACAATACAGAATAGGTAATATTGAATTTTTCCTGTGATGCATTAATGTCATGTAACTGCACTCTGTGATGTCTTTAGTGTGGCTTCTGTGTGCCAGCTGTGGCTGCTGGAGCTGCTGCTGATAACACAAATTTGTGGAAATGTGAACAGTCATGGTTGGTTTACATCTACTGGGTTAGCAGTAGTGGAAGACGTCTTGGTCCCAATTATACTATTTCTATTCTCGTGACAGTTATTCCACATCGCTGGTGTCAGGCCCTCATTTTTTTAAATGTGAATACTCCTGGTTGGGTGTTCATCTGCTGTATTGGGTGTAGTTAGAAGACCTGTCAGTGCCTATTATACTATTTCTACTAGTGCTGAAATTGATGCCACTTCTTTTGTGTAAGGCCCTCATTTGTTTAAATGTGAACATTGATGGTTGGGTGTCCATCTACTGAATAGGTTGTAGTGGAAGACCTGTCAGTCCCTATTATACTATCTATACAGTGGTGAAATAGATGCCACTTTTGTGGTGTCTGCCAGTAATTTTTGGAAATGTGAATACTCCTGGTTGGGTGTCCATCTGCTGTATTGTGTGTAGTGGAATACCTGTCAGTCCCTTTTATACTATTTCTACTGTGGGGAAATTGATGACACTTATGTGGTGTAAGGCCCTCATTTGCTTAAATGTGAACACTCCTGGTTGGGTGTCCATCTGCTAGATGCCACTTTGGTAGTATCTGCCAATATTTTTTGTATTCCTGAGGATGAGGCGGATCTGTTCATCTGAAGTTCGGTTTGAGGTACAGGCCTCCGACCTTACATCTCGCTTTCGTGCCCGCGGTTATTCTAACAGATGTATTAAAAATGTTATCTTAGGGCCAGGGCAACTCCGCGCGACAGTCTTTTGAGATCAGGTGGGACCCGTCTACCATCTCACGGACAGGCACTCATCAGATTTATTTCGACATATAACAATGGTTGGGAGGATATGAGGCGGATCCTTCAAAAACATTGGGCAGTTTTGGGTGCTGAACCCTCCCTGGATCCTGTTCTCGGTGATTCTCCGGCAATGACGGCCAGGAGAAGTAAGAATCTCAATGACCTTCTCGTCAAAAGCCATTATGTCCCTCCTCTGGTCAATCCTTTCAGGTAACGGGGTCCCACATTGGGATCATTTCCATGCAGTCACTGTCTTGCCTGCGCAAATGTCCCGCGCTGCTTCAACTTCCTGTCCTCTGATGGCAATAGAACCTTTACTATCCGTCATCGGATCATATGTAATACTACAAATGTGGTATACTATGCCACTTGTAGTTGTGCGAAAATATATGTGGGCCTTACCTCTAGAGAGCTGAGGATTAGGGTGCGGTAGCATGTGCGGGACATTTGTGCGGCCGACCCTACTATTCTCAAAACCATACCACGACATTTCTTTTATCATCATAACTCTGACCCTTCCTCTTTTATGGTAAGAGGAATTGATTATATCCATTTAGGTGTGCGAGGAGGTGACTATAAAAAAGCCCTTGCACGGGCTGAGGCTAAATGGATTGTCACATTAAATACTATGATCCCGTCTTGGCTCAATGAGTCCTTATCGTTTACCTCTTTCTTGTGATCCATTATGTGAGATATCCCTGACATGTACCTACCGGCATTGATTCCCAGTTATTATTTTCTTATTTTTCTGTTTTTTGTTCTTTTATTATTTTTTCCTTTATTTTCCATTTAATATTTTACTTGTATGCCTTTCCTAGTGTTGGATCCCCTTCCCAGATCATTATCCGGGTATATTTAATTGTTTTAATTCCTTTTTATTTGTGTAAATTTCAATATTTAATTTCTTGCATTATTCTTTCTATATCCAGTCGAACCTTGTGCCTATGTGAACTGCTTTGTATGGATTATTTATCTTTCGGACCAAGAGGTTCCTGCTTGTCTGCATATTCCATCATCATCCTTCCCGTCGTCCATGACCTGCAATTATCCTAATATATATAGTTACCTCTGTTGTAGTTAATGTTATTATAAATAATACACTGCTTTATTGGGAAATTACTGTGTCTGTGATTGGCCCTGTATTGTGTCAGCGATTGGCCTCGGGATGGTATTATACTGTATATATTTACTATCTATAACTTTATTCTATTGGTTTAGCGGTGTGTGCGCGTGCGCTTTGCTGCTCCCTCTTCCTGCGATGCTGGAGGCGTCTCGGCGGCCCCATACATGTGCGCAGTTCATCTCCTGCTCTCATGTCTGGGGTCTGACGTCTTCTTGCTTCCGGGCCCTGTGGAGCGCATTGCACATGCGCCGCCTCCAGTGCCGCTATTGGTCCGGTCTATACCATGTGACTAGATCACATGTGGTTAAAAGGTCCTTGTACTACCATGGTCAGGTTCCCCTTGAAAAAGCGGTGCTTCCTGCACGCGAAACGTGCGTCGGGGGTCTCTCTATACCCGGCCCAGGGACACTCACGGTGCTCCACTTTACCTGGTGAGTTACATGGTGTCTTGACTCTTTTTGTTTATATGGATACTATTGCCCTTACTGCGACTTAGGATCCAAGCACCAGCAGCTCTGCCTGTGTAACATATGTTGTAATTCATGCACTTGCACTTTTTAACCCGTATTTGTCTTGAGATGTTATCTTATACATGAAATAGCACTGTGGGTTAATTTCCCTGTGGTACTTTCTGGCCCAGGGACACCCACGGTGCTCTACTTTACCTGGTTAGTTACTTGGTGTCTTGGCTCTTTGTTTACATGGATACTATTGCCCTTACTGTGACTTAGGATCCAAGCACCAGCAGCTCTGCCTGTGTATATACATGAAATAGCACTGTGGGTAAATTTCCCTGTGGTACATTCTGGTTCTACCCTGTTCTGTCTCTCTATATTATGGACTGTGATATTTTTTACATGATGTATTCTGTTGAATAAAGATTGATTATATTTTTAACCTATTTGCTCCTTTGTTTTCTCCTGCCACACAGGTAACAATCATGTTGCAGATACTGCTGCAAGAATACGCTCATTGGTTGGTCTCTTTCATGAGGTGTAACTTCACAGTGTGTTGGTAGAGGGATGACACTCAAGCTTTCTTCCTCTATCCTATCCTGGCAACCACGGACAACAGGGACGGAATCATTATTGTCTTCATCTCCTAACTGTTGCGTGTCCATAATCTCTTCCTTCCCATACATTTTCTGGTCGTTCTCCATTTGTTCTTCCCATGGTAACTGCCTGTGAGACGACCGACCTGAACTTATAGATATTGTTAAACCTAAAGGCATCTTTCTCTGCTTCCTCTTCATCCCCCGGGACCACCACCGACACCTCCACACCCATACTTTTTAAAGTGTGCTCCAGCATGTAGATGACAGTAATAATGATGCTGATGGCCGAGTTGTCACCGCTAACCATTTTAGTAGCCATTTTGAAAATGTGTAGAAGGGTGCAGAGGTCCTTCATCTGTGTCTACTACGCAAGTGTGAATTGCACCACGTCCGTACTGCTTTGTGCCAGGCTATTCAAAATGTCATACTGCACCAAGTCTCAGCGCTGCTGCTACAGTCGCTGCAACATGTGCAGAGTTTAATTGCAGTGTGGTCACATTGCATATCAACCGGTTAACCGGTAGTCCAAAATTTCTCTATACCAACTAAAGTGGAATGCCGGAAGTCAGCACACAATGACAGTGGTTTCTGCAACAGCGCATCTAGGCTAAGACAGTGGCAGAGGAATTGGTTGAGGATGCGAGCCTTGCAAGGCATATGGGTAAGGTTGGCCCGGCGTAGGGTCACCACCAGGCTTGCACCGTTATGGCACATGGCCTTCCCTGGCTCCACGTTGATTGTAAACAGCCATTGCTCAAACTCGACATGGATATCTATACACAACTGTTGATCTGTAGGACTGCAATCTCCAAGGCATATTAATTTAAACAATGCCTGATTGCGGTGAGCTCTGGCTGCGCAATACGGATGTGGGAGGATTCTCTCTGCAGTGTTGTAATGCGTGTTTCATTAAGGCAGAGGTTGAGGGTGCATTTGGAGGTCCTAAAGGAGGTGGAGGAGAAAGAAGCACTGGAGGAAGTGTTTTAGATGCAGAGATTTGTTCCTGAAGCCCTGGGGATTCCAAGGATTGGTGTCTAGTTTTTTAGTTCTCCATCCCCTGTTGTGTATTAGTTTAGTTCTCCAACCCAAGCTGTTTAGTAGTTTATTTCTTCAACCCCTGTTGTCTAGTAGTTTAGTTCTCCATGTTCTGGTGTTAATTGGTTTTGTTCTTCAATCATAGCTGTTTATTAGTTTAGTTCTCCAATCCCTGTTGTCTATTAGTTTCGTTATCCATCTTATGCTGTGAATTGTTTTATTTTTCCATATCCAAGCAGCCTGCAAACCTTGGGGATTGCAAGACTTGTGTAGCAGCCCCTTCCCTGACTTCCCCCACAGCCACCAGAGTCACCCAGTGCCCAGTCATTGAGATAGTAACTCCCCTATCCACTCTTTCTCATCCAGGTGTCAGTGTTGAAATGCACCCAGGCAGACAGAATTTTTCAGGGAAAGAGTGATGTTGTCTGCTACTTGCTGCTGTAGCGCAGGCACATCTTACTTAGAGAAATAATGGTGACTGGGCAACTGGTACTGGGTTACTGCCATCACCTTTTGGAAACCATCTGTATCCACAATGTGGAAAGGCTACATTTTCGTGGCCTACTGATTGGAGTGGCCATGCAATAATCACAGATATCACTGGCAGTGAGTCATGATGAAACAAGCACTGTGATCTTTGTAGTGAAGAGCTCTCAGCTGGCCCCTATCGTCCAGACAATGACACGATTGGGCGACGATCATCAGTGGAGGCCGCAGGCTGTTCACAATAATTAGTTCTTGGAAAACAAATAGTGAGCGTACGACTTATTAACCTATGGATTAGAAAGCATTGAATAGGTGTATATCCCGCAGTACGATCACTGCTAACTCCACTATAACCCTACACTCTTCACTGCCACCGCTAATCCTATTTTTAACCAACTAAACAAAAACAGACTGATTGGATGTCATTCTTCTTTAGAGATTCACACGATCAGGGACTTCCATCCCCTCTCTCTCAGAGTAGCAGTCATATACCGTCCCCAGGCTCACCCACCCACTTCCTTGTCCACTTTTGTGCATTGCTGCCACACTTCATGTTCTCAGAATTGCCAACCCTTAACCTGGGAAATGTCAATAGTCCCACCTCCCCAACTACATCCAACGTTCTATCTCTAGCCACTTCTTGTGGCCTCTCACAACTTTCAACCTCTGAGACACACAAAGACAGTAACATCCCTGATCTCAGCTTTGTCCGGCTCAATTCAATCTCATACCTCGATAACACACCTCTTACCCTTTGTCCCCCATGAAATTAGGAGCATAACCACAACTTAGACATTTTTAGATGCTCCCTAAAAACACATCTGTTTAGGGTGGCCTATCACGGTCCCTATCCAAAGTCCTTTTTATAAACAAGTGCTTCTCACAAAATTTGAATGTTATCAAAAATTTAATTTATTTAAGCTCTTCAATACAAAAAGTGAAACACATATATAGTTATTACAAATAGAGTCATCTATTTCAAGTGTTTATTTCTGTTAATGTTGATGATTATGGCTTACAGCCAATGAAAACACAAAAGTTATCTCAGTAAATTAGAATAACTAACAAAAAACACCTGCAAAGGTTTTCTAAGCTTTTAAAAAAGATCCCTTAGTCTGTTTCAGTAGGCTCCATAATCATGAGGATGACTGCTGACTTGACAGACGCCCAGAAGTCAGTCATTGACACACTCCACAAAGCGAGAAAAAAACAAAAGGTCATGGCTAAAGAAGCTGACTGTTCAGAGTCCTGTAACCAAGCATATTAATGTAAAGTTGAGTGAAAGGAAAAAGTGTGGTAGAAAAAGGTGCACAAGCAACCAGGAAAACTGCAGCCTTGAAAGAATTGTTAAGAAAAGGCAATTCAAAAATTTGGGGGAGATTCACATGGAGAGGACTGCTGCTGGAGTCATTGCTTCAAGAGCTACGATACACAGACGTATCCAAGACATGGGCTACAAGTGTCACGTTCCTTGTGTCAAACCACTCCTAACCAATAGACAACGCCTGAAGCATCTTACCTGGGTCAAGGAGAAAAAGAACTGCGATTGATCAAAGTTCACTTTGGAAGATTAGGCACTAGTGATGAGCGAGCACTAAAATGCTTGCGTGCTTGTTGCTCGGGTCAAGCAAATTGGAATGCTCACTTGCTCGACCAGAGCAACGAGCCCAATGTAAGTCATTTTTGCAGTGACCCCCCCGGAGGTCTTTTTAGTGTATCAAAACATCGGAAATCTATGGGAACAGTGCACAAATAACATGGGAACATCATGGGGAAGACTGCTGGAAGCATTTCTGACTCCTAGCTCACTGCTGTGAACAATGTTGTCAGAGTGTTATGCCACTTTTACAGGCGCACACTAAAACATACAAAAACAAAACCAAAATGGATTTTCATGGGAAATGTGATAAGGAACATCCTTTCCAGGGTAATGATTTGTATGTAAGGCAAAATAAAGAACCCCAAAAAAATGTACCTCCACCACTTGGGCTATGTTCACACATAGCGTTTTTGATGCTTTTTCAACTTTAGCATTGCTTTTAACCAATACAAATACATTCACTGGGAAATATGGTGTGACACATCCTGTTTCATTTATGAAGACAGGACTCTGAAAGACACAAAGCCTATTTTTATAGGGGCATCAGGCGGCATTAATCTTCTTAAAGGGCCATCAGCTGGCTATGCTTTGTTGTTCCCATTATTAAACAGCGGGTCTCCTATACTGTTATTGCCTATGCAGTGAGTGGCTGGGCTGCCAAAAATTAGGATGCACCCCAATGCCTCTTTGACGAGATGTACAGGAGGGCCTCATGAAAAAATGTTCCCATTATAAGAAAATGGGTCTCCCATACTGTTTGCTTATGCATTTAATGCAAGGCCTGCCTTGCCCCAAAGTTACACGCACCCCAATAATCCTTTGAATCGATGTCCTGATGGCCACATGAAACCAAAGTTCCCATTATTATGAATTTTATGTTCCCATAAAGTTTGCCAATGAAGTGAATGCAAGGCCTGCTCCAAATTTGGACGCACCACAATAACTCAAAAAACAGACATAGTGGATGACCACATGAAACTAAAGTTGCCATTTTTTCATTTGGTACTGCCATACTGTTAGCCTATGCATTGAATGGAAGGCCTGCCCTGCATCAAATTCACACGCACCCCAATAAGCCTTTCAAAAGACGTACTTGAAGGCCTCATGTCAAAAATGTTCCCATTAGAAGAAAGTGTATCTCCCATAGTGTTTGACTATGCATTGAATGCAAGGCCTGCCTTGCCCCAAAGTTACACGCACCCGAATAACCCTTTGCACCGACATACTGGATGGCCACATGAAACCAAAGTTGCCATTTTTTTCACTTGGTATTGCCATACTGTTAACTTATGCATTGAATGCAAGGCCTGCCCTGCCAAAAAGTTACACGCACCCCAATAACACTTGGAACAGATGTCCTGAATGGCCACATGAAAACAAAGTTCACATTTTTTTCATTTGGTACTACCATACTGTTAGTCACTGCATTGAATGGGTAGCAGGGGTAGCATTTATGTACTTTTAATAGAAGTACATTTTCAAAGTATGTGGCAGTTAAACATGGCTGAATCTAACTCGCATCTCTATTCTCTTCATACAGGTATTTAATCTATGCACTGAATCCTGCATGCTACCAGCCACAGCTTTTCATTTTAGCCTGCATATTTAATGGTATTTAATCTCTGCACTGAACCCTGCATGCTACCAGCCACAGCTTTTCATTTTAGCCAGCATATTTAATGGTATTTAATCTCTGCACTGAATCCTGCTTGCTACCAGCCACAGCTTTTCATTTTAGCCAACATATTTAATGGTGTTTAATCTCTGCACTGAATCCTGCATGCTACCAGCCACAGCTTTTCATTTTAGCCAGCATATTTAATGGCATTTAATCTCTGCATTGAATCCTGCATGCTACCAGCCACAGCTTTTCATTTTAGACAGCATATTTAATGGTATATAGTTATTTCAACTTACTCTGCTTGTACCCTTATGTTTTGAGCGCAAGTAACTTTTTCAAAGTGGTTTAAGATCCATGTTGGCCTGGACACTTGTTTATCTGCCCACTACATTTATTATATATCAAAAAACTGACCGGCACATCCAAACATAGATTCAGTGTGAACAGGTGCTAAACCTAGAGTCACCAACTCATATATATACAAGAAAAAAAGGTAGCACACTGCAGCGCTATAGCTTGCAAACACGAAATATGAAAAATATGAAAAATGAATTGCATCATTACCTTAGAAATATGAAAAATTGAGAAGTCTTAGCGCATAAGATGGCCAAATTATGTGAGCCTGATAGCCACGTCAAGGCTCTTCTCGTATATCAGGTCCTAACTAATGCCTATCCTCGCTTAGAAAAGTCTGTCTGCATGGGAACATATGAGTCCTCTCTCCAGAATAAAATCTACATCTCTGTGGAGGGTGATGAACCTGTTGTAATTAAAAAGCCTGTGACCACCAGGTGGAGTGCTCAGGTAGAAGGTAAATGAATACATATCAAAAAACTGACCGGCACATCCAAACATAGATTCAGTGTGAACAGGTGCTAAACCTAGAGTCACCAACTCATATATATACAAGAAAAAAAGGTAGCACACTGCAGCGCTATAGCTTGCAAACACGAAATATGAAAAATATGAAAAATGAATTGCATCATTACCTTAGAAATATGAAAAATTGAGAAGTCTTAGCGCATAAGATGGCCAAATTATGTGAGCCTGATAGCCACGTCAAGGCTCTTCTCGTATATCAGTTCCTAACTAATGCCTATCCTCTCTTAGAAAAGTCTGTCTACATGGGAACATATGAGTCCTCTCTCCAGAATAAAATCTACATCTCTGTGGAGGGGTGATGAACCTGTTGTAATTAAAAAGCCTGTGACCACCAGGTGGAGTGCTCAGGTAGAAGGTAAATGAATACATATCAAAAAACTGACCGGCACATCCAAACATAGATTCAGTGTGAACAGGTGCTAAACCTAAAGTCACCAACTCATATATATACAAGAAAAAAAGGTAGCACACTGCAGCGCTATAGCTTGCAAACACGAAATATGAAAAATATGAAAAATGAATTGCATCATTACCTTAGAAATATGAAAAATTGAGAAGTCTTAGCGCATAAGATGGCCAAATTATGTGAGCCTGATAGCCACTGTAGCCTTTCAGGGGGTTTTAGCTCTAGGATCACTGTCTGGGTAGACAGAATGGCACGGAAACAGTTCATTCAGACAGCAATTATGGTAAAAACTGGCCGCAACCAGTTTTATTAAAGTCCACAGCAAACAGATAAAAACAAAGCATAAACAAAAGACCTAGGCTTGTCTAGCCACTAAATTACACTTATGTAATGTCCCTTTCTATCAGGAACCCAGACTCTATCAGTCTGTGCCCAAAACAACACATATGATATATGTTACCAGTATGGAGTTTCCCAGATACTCCTCCTTATGTCTGAAGGTCCACCCGAGGTCCAGACTTGAGAGAGATCCACTCCTATTCAGTAGTCATTATGCTGGAGGTTCACAGAGACGCTCCTGTGTCCGGGGTACCTCCTGCACCCCGACTGAGACAGCTCCCCTCCTCTTCAGTAATCATCAGCATGGAGGTTCACAGAGACGCTCCTGTGTCCGGGGTACCTCCTGCACCCCGACTGAGACAGCTCCCTCCTCTTCAGTAATCATCAGCATGGAGGTTCACAGAGACGCTCCTGTGTCCGGGGTACCTCCTGCACCCCGACTGAGACAGCTCTCCTCCTATTCAGTAGCTTATCCGCATGCATTCCCACAGAGACTGCTTCCTTGTGCCAGGACACCTCTCTGTGTCCAGGCTGAAGACAGCTCTAACACTCTTGGAGACTGTTTCTTGTGCCAGGACACCTCCCTGTGTCCAGGCTAAACTAGCTCTCTGACTGTGTTTCCAGACACCTATTTCTGGCTTCTTAATTAACAGCTGAGTGGTTACAGGTTTGAGCTGCAAGTATGCACTGAGTGGAAGGTGTAATGACCTTTCTCTACCACCAGGTCTACAAAGCCATACACCTCCCTTATACCAGTCAGCAAAGCACCCAGGTGAAATATACACCCCATCTAACCCACATATTCTCACTGTCTCACATATCCCCCCCCTCTTCTCCAGACCGGAGGGCTGGTCATCCAGACCGGAGGACTGGTCAACAAACCTCAAGAGACAGTGAACACAGCTCAAGTCATGGCCCACATCATCTTCATCTTTATCTTCCATTAAGCAGGGTTTCTATACCCTTACACACACACACACACACACACTGTGTGATGTCACAGTCATGTGACCAGTCAACTGAGGAGAAGGAACATGGACAGTCAAAACATACATACTGATCCATTAAATGAATGCCAGCCAGCGCTGCATTACCCATCCATCCCCTCTGCATACAGCTTTATCCTAGGTATTTAGACACATACCCCTTAGGTGGGTTTGTAGGTGACTGGACCCGCCCAGCTCTCCAAGTCACCTGGAAACCTCCCAATGTATAGCACAAGTCTCAGCAGTAGATCTGCTGAACCAAAATATATCCAGGCTTCCATCACAGGGCCACCCACCTCTGCGATACATACCGTCCATCCATCACATGCCTCCATGCATATCCTGAGGGCCATACCCAGTGCCCCCTCTGTTCAAATTTGTGGGGTCGAACACCTGCCACCCGACCAGAGATCCCCCTCGGTCGCCTCTGCCAGTCACCCCGTCTCAGTTGATTTTGGGCACTATGCAATATCACCTCTTTGTTAGGCCTCTCCCGCCCCCAGCGGTCAGAACGTTGGCCTTGTCCTTGTGTCGGTGTCACCTCACCCGACCTTTCTTTCCCGAACTGACTCCTACCGTCGTTGCGGCCACGAGTCCATCGTCCAGTCAAGCTTACTGGTAGCTCTGAGTCTGACTCTCTGTCTTTTCGTCCGCCACCGGGTCTCACACTCAGCCGTGAGCTAACAGAAGCGTCATCTCGACCCCTCATTGTTTTAGCACGTCTACTGCCAATCCCCAGGGAAGCCTCTCGTCTCTCCCTTTCTTGGGCTGGAAGTAGTCGCTCTCTTTGTTCCAACTGTAAAACATCCTCAGATGGCATCTTCTGTCTGGCTGTAAGGTCAGCATTAGCCTTCTTCTCAGGACTCTCAACCTCCTCTGCTACCATGCCTTCCTCATTTGCACTGGTTGCTCCATTGTCATCAGATGATTCATTATCACTCCCACTATTCCTGTCGGACCCCTTTTTCTCAGCCACATCCAGCTCACTTTCAGGGCTAGACACTTCACTCTCATTCTCATCCTGCTCACCCTCAGGAGCACACAATTTATTTTCATTCACATCTTGCTCACTGTCAGGGTTATACAACTCATTCCCATTCACATCTTGATCTGGAACCTTAGTTAACATGTTATCCTCAACATTAACTTCACCATCTGGTCCCTCAAGTATGTGACTATGTGACAACCCCAGCACTATACCTCCATATAGCTCAGGTACCAGGAGCTGACTCACGACCTCTCCCTGGACTTCAGTGTCCCTAAACAATAGGTTATTGTTCATGGCAGCATGAGGAAACCTCTCCTCAGAGCCAGGCTCTTGGGGAACCTCATTCAGAACAATTACATTTTCCTGTGTCGCTTTAAGAGTGGGGTCTCGCACCGGCTCTCTCCCAAAATTGTCACAGGACACAGGCAGGTCAGGGACACTCGGTTCCCGAGAACCACCATCCTCGTCTCCCAACATTACCTGCAAAGAAATTTCATCTTTATCAGGGTCATCATCAGTATCATCACTATTATGATTAGCATCATCATCATTATCAATATCATTCACTATCACACAAGATAAACGGCCCACTAACATTGTGTTCCGCCCCTCGGGACTGCGTACCCTCAGTAGGGGCTTCATCACACTGTCCATCAGAATCACCCTTCCCCCAGAGATCCTTAGACCGGGGAAAGTCATTACACAACACAACGGGGTGCACCAGGTTCTTCACTACCCCCACTTCACATGAAACCTCCCCGAGTTTAGGGACCAAGTCCACGGCAGTCTCTGGGTAGACTTTGGTGTCTCCATGGATGCACACCATACTCAAGTGCTTATCAGGGATGAAGTTCCTATCAATCAGGCTGTCACATACGGAAGTCACTGGACTCTCTGAGTCCAAGAGGGCCTGCGCTGAGCAACCATTTGTAACCACCGGGGACACCTGTGGTCCAGTCTCTTCGGTTGCGGTGGTCACACACACAGGTTCTGCGCAGAGAGAGAGGGATCTGCCAACATCACGGCACATAGGCTCCCCCTCTAGTGGACAGTTGGCTGCAATTTCACGACATCTCCAACACTGTCCATCAAACTCTTCCACCCACATGTCCCCTCGGGCCTGAACCCGCTTATCAGCATACCCCATGTCCCCAACAGCTGGAACGCTCTTACCGGGAGAGTTCGACGTCCGGGAACTCTGAAGTGACGTCCTCTCAGACGGCTGTACCTCAGGAGAACATGCTCGGGTGTAACGGTTCACTGTAGGACATGCTCGGGTGTAGCGGTTCACTACCACCTTTTCAACTCCATAATCAGGCCTGCTGACTGCAGACTCCCAACTGTATCTCCAGTCATGAACTCCTCTGGCATGGGCTGTCACCGTAACACCCAGCCGGGTAAGAATCTCCACTTTCATCTTAGCATAGTCTTGGCTGTCCTGCTCGCTCAGGTCAGCATATGCCCTTTGGGGCTCTCCAATCAGATATGGTGCGACCATCATGGCCCATTCAGATAGGGGCAGATTCTCCTTCTCTGCCAGTCTCTCAAACCTAGTGAGATATACCTCCACATCATCACGAGGTGTCATCTTTTCCAAGGACCGTCTTACCGCCCTCTTCACAGCGGACAAGTCAGGTGACTTTGCAACATTACTTTGGGACGATGCACCACAAGTCCCCTGCAGTGCTGCAACCTGCTCAAAAAACAACCGGTTATTCTCCTGCTGCTGCTGCAGGATTTGCTGCTGGTACTGCTGCATTTGCCGCTTGTACTGCAGGCGCTGCTGCTCCATGCTCTGCTGCATGCTTCGCTGGGCCTGTACCAGGTACTCAATGAGCTCCTTCACACGGCCGGACTTATCTGTCTCAACCACGGCAGTTTTATGTTGCACATTAACTTGCGCCATTTGTTCAAACAGCGCCTCCATGCTGTCATCCATGCTGTCAGACTTCTCTGTCTTAACAACGGCAGTCTTCACTCAAGACATACACACACTCTACAGTCTTTTCCATAGAAAAATTTAGCTCCGCTGTGCAGACACTTTTTTTTTTTTTTTTTTTTTTCCTTTGCAAAGTCTATTAGGGCTACTGTCTCTCCAAGACTGCTCCAAACAGACGTTTCTGCTGACACACACTTTTTTTTTTCCCTCTGTTGCTATTTCAATAGACTTCACCTTTAATGCTGTCTCTTGCCACTGTGCTGCATGCACACTCCAGCACTAACTGTACCAGGCCCTGCGCTGCCCCAGCATTCTCCACCAATTGTAGCCTTTCATGGTGTTTTAGCTCTAGGATCGCTGTCTGGGTAGACAGAATGGCACGGAAACAGTTCATTCAGACAGCAATTATGGTAAAAACTGGCCGCAACCAGTTTTATTAAAGTCCACAGCAAACAGATAAAAACAAAGCATAAACAAAAGACCTAGGCTTGTCTAGCCACTAAATTACACTTATGTAATGTCCCTTTCTATCAGGAACCCAGACTCTATCAGTCTGTGCCCAAAACAACACATATGATATATGTTACCAGTATGGAGTTTCCCAGATACTCCTCCTTATGTCTGAAGGTCCACCCGACGTCCAGACTTGAGAGAGATCCACTCCTATTCAGTAGTCATTATGCTGGAGGTTCACAGAGATGCTCCTGTGTCCGGGGTACCTCCTGCACCCCGACTGAGACAGCTCCCCTCCTCTTCAGTAATCATCAGCATGGAGGTTCACAGAGACGCTCCTGTGTCCGGGGTACCTCCTGCACCCCGACTGAGACAGCTCCCCTCCTCTTCAGTAATCATCAGCATGGAGGTTCACAGAGACGCTCCTGTGTCCGGGGTACCTCCTGCACCCCGACTGAGACAGCTCTCCTCCTATTCAGTAGCTTATCCGCATGCATTCCCACAGAGACTGCTTCCTTGTGCCAGGACACCTCTCTGTGTCCAGGCTGAAGACAGCTCTAACACTCTTGGAGACTGTTTCTTGTGCCAGGACACCTCCCTGTGTCCAGGCTAAACTAGCTCTCTGACTGTGTTTCCAGACACCTATTTCTGGCTTCTTAATTAACAGCTGAGTGGTTACAGGTTTGAGCTGCAAGTATGCACTGAGTGGAAGGTGTAATGACCTTTCTCTACCACCAGGTCTACAAAGCCATACACCTCCCTTATACCAGTCAGCAAAGCACCCAGGTGAAATATACACCCCATCTAACCCACATATTCTCACTGTCTCACACCAC
Organism: Oophaga sylvatica; assembly: GCA_033576555.1. Classification (NCBI taxonomy): domain Eukaryota; kingdom Metazoa; phylum Chordata; class Amphibia; order Anura; family Dendrobatidae; genus Oophaga; species Oophaga sylvatica. The sequence goes on from JARQOD010000002.1 coordinate 379,683,144, forward strand.
GTCAAGGCTCTTCTCGTATATCAGGTCCTAACTAATGCCTATCCTCACTTAGAAAAGTCTGTCTGCATGGGAACATATGAGTCCTCTCTCCAGAATAAAATCTACATCTCTGTGGAGGGGTGATGAACCTGTTGTAATTAAAAAGCCTGTGACCACCAGGTGGAGTGCTCAGGTAGAAGGTAAATGAATACATATCAAAAAACTGACCGGCACATCCAAACATAGATTCAGTGTGAACAGGTGCTAAACCTAGAGTCACCAACTCATATATATACAAAAAAAAAGGTAGCACACTGCAGCGCTATAGCTTGCAAACACGAAATATGAAAAATATGAAAAATGAATTGCATCATTACCTTAGAAATATGAAAAATTGAGAAGTCTTAGCGCATAAGATGGCCAAATTATGTGAGCCTGATAGCCACGTCAAGGCTCTTCTCGTATATCAGGTCCTAACTAATGCCTATCCTCGCTTAGAAAAGTCTGTCTGCATGGGAACATATGAGTCCTCTCTCCAGAATAAAATCTACATCTCTGTGGAGGGGTGATGAACCTGTTGTAATTAAAAAGCCTGTGACCACCAGGTGGAGTGCTCAGGTAGAAGGTAAATGAATACATATCAAAAAACTGACCGGCACATCCAAACATAGATTCAGTGTGAACAGGTGCTAAACCTAGAGTCACCAACTCATATATATACAAGAAAAAAAGGTAGCACACTGCAGCGCTATAGCTTGCAAACACGAAATATGAAAAATATGAAAAATGAATTGCATCATTACCTTAGAAATATGAAAAATTGAGAAGTCTTAGCGCATAAGATGGCCAAATTATGTGAGCCTGATAGCCACGTCAAGGCTCTTCTCGTATATCAGGTCCTAACTAATGCCTATCCTCGCTTAGAAAAGTCTGTCTGCATGGGAACATATGAGTCCTCTCTCCAGAATAAAATCTACATCTCTGTGGAGGGGTGATGAACCTGTTGTAATTAAAAAGCCTGTGACCACCAGGTGGAGTGCTCAGGTAGAAGGTAAATGAATACATATCAAAAAACTGACCGGCACATCCAAACATAGATTCAGTGTGAACAGGTGCTAAACCTAGAGTCACCAACTCATATATATACAAGAAAAAAAGGTAGCACACTGCAGCGCTATAGCTTGCAAACACGAAATATGAAAAATATGAAAAATGAATTGCATCATTACCTTAGAAATATGAAAAATTGAGAAGTCTTAGCGCATAAGATGGCCAAATTATGTGAGCCTGATAGCCACGTCAAGGCTCTTCTCGTATATCAGGTCCTAACTAATGCCTATCCTCGCTTAGAAAAGTCTGTCTGCATGGGAACATATGAGTCCTCTCTCCAGAATAAAATTACATCTCTGTGGAGGGGTGATGAACCTGTTGTAATTAAAAAGCCTGTGACCACCAGGTGGAGTGCTCAGGTAGAAGGTAAATGAATACATATCAAAAAACTGACCGGCACATCCAAACATAGATTCAGTGTGAAGAGGTGCTAAACCTAGAGTCACCAACTCATATATATACAAGAAAAAAAGGTAGCACACTGCAGCGCTATAGCTTGCAAACACGAAATATGAAAAATATGAAAAATGAATTTGCATCATTACCTTAGAAATATGAAAAATTGAGAAGTCTTAGCGCATAAGATGGCCAAATTATGTGAGCCTGATAGCCACGTCAAGGCTCTTCTCGTATATCAGGTCCTAACTAATGCCTATCCTCGCTTAGAAAAGTCTGTCTGCATGGGAACATATGAGTCCTCTCTCCAGAATAAAATCTACATCTCTGTGGAGGGGTGATGAACCTGTTGTAATTAAAAAGCCTGTGACCACCAGGTGGAGTGCTCAGGTAGAAGGTAAATGAATACATATCAAAAAACTGACCGGCACATCCAAACATAGATTCAGTGTGAACAGGTGCTAAACCTAGAGTCACCAACTCATGTATATACAAGAAAAAAGGTAGCACACTGCAGCGCTATAGCTTGCAAACACGAAATATGAAAAATATGAAAAATGAATTGCATCATTACCTTAGAAATATGAAAAATTGAGAAGTCTTAGCGCATAAGATGGCCAAATTATGTGAGCCTGATAGCCACGTCAAGGCTCTTCTCGTATATCAGGTCCTAACTAATGCCTATCCTCGCTTAGAAAAGTCTGTCTGCATGGGAACATATGAGTCCTCTCTCCAGAATAAAATCTACATCTCTCTTATGCGCTAAGACTTCTCAATTTTTCATTTTTCTAAGGTAATGATGCAATTCATTTTTCATATTTTTCATATTTCGTGTTTGCAAGCTATAGCGCTGCAGTGTGCTACCTTTTTTTCTTGTATATATATGAGTTGGTGACTCTAGGTTTAGCACCTGTTCACACTGAATCTATGTTTGGATGTGCCGGTCAGTTTTTTGATATGTATTCATTTACCTTCTACCTGAGCACTCCACCTGGTGGTCACAGGCTTTTTAATTACAACAGGTTCATCACCCCTCCACAGAGATGTAGATTTTATTCTGGAGAGAGGACTCATATGTTCCCATGCAGACAGACTTTTCTAAGCGAGGATAGGCATTAGTTAGGACCTGATATACGAGAAGAGCCTTGACGTGGCTATCAGGCTCACATAATTTGGCCATCTTATGCGCTAAGACTTCTCAATTTTTCATATTTCTAAGGTAATGATGCAATTCATTTTTCATATTTTTCATATTTCGTGTTTGCAAGCTATAGCGCTGCAGTGTGCTACCTTTTTTTCTTGTATATATATGAGTTGGTGACTCTAGGTTTAGCACCTGTTCACACTGAATCTATGTTTGGATGTGCCGGTCAGTTTTTTGATATGTATTCATTTACCTTCTACCTGAGCACTCCACCTGGTGGTCACAGGCTTTTTAATTACAACAGGTTCATCACCCCTCCACAGAGATGTAGATTTTATTCTGGAGAGAGGACTCATATGTTCCCATGCAGACAGACTTTTCTAAGCGAGGATAGGCATTAGTTAGGACCTGATATACGAGAAGAGCCTTGACGTGGCTATCAGGCTCACATAATTTGGCCATCTTATGCGCTAAGACTTCTCAATTTTTCATATTTCTAAGGTAATGATGCAATTCATTTTTCATATTTTTCATATTTCGTGTTTGCAAGCTATAGCGCTGCAGTGTGCTACCTTTTTTTCTTGTATATATATGAGTTGGTGACTCTAGGTTTAGCACCTGTTCACACTGAATCTATGTTTGGATGTGCCGGTCAGTTTTTTGATATGTATTCATTTACCTTCTACCTGAGCACTCCACCTGGTGGTCACAGGCTTTTTAATTACAACAGGTTCATCACCCCTCCACAGAGATGTAGATTTTATTCTGGAGAGAGGACTCATATGTTCCCATGCAGACAGACTTTTCTAAGCGAGGATAGGCATTAGTTAGGACCTGATATACGAGAAGAGCCTTGACGTGGCTATCAGGCTCACATAATTTGGCCATCTTATGCGCTAAGACTTCTCAATTTTTCATATTTCTAAGGTAATGATGCAATTCATTTTTCATATTTTTCATATTTTGTGTTTGCAAGCTATAGCGCTGCAGTGTGCTACCTTTTTTTCTTGTATATATATGAGTTGGTGACTCTAGGTTTAGCACCTGTTCACACTGAATCTATGTTTGGATGTGCCGGTCAGTTTTTTGATATGTATTCATTTACCTTCTACCTGAGCACTCCACCTGGTGGTCACAGGCTTTTTAATTACAACAGGTTCATCACCCTCCACAGAGATGTAGATTTTATTCTGGAGAGAGGACTCATATGTTCCCATGCAGACAGACTTTTCTAAGCGAGGATAGGCATTAGTTAGGACCTGATATACGAGAAGAGCCTTGACGTGGCTATCAGGCTCACATAATTTGGCCATCTTATGCGCTAAGACTTCTCAATTTTTCATATTTCTAAGGTAATGATGCAATTCATTTTTCATATTTTTCATATTTCGTGTTTGCAAGCTATAGCGCTGCAGTGTGCTACCTTTTTTTCTTGTATATATATGAGTTGGTGACTCTAGGTTTAGCACCTGTTCACACTGAATCTATGTTTGGATGTGCCGGTCAGTTTTTTGATATGTATTCATTTACCTTCTACCTGAGCACTCCACCTGGTGGTCACAGGCTTTTTAATTACAACAGGTTCATCACCCCTCCACAGAGATGTAGATTTTATTCTGGAGAGAGGACTCATATGTTCCCATGCAGACAGACTTTTCTAAGCGAGGATAGGCATTAGTTAGGACCTGATATACGAGAAGAGCCTTGACGTGGCTATCAGGCTCACATAATTTGGCCATCTTATGCGCTAAGACTTCTCAATTTTTCATATTTCTAAGGTAATGATGCAATTCATTTTTCATATTTTTCATATTTCGTGTTTGCAAGCTATAGCGCTGCAGTGTGCTACCTTTTTTTCTTGTATATATATGAGTTGGTGACTCTAGGTTTATCACCTGTTCACACTGAATCTATGTTTGGATGTGCCGGTCAGTTTTTTGATATGTATTCATTTACCTTCTACCTGAGCACTCCACCTGGTGGTCACAGGCTTTTTAATTACAACAGGTTCATCACCCCTCCACAGAGATGTAGATTTTATTCTGGAGAGAGGACTCATATGTTCCCATGCAGACAGACTTTTCTAAGCGAGGATAGGCATTAGTTAGGACCTGATATACGAGAAGAGCCTTGACGTGGCTATCAGGCTCACATAATTTGGCCATCTTATGCGCTAAGACTTCTCAATTTTTCATATTTCTAAGGTAATGATGCAATTCATTTTTCATATTTTTCATATTTCGTGTTTGCAAGCTATAGCGCTGCAGTGTGCTACCTTTTTTTCTTGTATATATATGAGTTGGTGACTCTAGGTTTAGCACCTGTTCACACTGAATCTATGTTTGGATGTTCCGGTCAGTTTTTTGATATGTATTCATTTACCTTCTACTGAGCACTCCACCTGGTGGTCACAGGCTTTTTAATTACAACAGGTTCATCACCCCTCCACAGAGATGTAGATTTTATTCTGGAGAGAGGACTCATATGTTCCCATGCAGACAGACTTTTCTAAGCGAGGATAGGCATTAGTTAGGACCTGATATACGAGAAGAGCCTTGACGTGGCTATCAGGCTCACATAATTTGGCCATCTTATGCGCTAAGACTTCTCAATTTTTCATATTTCTAAGGTAATGATGCAATTAATTTTTCATATTTTTCATATTTCGTGTTTGCAAGCTATAGCGCTGCAGTGTGCTACCTTTTTTTCTTGTATATATATGAGTTGGTGACTCTAGGTTTAGCACCTGTTCACACTGAATCTATGTTTGGATGTGCCGGTCAGTTTTTTGATATGTATTCATTTACCTTCTACCTGAGCACTCCACCTGGTGGTCACAGGCTTTTTAATTACAACAGGTTCATCACCCCTCCACAGAGATGTAGATTTTATTCTGGAGAGAGGACTCATATGTTCCCATGCAGACAGACTTTTCTAAGCGAGGATAGGCATTAGTTAGGACCTGATATACGAGAAGAGCCTTGACGTGGCTATCAGGCTCACATAATTTGGCCATCTTATGCGCTAAGACTTCTCAATTTTTCATATTTCTAAGGTAATGATGCAATTCATTTTTCATATTTTTCATATTTCGTGTTTGCAAGCTATAGCGCTGCAGTGTGCTACCTTTTTTTCTTGCACTACATTTATTATGTCCTGCTGTGTCAACTTAGTTTGATTGCTAATGAAAAAAAAAGAAAAAAAGGAAGAGATCGCAGAACTAGCCTCCTATATATTGAGACATAGTCTGGGGAAGCATTTATGCAGGGGAAGCATTTATGTACATTTAATCAAAGTACATTTATCAAAGTACGTGGCAGTTAAACATGGCAGTTAGACAGGACAGGAGACAGTTAAGACAAATAAATAAATTTATTCCCTGTACAATTGGATCACAACACATATTCTCCATACACATTTGTATAATTTATATCCTGGCTGCTGCATTCACTCACATCTGCCGCCCTTGCATTAACTCTTTACACTCCATCCATATCGGTCCCTCTGTCCTCTCCTCTCTTATGAATAGCACTCACGCTCTTTTCACATTGCTAAACAGCACAAATTCACTCAGTCCCACCATCCAACACATAAGATGCTCTCACAAATCACTTAACCATCTACTCACTCTTTCTATCCTCCTTCTAGTTGCAGGAGATATCGCTCCAAACCCCGGCCCCTCATGTTATAGCAAGTCAAACCTTCCAACTGCTACACTAAAAAATCCCTCTAATCTTATTAATATTCCCTGCATACCTTCTGTCTCTTTTATTTGTGCTCTTTGGAATTCCCGCTCAATGTGTAATAAACTCCCCTTCATCCATGACACCTTCCTTTCAAATACTCTTAACCTTCTAGCTCTTACTGAAACCTGGATCCAGCAGTCAGACACCACCGCTGCTGCGGCTCTCTCATATGGTGGACTACACTTTTCCGTTGGTCTGCTCCTGTCACCCAAATGTACTTTTCAGGTTATCCCTCAAGTACCCTTACTTGTCTTCCCTTCTTTTGAGGTCCATGCTGTCAGACTCTACATCCCCTTCTCCATGCGAGTGGCGGTGGTGTATCATCCTCCCGGCCCTTGTCATCAGTTCCTGGATCAATTTGCCACCTGGCATCCACATTTTCTTTCCTGTGACATCTCCACCCTCATCATGGGTGATTTCAACATCTCCACTGCTCTTCCCCTCTACCCATCTGCTTCTCACCTTCTTTATCTAACCTCCTCTTCCGGCATCTTGCAGCATACTAACTCCCCCACGCATGAAGATGGAAACTCCCTCGATTTGGTCTTCTCCCGGCTTTGCTCAGTGGATGATTTCACAAACTCCCTTCTCCCGCTCTCTGACAACAACCTTCTTTCATTCTCTATCAAGAACTGCCATCCCGCTCAGGTCACCCCGACTTTCCACACATATAGAAACATGCCATTAACACCCAGAAACTTATGAAGAACTTGAAGTCATCATTGGCCCCTATCTCCTCCCTCTCATGTCCAGATTCTGCACTGAAGCATTACAACGAAACCCTGCAAAGTGCCCTGGATGAAATTGCACTTCCTATACATAGAACAATACGACACAGACGGTGACAACCGGGGCACACGCTGCAAACACTTTTCCTGCAGCGGTGCTCCAGGTGCGCTAAACGTCTGTGGAGAAAATCTAATCTACCCAAAGATTTCATCCATTTCAAGTTTATGCTTAAAACATACAACTCTGCCCTTCACCTCTCCAAACAAACCTATTTCAAACACCCTCATCACCTCACTATCCAATAACCCTAAATGTCTCTTTGACACTTTTCATTCCCTACTCAACCCAAAAGTGCAGGCCCAAACCACAGATCTCCGCGCTGACGATCTGACCAATTATTTCAAAGAAAAAATTGATCACATCCAACAGGAAATTATCTCCCAATCCCCTCATACCATGCACTGTCCTCCCTCCCCCACTGCATCTAGCTCACTCTCTGATTTTGAACCAGTCACAGAAGAAGAAGTAATCAGGCTCCTTGCATCTACCCGCCCTACCACTTGCATCAGTGACCCCAGTCCATCACATCTCCATTCCCTTTCCCCTGCTGTCACCTCTCACCTAATAAAAGTATTCAACCTCTCTCTTTCTTCCGGTATCTTTCCCTCATTTAAGCATACATTCATTACTGAAAAAACCATCCCTCGACCAAAACTGTGCCTCTAACTATAGACCTATCTCTAATCTTCCCTTCATCTCTAAACTCCTGGTACGCCTGGTCCACACCTGTCTTATCCGCTATCTCTCAGATAACTCTCTTCTCGACCCTCTTCAATCTGGTTTCCGCTCTTTACACTCTACTGAAACTGCCCTCACTAAAGTCTCTAATGATCTACTAGCTGCTAAATCTAATGGTCACTACTCCGTGCTAATTCTCTTAGATCTCTTTGCAGCATTTGACACTGGACCATCAGCTCCTCATCACTACGTTACACTCCATCGGCTTCAAGGACAACATTCTCTCCTGTTCTCCTCCTATCTCTCTGACCGTTCCTTCACTGTATCTTTTGCTTGTTCCTCCTCCTCTCATCTTCCCTTTACTGTTGGGATTCCTAAAGGATCAGTCCTAGGCCTCCTCCTCTTCTCTTTGTATACCGGCCCTATTGGACAATCAGTAGATTTGGTTTCCAGTAACATCTCTATGCTGATGACACCCAATTATACACTTCTTCTCCTGATATCATGACTGCCTTTTTAGAAAACACAAGTGATTGTCTAACAGCTGTCTCCAACATCATATCATCCCTCTATCTGAAACTGAACCTGTCAAAAACGGAACTCCTCGTGTTTCCTCCCTCTACTAACCTACCTTTGCCCGACATTACCATCTCTGTGTGTGGTTCCACCATTACTCCCCAGCAACATGCCCGCTGTCTTGGGGTCATACTTGATTCCAAGCTTTCATTCACCCCCCATATCCGATCACTGGCTCGCTCTTGTTATCTCCACCTCAAAAACATCTCTAGAATTCGACCTTTTCTTACTTTCGACTCTGCAAAAACTCTTACTGTTTCTCTTATTCATTCTCATCTGGACTATTATAACTCTCTACTAATCGATCTTCCTCTTACAAAACTCTTCCCTCTCCAATCTGTCTTGAATGCTGCAGCCAGGATCATATTCCTCATCAATCGTTATACCAATGCCTCTACCTTGTGTTAGTCATTCACTGGTTACCCATCCACTCCAGAATCCAGTACAAACTTATTACCCTCACCCACAAAACACTCCATGGCTCAGTACCACATTACATCTACTTCCTTATCTCAGCCTACCATCCTACCTGTGCCCTCGGTTCTATTAATGACCTGAGGTTAGCATCTTCAATAATCGGAAGCTCCCACTCCCATCTCCAATACTTTTCACATGCTGCGTCAATTATTTGGAATGCACTACCCAGGTTAATATGATTAATCCCCAATCCTCACAGTTTTAAGCATGCCTTAAAAACGCAATTGTTCAGACTGTCCTACCGCCGCAACACATTGACCTAACTACACCTGTGTGGCCCATTCAAATTTTTTTTACCATAATCAGGTACCTTGCATTATGTTCTCACCCGCTTTATGCAATAAATAGTCCTCTGTGCCTGTACTGGTACATACTTTATCTGTTAACTGGTTCATACAGAATTACATGAACACCCCATTTGAACACTATGACTGGTCTTAACAATGAAAGCAATTGCTACCATCTACCTTTCATGTCTCCCCTTTTTCCTCATAGATTGTAAGCTTGCAAGCATGGCCCTCATTCCTCTTGTTATCTACTTTTATCTCTGTTTATTGCTGTGCTGCAATGTCTACTGTCTGTACAAGTCCCCTCTATAATGTGAAGTGCTGCGGAATATGTTGGCGCTAAAGAAATAAAATTATTATTATTATTGAATGCAAGGCCTGCCCTGCACCAAAGTAGCACGCACCCCAATAACCGTTTCAACAGACGTACTTGAGGGCCTCATGAAAAATATGTTCCCATTAGAAGAAAGTGTGTCTCCCATAGTGTTTGCCTATGCATTAAATGCAAGACCTGCCTTGCCCCAAAGTTACACGCACCCCAATAACCCTTTGAATTGACATACTGGATGGCCACATGAAACCAAGTTGCCATTTTTTTCATTTGGTACTACATTACTATTAACCTATGCAATGAATGCAAGGTCTGCCCTGCCAAAAAGTTACACACACCCCAATAACACTTGGAACAGACGTCCTGGATGGCCACATGAAACCAAAGTTCATACTTTTTTCATTTGGTAATGCCATACTGTTAACCTATGCATTGAATGCAAGGCCTGCCCTGCACCAAAGTAACACGCACCCCAATAACTCTTTTAACAGACGTACTTGAGGGCCTCATGACAAAAATGTTCCCATTAGAAGAAAGTGTATCTCCCCTAATGTTTGCCTATAAAGTGAATGTAAGGCTGCCAAAAATTTGGAGGCACTCCAATGCCCCTTGAAAGAGATGTGGAGGAGGGCCTCATAAAAATATGTTCCCATTTTAAGGAGTGGGTTTCCTATACTTGCAATGTCCATACACTAAGTGTATGGGCTGAAAAACCTTTTCCCCTGGGGGGTACACTTAAACATACTGTGTAAATATTTTTTTACGGGCATCATAAACACCCTTGCAAAAAACTATAGTGGCTGTTGCATCACGGAACACGTTCACCCGGGTGCTCTAGTGGTGGTGTCTATAAATTGCGTCCTATAAATCTTTTCCCAATTTAAAGGAATGGGTCTCCTAGACTTGTAATGCCCATACACTAATTGTATGGGCTGAAAAACATTTTCCCCTGGGGGGTACACATCAACATACTGTGTAAACATTTTTTTACGCCCATCCTAAACACCCTTGAAAACACTAACGTAGCTGTTGCATCACGGAACACATTTACCCTGGTGATCAAGTGGTGGTGGATGATGAGGAATAGAAGAAGGAGGAAGATAACACCAAATAGCCAAAATCAGGAAACGTATACCCATGTGTGAGTGTGAAGAGGTGCATGGGAATACACCCCCCCAAAAAAGACACTTTATTTGAGGTTATGTTTCGCTGTTATCATTCGGTAGTGTTAAGAAGTCTTGCCCAATCCAGCCCTTGTTAATTTTTATAAGAGTCAGCCTGTCAGCATTTTCAGTTGACAGATGGATGCACTTATCAGTTATAATTCCAGCAGCCGCACTAAAAACCTGCTCTGACAAAACCCTAGCGGCAGGGCAGGTAGGACCTCCAAGGCGTAGAGAGCCAGTTCATGCCACGTGTCCAGCTTGGATACCTAATAATTAAAAGGCACAGAGGAATCACGGAGGACGTTGGTACGGTCAGCAAGGTACTCCCTCAGCATCATCCAAAACTTTGCACTCCTTGTGAGAGTACCCCATCAGGGCCAGTGCAATGCAAGGGTCTGAGAAAACTCTCCCAGAACTTTGCCAGTGTTCCCCTGCCTCTGCTGGATTGGAGTTGTTTCTCCCTCCTCTGTACTCCTTGGTTGTCCAACGAACTGTGACCTCTGCCACCAGCGTTTTCAGATGGGAATTTTTTTAATAATTCCGCAAAAATGGCCCTCTGGTACTGCACCATTTTTCTACACCTGTCTGCCTCTGGAAGAAAAGATTGAAAGTTCTCCTTGTAGCATGGGTCTAGAAGCGTCACAAACCAGTAATGAGTGTCACCCAAAAATTTTGACAATGTGAGGGTCACGGGAAAGGCAGCGCAACATAAAGTCAGCCATGCGTTCCAGACTGCTAACAGGCAAGACTTTTGAGTCCTCATGAAGAGGACGACTAACCATGCTGTCCTCCTCCTCCTCCCTGTCCTCAGACCATCCACGCTGAACAGACGATATGACAGTTGTGCTTGTAGTAATGTCTATAGCGCATGAAACTAGCTCCTGTTGTTCCTCCACCTCCTCTTCTGTCTCATCATGCTCCGCCTGCAATACATCCTCTTTGATTGGGAGCACAGAGCATTTCAGAACACAGAGAAGTGGGATGGTGATGCTAATTATGGCGTCATCACCGCTCACCATCTTGGCGGACTCCTCAAAGTTTTTTAGGATGGTACATATGTCTGACATCCAAGTCCACTCCTGAGGTCTTATGTGTGGAGTCTGAACTGAATATCGCTGGCATTATTGATGCTGGTAGTCAACAACTGCCCTCTTCTCACAAATCCTTTCCAACATATGCAGTGTAGCGTTCCAATGCGTGGGGACATCACACACCAGTCGGTGAGACGGAAGCTGCAAATGCTGCTGAAACACGGAAAGGGTTGCTGAAGCTGGAGCTGACTTTCTAAAATGGGCACACAGGCAGCATACTTTCAAAAGCAGATCCTGCACCTTCGGGTAGCTTTTGAGAAACCGTTGAACAATGAGGTTAAGAACATTGGCCAGGCACGGTACATGTGTGAGCTCGCCTCACCTAAGAGCCGCCACCAGGCTACGGCCATTGTCACACATGACCATGTCTGGCTGTAGGTTCAGCAGTGTCAGCCACAGATTTGCCTACTCTTTCAGAGAGTTCCACAACTCTTCAGCATTGTGCGGTTTGTTACCTAAGCATATTACCTTCAGCACAGCTTGTTGCCGCTTGGCTGAGGCAGTGCTGCAGTGCTTCCAGCTTGTGACTGATGTGGGACATGTGCTTGTGTAATGCCGGGAGGCACACAGGGAGAAACAGTGGCAGCTGGGGACCGAGTACCTTGGGACAGCAGCCGCCATCAGGTTTCGAAAAGCCTTCATCTCCGCGAGCCTAAAATGCAACATTTTGTACTGTGGCCTGTAGTGTATTGGCTGCGTATTTCCGCTTATGTTTCAATGACTGGGGTATGGACAACTGAGGGCTGCTCTGGGACAAGGACGTGGACTTACTTGATGATGGTGCTAGCTGACTGTGGGCAAAGACAGGTGCAGGGCACGAGGCATCTCCGCATGCACCATGGACAGCGGATTGGCTTGCACGAACAACTGTGGAAGAAGCAGTGGTGTCACCCTCAGACACTGTTCCTGGAGCCTGCGGTTCGGCCCACAAATTTGGGTGCTTTCCTGCCATGTGCCTGATCATGCTGGTGGTGGTCAGGCTGGAAGTTTTGCTACCCCTGCTGATGCGGGCATGGCAGGTGGTGCAAATGGCCTGTTCAGGGTTATCGGCAGAGTCTTTAAAAAACAACCAGACTTGGGAAGACCTAACAGTTGTATTATCAACTTCCGTCGTGCTGGTGTTACGAGAACTGGTTGACCACCTTCTGTCTGCGGCCACCACACTGTTTCTTTCTGCCTGTTGAGGTGCTATGCCTCCTTTCCCCCGTGTGCTGCTGTCCTCGCTCTGCATGTCCTTCTGCAAATTTGGGTCAGTTACTATATTATTCACCACCTAGTCTTACATTTCCGCACCTTGGTTCTCCATCTGACTTTCTGGCCATTGTGTCTCATCATCGTCCACTCTTGTGACATCTTCCCACCGTCGCCTTCGTGTGACCGTAGCTGCTTGTTATGCGCTCGGTTGCAACAACTTTAATATATAATGGATTGCAACCGAACACGGGGTCCGCGATGCAGTTTATAGCCACTGCTGCCGAACACCGCTATAGTATGAGGGTCAAACTGACAACAGAAATCTAACATTAGATCTCGCCTGTGTTACAACCCACTAGGGGAGATGTAGAATTGGCACTATCTCCATTAACGTCACGGGAGATGTGCTTTCGACTGGCGTAGATGTAGCCCTGTTAATGGCACAGAAGTCACTTGCCAGATATTAGGTTTGCACTATGTGCTGCAAGGTGGTATAGATGTAGCCCTGTTGACTGCACAGAAGCTACGTGCCAGCCGCTAGGAAGTGCGTGCGACTAACGCCAGGCGTACGTGCTACCAGCCGGCGTGAGACCGGACTGAGCCACTCTCTATTCAGTTTGGCAGGTGATGCCCAGGTTAAGCGCCCCGCAGTCTGCTCAGGGTGTATATCTACCCTATATTCGTAGCAAGACTGCACCACATTAGCTACAGGTTACGCGCCCCACAGTCTGCTCAGGGTGTATAGCTACCCTATATTCGTAGCAAGACTGCACCACATTGGCTACCTGCTTGGCATAAGCTAATCCTGCCTGAAGGACCTGTGCTAATTAGCCGAGCGTACTCTGGCATCAGCAGGTCCCGGAGAGCAAAGCTAGAGAGCACCTGGAGCCCAGATTCTAGTACGTCCACACATGAGCTCTGCCTATTGTAATATGAACTGAGTGCACCACGCCACGGACAGACAAGCTATTTAAGGGATAAGCTCCACCCCCAGCCATCTCGTCAATCGCATTACCGATGACGTCTTCCGCGACCGATCAGGCGATGCCAGGTCAGAGGATCAGCTGACATTAGCCACCAATCATGGCTTGCAATGTCACGGACATGCTCAGTGCAGGCATTTCTGGACTTAGGCTTACAACAGCCTCTTCTTGTTCCGTAACCTAGGTTTAAGGCTACTATGAACAAAGACCCGAGTAACTACTTGTGTCTCTCGGGTATTGACTAGGCGTTGGGATCGACGGTGAAGCTGAGCAGCATCTGCCTCGGCTGAGTCTGGATGGGAGACCACAGGCTGTTCGGATCCTGCTGTTGCCCGATGCCTAACACTGCTCAACTATTTGGGCATCGCTACATGTGATCTCATCTTCCCCCACTTCAAGTGGACTGGGCAAGAGGCCCAAATCTATAAATAGAAAAGTTAACAGCTCTTCTGGGTGTCCAAGTGTGGGATCAGTTGTTTCCTGTCACTCGGCATGGTGGGAGGAAAGAGCTTCAGGTGAGGAATATGCCGTCCAGATTCACGTCTAATCAGACTTGACTGTGTGGAAGACAGGGTGGTGGTGGTGGTGGCAAATTCAAAGGAAGCATTATCCGCTATCCAACCAACAACTTTTTGACACTGCTCTGGGTTCAATAGTGATGTGCTGCTGTGGTCCTCTAGTAATTGGGACAGGAATGTTGAGCGAGAAGATGTGGGTGTTTGTTGTGGCCAAAGTTCAGCTTGGCCTTGGCCTCTGCATGCACCATCACCATCACTTCCACTTCCCGTCCATTGCCACGCACCTTGCCAATTTTAAATGTACTACAATATTTTCCACGTTCACTACAAATACCTGATTTTGGAGCAAAGGTATATGTGATCCATGTGCGTTAAAACCACAGTTTTAAATATATAAAATATGGGGCCTGTAGGATACAATATATTTTTCGCAGCTAAATAGTGTCAATAACTAGGTTAAGACACAGCAAAAACAGTTAAACAGAGACTGGAAATTACACAATTTATAGTCCACAGGTAGATGAGGCGTGTGACGTAGATACCACACTGTTGAATAAGTAGCTAGTATTTTTTTTTACAGCTTTACAGTGTATAGAACTAGGGTAAGACACAGCAAAACAGTTCACTGGAGGACATAAATGACACACTTTGTAGCCCACTAATTGATAAGGCGTGTGACATAGATACCATACTGCTCAATATGTGACCTGTATTTTTTGTTTTTTACACCTTTATAGTGTATAGAACTAGGGTAAGACACAGCAAAAAAATAGTTGAATGAAGGCATGAAATGCCACAATTTGTAGCCCAGAAATACATGTGACGGAGATACCACACTGTTCAATATGTGGCCTGTATTTTGTTGTTTTTTACAGATAGTGTATAGAACTAGGATAATACACGTCAAAAACAGTTGAATGGAGGTCTGAAATGCCAAATTTTTTAGCCAACAGATAGAGGAGGCATGTGACAGAGATACCACACTGTTGAATATGTAGTCTGTATTTTTTGTTTTTTTTCCAGCAAAATAATGTATAGAACTAGGGTAATATACAGCAAAAACAGTTGAATGGAGGCCTGAAATGCCACAATTTTTAGCTCACAGATAGAGGAGGTGTGTGACGGAGGTACCATACTGTTCAATATATGGCCTGTATTTTTTGTTTTTTACAGCTAAATTGTGTATAGAACTAGGGAAAGACACAGCAAAAACAGTGGAATGTAGGCCTAAAATGCCACAATTTTTAGCCCACAAATAGATGAGTCGTGTGACGGAGATATCACACTTTTCAATATATGACCTGGATTTTTTATATTTTTTCCAGCAAAATAGTGTATAGAGCTAGGGTATGACACAGCAAAACAGCTGAATGAAGGCCTGAAATGCAACAATTTTTCGCCCACGGATATATGTTGCGTGTGACAGAGATACCACACTGTTCAATATGTGTACTGTATTTTTTGTTTTTTTCCTGCAAAATAGTGTATAGAGCTGGGGTATGACATAGCAAAAACAGTTGAATGGAGGCCTGAAATGCCACAATTTTTAGCCCACAAATAGATGAGTCATGTGACGGAGATATCACACTTTTCAATATGTGGCCTGGATTTTTTGCTTTTTTCCAGCAAAATAGTGTATAGAGCTACAGATAGCCACAGATAGATGAGGCATGTGAAGGAGATACTACACTGTTAAATATAAAGTCTGTATTTTTTTTCCAGCAAAATAGTGTATAAAACTAGGGTAAGACACAGCAAAAACAGTTGAATGTAGGCCTGAAATGCCACAATTTTTAGCCCACTGATAGATGAGGGTTTGACGGAGAAAACACACTGTTCAATATGTGGCCTGTGTTTTTTTTTCAGCAAAATAGTGTAAAGAACTAGGGTAAGACACAGGAAAAACAGTTGAATGGAGGCCTGAAATGCCACAATTTTTAGACCACTGGTAGATGAGGAGTATGACGGAAATACCACACTTTTCCATATGTGGCCTGGTTTTTCTGTTTTTTTCCAGAAAAATAGTGTATAGAAGTAGGGTAAGACCTAGCAAAACCAGTTGAAAGTAGGCCTCAAAAGCTACAATTTGTAGCCCATAAATATATGAATCGTGTGACAGAGATATCAAACTGTTCAATATGTAGTCTGAATTTTTTGCTTTCCATCAAAATACTAATTTTGTTCAGTTGTATTAAGTTCTATGAGCAATAACATTTAATGATAATGTATATATTTTACCCTGAAAATCCTGTGTATTCATTGCATTATTTTTAAATCTTCATAAATAAACTACATACATATTCTAGAATACCCGATGCATTAGAATTGGGCCACCATCTAGTAATGTATATAACTAGGGTAAGATGAAGAAAAAACAGTTGAATGTAGGCCTGAAGTGCCACAATTTTTAGCCCACTGATAGATGAGACGTGTGATGGAGATACCATACTGTTCAATATGTGGCCTGTATTTTTTGTTTTTCCAGTAAAATACTGTATAGAACTAGGGTAAGACACAGCAAAATCAGTTGAATGTAGGCCTAATTGTCACAATTTTAAGCCCACTGATAGATGAGGCGTGTGACGGAGAAACCATACTGTTCAATATGTAGCCTGAATTTTTTGCTTTCCATCAAAATACTCTATAGAGCTAGGATATGACACAGCAAAAACAGTTGAATGGATGCCTGAAATGCCACAATTTTTATTCCACAGATAAAAGAGGCATGTGAAGTAGATACCACACTGATAAATATATAAATATGCAGTCTGCATTTTTTGTTTTTTCCTGTGAAATACTGTATAGAACTAGGGTAAGATACAGCAAAAACAGTTGAATGGAGGACTGAAATGCCAGAATTTTTAGCCCACAGATAGATGAGGTGTGTGACGGAGATACCACACTGTTAAATATGTAGTCTGTTTTTTTTTCCAGCAAAATCTACTATATAATCGTCTAATTCTGTCTGTCTGTAACAGAAATCCCGCGTCGCTGGTTGGTCGCCAATCAGCGACAGGCGCAGTGAGTGGTGCGGGCATGTCCCTTGGATACCTTACCGCAGCCTTAGCAACGTCACAGGGACTGTCACAGAGACTGTGTTAGAGAGCAAATGGAGGGGAAAATGAGCAAATGGAGGGAAAATAATTATTGCAGTGTGATTTATTTAAATACAGGTAGATATTCATGTAATAGTTAAAAATATTTTGATGATCTGTTTAATAATTTCGTTCAGTTATATTAAGTTCTATGAGCAATAACATTTAATGATAATGTATATATTTTACCCGGAAAATCCTGTGTATTCATTGCATTATTCTTAAATCTTCATAAATAAACTACATACATATTCTAGAATACCCGATGCGTTAGAATTGGCCCACCATCTAGTAATGTATATAACTAGGGTAAGACAAAGAAAAAAACAGTTGAATGTAGGCCTGAAGTGCCACAATTTTTAGCCCACTTATAGATGAGACGTGTGATGGAGATACCATACTGTTCAATATGTGGCCTGTATTTTTTGTTTTTCCAGTAAAATACTATATAGAACTAGGGTAAGACACAGCAAAAACAGTTGAATGTAGGCCTAAATGCCACAATTTTAAGCCCACTGACAGATGAGGCGTGTGACGGAGAAACCATTCTGTTCAATATGTGGCCTGTATTTTTTGTTTTTTTTACAGCAAAATAGTGCATAGAACTAGGGTAAGACACAGGTAAAACAGTTGAATGGAGGCCTCAAGTGAAAAAAATTTTTAGTCCACAGATAGAAGAGTTGTGTGACGTACATACCACACTGTTCAATATGTGTCCTGTATTTGTTGTTTATTACAGCTAAATGGTGTATAGAACAAGGGTAAGACACAGCAACAACAGTTGAATGTAGGCCTAAAATGCCACAATTTTTAGCCCACAGATAGTGGAGGCGTGTGATTGAGATACCACATTGTTCAATATTTGGCCAGTAGTTTTTGCTTTTTTCTAGAAAAATACTGCATAGAACTAGGATAAGACCCAACAAAAACAGTTGAATGAGAGCTTAAAATGCCACAATTTTTAGCATACAGATAGATGAGGTGTGTGACGTAGATACCAAACTGTTCAACGTGTGACTTTTTTTTGTTTTTTACAGCTTTATAGTGTATAGAACTAGGGTCAGACACAGCAAAAACAGTTGAATGTAGGTGTTAAGGTACTGCCACACTAAACAATCCCGCTAGCGATCACTATAACGACGCATACTAATGCGATCGCTAGCGGGATTGTTTCTATATCGCTAAGTGCGGCCACATTTAGCGATATAGTTAACGACGCTATCGCCGTTAGCGATCTTCTTAACGACTTTAGCGGTACAAAAGTACCGCTAAATCGCTAAGAAAAGGTGCCACACAGCGATAAGATACTTACCCAGCGGGAGCGCCGACGAGAAAATAGGGTCCGGAACGATTCCAGCGACGAGCGAGATCACAGCAGGAAGCTCGTCGCTGGAAGCTGCCGCACTGAACAATATCGCTAACGGATCGCTAAATAGTGACGTTTTTTAGCGATCCCGTTAGCGATATTGTTTAGTGTGGCATACCCTTTAGGCATCGGGCGACGGCAGGATATGAAGAGTCTGTGGTCTCCCATCCAGACCCAGCAGATGCTGCACAGCTTCACCGTCGATCCAACGCCTAGCCAATACCCGAGAGGAAAAAGTAGTTACTTGGGTCTTTGTTCATAGTAGCCTTAAATCTAGGTTACAGAAGAAGAAAAGGCTGTTGTAAGCCTAAGTCCAGAAATGCCTGCACTGAGCATGTCCGTGACATGGCAAGCCATGATTGGTGGCTAATGTCAGCTGATCCTCTGACCTCGAATCTCCTGATCAGTCGCGGAAGACGTCATCGGTAATGCAATTTACGAGATGGCTAGGGCGGAGCTTAGCCCTTAAATAGCTTGTCTGTCAATGGCGCGGCACGGTCAGATCATACTATTATAGGCATTGCTCTTGTGTGGACATACCAGAATCTGGGCTCTACGTGCTCTCTAGCTTTGCTCTCCGGGACCTGCTGATGCCAGAGTACGCTCGGCTAATTAGCACAGGTCCTTCAGGCAGGTTTAGCTTATGCCAGGCAGGTAGCCAATGTGCGCAGTCTTGCTACGAATATAGGGTAGCTATACACCCTGAGCAGACTGCGGGGCGCGTAACCTGTAGCCAATGTGGCGCAGTCTTGCTACGAATATAGGGTAGCTATACACCCTGAGCAGACTGCGGGGCGCGTAACCTGGGCATTGCCTGCCAAGCTGAACAGAGAGTTGCTCAGTCCGGTCTCACGCCAGCTGGGAGCACGTACGCCTGGCATTAGTCGCACTCACTTCCTAGCGGCTGGCACGTAGCTTCTGGCAGTCAACAGGGCTACGTCTACAGTTTACCAGCTTGCAGCACATAGTGCAAACCTAATATCTGGCAAGTGGCTTCTGTGCTATTAACAGGGCTACATCTACGCCAGTCGATAGCACATCTCCTGTGACGAATAACGGAGATAGTGCCAATTCTACATCTCTCCTAGTGTGAAGTAACACAGGCGAGATCTAATGTTAGATTTCTGTTGTCAGTTTGACCCTCATACTCTAGGGGTGTTCGGCAGCAGTGACTATAAACTGCATCGCGGACCCAGTGTTCGGTTGCAATTCGTTATATAATAAAGTTGTTGCAACCGAGCGCATAACAGCTTTTAAGGGCTCAACTAGTGTTTCCTCGGCTACTGGGAAAACATTGGTAACAGTACCTGCTTCGCGTGCCTCTCCGGTGCTGGACTCCTCCTCCATGGTTGGGGATACTGGTCAAGAGGCTGCCCTCTGTTCAGACACTTTCCCCAGCAGGGCCTCTTTCCATCTGGCCACTGCAGTAAGCTGCGTCTTCTGGAGCTGGCGGCTGAGCTACTCCACCTCAACTCAAAGGAACTCCGGGTTCAATGCAGGCAGCTGGTCTAGAATTGCATCCTGTTCACTCGGGGGAGTCCACTGCTTCCACCCCACGCTGACCACCGCTTGCCATGGCTTTCAACGGGTTCTTTACTTCCTCTGCTACAGCACACCACCTTGCATTCTGCTCCACGTGCTCATTCCGCTTTATCCTTCGTGGGCGGTTCCTCCTTCTTTTCCCGCCATACCAGGCCAAGAAGTGGATCCCACTGGCAGACAGTCCAGTTCTTTTTGCATTGAAGTCTTTACAGTGGACGGGGATGGCTCTTGCACCGCTTAACCAAACAGTCAACACAAGGCACACGGGACACGGGTTACCAGGTCGATCCAACCTGTTTGTGATGCCAAGATTACAATGCCCCAGGGCCATGCGGCACTCAGAATCCTGGCTGGGCAGTTCTTAAAGGGGAAGTCACAGCAGCAGTGACTCGGTCCGTGGCCCTGGGCGTCCAATAAAAAGATTTAGAAAAAGTAAAACGGGAGTAGTTTATAGGGAATTAGTTTGTGACACCACCCTTGGTGTTCAGAAATAAGATTGTCTACACTGCGATTCAGATCCACTGGGGCAGTTGGTGATGCAGCAGAGATGTTACAGCTCTCCACGGGTAGCGATAGGCCCCAGTGCTGTTACAGGGTTAATGGTGATGATTATGGTTGTAGCTCAGGGTAGGGGGCACAGTAAATTAATCTGAGGACACAGCAGGGTGCAGTCTTCACACTTTACTCACAGTTCTTTCAGGTTACAATCCCCAGCCTGGGTGCTGTGTCCTCTGTCGGTGGTCCAGCCAGCTCTCAGGTAGTTAGGAGAGCACTTTGCCAAAACTCCCTTCTGATGTTCCTTTCTCTGGCCATCTTCTTGCGCTGGCTCACTCCCTCCTGCCTTGCGCCTCACACACAGTGTCCTAAGCCAGCACCCTCAGATCCTGTCGGGCGACGTCCTCCTGGTCCCCTTGATTTTATGTGGCTGCCTTTTCACCAAATTGTGTGGATGTGGCTGCAGCACATACAGTTACCACAGCCTCTGGTTTGCTAGCTGAGTCCTACAGTCTCTCCACTGGTCTGTAGCTGGTCCACTACTGCGACCTGGTCCCTCCAACTGACTCCAATCCACGTGAATTGAGGTGCCCATGTTGGATTTCTCATTTCCCTGGCCCCTAGGATCCCTTATTCCTTCTAGAAGCTTTTCTCCTCTACACTGCTCCTGTCAGTAGCTCCTCTCTCCTCCTCACCAACTCACAACTGACTACTCTCCCTCCAACTGTCACACTGCCTTCGCGCTCTAACTGGGGCTCCTCCTCCTAAGCCTGAGGTCATGTGATCTGTGTTGTATGCAAATATGCAAGTACTTTGTAGTGCCCTCTCCTTGCCTGAGAGCAAAGTACCACACCTCTGGCTGAGGTTCAGTACCTCTGTGGCGACTGGACCCTCAGGGGCACCACATATGCTCTCGGTTAAAGCCAGAACATGCTTGCCGCTAGAAGCCCCAGCCTACAGTAAACTCTAGGCCAGAGATGAGGCACAATGGAAGCATGGAGGGCCAAACAGCAGGCAAGGAGAGGTGAGCATTGAGTAGAGTTGAGCATTCCGATACCGCAAGTATCAGGTATCGGCCGATATTCGCTGTATCGGAATTCCGATACTTAGTTCCGATATTTTTCATATATCGTATACCGGAATCGGAAGTTCCCATAATTCTTTGAGAGGCAATGTGATTTTAGTCAGCCAATGAGGAATCCTAAGAAGAGTGGGCACATCCTGTACTGCTGCGGTCATGTTAACTAATGGCATGGCTATGATTGGATGCTGAAATGATGTCAGAATGCACTATAAAAGGCGCCGCCGCCATTTTAGCGTCACTGTGCTGTGAATTCAGTAAGGGACAGAACACTGCTCTGCTGACTCTGAGGGACAGTTAGAGATTGTGATTTTGTGTACTGTGCTCTAGGCAGGCTAGTTTACCAACCGCTGTGTATAGCTTCCTTTTGCCAGTGTTGTTTTAACAGTTATGTGCAAGGTGTGTGTGTGAGTGCAGGTGACGCTGCAGTTTGCTCTGCATCCAACGCTGTTTGTAGGCATCTGCACTTGTCACTCACAGACTCTTTTTTTTTTCTTTAGTGTAATTCCTGCTGCTCCATTCAATTGAAATTATAGTGTGACGCGCTTCCATCCGTATCCAATACATTGGTTGCAAACACTATAGAATTACAGAAAGGAGCATTTCAGAGATAGTGAACAGTTGTGTTCAGTGTTCACACTAGTCTGTGAGGGTTTTTTTTTTGAGTGCAGATCACGCTCCAGTTAGTTCTTCAATCACTGCTGGTTGTAGTCTGCTGAACGTGTGTCACTGCCTCATCCTTGTCATTTTTCTCTAATTGGTGCTGCTCCATACCATTTCAAATAACTCAAATCTATTAGTGTGACGCGCTTCCATCCGTATCCAATACATTGGTTGCAAACACTATAGAATTACAGAAAGGAGCCTTTCAGAGATAGTGAACAGTTGTGTTCAGTGTTCACCCTAGTCTGTGAGGGTTTTTTTTTTGAGTGCAGATCACGCTCCAGTTAGTTCTTCAATCACTGCTGGTTGTAGTCTGCTGAACGTGTGTCACTGCCTCATCCTTGTCATTTTTCTCTAATTGGTGCTGCTCCATACCATTTCAAATAACTCAAATCTATTAGTGTGACGCGCTTCCATCCGTATCCAATACATTGGTTGCAAACACTATAGAATTACAGAAAGGAGCCTTTCAGAGATAGTGAACAGTTGTGTTCAGTGTTCACTCTAGTCTGTGAGTTTTTTTTTTTTTGAGTGCAGATCACGCTCCAGTTAGTTCTTCAACCACTGCTGGTTGTAGTCTGCTGAACGCGTGTCACTGCCTCATCCTTGTCATTTTTCTCTAATTGGTGCTGCTCCATACCATTTCAAATAACTCAAATCTATTAGTGTGACGCGCTTCCATCTGTATCCAATACATTGGTTGCAAACACTATAGAATTACAGAAAGGAGCCTTTCAGAGATAGTGAACAGTTGTGTGCAGTGTTCACTGCAGTCTCTGCGTAATAACCACACTTAGGCCTTTTCTGACTTTCTTTATCAATCTACCAAGATGAAGAAGGCAGGGAGTAAGGCACGTGGTCGTGGCCGTGGAGTTTCAGCAGGGAGAGGACGTGGGGATTCTGTGGCTGCTGCCGCCCCCAGTGACACAGCATCCACCAGTTTTCCCCGTGAGCATTCCTTTATGTGCAGTTTTGTAGGAGCTTGACGTACCCCCCTGCTGCGGGAAGAACAAATTGAAGCCGTTGTTGGTTGGATGGCAGCCAATGCATCGACTTCAATTGCTTCCACCTCCTCTCAGGACCACAACACTGTTGAGCAACCATCTGTCTGTTCACTGCCTGTCAAATTGCCCAGGCAGTCAGAGAGTTCTGAACTGGAGCCAGCTGAGTCTCTGCTTCTGTTCTCAGAATCTGTTGGCTTGCAAACAGGGGCCCAGCCAAGCAGCATTCTGGAATTTGAAGAAGAGGGAGTATGCAGTGATGCGCAACAGCTGTGTCTCTCTGAATCTGAAGAGGCGAGTGAGCCAGTGCCGATGGTCAGCACACCGCAGAACACATCTGATGATGATGAGACTCAGTTGCCAGTTTCTGTTGAGCATGGTGCTGTCCAGACCATCCAACAGCAGCAGGTGTTGGAAGAGTGTAGTGGAGATGATGAGGTCCAAGACCCAACATGGCGTGAGGAACAGGAAGGTGGTGGGAGCAGCTCTGAGGAAGAGATTGGCCCAACGGTACAAACAGGAGGGAGAGGTAGGCTGCAGACTCGGTTACCTGTAGCCTCCAGTTTGGCACCTGTTGGGAGCAGTTCTCTTCCAAAAGTCAAAACGGGCGCTCCCAGGACTTGCACTGCGTGGTCCTTTTTTGACACACTTGCAGATGATATTTACTATGTCAAATGCAAGCTGTGTAAGCAAAAAGTAAAAAGAGGTAAAAGTGTCAGTAACCTCAATACCACTAATATGTGGAAACATGTGCGGACAAAGCACGTAGTTGAGTTACAAAGACACACTGGAGATGTAGGCCAACCTACAGCAGCACCTACATCTTCAGCTCGTGTTGGAGCCTCTTCCTCCAGCTCACACACAGCTGGTTCGGCTTCCTCACACGATCGCCATGGAAGAACCTCGGTCACTGTTGTCCAGAGACAAAGTGTTATTCCACCCACAGCTGCAAGTTCCCTGTCATCCTCACACTCCCAGGCCACTGTACAGCCATCGGTAGCACAGGCATGGGATAAAAGACGGCCATACTCGGCAAACCATCCACGAGCACAGGCTCTGAATGCTGGCATTGCAAAACTCCTGTCCCTTGAAATGCTGTCATTCAGGCTGGTGGAGACTGACAGTTTCCGGAACTTAATGGCATTGGCAGTCCCACAATACAATATGCCAAGCCGATTTTATTTCAGCAGGCAAGCCGTCCCTGCTCTGCAAAAGCATGTTGAGGGAAAAATTAAACATGCGCTACTAAACGCCGTCAGTAGCAAGGTCCACCTGACCACTGATGCGTGGACCAGTACCCATGGCCAGGGACGATACCTTTCCCTCACTGCCCATTGGGTCAATGTTGTGGAGCCGGGTACAGATCTTGCGAGTGGCGCTGTAAGTGTTCTGCCAACTCCAAGGATTGCTGAAATCCAGCCTGTACACATTGACTCCTCCTCCTACTCCAGTTCCTCAGAATCATCGCTGCAGGAGCACTCACGGTCTACCTCCACATGGACCCGTGAACGCTTACCTGTTGCGACCGATATGAGCACAGCCGTGGCCAAACGTCAACAGGCCGTCCTGAAATTAATTTCCATGGGGAATCGAAGCCACACAGCGCAGGAGGTCTGGAATGCCATCAAGCAGGAGAGCGACGTGTGGTTTTTGCCAGCGAATCTCCAGCCAGGCTTGGTAGTGTGTGACAATGGCCGAAATCTGGTGGCAGCTCTGGCCCTTGGCAACCTCACTCACATACCATGTCTGGCACATGTGCTCAACTTGGTCGTGCAGAGTTTTTTGAGGGACTATCCGGATCTTGATGCACTGCTGCACAAGGTCCGCCTAGAGTGAGCTCACTTGCGACGTTCCAGCATGGCCAGATCGCGCATTGCAGCTCTGCAACGCAGATTGTGCCTTCCTGAACATTGCATCATATGTGACGTACCCACCAGGTGGAATTCCACGTTACATATGTTGGAGCGGTTGTGTGAGCAGCAGACAGCAGTAATGGAGTATCAGCTGCAACAGGCGCAATCAACACGCAATTTGCGCCATTCACACTTCACCACTACTGAGTGGGCCTCTATGAAGGACATCTGCCACGTTTTGCGTGCGTTTGATGAGTCAACGTGGATGGCGAGTGCAGATGATGCACTAGTCAGCTTGACTGTCCCCCTTATCTGCCTGCTTTAAAAAACACTGCAAGCACTAAGGGATGAGGTTTTGGAAGAGGTGGAGGATGAGGAGACAAATTCCATCACCTTTTGGACAGTGAAAGCAACGTGGTTCTCCAAAGGGCTTTGCAGGGTTCACTTTGTGAGGAGGATGAGGAGGAGTCAATGGAGGAGGAAGAAATCGCTACAGAGGGAGGTACACAACGCTCTAGTCAGTATGTAGAGTGAGGGTGGGGTGATGCAGAGCAGGTACAGATGACGCCTCTTACAGAGGACAGCGTTTCTTGGCCAGTTGAAAGTCTGCAGCACATGGTTGATTTCATGCTGCAGTGCCTGAGAAACGACCGCCGCATCGCCCACATTCTCACCACGTCTGATTATTGGGTGTACACCCTCCTAGACCCTCGCTACCGGGACAACATACAAAGCCTCATCACACCGTTGAACCGGGAGCGTAAAATGCAGGAGTACAAAGACACACTGGTGCAATCCATAATGTTCTCCTTTCCAGCCGAGAACGCTGCTGCTACTGCTTTACAAAGCAGCTCTGTGCGTGGAGGCAATGGAGACAGCTCTGCAACAAGAGGGAGCACAAGCAGCGCCTCTACACAGGGGGGCAAGACCAGTATGTTCCAAATGTGGCGAAGTTTTGTGTCAGCGCCACCAATATCTACACCATCCGAGACGCCTCCAGTCACCAGGAGGCAACGTTTCCGTAAGATGGTCACAGACTACTTGTCTTGCCCTCTCAGTGTACTCCCAGATGGCTCTTCCCCTTTCAAGTTTTGGGTCTCCAAGCTGGATACATGGGCAGAGCTTAGCCAGTATGCATTGGAGGTGCTGGCTTGCCCTGCTGCCAGTGTATTATCGGAGCGCGTCTTTAGTGCTGCAGGTGGTGTACTAACAGACCGTCGCATGCGACTATCCTCCGATAATGTAGACCAGCTTACTTTTCTGAAAATGAACAAGGCATGGATCTCGCCAGAATTTGCCTGTCCGTTTTCAGATTAAATAACTGGTTGGCAACGTTATCAATTTCTCCTGTTATGTTCATCTATCTACTGTCATGTGTGCATTGCCACGAAGATCGTCGCGGTTGCACATTTTGACTTCTCACAGCTGAGTTGCTGTTTCTTTGTGTTTGGCAGCTAGGGAGTTAATTCTGTCTGTGCTCGGTGCTGGGACTGGGTGCAGTTTCTCTCGGCTGCAATTGATTATTTGTTGATTGGTTTCCTTTAAGTTTCTGGTTGTCTGCTTTGGGAGTTGCCAGTGAAACACTTCATGCAGACCACAGATAGGAATGAATCTGTATAGACTCTAGTTGAGAGCTCCTTAGTTGTTTTAAGCTTAACTTGCTTAGAGTTTATTTCCCAGACCATTTATGTTCCTTCGGTGTTTGAGTGTGTATGCAAGAGAGTGCTATCCTGTCTGTCTTATATGTCTAATCTGTGTATTTAGCTGAGATCAGCCCATATCCCTTTGGTGGTAATCAGGATCCTTCTTAGGACTGATTACAGGGTTCAGGGTCTGATAGGAGACAGGGTTAGGCTGGAGACTTGGACCTCTGAACCATTATCAGTACCTCCAAGGTAAGGGATTAGTTAGGACCCCAGTGTAGGGTCAGGTTAGACCCCGGTCCTCCTCTTTCCTGTTACAGCTCATCAAGTCCTCAAGATTAACCCTGAGTTCAACTGATATCGTCTCTGCACATCTAGTCCTCAAGATTAACCCTAAGTTCTGCTGATATTGTGTCAGGTAAATCTATTTTATACTTACATTCTTATGTTGCTAAACTATATGTTGTATAGAGTGTGGTTCCTGTATAAATAGTTTACTGACATTGTAGTCATATCATTAGACAGCGTGACATTTTCACTGGCCATAAAAAATTATCTCTAGTTACCATGGATCCAGTAGCCCAGCTGGCTCTGCAGTTGCAGGGATTATCCATGGAGCTGACGGACATTAAGTCCAAAGTTTTGTCTCCCCTGGAGCAAACCAGAGTTGAACCTAAGGTGGCTCTTCCAGATAGGTTCACTGGTGGGCGAGACAAATTTTTTACCTTCCGGGAGGCATGTAAATTGTATTTTCGGCTTCGGCCGCGATCATCAGGGAGTGATGAGCAGAGAGTGGGAATTGTTATCTCACTTCTTCAAGGGGACCCTCAATCCTGGGCATTTTCCCTTCCTCCGGGATCCCCGGCTCTACAGTCTGTAGATCAATTTTTTACTGCTCTGGGATTGGTATATGATGACCCAGATCGGGTCTCTCTTGCTGAGACCAAATTACGTAAGTTACAGCAGGGAGATCGTCCGGCGGAGGAATTTGCTTCTGAGTTTCGTAGATGGGCCACGGATACTCAGTGGAATGACCCAGCTCTTAGGAGCCAGTTTTGTCATGGGCTTTCTGACAAATTAAAAGACGTTTTGGCTCAGTATGAGTCTCCTCCTTCTCTGGAGGCTGCTATGGCCTAGCTATCCGTACTGATAGACGGCTTCGGGAGAGGGGTGAGGTAACTCCACTCCCTGTTGTTTCTCCACCTACTACTAAAGTCCCTTATGTTGAGGTTCCCCTTGTCTGTTCGGATGAGCCTATGCAGTTGGGAGGGACATCTTTTCGTAGTAGGGGATTGGCGGCACGCCGCAGGACTAGAAGGTGTTTTTTCTGCGGGAAAGAGGGACATTTTGTTGGAGAATGTCCATCCCGTGTCTTGTTAAGTAAAAAGTCGCCGGAAAACTGCTAATCCCAGGTTGTGTGGTGGATGACAACCTGGGAGTATGTATTTCATCCGCCGGTTCTTCTCAGTTCCTTGTACCAGTGGAGGTGGTGGTTGGTACTAGAGTGAAGAGATTGTCTGTTCTTCTGGATAGTGGTTCTGGGGCTAATCTGGTTGACGCTCAGTTTGCTCAGGCTCAAGGTATGCATCTGAGTGTATTGGTCAAACCGATCCTATTTTCTCATTGACGCCAGGCCTCTCGGCCAAGGTAGCTTTGTTCATGAGGTTCATAACATTGACCTTCGGTAGGGGCAATACATAGGGAATACATTATCTTGTTATGTGTTGGAGGGTCTACCTACTCCTATTGTGTTGGGACTTCCTTGGCTGGTTAAACATAACCTGTGATTAATTGGCAGTCCAGTGTCATGATGCAGCCACGATGGGGTGTTTGCAAGCATCTGCTATTAAACAGCTCAGTTGCTGTTTACATTGCCTCCTTTTTGAGTTTATGGAGTTATGTTTCTCGTTCTGGGAGGGTGGTCGGTTGCCATCATATTCGTGTTGATTGGTCTCCTTATCAAATCCTGTGTCTTGTTGGGAGTTGCCAGTTGAAATTCTTCATGCGTCCAGATAGATGTATCTGTATTGCTATGTTAAGAGACTTAGTGTTTTAAAGTCCTGCTTAGAGGTTTAAT
Source organism: Oophaga sylvatica (assembly GCA_033576555.1). Lineage (NCBI taxonomy): Eukaryota > Metazoa > Chordata > Amphibia > Anura > Dendrobatidae > Oophaga > Oophaga sylvatica. The sequence goes on from JARQOD010000002.1 coordinate 379,712,425, forward strand.
ATCAGATCATTTATGTTCCTTCTGTGTTTGAGGTGTATGCAAGTCTGTGTTTTCTCCAGTCTGTCTTATATGTCTAATCTGTGTATTTAGCAGAGATCAGCCCATATCCCTTTGGTGGTAATCAGAATCCTTCTTAGGACTGATTACAGGGTTCAGGGACTGATAGGAGACAGGGTTAGGCTGGAGACTTGGACCTCTGAACCATTATCAGTACCTCCAAGGTGAGGGATTAGTTAGGACCCCAGTTTAGGGTCAGGTTAGACCCCGGTCCTCCTCTTTCCTGTGACAGTGTATCAAGTCCTCAAGATTAACCCTGAGTTCAACGGATATCGTGTCAGGTAAATCTATTCTATATTTACATGCTGATGTTGCTAATCTATATGTTGTATAGAGTGTTGTTCTTTTAAGAATAGTTTACTGACATCGTACACATATCATAAGACCGCGTGACATTTTCACTGGCCCATAAAATTATTCCCAGTTGCCATGGATCCAGTAGCCCAGCTGGCTCTGCAGTTGCAGGGATTATCCATGGAGCTGACGGACATTAAGTCCAAAGTTTTGTCTCCCTCGGAGCAAACCAGATTTGAACCTAAAGTAGCTCTCCCGGACAGGTTCACTGGTGGGCGAGACAAATTTTTTACCTTCAGGGAAGCATGTAAATTGTATTTTCGGCTTCGGCCTCGATCATCAGGGAGTGAAGAGCAGAGAGTGGGAATTGTTATCTCGCTCCTACAAGGGGACCCTCAATCCTGGGCCTTCTCCCTTCCTCCGGGATCCCCGGCTCTACAGTCAGTAGATCGATTTTTTACTGCCCTGGGTTTGGTATATGATGACCCAGATCGGGTCTCTCTTGCTGAGACAAAATTACGTAAGATACAGCAGGGAGATCGTCCGGCGGAGGAATTTGCTTCTGAGTTCCGTAGATGGGCCACAGATACTCAGTGGAATGACCCAGCTCTTAGGAGCCAGTTTTGTCATGGGCTTTCTGACAAATTAAAGGACGTTTTGGCTCAGTATGATTCTCCTCCATCACTGGAGGCTGCTATGGCCTAGCTATCCGTACTGATAGACGGCTCCGGGAGAGGTGCGAGGTAACTCCGCCCCCTGTTGTTACTCCACCTACTACTAAAGTCCCTTATGTTGAGGTTCCCCTTGTCTGTTCGGAGGAGCCTATGCAGTTGGGAGGGACATCATTTCGTAGGAGGGGATTGGCGGTACGCCGCAGGACTAGAAGGTGTTTCTTCTGCGGGAAAGAGGGACATTTTGTTGGGGGATGTCCATCCCGTGCCTTGTTGAGCAAAAAGTCGCCGGAAAACTGTTAATCCCAGGTTGTGTGGTGGACGACAACCTGGGAGTATGTATTTCGTCCGCTAGTTCTTCTCAGTTCCTTGTACCATGGAGGTGGTGGTTGGTACGAGAGTGGAGAGATTTTCTGTTCTTCTTGATAGTGGGTCCGGGGCTAATCTGGTTGACGCTCAGTTTGCTCAGGCTCAAGGTATGCATCTGAGTGTATTGGTCAAACCGATCCCTATATTCTCCATTGACGCCAGGCCTCTCGGCCAAGGTAGCTTTGTTCATGAGGTTCATAACATTGACCTTCGGGTAGGGGCAATACATAGGGAACTATTATCTTGTTATGTGTTGGAGGGTCTACCTACTCCTATTGTGTTGGGACTTCCTTGGTTGGTTAAACATAACCCTGTGATTAATTGGCAGTCCAGAGAGATAAGCCAATGGGGTGAGTTTTGCAAAAGTAACTGCATGAACACAGTCATCAGTGCGGTCATGCCTAGTACTTTGCCTCCTTTTTTGGAGGACTTTGGGGATGTGTTCTCTGAGGAGGGGTGTCAGGAGTTGCCTCCTCATCGCGTGTATGACTGCTCTATTAATTTACTTCCTGATGCTAAGTTACCTAAAGCTAGGTTATATAACCTTTCTGGTCCTGAGAGGCAGGCTATGAAAGATTATATTTCGGAAAGTCTGGCCAAAGGGCATATTAGACCTTCATCTTCCCCAGTGGCCGCGGGGTTCTTCTTTGTGAAGAAAAAAGATGGAGGCCTACGCCCTTGCTTGGATTTCCGCGAACTTAATCGGATTACTGTTCGAGATCCGTATCCACTCCCTCTGATTCCTGATCTCTTCAATCAAATTGTTGGCGCCAAATGGTTCTCTAAATTGGATCTCAGGGGGGCGTATAATCTGATTAGGATAAAAGAGGGGGATGAGTGGAAAACGGCGTTTAACACGCCGGAGGGACATTATGAGAACCTTGTCATGCCTTTTGGTCTGACTACTGCACCAGCAGTATTCCAACATTTTGTTAATGACATTTTTCGTCATCTGGTGGGGCTGTTTGTGGTCGTATATTTGGATGACATTTTAATTTACTCGCCAGATCTTGTGTCTCACCAGGAGCATGTGAGACAGGTGTTGCAGATCTTGCGAGACAATAAACTATACGCCAAACTGGAAAAGTGTGTATTCGCCGTACAGGAACTTCAGTTTTTGGGTTTCTTGGTGTCAGCCTCCGGTTTCCGTATGGACCCTGAAAAGGTGAGAGCAGTGCTTGAATGGGATCAGCCAGAGGATCTTAAGGCTCTGCAGCGTTTTCTGGGGTTTGCTAACTACTACCGGAAATTTATTTGTAATTTCTCATCTGTTGTCAAACCTCTCACTGACATGACAAGAAAAGGGACGGATTTTTCTAAATGGTTGGACAAAGCTTGCCAAGCTTTTTCCTCTTTGAAAAAATGTTTTGCTTCGGCACCCGTTCTCATCCAACCAGATGCATCACAGCCGTTCGTTGTGGAGGTGGACGCGTCTGACGTAGGGGTGGGTGCAATATTGTCCCAGGGTCCGTCCCCTGGTAAATGGCATCCGTGCGCTTTCTTTTCTAAGAAATTGTCGTCCGCCGAAAGGAATTATGATATCGGCAATAGGGAACTTTTGGCCATTAAGTTGGCTTTTGAAGAATGGCGTCACTTTTTGGAGGGGGCAGTCCACCCGGTCACCGTCATTACTGATCACAAGAACCTGCTGTATTTGGAATCTGCTAAGCGTCTGAATTCCAGACAAGCTCGATGGTCGTTGTTTTTTACCAGGTTTAATTTTGTTGTCACTTATCGCCCTGGATCTAAGAATGTTAAGGCGGATGCCTTGTCTCGCAGTTTCCCAGGGGCCGGGAAAATGGATGACCCGATTCCTATCCTTCAGGAGGGGGTGGTAGTGTCGGCTGTATGTTCTGAGCTTGAGGAGGAGGTTTAGAGGTTCAGGGGACGCCCCTGCAGGACCTCCAGGGAGACTGTTTGTCCCAAATCAGTTGAGACAAAAGGTTATTGAGGCACATCATAATTCTGCTTTAGCAGGACATCCAGGGAGTAAGGCTACTTTAGATCTCCTTTCTCGCCGGTTTTGGTGGCCTAACGTTAATAAAGATGTTTTAACTTTTGTCGCGTCATGTGGGGTTTGTGCTCGCTCTAAGACCCCTCATACCCGTCCGTCTGGGACCCTCTTACCCTTGAAACTTCCGGAGCGTCCATGGACTCATTTGTCTATGGACTTCATCACGGACTTCCTCAGTCGTCAGGGAAGACTGTCATACTGGTGGTTGTTGACAGGTTCAGTAAGATGGCACATTTCATTGCTCTTCCTGCCCTCCCTAATGCTAAAACTCTGGCGCAGGTGTTCATTGGGGAGATTGTGAGACTTCATGGGTTGCCTTCTGATGTGGTGTCAGATAGGGGGTCTCAGTTTGTGTCCAAGTTTTGGAGGGCATTTTGTTTACGTCGGGGGATGCAATTGTCATTTTCCTCGGCTTTTCATCCCAGACCAATGGTCAGACAGAGCGTCTGAATCAAAGCCTAGAGACTTATCTTCGGTGTTTTGTCTCAGAGAACCAGGAGGACTGGTCTTCTTTCTTGCCTCTGGCAGAGTTCGCTCTTAACAACAGGCGGAGCGAGTCCACTGGTAAATCCCCGTTTTTTGGGGCATATGGTTTTCATCCCCAGTTTTGTACTTTCAATGGGGGGGGCCCTTCTGGGGTTCCTGAGGAGGAGCGTTTCTCGTCGTCACTTGCTTCAGTGTGGAGAGGTGTATTGAATAATCTGAGTGCTATGGGGAACCGTTATAAACGTATGGCTGATAGGAGGAGAGTTTCTGGTCCAGATCTTGATGTGAACGATCTGGTATGGTTGTCTACCAGGAATATAAAACTTAAAGTTCCCTCCTGGAAGCTGGGCCCCAGATTCATCGGGCCGTACAGGATCAGTTCCATAATTAATCCTGTGGCATTTCGTCTGGACCTCCCTCCTACGTTTAAAATTCATAATGTGTTCCACAAGTCATTACTTAAGAGGTACGTGGCACCAGTCATACCATCACCTCTACCTCCTCCTCCAGTGGTGGTCAATGGTAACTTGGAGTTTCAAGTGTCAAAGATCATTGACTCACGTCTGAATCGCCGGTCCCTTCAGTACTTGGTGCATTGGAAGGGGTATGGTCCAGAGGAGAGGACGTGGGTTCCTGCGTCTGACATTAACGCAGATCGTTTGGTGCGGACCTTCCACAGAACTCACCCGGGCAAACCTGGCCCTGAGGGTCCGGAGGCCCCTCGTAGAAGGGGGGGTACTGTCATGTGTGCATCGCCACGAAGATCGTCGCGGTTGTACATTCTGACTTCTCACAGCTGAGTTGCTGTTTCTTTGTGTTTGGCAGTTAGGGAGTTAATTCTGTCTGTGCTCAGTTCTGGGACTGGGTGCAGTTTCTCCCGGCTGCAATTAATTATTTGTTGATTGGTTTCCTTTAAATCTCTGGTTGTCTGTTTGGGAGTTGCCAGTGAAATTCTTCATGCAGACCACAGATAGGATTGTATCTGTATAGACTTAAGTTAAAGAGCTCCTTAGTTGTTTTAAGCTCACCTTGCTTATAGTTTAATATCCCAGATCATTTATGTTCCTTCTGTGTTTGAGTGTGTATGCAAGTCTGTGTTTTCTCAGTCTGTCTTATATGTCTAATCTGTGTATTTAGCAGAGATCAGCCCATATCCTTTGGTGGTAATCAGAATCCTTCTTAGGATTGATTACAGGGTTCGGGGACTGATAGGAGACAGGGTTAGGCTGGAGACTTGGACCTCTGAACCATTATCAGTACCTCCAAGGTGAGGGATTAGTTAGGACCCCAGTTTAGGGTCAGGTTAGACCCCCGGTCCTCTTCTTTCCTGTGACAGTGTATCAAGTCCTCAAGATTAATCCTGAGTTCAACGGATATCGTGTCAGGTAAATCTATTCTATATTTACATGCTGATGTTGCTAATCTATATGTTGTATAGAGTGATGTTCTTTTAAGAATAGTTTACTGACATCGTACACATATCATAAGACCGCGTGACAGTATGCATCTGAGTGTATTGGTCAAACCGATCCCTATTTTTTCCATTGACGCCAGGCCTCTCGGCCAAGGTAGCTTTGTTCATGAGGTTCATAACATTGACCTTCGGGTAGGGGCAATACATAGGGAACAATTATCTTGTTATGTGTTGGAGGGTCTACCTACTCCTATTGTGTTGGGACTTCCTTGGCTGGTTAAACATAACCCTGTAATTAATTGGCAGTCCAGAGAGATAAGCCAATGGGGTGAGTTTTGCAAAAGCAACTGCATGAACACAGTCATCAGTGCGGTCGTACCTAGTACATTGCCTCCTTTTTTGGAGGATTTTGGGGATGTTTTTTCTGAGGAGGGGTGTCGGGAGTTGCCTCCTCATCGGGTGTATGACTGCTCTATTAATCTTCTTCCTGATGCTAAGTTACCTAAAGCTAGGTTGTATAATCTTTCTGGTCCTGAAAGACAGGCTATGAAAGATTATATTTCCGAAAGTCTGGCCAAAGGGCATATTAGACCTTCATCTTCCCCTGTAGCCGCGGGGTTCTTCTTTGTGAAGAAAAAAGATGGAGGCCTACGCCCTTGCTTGGATTTCCGCGAACTTAATCGGATTACTGTTCGAGATCCGTATCCACTCCTTCTTATTCCTGATCTCTTCAATCAAATTGTTGGCGCCAAATGGTTCTCTAAATTGGATCTCAGGGGGGCGTATAATCTGATTAGAATAAAAGAGGGGGATGAGTGGAAAACGGCGTTTAACACGACGGAGGGACATTATGAAAACCTGGTTATGCCTTTTGGTCTGACTACTGCACCAGCAGTATTCCAACATTTTGTTAATGACATTTTTCGTCACCTTGTGGGGGTGTTTGTGGTCGTATATTTGGATGACATTTTAATTTACTCGCCAGATCTTGTGTCTCACCAGGAGCATGTGAGACAGGTGTTGCAGATCTTGCGAGACAATAAACTATACGCCAAACTGGAGAAGTGTGTTTTTGCCGTACAGGAACTTCAGTTTTTGGGTTTTTTGGTGTCAGCCTCCGGTTTCCGTATGGACCCTGAAAAGGTGAGAGCAGTGCTTGAATGGGATCAGCCAGGGGATCTTAAGGCTCTGCAGCGTTTTTTGGGGTTTGCTAATTACTACCGGAAATTTATTTGTAATTTCTCGTCTGTCGTCAAACCTCGCACGGACATGACGAGAAAAGGGACGGATTTTTTAGGTGGTCGGACAAAGCTTGCCAAGCCTTTTCCTCTTTAAAGAGATGTTTTGCTTCGGCACCCGTTCTCATCCAACCAGATGTATCTCAGCCGTTCATTGTGGAGGTGGACGCGTCTGACGTAGGGGTGGGTGCTATATTGTCCCAGGGTCCGTCCCCTGGTAAATGGCATCCGTGCGCTTTCTTTTCTAAGAAATTGTCGTCCGCCGAAAGGAATTATGATATCGGCAATAGGGAACTTTTGGCCATTAAATTGGCTTTTGAAGAATGGCGTCACTTTTTGGAGGGGGCAGTCCACCCGGTCACGTTATTACTGATCACAAGAACCTGCTGTATTTAGAATCCGCTAAGCGTCTGAATTCCAGACAAGCTCGATGGTCGTTGTTTTTTACCAGGTTTAATTTTGTCGTCACTTATCGTCCGGGGTCTAAGAATGTAAAGGCTGATGCTTTGTCTCGCAGTTTCCCAGGGGCCGGGAAAACGGATGACCTGATTCCTATCCTTCAGGAGGGGGTGGTAGTGTCGGCTGTATGTTCTGAGCTTGAGGAGGAGGTGTTAGAGGCTCAGGGGGACGCCCCTGCAGGACCTCCAGGGAGACTGTTTGTCCTGAATCAGTTGAGACAAAAGGTTATTGAGGCACATCATAATTCTGCTTTAGCAGGACATCCAGGGAGTAAGGCTACTTTAGATCTCCTTTCTCGCCGATTTTGGTGGCCTAACGCTAATAAAGATGTTATAACTTTTGTCGCGTCCTGTGGGGTTTGTGCTCGCTCTAAAACTCCTCATACCCGTCCATCTGGGACCCTTTTACCCTTGAAACTTCCGGAGCGTCCATGGACTCATTTATCTATGGACTTCATTACGGATCTTCCTCCGTCGTCAGGGAATACTGTCATACTGGTGGTTGTTGACAGGTTCAGTAAGATGGCACATTTCGTTGCTCTTCCTGCACTCCCTAATGCTAAAACTCTGGCGCAGGTGTTCATTAGGGAGATCGTGAGACTTCATGGGTTGCCTTCTGATGTGGTGTCAGATAGGGGGTCTCAGTTTGTGTCCAAGTTTTGGAGGGCATTTTGTTTACGTCGGGGGATGCAATTGTCGTTTTCCTCGGCTTTTCATCCACAGACCAATGGTCAGACAGAGCGTCTGAATCAGAGTTTAGAGACATATCTCCTTGTGTTTTGTCTCGGAGAACCAGGAGGACTGGTCATCTTTCTTGCCTCTGGCAGAGTTCGCTCTTAACAACAGGCGGAGCGAGTCCACTGGTAAGTCCCCGTTTTTTGGGGCATATGGTTTTCATCCCCAGTTTTGTACTTTCAATGGGGGGGGTCCTTCTGGGGTTCCTGAGGAGGAGCGTTTCTCGTCGTCACTTGCTTCTGTGTGGCGAGGTGTATTGAATAATTTGAGTACGATGGGGAACCGTTACAAACGTATGGCTGATAGGAGGAGAGTTTCTGGTCCAGATCTGAATGTGAACGATCTGGTATGGTTGTCTACCAGGAATATAAAACTTAAAGTGCCCTCCTGGAAACTGGGTCCCAGATTCATCGGGCCGTACAGGATCAGTTCCATAATTAATCCTGTGGCATTTCGTCTGGAACTCCCTTCTACTTTTAAAATTCATAATGTGTTCCACAAGTCATTACTTAAAAGGTATGTGGCACCAGTCATACCATCACCTCTACCTCCTCCTCCAGTGTTGGTCAATGGTAACTTGGAATTTCAAGTATCAAAAATCATTGACTCTCGCCTGAATCGCCGGTCCCTTCAGTACTTGGTGCATTGGAAGGGGTATGGTCCGGAGGAGAGGACGTGGGTCCCTGCGTCTGATGTTAACGCAGATCGTTTGGTTCGGACCTTCCACAGAACTCACCCGGGCAGGCCTGGCCCTGAGGGTCCGGAGGCCCCTCGTAGAAGGGGGGGTACTGTCATGTGTGCATTGCCACGAAGATCGTCGCGGTTGCACATTTTGACTTCTCACAGCTGAGTTGCTGTTTCTTTGTGTTTGGCAGCTAGGGAGTTAATTCTGTCTGTGCTCGGTGCTGGGACTGGGTGCAGTTTCTCCCGGCTGCAATTGATTATTTGTTGATTGGTTTCCTTTAAGTTTCTGGTTGTCTGCTTTGGGAGTTGCCAGTGAAACACTTCATGCAGACCACAGATAGGAATGAATCTGTATAGACTCTAGTTGAGAGCTCCTTAGTTGTTTTAAGCTTAACTTGCTTAGAGTTTATTTCCCAGACCATTTATGTTCCTTCGGTGTTTGAGTGTGTATGCAAGAGAGTGCTATCCTGTCTGTCTTATATGTCTAATCTGTGTATTAACTGAGATCAGCCCATATCCCTTTGGTGGTAATCAGGATCCTTCTTAGGACTGATTACAGGGTTCAGGGTCTGATAGGAGACAGGGTTAGGCTGGAGACTTGGACCTCTGAACCATTATCAGTACCTCCAAGGTAAGGGATTAGTTAGGACCCCAGTGTAGGGTCAGGTTAGACCCCGGTCCTCCTCTTTCCTGTTACAGCTCATCAAGTCCTCAAGATTAACCCTGAGTTCAACTGATATCGTCTCTGCACATCTAGTCCTCAAGATTAACCCTAAGTTCTGCTGATATTGTGTCAGGTAAATCTATTTTATACTTACATTCTTATGTTGCTAAACTATATGTTGTATAGAGTGTGGTTCCTGTATAAATAGTTTACTGACATTGTAGTCATATCATTAGACAGCGTGACATCTACCACCTGAACTCTACTCCCTGGGATACAACACTGCCAGTCTGAGGGGAATGATCAGTTAACAACCAAAATGTTATCCCCAACAGATAGTAGCGCAACGACTCCAGTGCCCACTTGATCGACAGGCACTCTCTCTCTCTACAATGCTGTATCTGGTTTCAGCTGGAGTTAGCTTTCGACTCTGGAAAGTAATGTGATGCTTCTCCCCGTTAACCTCCTGAGACAAAACGGCCCCCACACCTACCTCTGACGCATCAGTCTGGACAATGAATTCTCTTTTGAAGTCGGGTGTGATCAAAAATGGTGACACACACAGTGCCCCTTTTAGTTTTACAAATGCTTCTTCAAGCTGATCATTCCATCGCACCATTACTAAATTCCTGCCTTTTAGGCAGTCATTTAACGACGCCGACAGTGTTGCAAAATTGTGAATAAACCGCCGGTAGTATCACACTAACCCCAAAAACCCTTTCACTTGTTTAGTGGTGAGGGGACGGGGCCAGTTTTGGATTGCCTCCACTTTGTTTATTTGGCCTTTGATAACTCCTCTCACAATCACATACCCCAGGTAGCGATCTTCCTCCAACCCTATGGAACACTTCTTTGGGTTGGCAGTTAGCTCTACTTGTCTCAGCGAATCTATCACCGCCTGTACCTTGGCTAAGTGACTTTCCCAGTCTGTACTGTACACCAAAATATCGTCCAGATTGGCCGCGGCATATCGGCGATGAGGACGAAGAACAACGTCCATTAACCTCTGGAATGTCGCTGGAGCGCCATGCAACCTGAAGGGTAGGACTATATACTGGAACAGTCCCTCGGGTGTTAAAAAGCCGTTTTCTCTCTCGCTGCTTTTGTTAGTGGCACCTGCCAATACCCTTTTGTGAGGTCAATGAGTGAAAAATAACGTGCCTGCCCAAACCGCTCTATTAACTCATCGACCCGGGGCATGGGTTAGGCGTCAAAGTTAGAAATTTCATTCAGTTTTCTGAAGTCATTACAGAACCTTAGTGTCCCATCTGGCTTTGGTATTAGGACTATTGGGCTGGCCCAATCACTCTGGGACTCTTCAATGACCCCTAACTGCAGCATCTTCTTGACCTCTTCCAAGATGGCTTGTCGCCGGGCCTCAGGCACCCGATATGGCTTTAATCGTACTTTTGTCATGTGTGCATTGCCACGAAGATCGTCGCGGTTGCACATTCTGACTTCTCACAGCTGAGTTGCTGTTTCTTTGTGTTTGGCAGTTAGGGAGTTAATTCTGTCTGTGCTCAGTTCTGGGACTGGGTGCAGTTTCTCCCGGCTGCAATTAATTATTTGTTGATTGGTTTCCTTTAAATCTCTGGTTGTCTGTGTTGGGAGTTGCCAGTGAAATTCTTCATGCAGACCACAGATAGGATTGTATCTGTATAGACTTAAGTTAAAGAGCTCCTTAGTTGTTTTAAGCTCACCTTGCTTAGAGTTTAATATCCCAGATCATTTATGTTCCTTCTGTGTTTGAGTGTGTATGCAAGTCTGTGTTTTCTCCAGTCTGTCTAATATGTCTAATCTGTGTATTTAGCAGAGATCAGCCGTATTCCTTTGGTGGTAATCAGTATCCTTCTTAGGACTGATTACAGGGTTCAGGGACTGATAGGAGACAGGGTTAGGCTGGAGACTTGGACCTCTGAACCATTATCAGTACCTCCAAGGTGAGGGATTAGTTAGGACCCCAGTTTAGGGTCAGGTTAGACCCCCGGTCCTCCTCTTTCCTGTGACAGTGTATCAAGTCCTCAAGATTAACCCTGAGTTCAACGGATATCGTGTCAGGTAAATCTATTCTATATTTACATGCTGATGTTGCTAATCTATATGTTGTATAGAGTGTTGTTCTTTTAAGAATAGTTTACTGACATCGTACACATATCATAAGACCGCGTGACATTTTCACTGGCCCATAAAATTATTCCCAGTTGCCATGGATCCAGTAGCCCAGCTGGCTCTGCAGTTGCAGGGATTATCCATGGAGCTGACGGACATTAAGTCCAAAGTTTTGTCTCCCTCGGAGCAAACCAGATTTGAACCTAAAGTAGCTCTCCCGGACAGGTTCACTGGTGGGCGAGACAAATTTTTTACCTTCAGGGAAGCATGTAAATTGTATTTTCGGCTTCGGCCTCGATCATCAGGGAGTGAAGAGCAGAGAGTGGGAATTGTTATCTCGCTCCTACAAGGGGACCCTCAATCCTGGGCCTTCTCCCTTCCTCCGGGATCCCCGGCTCTACAGTCAGTAGATCGATTTTTTACTGCCCTGGGTTTGGTATATGATGACCCAGATCGGGTCTCTCTTGCTGAGACAAAATTACGTAAGATACAGCAGGGAGATCGTCCGGCGGAGGAATTTGCTTCTGAGTTCCGTAGATGGGCCACAGATACTCAGTGGAATGACCCAGCTCTTAGAAGCCAGTTTTGTCATGGGCTTTCTGACAAATTAAAGGACGTTTTGGCTCAGTATGATTCTCCTCCATCACTGGAGGCTGCTATGGCCCTAGCTATCCGTACTGATAGACGGCTCCGGGAGAGGTGCGAGGTAACTCCGCCCCCTGTTGTTACTCCACCTACTACTAAAGTCCCTTATGTTGAGGTTCCCCTTGTCTGTTCGGAGGAGCCTATGCAGTTGGGAGGGACATCATTTCGTAGGAGGGGATTGGCGGTACGCCGCAGGACTAGAAGGTGTTTCTTCTGCGGGAAAGAGGGACATTTTGTTGGGGGATGTCCATCCCGTGCCTTGTTGAGCAAAAAGTCGCCGGAAAACTGTTAATCCCAGGTTGTGTGGTGGACGACAACCTGGGAGTATGTATTTCGTCCGCTAGTTCTTCTCAGTTCCTTGTACCAGTGGAGGTGGTGGTTGGTACGAGAGTGGAGAGATTTTCTGTTCTTCTTGATAGTGGGTCCGGGGCTAATCTGGTTGACGCTCAGTTTGCTCAGGCTCAAGGTATGCATCTGAGTGTATTGGTCAAACCGATCCCTATATTCTCCATTGACGCCAGGCCTCTCGGCCAAGGTAGCTTTGTTCATGAGGTTCATAACATTGACCTTCGGGTAGGGGCAATACATAGGGAACTATTATCTTGTTATGTGTTGGAGGGTCTACCTACTCCTATTGTGTTGGGACTTCCTTGGTTGGTTAAACATAACCCTGTGATTAATTGGCAGTCCAGAGATATAAGCCAATGGGGGGAGTTTTGCAAAAGTAACTGCATGAACACAGTCATCAGTGCGGTCGTGCCTAGTACTTTGCCTCCTTTTTTGGAGGACTTTGGGGATGTGTTCTCTGAGGAGGGGTGTCAGGAGTTGCCTCCTCATCGCGTGTATGACTGCTCTATTAATTTACTTCCTGATGCTAAGTTACCTAAAGCTAGGTTATATAACCTTTCTGGTCCTGAGAGGCAGGCTATGAAAGATTATATTTCGGAGAGTCTGGCCAAAGGGCATATTAGACCTTCATCTTCCCCAGTGGCCGCGGGGTTCTTCTTTGTGAAGAAAAAAGATGGAGGCCTACGCCCTTGCTTGGATTTCCGCGAACTTAATCGGATTACTGTTCGAGATCCGTATCCACTCCCTCTGATTCCTGATCTCTTCAATCAAATTGTTGGCGCCAAATGGTTCTCTAAATTGGATCTCAGGGGGGGTATAATCTGATTAGGATAAAAGAGGGGGATGAGTGGAAAACGGCGTTTAACACGCCGGAGGGACATTATGAGAACCTTGTCATGCCTTTTGGTCTGACTACTGCACCAGCAGTGTTCCAACATTTTGTTAATGACATTTTTCGTCATCTGGTGGGGCTGTTTGTGGTCGTATATTTGGATGACATTTTAATTTACTCACCAGATCTTGTGTCTCACCAGGAGCATGTGAGACAGGTGTTGCAGATCTTGCGAGACAATAAACTATACGCCAAACTGGAAAAGTGTGTATTCGCCGTACAGGAACTTCAGTTTTTGGGTTTCTTGGTGTCAGCCTCCGGTTTCCGTATGGACCCTGAAAAGGTGAGAGCAGTGCTTGAATGGGATCAGCCAGAGGATCTTAAGGCTCTGCAGCGTTTTCTGGGGTTTGCTAACTACTACCGGAAATTTATTTGTAATTTCTCATCTGTTGTCAAACCTCTCACTGACATGACAAGAAAAGGGACGGATTTTTCTAAATGGTCGGACAAAGCTTGCCAAGCTTTTTCCTCTTTGAAAAAATGTTTTGCTTCGGCACCCGTTCTCATCCAACCAGATGCATCACAGCCGTTCGTTGTGGAGGTGGACGCGTCTGACGTAGGGGTGGGTGCAATATTGTCCCAGGGTCCGTCCCCTGGTAAATGGCATCCGTGCGCTTTCTTTTCTAAAAAATTGTCGTCCGCCGAAAGGAATTATGATATCGGCAATAGGGAACTTTTGGCCATTAAGTTGGCTTTTGAAGAATGGCGTCACTTTTTGGAGGGGGCAGTCCACCCGGTCACCGTCATTACTGATCACAAGAACCTGCTGTATTTGGAATCTGCTAAGCGTCTGAATTCCAGACAAGCTCGATGGTCGTTGTTTTTTACCAGGTTTAATTTTGTTGTCACTTATCGCCCTGGATCTAAGAATGTTAAGGCGGATGCCTTGTCTCGCAGTTTCCCAGGGGCCGGGAAAATGGATGACCCGATTCCTATCCTTCAGGAGGGGGTGGTAGTGTCGGCTGTATGTTCTGAGCTTGAGGAGGAGGTGTTAGAGGCTCAGGGGGACGCCCCTGCAGGACCTCCAGGGAGACTGTTTGTCCCAAATCAGTTGAGACAAAAGGTTATTGAGGCACATCATAATTCTGCTTTAGCAGGACATCCAGGGAGTAAGGCTACTTTAGATCTCCTTTCTCGCCGGTTTTGGTGGCCTAACGTTAATAAAGATGTTTTAACTTTTGTCGCGTCCTGTGGGGTTTGTGCTCGCTCTAAGACCCCTCATACCCGTCCGTCTGGGACCCTCTTACCCTTGAAACTTCCGGAGCGTCCATGGACTCATTTGTCTATGGACTTCATCACGGACCTTCCTCAGTCGTCAGGGAAGACTGTCATACTGGTGGTTGTTGACAGGTTCAGTAAGATGGCACATTTCATTGCTCTTCCTGCCCTCCCTAATGCTAAAACTCTGGCGCAGGTGTTCATTGGGGAGATTGTGAGACTTCATGGGTTGCCTTCTGATGTGGTGTCAGATAGGGGGTCTCAGTTTGTGTCCAAGTTTTGGAGGGCATTTTGTTTACGTCGGGGGATGCAATTGTCATTTTCCTCGGCTTTTCATCCGCAGACCAATGGTCAGACAGAGCGTCTGAATCAAAGCCTAGAGACTTATCTTCGGTGTTTTGTCTCAGAGAACCAGGAGGACTGGTCTTCTTTCTTGCCTCTGGCAGAGTTCGCTCTTAACAACAGGCGGAGCGAGTCCACTGGTAAGTCCCCGTTTTTTGGGGCATATGGTTTTCATCCCCAGTTTTGTACATTCAATGGGGGGGTCCCTTCTGGGGTTCCTGAGGAGGAGCGTTTCTCGTCGTCACTTGCTTCAGTGTGGAGAGGTGTATTGAATAATCTGAGTGCTATGGGGAACCGTTATAAACGTATGGCTGATAGGAGGAGAGTTTCTGGTCCAGATCTTAATGTGAACGATCTGGTATGGTTGTCTACCAGGAATATAAAACTTAAAGTTCCCTCCTGGAAGCTGGGCCCCAGATTCATCGGGCCGTACAGGATCAGTTCCATAATTAATCCTGTGGCATTTCGTCTGGACCTCCCTCCTACGTTTAAAATCCACAATGTGTTCCACAAGTCATTACTTAAGAGGTACGTGGCACCAGTCATACCATCACCTCTACCTCCTCCTCCAGTGGTGGTCAATGGTAACTTGGAGTTTCAAGTGTCAAAGATCATTGACTCACGTCTGAATCGCCGGTCCCTTCAGTACTTGGTGCATTGGAAGGGGTATGGTCCAGAGGAGAGGACGTGGGTTCCTGCGTCTGACATTAACGCAGATCGTTTGGTGCGGACCTTCCACAGAATTCACCCGGGCAAACCTGGCCCTGAGGGTCCGGAGGCCCCTCGTAGAAGGGGGGGTACTGTCATGTGTGCATTGCCACGAAGATCGTCGCGGTTGCACATTCTGACTTCTCACAGCTGAGTTGCTGTTTCTTTGTGTTTGGCAGTTAGGGAGTTAATTCTGTCTGTGCTCAGTTCTGGGACTGGGTGCAGTTTCTCCCGGCTGCAATTAATTATTTGTTGATTGGTTTCCTTTAAATCTCTGGTTGTCTGTGTTGGGAGTTGCCAGTGAAATTCTTCATGCAGACCACAGATAGGATTGTATCTGTATAGACTTAAGTTAAAGAGCTCCTTAGTTGTTTTAAGCTCACCTTGCTTAGAGTTTAATATCCCAGATCATTTATGTTCCTTCTGTGTTTGAGTGTGTATGCAAGTCTGTGTTTTCTCCAGTCTGTCTAATATGTCTAATCTGTGTATTTAGCAGAGATCAGCCCGTATTCCTTTGGTGGTAATCAGTATCCTTCTTAGGACTGATTACAGGGTTCAGGGACTGATAGGAGACAGGGTTAGGCTGGAGACTTGGACCTCTGAACCATTATCAGTACCTCCAAGGTGAGGGATTAGTTAGGACCCCAGTTTAGGGTCAGGTTAGACCCCCGGTCCTCCTCTTTCCTGTGACAGTGTATCAAGTCCTCAAGATTAACCCTGAGTTCAACGGATATCGTGTCAGGTAAATCTATTCTATATTTACATGCTGATGTTGCTAATCTATATGTTGTATAGAGTGTTGTTCTTTTAAGAATAGTTTACTGACATCGTACACATATCATAAGACCGCGTGACAACTTTGCCCTGCGGCTCAGTGACAATGTCATGTTGTATTAGGGAGGTAAGACCAGGAAGTTCCAAAAAAACATCTGTATTTCGGCGAACAAACTCTCTGACTTCCTGAACTTGTCTGTGCGACAAAGTGTCTGATATTTTGACGGCGGAGAGGACTTCTCTTGCCTTCTCCTGAGGCAAGGAAGCCATCTGTACTGGAAATGAAAGGCCGTGGACAATCCTGACCAAGCAGGTCTCTGTCTTTCCATGGTTTGAGCAGATTCACATGGTATACGTGTTCTGGCTTTCTCCGCCCTGGTTGGTGTATTTTATAGTTTACTGGTCCCACCTTCTCTATAATGTCGTAGGGTCCCTGCCACCTTGAAAGGAACTTACTATCCACTGTAGGCACAAGTACCAACACCCGATCCCCAGGGTTAAAGGACCTTACCCGTGCCTCCTGGTTATAGACCTGCCTCTGTGACCTTTGTGCTGATTCTGTATGTTCTTGGACTAATGGTAGGACTGTCTCCATTCTCTCTTGCATTTTGGCCACATGTTCTATCACACTTTTGTGGGGAGTTGTATGGTTTTCCCAGGCCTCTTTAGCTATATCGAGTAAGCCACGGGGATGTCTGCCATATAATAGTTCAAAGGGCGAGAACCCCGTAGATGCCTGGGGCACCTCCCGCACTGCAAACATCAGGTATGGCAACAAGAGATCCCAGTCCTTAGCATCTTTAGAGACTTTTTTTTTCAACATATTCTTCAGGGTTTTATTGAACCTTTCTACTAAACCGTCTGTTTGGGGATGATAGACCGATGTGCGCAACTGTTTAACACGTGGCAGAGTTCCTTCATGATTTTTGACATAAAGGGGGTCCCCTGATCTGTTAAGATTTCTTGAGGGATTCCCACCCGAGAGAACATACCCATGAGTTATTTTGCGATCAGTTTAGACGAGGTGTGTCGCAGGGGAATAGCCTCAGGATACCTGGTAGCGTAATATAGAACTACGAGGATGTGTTGATGACCCCTTGCTGATTTATTAACCGTCCACACCAGATCCATTGGCTATTCTCTCAAACTGGACCTCTATAATTTGTAATGGCACCAAGGGACTCTGAAAATGAGGCTGCGGACTGGTTACCTAGCACACGGGACAAGAGTAACAATACCGTTTAACTTATTCATAGACCCATAGACAGTAAAACCGTTGTAGAATTCTGTCTAGGGTTTTCTTTGGTCCCAAATGTCCCCCTAGTACATGCGCATGCGCTAAGTCCATTACCAACCTCCGATATGACTGCGGTACCAGCAATTGCTCGACAATTTCCCCATGTATTTTTAAACCCCATACAGCAAATCTTGGTTCAGCTCAAATCGGGTAAATACTTTAGCTGCCCTGGGGTGTTGGGGTTCCCCATTGACAACCAGTACATTTTCCCTGGCTCGAGTCAACGTAGGGTCCCGTAGTTGCGCCGTACCAAAATTGTCACCTGCCACATTTAAGTATGACAGTTCTGGTCCCGGTGGCAAATCTTCCATCTCCCCACCTAACACTTCTATAGGAGAGGGGTTTTCCTCCTCCACCGAAGGCTAAGGTACTCCTACCGCCAGTACATCTTCCTCTGGGCCACCAGGTTCATGCCCGATTTCTGGAGAATGCAACCTGTTTGCCACTGGTGCCGACGACTGTTCTGTGGGAGGGGTAATTACAGGCCAAATCACATAAAATAACGGAAAATCTCTCCCCATTATTAATGCTAATTAACCACCAGCCCCACCTCGTGTCACCTCCTCCCCGCTGACGTGTTTATCATCACCAGGGTGGTAGGATAATGTTTGAAGTCACCATGTATACACAACACACCCATTTTCCCAGCAGTATACTCGCTGATTTGGACGTGGCTGGCTCATATTAGGGTCACTCACGAGACTCCCTGAGTCCACTAGAGCCACAGCAGGGTTACCCTCCACCTGCACTTTACACAAATGGTTCATATTGGGTCCCTCTGCTTTGACCACTGCACACATGTGTTCTGCATAGTGAGACTGATAGTATTTAAAGTTGTTGTCCATGGGCTCTGTCAGGTGGGGGCAAACAGCTCTCACATGTCATGGTTGTTGGCACCGCCAACAGATTATAGGTCGCCTTTCGTTCCCCGACCCGTCCTGGGCGGCCCTCCGAGTCTCTGCTCGCCGAGCTGTGGGTGAAGGTTTGTTTGAATTTACTTGGTACCTTCCGGGTAGTCTCTCCCTGTATCTCCTTGGTAGCCCCATATCTTTCAATGAGGTCTACCATTTGGAGACCATCAGTAGGGGCTGCCTGTCCAAGCCATGTTTGAAGGGTGTGTGGCAAATTTCTCAAGAATTTATCAGTCACTATACGATCCAGCATAGCGCGGGGTGACAACACCTCCGGCTGCAACCACTTTTCTATCAGGTGTATCAAGTCATAATACTGTGACCGAGCTGGCTCGGAAGGGGAAAAGTTCCACTGGTGTACCCGCTGTGCCCGGACCAAAACATTTACCCCAAGACGTGCAAGTATCTCACCCTTGACGCTCTCATAGTCCTCCTGTTGCTCGGGGGTAGGTCCCTAGAGGCTTTTGCGGGTCCTGAATTAAAAAAACGGAGCCACGATCTCGGCCCACTGGTACCGGGGCAGTCTCTCCCTTTTAGCCACGCCTTCCAACATCTCCAGGTACACCTCGACGTCATCTGATTGCTCCATCTTTCGGATCGCTGTACGCACCGCTTTCCGGACATCCTGCCATCCCCGGGCAGCTCCTGCTGTCTGCGGCGCTGTGATGTGCTGCATCACTAGACTATTGGTTTCCTGTTGCTGTTGATTAAATATCTGCTGCTGCTCCATAGCCTGCTGCTGTATAGCCTGCTGCTGCCCATAGCCTGCTGCTGTATAGCCTGCTGCTGCTCCATAGCCTGCTGCTGTATAGCCTGCTGCTGCTGCTGCTGCATAGCCTGCTGTTGCTGCCGCGTGGCCTCCTCCAGCATTTTAACTGTGTTCTCCATCTTGGGACAGTTATCCACCGGGTTTTGCGTCACTTTCTTTACCTAGGACATTTACTGTCATGCAGGAAAAAAACAGCCTGACCTCACTGCGTTGCCCGCATTGAAGCCACCAATTGTAGGGATCCGCTCTGGTAGTCAGGGCTGGGCCGCAGTAATGAGGCAAACACACCGCCTTTTACTTCAAATTTCAGTGGTTTTAATCATGAGTT
Organism: Oophaga sylvatica; assembly: GCA_033576555.1. Classification (NCBI taxonomy): domain Eukaryota; kingdom Metazoa; phylum Chordata; class Amphibia; order Anura; family Dendrobatidae; genus Oophaga; species Oophaga sylvatica. The sequence continues at coordinate 379,731,850 of JARQOD010000002.1, forward strand.
CAAGAAAAAGTCCAGATAACAAAATAAAAACAGAACATAAATCACCACAGTTTGGAGAACCACTGGTGCCAGACTCACCCTTGCTTGGGACGGGCTTAACTAAGCGGCTGCAGGTCAGCAGAGACCGCCAGGTCCCATTCCGGGTGGTCTGGTACTCGCTTCCTGGTGCACACTGGCACACAGTAACAAAACAATCTTCCAGGCTGACTCCAGCCAAAATCCTTCCTTCCACACACCAACTACAACAGCTCCTTGTTTTATAGGCCTACTCCACACCCTCAGGTGAGGTACACATCAGATGACCAGATCACGTGACTGTGACCTTATCACAGGTCCTTGTGATCATGGAAAATCCTGAGCAAACTTCAGTCTGCTAGAAGAAATATATCTCACATCCAGCAAGATCCCCTTTGGTGTACCACAGCGGCAAGAAGTCTCCTGTTCCCTACACATGCACAGAAAAACCCATGTCGAACATGCTCCAAATAGGAAGAGCCGTCACCCTGATTGTTATGCTTAAAACAGGAAAGATTTAAGTTTTCAAGGGCTAAAATGAAAATTTTTTATAAGAAATATGGACAAATATTAATTTGTCATCACAGCGCATATCTGCACATGGCTAGTAGAAATGGTAACAAAAAATAAAACATAGTGTTTACTTTTTTAAATTAATGCATAAAACTACATTTCATAATTATCAATTAATGGTTCTTAAGGAACGTTATCTGTACCTGTAAGATAATGCAGTCAATGGATGTACAAATCATAAACATCATCATCATCATCCTCACGAGTTTTTATTAATGACAGACATAATAAAAATCAACACAGAGTGAGGACAACTGTAACTTCACACACCATATATGAAATGGCCATCATGTAAACCTGGTAATAATGCGCAATAATAAATAATTACACCAAGAAAGTGCATCATGCATACAAACAATAGGTAGTTAGACCTGCAAGTGCTGTTGAAACAACCACAACAGATTTAAATTAATAATGCTATATAGCGATCACAGTGCATAGTTACTCATGGACAATGTCGATCTAATACTGTAACTCAATAAAGGCAGCATCACCCATCATGCTTGTTTGTCTTGTAGATTGTTGAAGAGGGTTTTTTTTTTTTTTTAAAGTTCCTTTTTATTTAGATTTTCCAAAAAAAAAAGGTGCTATGTCCGGCTTCCACCGGCGGAGGTACCTAAGAATCTTTGTGCGCTTCTCCGGCGCACGCAAGCCTTTGACATTCCAGGAGATGATCTTCATGTTGAATGGGCAGCAGAAAAATTAAGAGTGTGCTGGAGGAGACGGTGTACCCTCTTATGGCCGTCGTTGGCACCAACCTGCGAGGAAAGGAGGAAGCAGCACCACAATATCAAATACCTAATCAAGATATATTGACAATTCCAGGATTAATTATTGGAGAGAGGTCCCTTGCTACCCTTTTCTAGTAACTCTTGTTTACCAATAAACCGCTGTAAGCGGTCGTAGTCTCTCCACCACTACCTGTGTTTATGTGACTTCCTTTTTTCTAACCTGTGAGGAGATTACCCCCATCCTCCCAGGCTATTCAGTGTACCCCCCCATGTGTCCAAAGCATGAAACCCCAATAGCCTGCTTCACTTATTGTCCCTCCATATGTAATGTTTAACTCATTTGTCCCACGTTTATCAAGACCCCCACTCTCATGAGAGATCTTCAACATCTAATATCAATTATCTAATTTAACCATCTAAAATTGCAGCAAAACTATCATGCTTTAGCATAGGTATGAAGGAACTCCAATAGAAACGGCTCAAACAGCAAATATATCTCATATGTCATTTAACGTGGAGAGAATCTCTTTCATCTTTCCTGATCTCCTTCATGAACTGCCATCTTGTCGTCGTCTGCGTGGGGAGAACCTGGAACTGCGTCGCTGTACTTCCCTATCACTTTGTTGATTTCATTCCAAGGCTGCTTCGGCTTGTTCTGGTGTGTCATTAATGACATATGTCCCGTCAGATCTTTGGAACCGCTAACGCGCTGGGAACAGTAGTTGAAAGCGAACATCTCGCTCAAACAACGTTGTGCAAATTAAACTGAACGCCCTCCTCTTCTTGGACACCGATACTGAGAAGTCATCAAAGAGCAGAATCTCATAGCCATGAAGTAGCACTGGGCGCCTCACTCTCTGAATGGACGTAACAATGAAACTTTGTCGTTATAATGTAACAGCTTAATTATTACTTGCCGTGGTCTGTACATCGTTGGTTTCGATGCCTCCCCTCGCCTGTTGTTGTTTTTGCGGCGGTCCCACATGATGTGCACGTTACACACGACAGTAGTAGTTAAGTCACAATATTTTCGGTAGATCATTCTCACAGATGTATTGTAAGTCTGCTGATTTAAATGATTCAGGCAGTCCGACGAGACGTAAATTGCTTTGTCTCGAGCGATTTTCCAAGTCCTCTGTTTTGTCTCTCAAATTTTGTAACTTCTGCTGAAGGTTCTGTTCTCTGTCTTGGCCAAGTTGCTTCTCCTGTTGTAGCAGCACCACATTCTGTTGCAGCTTGGTAATTGCAATGGTATTCAGGTGTACAGACTTTTGTATGGAAGACAATGACGATTGCAATGCTGACTCCACTTCTGAATGTCTGGTAAGAGAAGGGCTTTGACCTCTCTTCAGCCATTTTCTGCGAATCAAATTCCTGAGGAACTCTCAGGTCACATTGTGCTTCTGATAATAGCTCTTGCTGCATGTCTATGGCAGCGCTCAGCATCGCGCCTCTTTCCTCTTTGTCTCCTTCATGCGCCATCTTGTCCTTCTGCTTCAGTTTGGATAGGTAAACCGTTCGGGGTCTGTTGTGAACTCCGTAGCAAGTAGCGCTCCATAATTTATGTCCCCACGAATGTAAAAGTGTCAGTGTTCCCGGGGGTGGTTTTACTGCTCTCCTATGGGCCCGATATGCTTGGATACCTGGGAGGAATTCAGGAACATCTCCAAACTCCCCCTCACATGTCAGCGCAGGAAACAGAAGAGGGAACGTGCTTGTTTTGTGCTCATAGGTGGAGTTTTATATACAGTAAATATTACTGCTGTCGTATTTTTGGCGTCCCTAGGGTAGAATAAGGCTGCGTAACGTCACATTTTAGAGAGAGTCATATAATAGACACACGCTACCCTACCCGTGACACAAGGAAGGTAGTGTTGCCGGATAAAGCCTGCGCAACCAGACATGCCCCCTGGAAAATGACTGCTGCTGCAGGCTAAACTCAACACGGACAAATACTGTTGTAAATTTAAAACTTTTGTGACAGCAAGAACGCAAGGATTAAAAATTCATACTTTTACAGATTACAAGTACAGTAATCTCTGTCCAAAATTAGAATATGATGAAGAAGATGAAGATGAAGTAGAAATAAGAAGAATAATAGTTGAATAAGAACAATATGAATAATGTTAACAAAAAGATGAATAGCAAGAAGTTTAAGAAGAAGATAAAGAAGGTGAAGATGAAGAATAATTTGATGAAAAAGATGATGCTGCTGAAGATTAAAGAAGGAGAAAGTGTGTCAAAAGTTAAAAAGGTGAAGAAATATGGAAGTTGTGAAACATACATAGTTGCCAAAATAGAAAAAACGTTAACAACATTGTCAATTCTTCGTCAATCCGAACATCTTTAAAAAAAAAAATATTAATGCTATTCCATTTGATTGGTTAAACATCTATGCCTTTAATGTCTCCTCAACCTCCCCCAATACATTCTACATTACTCTTTGTTGTTTTCCTTCATGTACAATTAACCAACAAGGCAAGAATGGGCTTTTTTTAATTCCGATATTTTGTTCCCATAGACTTACATTGGATTTCCGGTATCGGTATCGGGTATCGCCGATATTTTTGAGGTATCGGCGATACCATTCCGATTCCGATACTTTGGATATCGGAAAGTATCGCTCACTCTAGCATTGAGGTGAATATGAGTTTTTTTTTTTCTTTTTACTTCTTATTATGCTTCTGGGTCTGGAGTAACTTCAGAGCATAGTAGAAAACTTTCAATTTGTGTAGAATAACTTTTCTGAGAGCCAAATTTCCAGGTAAAATCGTGTTTAGACAAATTTGAATTTTGACAGATCTGCTAACCTCTTATAGTAAGCAATATTTTGACCTAAACCTAAACCTCCGTCCAAATTATAAAAAAATGTTTAAGTCTCATTTTGAGCATCTTCATAAGCAGGTTCATAAATAAATTAGGTCACCTGACAGCCATAAATTGCAGAATTTTGTGGCAATGTCCACAAAATCTCATGCTATCCGTTTCCAAACAAACTAGGAGGCAAGGTAATCTTCATATACCCCCCTCCACTCTTAAACAAAAATCCATTGTGATTTCCAGTTTATACTCAGTGGTTCAAACTGATTTAATTTCTAATGTGTATCCATATTTTGGACCCCTAACAAATCTTTTTGAGCAGAATTGTGGAATAAAGTGAAAGGTCAAGATAAAACTAAATCAACACAAGTTGCAATGTTAGCCATTATTTATCATAGCTTTTCTTTACAGGGCAGTGCTGTCAAAGTCAGCACAGATTTTAAGAAAATAAGCACAGTTAGTGTGCCACGTCAGATTTTATTTGCACATTATACTTGGCAATTGCATATATGAATGACATGATACTTGGGTAAGTCCTAGACATTAATAATAATGTGTAGGACTTAACAGTGGATCGCCCGCCAGGGTAGTGGGTTACACGGTAATGGGTCATGTCTTAAAGAGATGTGTCACGGCAGCAGTGACCCGGTCCGTGGCCCTGGGCGTCCAATAAAGGGGGTATATTTACAAGCGATAATAGAGTTGCAGTAAGGTGTTCGTGACGCCACCTGTGGTTTCTGGTCAGAGGTGACCAGCGCT
>JARQOD010000002.1:379736847-379766847 GCA_033576555.1 Oophaga sylvatica
GCGCACATCGATTACATCCCCAAACAGACGGTTTAGTAGAAAGGTTAAAAAAAACCCCTGAAGAATTGTTGAAAAAAAAAGTCTCTAAAGATGCTAGGACTGGATCTCTTGTTTGCCATACCTGATGTTTGCAGTGCGGGAGGTGCCCCAGGCATCTACGGGTTCTCCCCCTTTTGAACTATTATAGGCAACATCCCCGTGGCTTACTCGATATAGCTAAAGAGGCCGGGAAAACCATACAACTCCCCACAAAATTTTGTGATAGAACATGTGGCCAAAATGCAAGAGAGAATGGGGGACAGTCCTACCATTAGCCCAGAGAACATATGGAATCAGCCCCAAAGGTCACAGAGGCAGGTCTATAACCGGGAGGCAGGGGTAAGGTCCTTTAACCCTGGGGATCGGTGTTGGTATTTTGTGCCTACAGTGGATAGTAAGTTCCTTGCAAGGTGGCAGGGACCCTACACATTAAGAGAAGGTGGACCAGTAAACTAAAAAAGTACCCCAACCAGGGCGGAAAAGCCAGAAACACGTATAACCATGTGAATCTGCTCAAACCATGGAAAGACAGAGACCCGCTTGGTGAGGATTGTCCACGGCCTGCATTTCCAGTACAGATGGCTTCCTTGCCTCGGGAGAAAGCAAGAGAAGTCCTCTCCGCCATCAAAAAATCAGACCTTTGTCGCCACAGACAAGTTCAGGAAGTCCGAGAGTTTGTTAGCCGAAATACGGGATGTTTTTTCGGAACTTCCTGGTCGTACCTCCCTAATACAACATGACATTGTCACTGAGCCGCAGGGCAAAGAAACGATTAAAGCCATATCGGGTGCCTGAGGCCCGCGCAAGCCATCAAGGAAGAGGTCAAGAAGATGCTGCAGTTAGGGGTCATTGAAGAGTCCCAGAGTGAGGGGCCAGCCCCAAAAGTCCCCAATACCAAAAACCAGATGGGACACTAAGGTTCTGTAATGACTTCAGAAAACTGAATGAAATTTCTAACTTTGACGCCTACCCCATACCCGGGTCGATGAGTTAAAAGAGCGGTTTGGGGAGACACTTATTTTTCACTCATTGACCTCACAAAAGGGTATTGGCAGGGTGCCACTAACAAAAGCAGCGAAAGAGAAAACGGCTTTTGTAACACCCGAGGGACTGTTCCAGTATATAGTCCTAAACCCCTTTTGGGTTGCATGGGCGCTCCAGCGACATTCCAGAGGTTAATGGACGTTGTTCTTCGTTCTCATCGCCGATATGCCGCGGCCAATCTGGACGATATTGTGGTGTACAGTACAGACTGGAAAAGTCAATTAGCCAAGGTACAGGCGGTGATAGATTCGCTGAGACAAGCAGAGCTAACTGCCAACCCAAAGAAGTGTTCCATAGGGTTGGAGGAAGCTCGCTACCTGGGTATGTGATTGTGAGAGGAGTTATCAAAGCCCAAATAAACAAAGTGGAGGCAATCCAAAACTGGCCCCGTCCCCTCACCACAAAACAAGTGAAAGGGTTTTTGTGGTTAGTGGGATACTACCGGCGGTTTATTCACAATTTTGCAACACTGTCGGCGCCGTTAAATGACTGCCTAAAAGACAGGAAGTTAGTAATGGTGCGATGGAATGATCAGCTTGAAGAAGCATTTGTAAAACTAAAAGGGCACTGTGTGTGTGTCACCATTTTTGATCACACCCGACTTCAAAAGAGAATTCATTGTCCAGACTGATGCGTCAGAGGTAGGTTTGGGTGCCGTTTTGTCTCAGGAGGTTAACGGGGAGGAGCATCACATTACTTTCCAGAGTCGAAAGCTAACTCCAGCTGATACCAGATACAGCATTGTAGAGAGAGAGAGTGCCTGGCGATCAAGTGGGCACTGGAGTCGTTGCGCTACTATCTGTTGGGGAGAACATTTTGGTTGTTAACTGATCATTCCCCTCAGACTGGCAGTGTTGTATCCCAGGGAGTAGAGTTCAGGTGGTAGATAGATGAACATAACAGGAGAAATTGATAATGTTGCCAACCAGTTATTTAATCTGAAAACGGACAGGCAAATTCTGGCGAGATCCATGCCTTGCTCATTTTCAGAAAAGTAAGCCGGTCTACATTATCGGAGGAAAGTCGCATGCGACGGTCTGTTAGTACACCACCTGCAGCACTAAAGACGCGCTCCGATAATACACTGGCAGCAGGGCAAGCCAGCACCTCCAATGCATACTGGCTAAGCTCTGGCCATGTATCCAGCTTAGAGACCCAAAACTTGAAAGGGGAAGAGCCATCTGGGAGTACACTGAGAGGGCAAGACAAGTAGTCTGTCACCATCTTACGGAAACGTTGCCTCCTGGTGACTGGAGGCTTCTCGGATGGTGTAGACATTGGTGGCGCTGCCACAAAACTTTGCCACATTTGGAACATACTGGTCTTGCCCCCCTGTGCAGAGGCGCTGCTTGTGCTCCCTCTTGTTGCAGAGCTGTCTCTACTGCCTCCACGCACAGAGCTGCTTTGTAAAGCAGTATCAGCAGCACTGCTCTCGGCTGGAATGGAGAACATTATGGATTGCACCAGTGTGTCTTTGTACTCCCGCATTTTACGCTCCCGGTTCAACGGTGTGATGAGGCTTTGTAAGTTGTCCCGGTAGCGAGGGTCTAGGAGGGTGTACACCCAATAATCAGACGTGGTGAGAATGTGGGCGATGCGGCGGTCGTTTCTCAGGCACTGCAGCATGAAATCAACCATGTGCTGCAGACTCCCAACTGGCCAACAAACGCTGTCCTCTGTAAGAGGCGTCATCTGTACCTGCTCTGCATCACCCCACCCTCGCTCTACATACTGACTAGAGCGTTGTGTACCTCCCTCTGTAGCGATTTCTTCCTCCTCCATTGACTCCTCCTCATCCTCCTCACAAAGTGAGCCCTGCAAAGCCCTTTGGGAGGAACCACGTTGCGCTGACTGTCCAGAAGGTGATGGAATTTGTGTCTCCTCATCCTCCACCTCTTCCAAAACCTCATCCCTTAGTGCTTGCAGTGTTTTTTGAAGCAGGCAGATAAGGGGGACAGTCAGGCTGACTAGTGCATCATCTGCACTCGCCATCCGCGTTGACTCATCAAACGCACGCAAAACGTGGCAGATGTCCTTCATAGAGGCCCACTCAGTAGTGGTGAAGTGTGAACGACGCAAATTGCGTGTTGATTGCGCCTGTTGCAGCTGATACTCCATTACTGCTGTCTGCTGCTCACACAACCGCTCCAACATATGTAACGTGGAATTCCACCTGGTGGGTACGTCACATATGATGCGATGTTCAGGAAGGCGAAATCTGCGTTGCAGAGCTGCAGTGCGCGATCTGGCCATGCTGGAACGTTGCAAGTGAGCGCACTCTAGGCGGACCTTGTGCAGCAGTGCATCAAGATCCGGATAGTCCCTCAAAAAACTCTGCACGACCAAGTTGAGCACATGTGCCAGACATGGTATGTGAGTGAGGTTGCCAAGGGCCAGAGCTGCCACCAGATTTCGGCCATTGTCACACACTACCAAGCCTGGCTGGAGATTCGCTGGCAAAAACCACACGTCGCTCTCCTGCTTGATGGCATTCCAGACCTCCTGCGCTGTGTGGCTTCGATTCCCCATGGAAATTAATTTCAGGACGGCCTGTTGACGTTTGGCCACGGCTGTGCTCATATCGGTCGCAACAGGTAAGCATTCACGGGTCCATGTGGAGGTAGACCGTGACGGCTCCTGCAGCAATGATTCTGAGGAACTGGAGTAAGAGGAGGAGTCAATGTGTACAGACTGGATTCCTGCAATCCTTGGAGTTGGCAGAACACGTACAGCGCCACTCGCAAGATCTGTACCCGGCTCCACAACATTGACCCAATGGGCAGTGAGGGAAAGGTATCGTCCCTGGCCATGGGTACTGGTCCACGCATCGGTGGTCAGGTGGACCTTGCTACTGACGGCGTTTAGTAGCGCATGTTTAATTTTTCCCTCAACATGCTTTTGCAGAGCAGGGACGGCTTGCCTGCTGAAATAAAATCGGCTTGGCACATTGTATTGTGGGACTGCCAATGCCATTAAGTTCCAGAAACTATCAGTCTCCACCAGCCTGAATGTCAGCATTTCAAGGGACAGGAGTTTTGCAATGCCAGCATTCAGAGTTGTGCTCGTGGATGGTTTGCCGAGTATGGCTGTCTTTTATCCCATGCCTGTGCTACCGATGGCTGTTTTGTGGCCTGGGAGTGTGAGGATGACAGGGAACTTGCAGCTGTGGGTGGAATAACACTTTGTCTCTGGACAACAGTGACCGAGGTTCTTCCATGGCGATCGTGTGAGGAAGCCGAACCAGCTGTGTGTGAGCTGGAGGAAGAGGCTCCAACACGACCTGAAGATGTAGGTGCTGCTGTAGGTTGGCCTACATCTCCAGTGTGTCTTTGTAACTCAACTACGTGCTTTGTCCACACATGTTTCCACATATTAGTGGTATTGAGGTTACTGACACTTTTACCTCTTTTTACTTTTTGCTTACACAGCTTGCATTTGACATAGCAAATATCATCTGCAAGTGTGTCAAAAAAGGACCACGCAGTGCAAGTCCTGGGAGCGCCCGTTTTGACTTTTGGAAGAGAACTGCTCCCAACAGGTGCCAAACTGGAGGCTACAGGCAACCGAGTCTGCAGCCTACCTCTCCCTCCTGTTTGTACCGTTGGGCCAATCTCTTCCTCAGAGCTGCTCCCACCACCTTCCTGTTCCTCACGCCATGTTGGGTCTTGGACCTCATCATCTCCACTACCCTCTTCCAACACCTGCTGCTGTTGGGTGGTCTGGACAGCACCATGCTCAACAGAAACTGGCAACTGAGTCTCATCATCATCAGATGCGTTCTGCGGTGTGCTGACCATCGGCACTGGCTCACCCGCCTCTTCAGATTCAGAGAGACACAGCTGTTGCGCATCACTGCATACTCCCTCTTCTTCAAATTCCAGAATGCTGCTTGGCTGGGCCCCTGTTTGCAAGCCAACAGATTCTGAGAACAGAAGCAGAGACTCATCTGGCTCCAGTTCAGAACTCTCTGACTGCCTGGGCAATTTGACAGGCGGTGAACAGACAGATGGTTGCTCAACAGTGTTGTGGTCCTGAGAGGAGGTGGAAGCAATTGAAGTCGATGCATTGGCTGCCATCCAACCAACAACGGCTTCAATTTGTTCTTCCCGCAGCAGGGGGGTACGCCGAGCTCCTACAAAACTGCACATAAAGGAACGCTCACGGGAAAAACTGGTGGATGCTGTGTCACTGGGGGCGGCAGCAGCCACAGAATCCCCACGTCCTCTCCCTGCTGAAACTCCACGGCCACGACCACGTGCCTTACTCCCTGCCTTCTTCATCTTGGTAGATTGTTAAAGAAAGTCAGAAAAGTTATAAGGCCTAAGTGTGGTTATTATGCAGAGACTGCAGTGAACACTGCACACAACTGTTCAGTATCTCTGAAAGGCTCCTTTCTGTAATTCTATAGTGTTTGCAACCAATGTATTGGATACGTATTATGGTCAGGAGGAAAATTCTTGGGTGTTTGCTTCGGACATCCATGCTAGGAGACTGATCCGTGCCTATCATCGAGCTCATCATGATCGGCCTGGTTGTACAAGTGAGGGTTTGGTGACCCCTCCTCAAGGGGGGGGTACTGTTATGAATGTGCTAGAGATGGTTTCTGAGCAGAGGCTCCCTCTGGTGGTTACAGACAGTACTGAACCTTTCAGCGAAGAGTGGCAATCTGGAATCACGGACTGGTCTGATATAAGGGAGGTTCCCTCCCATGATGGTTGCCGGTGATCAATTGTTCTTGTCTTAATTGTGGTTTCTGGTTCATTTGGATTTTTGCTGGAGTCTTGCCTGCATCTCCTGCTTTCAGATAAGATATGTTTTTGCTTTTTTTTTGTGCTTGCTTTTTGCATTGCTTTCTGCACTTTTGTGGAGGTCAGCCAGGTCCCCTCCTGGGGCCTGAGCTCCTCACAGTTTTTCTGCAGCCACTGTTATTTGTTCATTTGCTTTTTCCTGTTTTTTCAGCGGCTGCGACTTGGTTTTTGTTCACACTAAGATCTGATTTAGTGGGTGGCGAGATCGTGTGATCTCAGTATTTTTGTAATCAGAATTGTTGGATTTTTGTAGGGTTTTCTGGGTTGCAGAAAGTAATCTCTCCTGTCCTATCTTTTTTAGTCAGCTTGTGGCCCCAGCGTTTGCTCAGTCTATTTTCTGCCTATGTTTATATTTTCATCTTGTCTAATCGCCATTATATGTTTGGGGGCTTCCTATTTTCTTTGGGGATCTGCTCCGGGGCAGATAGCTTTCATCTTTCTGCCTTTAGGTGTAGTTATCTCTCAGGCTGTGACGAGGCATCTAGGATCAACATAGGAACGCTCCACGGCTACCTCTAGTTGTGTCGTTAGTTTAGGAATCTGCAACCCATCAGTAACCAGCATCTCAGGTGTTCTGCTTCCCTGCTGTTGTTCCTGTCCTCCTCAACTACCGAAACATAACAGGCTCCCTCTGGTGGTTACAGACAGTACTGAACCTTTCAGCGAGGAATGGCAATCTGGGATCATGGACTGGTCTGATATAAGGGAGGTTCCCTCCCATGATGTTTGCCGGTGATCAATTGTTCTTGTCTCAATTGTGGTTCCTGGTTCATTTGGAAGTTTGCTGAGTCTTGCCTGCATCTTCTGCTATCAGATAAGATATTTTCTGCTTTTTTTTTGTGCTTGCTTTTTGCATTGTTCCCTGCACTTCTGTGGATGTCAGCCAGGTCCCCACCGGGGCTTGTGCTCCTCTCAGTTTATCTGGAACCACTGTTGTTTGTTCATTTGCTTTTTCCTGTTTTTTCAGAGGCTGCGGCTTAGTTTTGTTACGCCAGAGATCTGATTAGGTGGTAGAGATCGTGTGATCTCAGGTGTTTTTGCAATCAGAAGAGTTGGTATTTTTTAGGGGTTTTTTTTGGATTGCAGTGAGTATCATTTCCTGTACTTTTTTGTCTAGACAGATTGGGCCCCAGCGTTTGCTCAGTATATTTGCTGTCTGTGTCCGTGCTTCTTCTTGTCTAACCGCCATTACCTTTTTGGGGGTTCCTATTTTCTTTGGGGATCTGCTCCGAGGCAGATAGCTTTCATCTTTCTGCCTTTAGATGTAGTTATCTCTCAGGCTGTGACGAGGCGTCTAGGATCAACGTATGAACGCTCCACGGCTACCTCTAGTTGTGTGGTTAGTTCAGGTTACTGCAATCCAATAGGTTCCAGCCTCTCTGTTGTATTGCCGTTTTTGCTTACTCTCCTCAGCTACCAAAACATAACAGAGATCGCTAGCGAGATCACTGAAATGTCACCGATTTTGTGACGTAGCAGTGACCTAGCTAGCGATCTCTCTTAGTGTGACACTCAGCGTCAATCAGCCCCCCTGCTGGGTGTCACTGATCGTCGCTGGAGCTGGTAACCAAGATACACATTGGGTTTCTATTCACTGCTCGGTGCCTAGAAACCCGATGTGTACATTAGATACCAGCGCGCTTGTGCAGGGGAGCTGGTAACCAAGGTACACAGTGGGTTTCTAAGCTCCGAGCGGCTCCTGGAAACCCGATGTGTACCTTGCTTACCAGCTCCCTGCACAAGCGCGCTGGTATCTAAGGTACACTTGCGGGTAACTAAGTGATGTGCATCGCTTGTTACCCGCTGTGTCGCTGTCCTGATCGCTGCCTGAGCTGCCTGTTTGGCAGCTCAGCAGCGATCATGTAGCAACACACCAGCGATCCTGACACGTGCATATCGTTGTCGGGATCGCTGGTGTGTCGCTATGTGTAACGTGACCCTTAGTCCTATAGCAATTTTGATGAAGGAACTGAGTAGAGCAGTTCTCTGAAGAAACCCCACCAATATAACAGAGTTGAAGCTGTTTTGTAGGGAGAAATGAGATAAAATTCCTGAAAGCCTATGTGTAGGACTAATCAACAATTACCAGAAACATTTAGTTGCAGTTATTGCTGCAAAGAAAGGGTCACACCAGATGCTGAAGTGAAAAGTTTACATACTTTTGTCAATCACAGACTTGCAACATTGGATGTTTTTCTTAATAAAAAAAAACTTGCAAAGTTATATGGTGATGATTTTTTTTATTTTATTCTCCTTACCTACTTTTAGAACTTATTTTATGTAGCAGTAGGTCAAATTTATGCAGAAATATAAATAATTCTGAAGGTTTCTCAAACTTTCAAGCACCACTGTACTGTAGGTATTGTAATCATAGTATATATGATTTATAGTGAGATGCTCTTCTGATTAAAATGGTTTTGTCTCAACTTTGTTTCAACTTTCCCATGCTGACGTAAATCTCTATTCGTTTTTTAAAAAACAGAAAAATCATGGTGTAATGAGAATTTTACATATTTTAGTAAATTAGAAATGCAATGAAAGGTTAATCTAATCAACACTTCCTTCTAAAGTGTAGCCATGGGAATTTGGTTTTAAATACAAAATACACAATTGATTTTTCCTAGCAATTTCTACTTGAGCTATAATATTTGAACATAATTCAACTCCTTAAAAAATGCCAATATACCTTTTAAAGAGGTCATAAAGGGGCCTTATTCCTCTGCCCTGCTTTTTTTATGGCACTGATGAATAATTGAGTAGCACCCACGATGGGCAAAAATACAACAATTGTCAGGTATCTAAGATAGCTGGCAAGCATAAGGGCCATTTAAACCCTTAGATACTGTAATTAATTATGACAGCAGCACCTGGATGATTAAAAAAGGAGATTATTTCCCTGCTACACCCAGCCATCCACAGTGTCTACCGAGCTACTGTATGTCAGTGTGACACTGACGCGTCTCATGCACTGCAGTACATGATTACTGCAATGCATGTGTTAAGGGTATGCCACACTAAACAATATCGCTAACGGGATCGCTAAAAAACGTCACTATTTAGCGATCCCGTTAGCGATATTGTTCAGTGCGGCAGCTTCCAGCGACGAGCTTCCTGCTGTGATCTCGCTCGTCGCTGGAATCGTTCCGGACCCTATTTCATCGCTGGCGCTCCCGCTGGGTAAGTATCTAATCGCTGTGTGGCACCTTTTCTTAGCGATTTAGCGGTACTTTTGTACCGCTAAAGTCGTTAAGAAGATCGCTAACGGCGATAGCGTCGTTAACTATATCGCTAAATGTGGCCGCATTTAGCGATATAGAAACAATCCCGCTAGCGATCTCATTAGTATGCAACGCTAACGAGATCGCTAGCGGGATAGCTTAGTGTGGCAGTACCTTTAGAGTTAAAACCAGCATTTCTTCAGAAGACCTTGGTTCTTGTCAGACAGGCTGATGCATACTAGAAGTTGAGATAAGAATGTTCCTTCCTTTGAGATAATAAACCCCCACTCGCCTGAGTTATGAAAACACATCCTGTACTGGGAGTCAAGGACAAGGATGGAGTTTTCTGTTAAAACCAGTATTCTATGTTTTTAGTGATAAGCTGTATAAACACCATATATGGTAATTCCGCTTCCTGCTTCAGGGGTGTATATAAGCCCCTTCATTAGCAATAAAGAGTAGAGTATATTGACGCACCCTTTGGTTTGTGTCTTATTCTCTCTGGTACCACATTCCGAGGAGGAAAGGGTTAACAAGATAACAGCGACGACAGCCTGGCGCCCGAACAGGGACTGAGTTAATCTACTCTGAGGAAGCCCGACCGGTCCGGAGACGTGGGATGAGCGGAGCCTTCTGTTGGTGATATACATACAGCGCTGGGGTAAGAATACTTATTATATTCTACCTAAAATCTATGTCACTGTATAGTGGACTCCCTCCTCCCCGAGCGGTCGGCTTTCCAGGTAATTCACAGGTATTCCTGGCTCAGGTCCCTTTGAACCAGTAGACCCTCAGATTAATTGTCAGTCCTGCCTTTCCTCCTTTGAATAATGACAGTATGGATCCAATGATTGTGTTGTGGTTTTGTCTTGGTGTCTGTGTGATTGGATTGTTCATTTGGTTGGCGTACAAATCTTGGAAAGACAGCAGTGGAATGGTTCAGAAACCTTTGTGGCCCATTGTCTAAGTGACGCAACTGTCTTGGTGACAGAGGCTTGGTGACGCAATTGTCTTGGTGACAAACTTGTCTTGGTGACAAGAGAATCTCTTCTAGGTGAGGAGATATATAAAAAATGGGGAACCAAAATGCCAAGGAAGGCATTTCTGCTAAAGATTTAGTTGTGCGCAGAGAAGGGAAACAAGCTTTGATAGGCATTGACAAAGTATTGTGTAAAGCAGGCATGAGTGAAAACGGAGAATTGAACAGTGATAAATGGAAAAGGTTCTTTAGCTCACATCATGGATGGTTGAGAGACAAAGGACTGTTGAGAACAGTGAACCTGTGGATGAGTGCGTGTGATTACTTAGAGGGCAAGACTGAAGAATTGGGAGACGGACGTTACAGACTGACAAAAACTGGGATGACTGATTTACCCTCCTGTTTGCCCCCTACGTTACCTCCACCCCAGTATCAGACCTTCCCACAGACTTCCCATGAACCAAACTGTTGGGTCTGCCCCAGGTGTGGACAGCAAAATCCCGTGACGGTAGATGTCTGTGTAAGTTGCGGTGGACCCAGACCTCCCCCGCCAATCTATTTCCAATGAGGACAGTAATGGTACCTGGTACCCCGGGTGCTGCAGGAGGAGTGGAGGGCGGAGTAGCTCCAGGTGCCCCCCGGACAGCAGTGTTATACAGACCATGGAGCCCTTCAGAGCAGTTGGCTCTAATAACTCAACTGCCGGACCCTTCACAGTCACCAATGGGGTTCGCTAGAATGTTAGCTACAATGCAGGATACGTATAAAGCAACTAGACAGGATCTAGAAGCACTTATAAAAGGGAAATTGGCAGATGAAGCCAGATACGATAGACTGATAGATGAGACATACAAGTGCTATGTCGGTAGGAACGGACCTGATGATGCAGAGGCCAATGACGCAGCAGCAGGGGTTATGTTTACAGAAGCGTTGAAAAAAGCATGTAAAGATAGACAAGCAGAAAAGGAAGTTACACTAGAAGACAGAGTACAGGGAAAAGAGGAAGAGCCAAAAGATTATTTCTGGGCTCTAAGAAAAACTTGGGTGGAAATGGGTTTTGTCCCAGAAAACAAGACTAGTGAGAGGGTTCTGGCAAGTGCTTATATGAATGGGTTAAAAAAGGAAGTGGCAGAGAAAGTGAAGGTAAGTAGACCTGATTGGAGATCAGTAAAAGCAGAGGATCTAGCCAGAATAGCACAGGGGGCACAACATGATTTAGCGCAGGCTAAAAGAGGAGCAAGGATACATGCTGTAGGTACTCGTCCTGCAAAAAACAGGGAGAGGAGACGAGTGCCAGGAGATGGACAGAAATTGTGCTACTGGTGCAAGAAACCAGGACATTTCAGGAGGGATTGCAGAACTAATCCATATCCAGCCTGTCCAACTAATCCATATGCAAATGACCCGCCTGCAGGAGGCCCCCAAGACCAATTAGGGTTGCTCCCATAGGATAATGGTAGCTTGCACATGAACCCCCTTGTCTCCTTACCCCCCCACTCCTAATTGCACAGTGCAGGTGAACACCAGGGGGACATGAGGTTGAGTTCCAAGTGGACACGGGGGCAGACAATTCAGTAATTACAGAAGAGGACTGGCCATTTGGGAAAAGTGATTTCTCCCACCATGTTATAGCGACTCCTTACAACTCTCCATCTATCCTGCTCCCCGTCACTAAAAAGATTCCCCTGCAAATTCAAGGAACCACTGTACACACACAGTTAATGGTGTCACCACGGGGTCAATGTAATCTTTTAGGAAGTGATGTGTTGTCACAATTGCAAGCACATATTGAGTATCATGTTGATGGAACTGTCACTATGACACCAGGATTGAAGCCGAGCACTCTTTGTAAAATCATGTCGTTAGACGTTGCTAGTATAGAGGACACAAATGAATTTCCTTCAATGTTAGAAGGTGTGATACCGCATGATTTCTGGGTTTCAGATAAAACAGATGTGGGCATATTAAGGGTGCAGCCAGTCATGGTCAAATTAAAGCCTGGTGCATATCCTCTTGAGTTCAGCTCAAGAGTTGGCTATAGCTCAGCAGATTACAGAAACTGGTAGCAAGTGATGTTAAAACCTAGCCCCCACCTTCGGCAGCAGGCCTGCAGCTAGGTTCTTATCAGTAACCTTAACTTAACAGAAAAAAAAAAAAACTCCAGCTTCCCCCTTCAACTACGAGATTTAACTCTCTATGTATTGGCTGGTACAATATATATATATATATATACACTTTTGTTCCAGATATCTCAGGAAGCTGCCTGGTTCACAGTTATGATTTTGCCAATGTTATTTTTATAATGTTGATGACTTACTGGTTTGTGCCCCCTCCAGGAAACAGTGTCGTATTGCAACGATATCACTCATGTTGTTTCTGTACCAATCTGGATGTAAAGCGTCAAAGGATAAGCTGCAATTTTGTAAATCTTCAGTTATCTTTTTGGGACATTGCATTACACCAGGGGCGCGACATCTGACCAGCGCTCGCAAAGAAGCTGTACAGAATTTTCCTATTCCTGTTAATGTTGCCGCTCTTAGGACATTTTTGGACTGGTTTCCTACTGCAGACAGTGGATACATGCTGTATCAATCCTCATGCAGCCTCTCTATGACTGTATCACCATTGTGCCTTTTAAACTAACTCCTGAAGGTATAGACTGTATTGTGGCAGCTCCAGCGCTAGGAACCCCCAACTATGAACTACCATTCACCCTGTATCTCCACGAACAGCAGGGACACGCGGCAGGGGTATTGACTCAGTTACATGGTGACAATCAAAGGCCTGTAGACTATTTCAGTGGGAGACTAGATGCAGTGGCTAGAGGTGCCCCGTCCTGTGTACGGGCAGTACATGCTGTAGGACTATTGCTTCACAAATCGTCAGATATCGTTCTTGATCATCCACTGACAGTACTTACACCTCATGATGTATATACCATACTGAACCAGGTGCAACCGGCACACCTTTCAGCTGCACGTCACCTTCTATTGCAATGTGCACTTTTAATGCCTCCAAATGTTTCTTTGCAGAGATGTACCACACTTAATCCTGCCACATTGTTACCTCTCTCGGATCTAAAGGAGGGGTCAGGTCAGGTATTGTACAAAGAAGATCCAAGAGAGGAGATTCCTTATGATTGTGTTCAGCTTATGGCACAGGAAACAGCAGGCCTACCCACAGTGTTTGAAACTGAAAGACTTAATGCTGATTTTGAATTTTTTATAGATGGATCTCGCCACCAAGATGACTCAGGTACCTTCCACACCGGGTATGCCATCGTCTCCCTGAATGCAGTAATCAAAGCAGAACCAATGCTCCCATATCAGTGGCCCAGGAGGCTGAATTTAAGGCTCTGACCGAGGCCTGTAAGATAGCTGAAGGTAGAATTGTTAACATCTACACAGATTCTAGATACGCATTCGGTATAGCTCATGATTTGGGTCCAATTTGGAAATCTAGAGGATTCCTGACGGCAGCAGGACATCCCATTAAAAATGCTGACGCAGTCCAGCAGTTAATTGATGCATTACAATTACCAAAAGAGGTAGCTGTCATAAAAGTTAAAGCACATACCAGACGCACTGATCAGGTGAGTAAAGGAAACGCAATGGCCGATGCAGCAGCAAAAACAGAAGCCAGTAGACCACTCCAAGGGGTAACGATGCACCAGGTAAGCGCTCCCAAAAATCCCTTTGTGTCGGAGGATGCCTTAGCCCAGATGCAGGCTCAGGTGCGCCAGGAGGAAGTAGAAAAGTGGGAAAAAGAAGGTGCATGTCTGAATGCAGCAACTGGGGTATGGGGAAGAGGGATGCGTCGATGCCTTCCAAGAGCGTTGTACCCTGCGGTCGCCCAGATGTTACATGGGCCAACCCACCAGTCCAAAACTGCTGTAATGAGCATGATGCAGAAGCATTGGGTAGCACCAGGCTTTTCCACCTGTATAGAAGGTTTGATCCAGGGATGCATGGTATGTGCTACACATAATCAGGGAAGGGTAGTCAAGACACCATCCAAACACACCCCTCGGCCCCTCTATCCTTTCCAGAGACTGCAGATTGATTATATTCAGCTGCCAAAATCAGGATCATGGGAATACGTGTTGGTCTGTATTGATTTATTCTCAGGTTGGCCGGAGGCTTTCCCGATTGCCAAGGCTACGGCTGCGGCAACCGCAAAGAAGCTGCTTGCGGAGGTGGTGTGCAGGTATGGAGTACCAGAGGTGATCGAAAGTGACAGAGGTACACATTTCACAGGTGAAATAATGAATGAAGTCTTGACAGCTCTGGGAATTCAACAAGCTTTTCATACCCCATATCATCCACAAAGCAGTGGAAAAGTAGAAAGACTAAATGGGACATTGAAGTTAAAAATCCAAAAGGCCATGGCTGAAACAGGGAAATCTTGGCCTGAATGTTTACCATTAGCCCTATACTCAGTAAGGTACACTCCAAATAGAAAAACTGGACTTTCTCCGTATGAAGTACTATTTGGCAAAATGCCTAGCTTAGGATGTTTCTTTCCCCAAGCACTGGAAATGAGTAACCATGTATTAAGCTCATATGTAAGGGATTTGCATAAAAGACTCAAAAAAGTACATGATAATGTCTTCAGTTCTCTTCCAGATCCGAACCAGGATCCTGGAGTCACAGCCTGCAGCCCGGAGACTGGGTAGTCATTAAAAGACACGTGAGAAAGAGTCTGGATCCGAGATTTGATGGACCTTTTCAAGTTCTACTGACGACAAGTACCGCAGTCAAGCTACAAGGCAAAGAAACTTGGATCCACGCATCGCATTGTGAGAAGATCCTTGGAGAGCCTCCAGAAGAGGAATGATGCTACTAATGACATTTGCTCGCATCCTTGCAGTAACGGATGCTTGGAACAGACTTAGCCGTGTAGATGGTGATGATAACAGATTCATTAGACACCACTTAGTTTTAGTGGATGGACTGAAAGAACAAAACCAACCTGTTGCAAACTGTTGGATTTGTACATTACATAAACGATCTGCAGACAATAGACCTCGCCCAAATGGGAGACCACACATAGTGGAGATGGGGATAGCAAATAAATTTTTCAGTGCATTATTCATCTACCCTATGATAACTCAGACGTGGGATAAGTTGGTAGAATCCACAGATTACCTAGATGATCAAATATGGGATATTTTAGATATCATGAATGGGTCCCTTGCAGTACAGAACCAGCTAATTATTGTTACTAACCAACATACCCTCGTGTTAGATTACCTGACTGCAGCTCAAGGAGGGATGTGCCAGATTATTGGACCTGCATGTTGCCATTATATTGATAATTCTAGTGTTTTAACCCTTAAACATAAGCTAGAGGATGTCATAAAGTTAAGGAAACTATATGATGAGGCAAATCTGAAGAATCAAGATTCATGGTGGGCAAACACCTTCTCCTTTCTTAACCCCGCAAATTGGTTCAAAGGCATAGGGGATGGCTGACTGGGATAATACAAGCTGGCCTACAGGTTTTATTGATATGTCTTGCTATCTATTTAGTTTTTAAAATTTGTTTGATGTGTATTGATCAAATGAAGGAACAAAAGGAGGGAATGTTAGAGTTAAAACCAGCATTTCTTCAGAAGACCTTGGTTCTTGTCAGACAGGCTGATGCATACTAGAAGTTGAGATAAGAATGTTCCTTCCTTTGAGATAATAAACCCCCACTCGCCTGAGTTATGAAAACACATCCTGTACTGGGAGTCAAGGACAAGGATGGAGTTTTCTGTTAAAACCAGTATTCTATGTTTTTAGTGATAAGCTGTATAAACACCATATATGGTAATTCCGCTTCCTGCTTCAGGGGTGTATATAAGCCCCTTCATTAGCAATAAAGAGTAGAGTATATTGACGCACCCTTTGGTTTGTGTCTTATTCTCTCTGGTACCACATTCCGAGGAGGAAAGGGTTAACAAGATAACAGCGACGACACATGAGATCAATGATCAATGGGAAAAATATGCAAGACCCATAGTGGGACTAAGTAAAAATATAAATTATAGAATTAGTAAATTATAAGAAAAACAAAAAAAATGCAACAAGAAAACACAGAAAGCAGGTTTTATGTTTAAATAAAAACAAAAAAGCAAACCTATTATTGGTATCACTTTGTCCAGAATGACCCGAACTATATCATTGTTATATTATGCTGTACCTTAGGTGAACATCGTAAAAACAAAAAAACTAATAAAGAAACATGTCAATATTGTAGCTTTTTTTGATTCTGGCACAAATAATGGAGTACAAAACAATCAAAAAGACATAGGAAGAAAAAATGTTATTAATGAAAACATCAACCTATTCCACAAAATAACAAGCCTTTGTATGTCTATGTCAGCAAAATAAAATAATGTTACAGCTCTCGGGATATGGTGATATACTGTATATACCGTATATACCAGAGAGGGGCAGCAAACACAAAAGAGCTGAGACAATCAATTCAGGATGGAGAACTCCAGGAGATCAATTGAACTGATTAACTCTTGCCATGACTGAGCAAGGAAAACCTGAAATGTTTAAAAGGATGGTGAAGCAGTTTTAAAAAGTACAGGCATTCATATAGCCAGATCTTCTGGCCCCTCACTGTCATGGCATCCCAGAGACAGCACCATTTCCCACATTGCTGACACTGACACACTCCACAAGGAGGGTAAGCCACAAAAGGTCATTGCTAAAGAAGCTGGCTGTTCACAGAGTGCTGTGTCCAATCATATTAATGGAAAGTTGAGTGGAAGGAAAAAGTGTGGCAAATAAAGGTGCACAAGCAACCAGGATAACCACATCCTCGAAAGGATTGTTAATAAAAGGCCATTCTAAAATTGGGGGGATTCACAAGGAGTAGACTGCTGCTGGAGTCACTGCTGTTACAAGAGCCACTACACACAGATGTATCCAGGAAATGGGCTAAAAGTGTTGCATTCCTTGTGTCAAGCCACTCATGACCAACAGACAACGCCAAAAGCGTCTTACCTGGGCCAAGGAGAAAAAGAACTGGACTGTTGCTCACTGGTCCAACGTGTTGTTTTCAGATGAAAGCAAATTTTGCATTTCATTTGGAAGTCAAGGATCCAGAGTCTGGAGGAATGGTCACAATCCAAGCTGCTTGAGTTCTAGTGTGAAGTTTCCACAATCAGTGATGGTTTGGGGAGCCATGTCATCTGCTGGTGTAGGTCCACTGTGTTTTATCAAGATCGAGTCAGAGCAGCTGTCTACCAAGAAATTTTAGAGCACTTCATGTTTCTCTCTGTCGACAAGCTTTTTGGAGATGGAAATTTTATTCTCCAGCAGGACTTGGCACCTGTCCACACTGCCAAAAGTACCGATACCTGGTTTAAAAACAACAGTGTCACTGAGCTTAATTGGCCAGCAAACTCACCTAACCTTAACCCCATAGAGAATATACAGGGTATGGTCAAGAGAAAGATGAGAGACACCAGACCCAAGAATGCAGATGAGCTGAAGGCTGCTATTAAAGCAACCTGGGCTTCCATAACACCTCAGCAGTGCCAGAGGCTGATCACCTCCATGCCACGCCACAGTGATGCAGTAATTGTTGCAAAAGGAGCACTGACCAAGTATTGATTGCATTTAATGAACATACAGTACATTCAGTAGGCCAACATTTTGGATGTTAAAATAATTTTCAAAGCTGGTGTGATAACTTATTCTAATTTACTGAGATATTGACTTGGGTTTTCATTGGCCGTAAGCCATAATCATCGACATTAACTGAAATAAACACTTGAAATAGATCACTGTTATGTTTCGGTAGCTGAGGAGGACAGGAGCAAAAAACCGCCAAAGCAGCAAAACCCCAGAGAGGCTGGAACCTAATGGGTTGCAGATCCCTAAACTAACAGCACAACTAGAAGTAGCCGTGGAGCGTACCTACGTTGATCCTAGACGCCTCGGCACAGCCGGAGAGTTAGCTACACCTGAAGATAGAAAGAGGAAAGCTAACTGCCCCAGAGTAAAGCCCTCAAAGAAATAGGAAGCCCCCAAACATGTAATGGCGGTTAGACAAGAGGAAAACACGAACTCAGACAGAAAATAGAATGAGCAAATGCTGGGGCCCAAATCTGTCTAGAAAGTAAAGCACAGGAGAGAAATTCTGTCTGCAACCCAGAAAAACCCTAATAAAAATACCAGCACTTCTGATTGCAGAAAACCTGAGACCACATGATCTCTGCCACCTATATCAGATCTCTGGTGTGACACACAGCTACCCAGCAAATAAAAATATCAATGGAATAGAGAACAAGTGCAAATACAAAATGATAACAGAGGGCAGCACAAGCCCCCAAAGGGGACTCGGCTGAAGTCCAAGGCAAGACTGTAAGAAGCAAGGGAAATACAACCACAGAAAAAAAAAAAGAAAGTCACTTATCTGAATGAAAGCAGGAAAGCAAGCTGAATTTCCAACAAAGGCCTGGAAGCAACAGTTGATTACCGGCGAGGATCATGGGAGTTCAGCTCACTTATATCAAGCCAGTCATCTCCACCTGACACCCATTCCTTAATTGGTTCAATACCCTCAGCAACCACTGGAGGGAGCCTCAGCTCCGAAGTCGTCTCCAAGACATTCACAACAGATCACCCTGTTTGTAATGACTTTATATAATATATGAGTTTCACTTTTCGTATTGAAGAACTGAAATACATTAACTTTTTGATGATATTCTAATTTAGTGAGAAACACATGTATATGGGAATAGGTTATTTAGGTAATCTAATGATGAGTTTGAGGAATTGGGTGTCATAGACAAGCACCATATAAAACTAATTTTCTGTACCATTTGCAAAATTTTTGCATCCATGAATATTTTCATAGCTGCCCAAATATATGACTGGTTGCATTCCAAATATGTGTAAGCGTTTTGACATATGTTTTCTTTAGTATTATGACATAAATGCTTTTATGTTCTTAGTACTGTACCAGTACTTGGAACAATGCTAGCTGGAGCTAAGTACAAGCATTTGACTTTTATATTAAACACATTTTTTTACTTATTAAAGTAATTTTCACTAGCACAAATGTTTGAGTTTGATCATTTATTTGACCTATTAATCAAATTATAGAAAATTTCTTGACATGAAAAGTACCCTATTCTATGATTCATTCCCTGAAGAGTGCAATAAAAATTATAAGTTCACATTGCTTTCCATCTTTATCGATAGCAATGAGAATATTATTATTATTATAATATTATTATTCAGGACACATGACATTTTTGTTGACCTCTCTACATAGGCTGTTACACTAATGTTGTTTGGCTTTAAAAACCTTATTGGTAACGTCTTCAATGATTAGAGTTGTTCTCATCATTTTCACATCTTCATCTGGTCCTGACTAGAGTTGAGCGATACTTTCCGATATCCAAAAGTATCGGATCGGAATGGTATCGCCGATACACAAAAATATCGGCGATACCCGATACCGATACCGGAAATCCAATGTAAGTCTATGGGAAAAAAATATTGAAATTAAAAAAAGCCCATTCTTGCCTTGTTGGTTAACTGTACATGAAGGAAAACAACAAAGAGTAATGTAGAATGTATTGGGGGAGGTTGAGGAGACATTAAAGGCATAGATGTTTAACCCAATAAAATGGAATAGCATTAATATTTTTTTTTTTAAAGATGTTCGGATTGACGAAGAAATTGACAATGTTGTTAACGTTTTTTCTATTTTGGCAAATATGTATGTTTCACAACTTCCATGCTCTTCACCTTTTTAACTTTTGACACACTTTCTCCTTCATAATCTTCAGCAGCATCATCTTTTTCATCAAATTATTCTTCATCTTCACCTTCTTTATCTTCTTCTTAAACTTCTTGCTATTCATCTTTTTGTTAACATTACTCATATTGTTCTTATTCAACTATTATTCTTCTTCATATTCTACTTCATCTTCATCTTCTTCATCATATTCTTATTTTTGACAGAGATTCCTGTACTTGTAATCTGTAAAAGTATGAATTTTTCATCCTTGCGTTCTTGCTGTCACAAAAGTTTTAAATTACAACAGTATTTGTCCGTGTTGAGTTTAGCCTGCAGCAGCAGGCATTTTCCAAGGGCACCACGAGGAGGAACGGACTCACCCCCATACACTGCTTAGTCTTGTTCTGCTTATAATTTAGAGCATATATTTTGCTCTTCATTTTGGTCTTATACTTCATGTTGTTATGCTTTTTCATCTTCTGCTTATTGTTCTTCTGTCACTTGTTCTGTATCTTGTAGTTTGTCTTAACCTTCTTTGTCCTGTTGGTGATCTTCTTCTGGGTAATCTTTTATTTCTTCTTTGTGATGGTGTGTGTAGCCCTGGTGGTAGGCACACGCAGTACCCTGGAGAGTGTATGGCGAGACAGCAGTTTAATGCTAAATATCCATTCACTCAACACACACTAGACACACCCCTAGGGTAGTGGAGGATACTCTAGAGGGAGTGGTCAAGGTAGTAGGTGTTGAGGTGATTTTTAGTCAGTCTAGTTCCTGTCTTCGGACAGTGAGGACGTGGGGAGTGAGTGTCTAGACTTCTGTGAGAGAAGACGTTTGGAGGGAGGAAGGAGTCTAGCCTGCTTTATCACTAGTTCATATCGTGGAGTCTGGTATAGGTGTTTGGAATACACCTTAGTCTAGTCAGAGCTGTATCACCTCATCAGCATACACTGAAAGAAAGAAGAAGTTTTAGTCAGAAAGTCTTCAGCATCCCTGTCTAAAGGACGGTATCAGGTTCAGAGACGTGCTCCTGCCTGTGATAACTGAGCATCTGTGGCTAACTTCGTAGAAAGGAAAAGAAAGAAGTGACTGCTCGACCCTTGGCTAGTTTGAGTGCTTATGTTACCAGCGTGGACAAGGCGAAAGGCAAGTGGATTTATAGGATTAGTGCTTACGGATTGGAGAAGTCCAGCACATTGCTACCGGTCACTGGGACCGAAGGGTCACTGTTGTTTCAAGCACAGTGATAAGAAAACCAGGAATCTACCGGACCCTAGGTCGCGGCAGACAAGCCCCTTATAGTCAGTACGTAACTGGGGTCAGGGGGAGTGAAGACTTTGGAGTTCTGCAGGACAAAATAAGAATTCAGCTCCTTCACAGGAAGGCCCCTAACACTAAGCTGACTGGGCAGGTACAGCTAAAGATTAGCTGGAGATTTGAGGGAACTACGCTTCAGGCTGGTTGTACTCGTTTTATTGGAGTTAAAGGAGGCCCCTAACTTGTCCAGCTGCTGTCTCAAGATACACTCTCCTTGGATCAGCCTCCCTGGGACCTGCCTTAACAACTTGCAAGTAAAGGTATGGAAAGACGCTGACCGTGTGAGACTGTGTTCTTTATCCGCACCCGACTTCGCAAATCCCATAGACTTTGAGGGACCAGTCCCACCTGTAGGGGACCCGACATCTAGCTGCCTCACCATCCCCTCAGAGATCTACAGCAGCGCTGGTACTCATTACCAGAATACTACAGGTGGCGTCACGAACTGTACATAAATCAATCCCCTGTAAATATATCCTCAACATACGCCAGACCGCCCGGGCCACAGACCGAGCCACAGCTACCTGTGACAAAAACCCCATAGACTTCCATGGGCTCGGCTCTGAGTACCCCATTGCCCTGGTAACCCACAATTGTGGTGGCGGGTCGATACAAATTGGCGTCACGAACAGGATGCGAAACTCGCGAAATTGCGAGCCCTGTGTGCCTAAGGACTTGTTTTTTGTGAAAAGGACTGTTTGCACTTTTGGCGCCAAAATCGCCATTTTTGTCGCCATATTCGCGCCCTCAGGCGCTGGAGAAGAAGGTGGGCGTGCCTTCGTGGGCGTCTACCTCCCTGTGGCGCGAAGAAAATGCCTGCCCTCTCAAAGTGCTACTTCAACATACGGTCCTGCCCTACAGCAAAGGAGGTCCGCCTCCTCTTCACCTTCCCTGCGAGGAGGAGGAGACGCAAACCCCACCTCCACGGAAGAGACCGGATGACTCCGCAGAAAGAAGAAAGAATCTTCTGGAACATGATGGAGGCAGGACGTGTGCAGCCGAGCGGGGCAGCGGAGGAAGGCAGGCCCCGTGCCCCCGCCAAGCTGCCATCGGCATCGGAGTCTTATGCGATCCTGCACCTGCAACAGGCGTTGCTAGAGCTTCAGGAGGAGAACGCACGCCTAAAGAAGAAGTTCCAACCTGGACTGGAGGAGATTGAGAGACGCCGATGTAACCTGCTGCAGTGGCAACTAACGAACACGGCGTCCTCTCCCCTCAACGAACCCCACGATTCCAAGTACTGAAGAGTCTGCTGCCCAAGGCGAAGGAGCAACCGGAGGCTGCCCCCGAAAGTACCGTTCCCGATCCCACCGGCGAAGCGGTGGAGGCGGAGGAGGTTGAGGAGGTACAGCCAATCCCGGAACGCCCGCCCGGCCAAGAGGCCGCAGCAGATTATCGGTCCCCGGCAGGGACACCGGAGGGGTCCTGTCCGTCACTACCAGATGTGGACTGGGACGAAATGGCGCGCTTGGATGACGTCGCCTACATCGCCCAGTGGGAACAGGAATGGCAGAGTCGTGAGGAGAAGAAGAGGCGTCAGCAGGAGGAAGAGCGGGAAACTCAGAGGAACCGTCAGCGACAATTTGCCGAGCTGATCGCGGACAAAGAGACCGTCCGGAGAGATAAAGGTACTCTGAGGGAACCGCGGCGGCAGGGGTGTGTGACTGAGTTCCAGCTCCGGAAGGGCTGGGGCTTTATCCGTGAACCGGGCCTCTACCCAGCGGTCTTTGTCAGCAGGCGTGACGTAGAATCCCACCTGCCGCAAGGTCATCCCGGGAGGGACTTAGCAAACGGAGATATAGTCACCTATACGCGGCATTGGGGAATGAAGGGGTGGTATGCCCTGAATGTCACCATCGTCCGCGACCCCGTCCAGACGCAGGTACCGTCACCATTACCGCAGCGTCCCCGTTTCCAGCTCAAGCAGCATCCGGCCGTGCCCCAGCATCGCCCCCTGCAAAGTCATCGCAACTAGCGACCCAGAGTTCATCACGACTTAAAGTCACCTCTTCATCGCAACATGCGACACAGTCTCGATCGCAATCCCTAACGCGGTCCATATCGTTAACAGTAATTGAGACGCAATCGGTGTCATGTGGAGAGACTGTACCCGTTGCGCCCCTAGAGGTTCGCACCAGAACTGTGGCGACCCAGACCCTGATCGCAGCACATGATTTGCTGGTCCTGGGATCAAGGGCCCATTGCGTTGTTCCAGCCCCCGGGGTGGAAAATGTATTGGAAAAGTGTGATGAAAATGAATAGATAAGTAAAGAGTTGGTGAGATCCATATCGGGTCTACCATCAGTAATATAGTAAAAAGTTTGAAATGTTTGTAAAGTTTAGCACAATTTATATAGTAAATATATATACTGTAGAATGCCCGGCTGGGTAATTGGTAAATGATACATAGTAACCAGAAAAGTTTATGCACTTTGATATCATATAATATGTCTTGGTTTTACATTGGACTTGGAGGTTAAGGACTATGCTAACCCAGAACTTACTTGTAAATAGTTGCGCTTCGGTGCTTTCTCTTGGTTTTACATAAACCACTACAACTACCTCTGAAAACAAAACCCGTGTGGTGTGGCACTGAGTGAGGTCTGCAATTGGATGTCCTGCAGCCCACCCAGGACCCACGTTGAAGGTTTGGTGCGGGTCCTTCACAAGTATATCGTATATTTATTAAATGCTATTTAATATTTGTATTTTCTATAATGTTTGCAACGTTCAAGATATTCTCACCTCCCGGATGGGAAGATGTTATTGTTCAATGTTTATTGCATAAACAAAATGTCTTTTGTATTTTACAGCCCGGGAGTGCTGTCGTTTACCATGGGGGAATGTGTAGCCCTGGTGGTAGGCACACGCAGTACCCTGGAGAGTGTATGGCGAGACAGCAGTTTAATGCTAAATATCCATTCACTCAACACACACTAGACACACCCCTAGGGTAGTGGAGGATACTCTAGAGGGAGTGGTCAAGGTAGTAGGTGTTGAGGTGATTTTTAGTCAGTCTAGTTCCTGTCTTCGGACAGTGAGGACGTGGGAGTGAGTGTCTAGACTTCTGTGAGAGAAGATGTTTGGAGGGAGGAAGGAGTCTAGCCTGCTTTATCACTAGTTCATATCGTGGAGTCTGGTATAGGTGTTTGGAATACACCTTAGTCTAGTCAGAGCTGTATCACCTCATCAGCATACACTGAAAGAAAGAAGAAGTTTTAGTCAGAAAGTCTTCAGCATCCCTGTCTAAAGGACGGTATCAGGTTCAGAGACGTGCTCCTGCCTGTGATAACTGAGCATCTGTGGCTAACTTCGTAGAAAGGAAAAGAAAGAAGTGACTGCTCGACCCTTGGCTAGTTTGAGTGCTTATGTTACCAGCGTGGACAAGGCGAAAGGCAAGTGGATTTATAGGATTAGTGCTTACGGATTGGAGAAGTCCAGCACATTGCTACCGGTCACTGGGGACCGAAGGGTCACTGTTGTTTCAAGCACAGTGATAAGAAAACCAGGAATCTACCGGACCCTAGGTCGCGGCAGACAAGCCCCTTATAGTCAGTACGTAACTGGGGTCAGGGGGAGTGAAGACTTTGGAGTTCTGCAGGACAAAATAAGAATTCAGCTCCTTCACAGGAAGGCCCCTAACACTAAGCTGACTGGGCAGGTACAGCTAAAGATTAGCTGGAGATTTGAGGGAACTACGCTTCAGGCTGGTTGTACTCGTTTTATTGGAGTTAAAGAGGCCCCTAACTTGTCCAGCTGCTGTCTCAAGATACACTCTCCTTGGATCAGCCTCCCTGGGACCTGCCTTAACAACTTGCAAGTAAAGGTATGGAAAGACGCTGACCGTGTGAGACTGTGTTCTTTATCCGCACCCGACTTCGCAAATCCCATAGACTTTGAGGGACCAGTCCACCTGTAGGGGACCCGACATCTAGCTGCCTCACCATCCCCTCAGAGATCTACAGCAGCGCTGGTACTCATTACCAGAATACTACAGGTGGCGTCACGAACTGTACATAAATCAATCCCCTGTAAATATATCCTCAACATACGCCAGACCGCCCGGGCCACAGACCGAGCCACAGCTACCTGTGACAAAAACCCCATAGACTTCCATGGGCTCGCTCTGAGTACCCCATTGCCCTGGTAACCCACAATTGTGGTGGCGGGTCGATACAAATGTTCAGGCTGGTTGGCTTCATGCTCGTCGTCCTTGTGGTCGTCATCTTCTTCGGGGTGGTCATCAGGGTCGTCGTCTTCATTGTTGGAGATCCAGAGTGATTACCCAAAAAAACATTTAAAAAATCTTCAATTTGTAAATGTAGCTGAAGGTACAAGAAGGCTGACTAACTTCCGAGAACCAGCTGACGTTACTGGAACCCGGACGGGTATCAGATGGTACAAGAGACAATGGAAGTAACGAGGACCAGCTGACTGTGCTGGAACCCGGAGGGTAGCAGAATGAAAAGAGCCAATGGCACAACCGAGGACCAGCTGACGTTACTGGGACACGGTTACTAAGCAGGAGGTACCTGTGCTCCAAAGCACTACCAAGGACCAGCAGACGTTGCTGAAACTCGGATTACCGAGATGGAGGCACCTAGGCCAAAGGCACTGCGGAGAACCAGTTGACGGTACTGGGACCTGGACGGGTAGCAGAAGGCACCCATGAAAATGTAATTTGACAGGCCGCAAGCCGTCCGCAGTTACCGAATCACACAGTCCTACAGTCGGTGCTTGTCCTATTGTCACAACGGAAACAGCCTTTATTTACTTATCACACAGCACACATAGGAATCACCTAAACTGCAGGCACCATACAGTCGGCTAACCCGAAAGCAACACGACAGGACAACTTATTGTAGGCTAATTGACGTTGACACTGCCAGGAAACAGCTGTCGTGCTGTAACCAGGCTAGGCAGGAGTCAGTACCCCTGCCAATTACTTCCGAGCAACAACTGTCGGTGTTGGAGCCCAGGGATGAGAAGAGAACAGGGTGGAGGCAGCAGGACTTTTTGCCGTACACACAGCAGGGGAACAGCTGACATTACTGAACCCCAGTAACACAGGAGCAAGTGTTGACTGTGCTAACAGCACTTCCGAGCAACAACTGGCGGTGTTGGAGCACAGGATCAAGGAGGGTGTAGGCAGAGGCCTAGTATGACAACTTCATGGACACAGGATAAAAATAGATGGAAGCAGGCTAAGGCTGACTTTGACCTATGGGTAGATCGACGCGAGAGAACCAGTAATTTGAATTATAGAGCCGATCTATATCGTTATGGTAGCAAATCAGGGATACTATTAGCACGACTAGCGAAAGCAAATCACATTCCTCAACATATTACAGCGTTAATGAGTAAACATGGGATCATGATGAACGATCATGGTGATATTGAGGAAAGCCTTATATTTTAACATGATCGGAGAAATGAATGTAAAGGTGGCGAGAATTTGAAAAAATACACGCCACAGAAGGGTGACGAGTGAAATAGTTTAATCAGGATCACAGCAAAGTTAGAGAAGGAAGATGACGGGAGGAATCCTACAAGTTAGGGGTTTCCTTACAATTATTAACGAGTTTCGGTTTTTTGTTCTCTTGTTACTTTGACTTTTAGAATGTTTATTTTATGACCATATCGGCTGCGACAGAGATGTGTACCGCCTTATGTGGCCTTTTTGTTTTTGAAAATCCAAATAAAAAGGAACTTTAAAAAAAAAAAAAAAAAATTCCCTCTTCAACAATCTACAAGACAAACAAGCATCATGGGTGACGCTGCCTTTATTGAGGTACAGTATTAGATCGACATTGTCCATGAGTAACTATGCACTGTGATAGCTATATAGCATTATTAATTTATATCTGTTGTGCTTGTTTCAACAGCACTTGCAGGTCTAACTACCTATTGTTTGTATGCATGATGCACTTTCTTGGTGTAATTATTTATTATTGCGCATTATTACCAGGTTTACATGATGGCCATTTCATATATGGTGTGTGAAGTTACAGTTGTCCTCAGTCTGTGTATTTTATTATGTCTGTCATTAATAAAACTCGTGAGGATGATGATGATGATGATGATGTTTATGATTCGTAACATCCATTGACTGCATTATCTTACAGGTACAGATAACGTTCCTTAAGAAGCATTAATTGATAATTATGAAATGTATTTTTTATGCATTAATTTAAAAAAGTAAACACTATGTTTTATTTTTTGTTACCATTTCTACTAGCCATGTGCAGATATGCGCTGTGATGACAAATTAATATTTGTCCATATTCTTATAAAAAATTTTAATTTTAGCCCTTGAAAACTTCAATCTTTCCTGTTTTAAGCATAAGAATCAGGGTGACGGCTCTTCCCTATTTGGAGCATGTTCGACATGGGTTTTTCTGTGCATGTGTAGGGAACAGGAGACTTCTTGCCGCTGTGGTACACCAAAGGGGATCTTGCTGGATGTGAGATATATTTCTTCTAGCAGACTGAAGTTTGCTCAGGATTTTCCAGATCTCAAGGACCTGTGATAAGGTCATAGTCACGTGATCTGGTCATCTGATGTGTACCTCACCTGAGGGTGTGGAGTAGGCCTATAAAACAAGGAGCTGTTGTAGTTGGTGTGTGGAAGGAAGGAGTTTGGCTGGAGTCAGCCTGGAAGATTGTTTTGTTACTGTGTGCCAGTGTGCACCAGGAAGCGAGTACCAGACCACCCGGAATGGGACCTGGCGGTCTCTGCTGACCTGCAGTCGCTTAGTTAAGCCCGTCCCAAGCAAGGGTGAGTCTGGCACCAGTGGTTCTCTCCAAACTGGGGTGATTTATGTTCTGTTTTTATTTTGTTATCTGGACTTTTTGTTGAACTCATGATTAAAACCACTGAAATTTGAAGTAAAAGGCGGTGTGTTTGCCTCATTACTGCGGCCCAGCCCTGCCTACCAGAGCGGATCCCTACAATTGGTGGCTTCAATGCGGCAACGCAGTGAGGTCAGGCTGTTTTTTTTTTTTTTTTTTTTTTTTTTTTTTTTTTTTTTTTTTTTTTTTTTTTTTTTTTTTTTTTTTTTTTTTTTTTTTTTTTTTTTTTTTTTTTTTTTTTTATATTTTTTTTTTTTTTTTTTTTTTTTTTTTTTTTTTTTTTTTTTATTTTTTTTTTTTTTTTTTTTTTTTTTTTTTTTTTTTTTATTTTTTTTTTTTTTTTTTTTTTTTTTTTTTTTTTTTTTTTTTTTTTTTATTTTTTTTTTTTTTATTATTTTTTTTTTTTTTTTTTTTTTTTTTTTTTTTTTTTTTTTTTTTTTTTTTTTTTTTTTTTTTTTTTTTTTTTTTTTTTTTTTTTTTTTTTTATTTTTTTTTTTTTTTTTTTTTTTTTTTTTTTTTTTTTTTTTTTTTTTTTTTTTTTTTTTTTTTTTTTTTTTTTTTTTTTTTTTTTTTTTTTTTTTTTTTTTTTTTTTTTTTTTTTTTTTTTTTTTTTTTTTTTTTTTTTTTTTTTTTTTTTTTTTTTTTTTTTTTTTTTTTTTTTTTTTTTTTTTTTATTTTTTTTTTTTTTTTTTTTTTTTTTTTTTTTTTTTTATTTTTTTTTTTTTTTTTTTTTTTTTTTTTTTTTTTTTTTTTTTTTTTTTTTTTTTTTTTTTTTTTTTTTTTTTTTTTTTTTTTTTTTTTTTTTTTTTTTTTTTTTTTTTTTTTTTTTTTTTTTTTTTTTTTTTTTTTTTTTTTTTTTTTTTTTTTTTTTTTTTTTTTTTTTTTTTTTTTTTTTTTTTTTTTTTTTTTTTTTTTTTTTTTTTTTTTTTTTTTTTTTTTTTTTTTTTTTTTTTTTTTTTTTTTTTTTTTTTTTTTTTTTTTTTTTTTTTTTTTTTTTTTTTTTTTTTTTTTTTTTTTTTTTTTTTTTTTTTTTTTTTTTTTTTTTTTTTTTTTTTTTTTTTTTTTTTTTTTTTTTTTTTTTTTTTTTTTTTTTTTTTTTTTTTTTTTTTTTTTTTTTTTTTTTTTTTTTTTTTTTTTTTTTTTTTTTTTTTTTTTTTTTTTTTTTTTTTTTTTTTTTTTTTTTTTTTTTTTTTTTTTTTTTTTTTTTTTTTTTTTTTTTTTTTTTTTTTTTTTTTTTTTTTTTTTTTTTTTTTTTTTTTTTTTTTTTTTTTTTTTTTTTTTTTTTTTTTTTTTTTTTTTTTTTTTTTTTTTTTTTTTTTTTTTTTTTTTTTTATTTTTTTTTTTTTTTTTTTATTTTTTTTTTTTTTTTTTTTTTTTTTTTTTTTTTTTTTTTTTTTTTTTTTTTTTTTTTTTTTTTTTTTTTTTTTTTTTTTTTTTTTTTTTTTTTTTTTTTTTTTTTTTTTTTTTTTTTTTTTTTTTTTTTTTTTTTTTTTTTTTTTTTTTTTTTTTTTTTTTTTTTTTTTTTTTTTTTTTTTTTTTTTTTTTTTTTTTTTTTTTTTTTTTTTTTTTTTTTTTTTTTTTTTTTTTTTTTTTTTTTTTTTTTTTTTTTTTTTTTTTTTTTTTTTTTTTTTTTTTTTTTTTTTTTTTTTTTTTTTTTTTTTTTTTTTTTTTTTTTTTTTTTTTTTTTTTTTTTTTTTTTTTTTTTTTTTTTTTTTTTTTTTTTTTTTTTTTTTTTTTTTTTTTTTTTTTTTTTTTTTTTTTTTTTTTTTTTTTTTTTTTTTTTTTTTTTTTTTTTTTTTTTTTTTTTTTTTTTTTTTTTTTTTTTTTTTTTTTTTTTTTTTTTTTTTTTTTTTTTTTTTTTTTTTTTTTTTTTTTTTTTTTTTTTTTTTTTTTTTTTTTTTTTTTTTTTTTTTTTTTTTTTTTTTTTTTTTTTTTTTTTTTTTTTTTTTTTTTTTTTTTTTTTTTTTTTTTTTTTTTTTTTTTTTTTTTTTTT
>JARQOD010000002.1:379781847-379841655 GCA_033576555.1 Oophaga sylvatica
GCATTTCCAGTACAGATGGCTTCCTTGCCTCAGGAGAAGGCAAGAGAAGTCCTCTCCGCCGTCAAAATATCAGACACTTTGTCGCACAGACAAGTTCAGGAAGTCCGAGAGTTTGTTAGCCGAAATACAGATGTTTTTTCGGAACTTCCTGGTCGTACCTCCCTAATACAACATGACATTGTCACTGAGCCGCAGGCAAAGTACGATTAAAGCCATATCGGGTGCCTGAGGCCCGGCGACAAGCCATCAAGGAAGAGGTCAAGAAGATGCTGCAGTTAGGGGTCATTGAAGAGTCCCAGAGTGAGTGGGCCAGCCCAATAGTCCTAATACCAAAGCCAGATGGGACACTAAGGTTCTGTAATGACTTCAGAAAACTGAATGAAATTTCTAACTTTGACGCCTACCCCATGCCCCGGGTCGATGAGTTAATAGAGCGGTTTGGGCAGGCACGTTATTTTTCACTCATTGACCTCACAAAAGGGTATTGGCAGGTGCCACTAACAAAAGCAGCGAGAGAGAAAACGGCTTTTGTAACACCCGAGGGACTGTTCCAGTATATAGTCCTACCAATCGGGTTGCATGGCGCTCCAGCGACATTCCAGAGGTTAATGGACGTTGTTCTTCGTTCTCATCACCGATATGCCGCGGCCAATCTGGACGATATTGTGGTGTACAGTACAGACTGGGAAAGTCACTTAGCCAAGGTACAGGCGGTGATAGATTCGCTGAGACAAGCAGAGCTAACTGCCAACCCAAAGAAGTGTTCCATAGGTTGGAGGAAGCTCGCTACCTGGGGTATGTGATTGTGAGAGGAGTTATCAAAGCCCAAATAAACAAAGTGGAGGCAATCCAAAACTGGCCCCGTCCCCTCACCACAAAACAAGTGAAAGGGTTTTTGGGGTTAGTGGGATACTACCCGCAGTTTATTCACAATTTTGCAACACTGTCGGCGCCGTTAAATGATTGCCTAAAAGACAGGAAGTTAGTAATGGTGCGATGGAATGATCAGCTTGAAGAAGCGTTTGTAAAACTAAAAGGGGCACTGTGTGTGTGTCACCATTTTTGATCACACCTGACTTCAAAAGAGAATTCATTGTCCAGACTGATGCGTCAGAGGTAGGTCTGGGTGCCGTTTTGTCTCAGGAGGTTAACGGGGAGGAGCATCACATTACTTTCCAGAGTCGAAAGCTAACTCCAGCTGAAACCAGATACAGCATTGTAGAGAGAGAGAGTGCCTGGCGATCAAGTGGGCACTGGAGTCGTTGCGCTACTATGTGTTGGGGAGAACATTTTGGTTGTTAACTGATCATTCCCCTCAGACTGGCAGTGTTGTAGCCCAGGGAGTAGAGTTCAGGTGGTAGATAGATGAACATAACAGGAGAAATTGATAATGTTGCCAACCAGTTATTTAATCTGAAAACGGACAGGCAAATTCTGGCGAGATCCATGCCTTGTTCATTTTCAGAAAAGTAAGCCGGTGTACATTATCGGAGGAAAGTCGCATGGATGGTCTGTTAGTACACCACCTGCAGCACTAAAGACGAGCTCCGATAATACACTGGCAGCAGGGCAAGCCAGCACCTCCAATGCATACTGGCTAAGCTCTGGCCATGTATCCAGCTTAGAGACCCAAAACTTGAAAGGGGAAGAGCCATCTGGGAGTACACTGAGAGGGCAAGACAAGTAGTCTGTCACCATCTTACGGAAACGTTGCCTCCTGGTGACTGGAGGCTTCTCGGATGGTGTAGACATTGGTGGCGCTGCCACAAAACTTCGTCACATTTGGAACATACTGGTCTTGCCCCCCTGTGCAGAGGCGCTGCTTGTGCTCCCTCTTGTTGCAGAGCTGTCTCTACTGCCTCCACGCACAGAGCTGCTTTGTAAAGCAGTATCAGCAGCACTGCTCTCGGCTGGAATGGAGAACATTATGGATTTCACCAGTGTGTCTTGGTACTCCCGCATTTTACGCTCCCGGTTCAACGGTGTGATGAGGCTTTGTAAGTTGTCCCGGTAGCGAGGGTCTAGGAGGGTGTACACCCAATAATCAGACGTTGTGAGAATGTGGGCGATGTGGCGGTCGTTTCTCAGGCACTGCAGCATGAAATCAACCATGTGCTGCAGACTCCCAACTGGCCAACAAACGCTGTCCTCTGTAGGCGTCATCTGTACCTGCTCTGCATCACCCCACCCTCGCTCTACATACTGACTAGAGCGTTGTGTACCTCCCTCTGTAGCGATTTCTTCCTCCTCCATTGACTCCTCCTCATCCTCCTCACAAAGTGAGCCCTGCAAAGCCCTTTTGGAGGAACCACGTTGCGCTGACTGTCCAGAAGGTGATGGAATTTGTGTCTCCTCATCCTCCACCTCTTCCAAAACCTCATCCCTTAGTGCTTGCAGTGTTTTTTGAAGCAGGCAGATAAGGGGGACAGTCAGGCTGACTAGTGCATCATCTGCACTCGCCATCCGCGTTGACTCATCAAACGCACGCAAAACGTGGCAGATGTCCTTCATAGAGGCCCACTCAGTAGTGGTGAAGTGTGAACGGCGCAAATTGCGTGTTGATTGCGCCTGTTGCAGCTGATACTCCATTACTGCTGTCTGCTGCTCACACAACCGCTCCAACATATGTAACATGGAATTCCACCTGGTGGGTACGTCACATATGATGCGATGTTCAGGAAGGCGAAATCTGCGTTGCAGAGCTGCAGTGCGCGATCTGGCCATGCTGGAACGTCGCAAGTGAGCGCACTCTAGGCGGACCTTGTGCAGCAGTGCATCAAGATCCGGATAGTCCCTCAAAAAACTCTCATGACCAAGTTGAGCACATGTGCCAGACATGGTATGTGAGTGAGGTTGCCAAGGGCCAGAGCTGCCACCAGATTTCGGCCATTGTCACACACTACCAAGCCTGGCTGGAGATTCGCTGGCAAAAACCACACGTCGCTCTCCTGCTTGATGGCATTCCAGACCTCCTGCGCTGTGTGGCTTCGATTCCCCATGGAAATTAATTTCAGGACGGCCTGTTGACGTTTGGCCACGGCTGTGCTCATATCGGTCGCAACAGGTAAGCGTTCATGGGTCCATGTGGAGGTAGACCGTGACGGCTCCTGCAGCAATGATTCTGAGGAACTGGAGTAGGAGGAGGAGTCAATGTGTACAGACTGGATTCCTACAATCCTTGGAGTTGGCAGAACACGTACAGCGCCACTCGCAAGATCTGTACCCGGCTCCACAACATTGACCCAATGGGCAGTGAGGGAAAGGTATCGTCCCTGGCCATGGGTACTGGTCCACGCATCGGTGGTCAGGTGGACCTTGCTACTGACGGCGTTTAGTAGCGCATGTTTAATTTTTCCCTCAACATGCTTTTGCAGAGCAGGGACGGCTTGCCTGCTGAAATAAAATCGGCTTGGCACATTGTATTGTGGGACTGCCAATGCCATTAAGTTCCAGAAACTGTCAGTCTCCACCAGCCTGAATGACAGCATTTCATGGACAGGAGTTTTGCAATGCCAGCATTCAGAGCTTGTGCTCGTGGATGGTTTGCCGAGTATGGCCGTCTTTTATCCCATGCCTGTGCTACCGATGGCTGTTTTGTGGCCTGGGAGTGTGAGGATGACAGGGAACTTGCAGCTGTGGGTGGAATAACACTTTGTCTCTGGACAACAGTGACCGAGGTTCTTCCATGGCGATCGTGTGAGGAAGCCGAACCAGCTGTGTGTGAGCTGGAGGAAGAGGCTCCAACACGACCTGAAGATGTAGGTGCTGCTGTAGGTTGGCCTACGTCTCCAGTGTGTCTTTGTAACTCAACTACGTGCTTTGTCCGCACATGTTTCCACAGATTAGTGGTATTGAGGTTACTGACACTTTTACCTCTTTTTACTTTTTGCTTACACAGCTTGCATTTGACATAGCAAATATCATCTGCAAGTGTGTCAAAAAAGGACCACCAGTGCAAGTCCTGGGAGCGCCCGTTTTGACTTTTGGAAGAGAACTGCTCCCAACAGGTGCCAAACTGGAGGCTACAGGCAACCGAGTCTGCAGCCTACCTCTCCCTCCTGTTTGTACTGTTGGGCCAATCTCTTCCTCAGAGCTGCTCCCACCACCTTCCTGTTCCTCACGCCATGTTGGGTCTTGGACCTCATCATCTCCACTACCCTCTTCCAACACCTGCTGCTGTTGGGTGGTCTGGAAGCACCATGCTCAACAGAAACTGGCAACTGAGTCTCATCATCATCAGATGCGTTCTGCGGTGTGCTGACCATCGGCACTGGCTCACCCGCCTCTTCAGATTCAGAGAGACACAGCTATTGCGCATCACTGCATACTCCCTCTTCTTCAAATTCCAGAATGCTGCTTGGCTGGGCCCCTGTTTGCAAGCCAACAGATTCTGAGAACAGAAGCAGAGACTCAGCTGGCTCCAGTTCAGAACTCTCTGACTGCCTGGGCAATTTGACAGGTGGTGAACAGACAGATGGTTGCTCAACAGTGTTGTGGTCCTGAGAGGAGGTGGAAGCAATTGAAGTCGATGCATTGGCTGCCATCCAACCAACAAAGGCTTCAATTTGTTCTTCCCGCAGCAGGGGGGTACGCCGAGCTCCTACAAAACTGCACATAAAGGAACGCTCACGGGAAAAACTGGTGGATGCTGTGTCACTGGGGGCGGCAGCAGCCACAGAATCCCAACGTCCTCTCCCTGCTGAAACTCCACGGCCACGACCACGTGCCTTACTCCCTGCCTTCTTCATCTTGGTAGATTGTTAAAGAAAGTCAGAAAAGTTATAAGGCCTAAGTGTGGTTATTACGCAGAGACTGCAGTGAACACTGCACACAACTGTTCAGTATCTCTGAAAGGCTCCTTTCTGTAATTCTATAGTGTTTGCAACCAATGTATTGGATACGGATGGAAGCGCGTCACACTAATAGATTTGAGTTATTTGAAATGGAATGGAGCAGCACCAATTAGAGAAAAATGACAAGGATGAGGCAGTGACACACGTTCAGCAGACTACAACCAGCAGTGGTTGAAGAACTAACTGGAGCGTGATCTGCACTCAAAAAAAAAAAAACCTCACAGACTAGAGTGAACACTGAACACAACTGTTCACTATCTCTGAAAAACTCCTTTCTGTAATTCTATAGTGTTTGCAACCAATGTATTGGATACGGATGGAAGCGCATCACACTAATAGATTTGAGTTATTTGAAATGGAATGGAGCAGCACCAATTAGAGAAAAATGACAAGGATGGGGCAGTGACACACGTTCAGCAGACTACAACCAGCAGTGGTTGAAGAACTAACTGGAGCGTGATCTGCACTCAAAAAAAAAAACCTCACAGACTAGAGTGAACACTGAACACAACTGTTCACTATCTCTGAAAGACTCCTTTCTGTAATTCTATAGTGTTTGCAACCAATGTATTGGATACGGATGGAAGCGCGTCACACTAATAGATTTGAGTTATTTGAAATGGAATGGAGCAGCACCAACTGGAGAAAAATGACAAGGATGAGGCAGTGACACACGTTCAGCAGACTACAGCCAGCAGTGGTTGAAGAACTAACTGGAGCGTGATCTGCACTCAAAAAAAAAAAATCTCACAGACTAGAGTGAACACTGAACACAACTGTTCACTATCTCTGAAAGACTCCTTTCTGTAATTCTATAGTGTTTGCAACCAATGTATTGGATACGGATGGAAGCGCGTCACACTAATAGATTTGAGTTATTTGAAATGGAATGGAGCAGCACCAACTGGAGAAAAATGACAAGGATGAGGCAGTGACACACGTTCAGCAGACTACAGCCAGCAGTGGTTGAAGAACTAACTGGAGCGTGATCTGCACTCAAAAAAAAAAAACCTCACAGACTAGAGTGAACACTGAACACAACTGTTCACTATCTCTGAAAGACTCCTTTCTGTAATTCTATAGTGTTTGCAACCAATGTATTGGATACGGATGGAAGCGCGTCACACTAATAGATTTGAGTTATTTGAAATGGAATGGAGCAGCACCAACTGGAGAAAAATGACAAGGATGAGGCAGTGACACACGTTCAGCAGACTACAGCCAGCAGTGGTTGAAGAACTAACTGGAGCGTGATCTGCACTCAAAAAAAAAAAACCTCACAGACTAGAGTGAACACTGAACACAACTGTTCACTATCTCTGAAAGGCTCCTTTCTGTAATTCTATAGTGTTTGCAACCAATGTATTGGATACGGATGGAAGCCGTCACACTAATAGATTTGAGTTATTTGAAATGGAATGGAGCAGCACCAACTGGAGAAAAATGACAAGAATGAGGCAGTGACACACGTTAAGCAGACTACAGCCAGCAGTGGTTGAAGAACTAACTGGAGCGTGATCTGCACTCAAAAAAAAAAAAACCTCACAGACTAGAGTGAACACTGAACACAACTGTTCACTATCTCTGAAAGACTCCTTTCTGTAATTCTATAGTGTTTGCAACCAATGTATTGGATACGGATGGAAGCGCGTCACACTAATAGATTTGAGTTATTTGAAATGGAATGGAGCAGCACCAACTGGAGAAAAATGACAAGGATGAGGCAGTGACACACGTTCAGCAGACTACAGCCAGCAGTGGTTGAAGAACTAACTGGAGCGTGATCTGCACTAAAAAAAAAAAAACCTCACAGACTAGAGTGAACACTGAACACAACTGTTCACTATCTCTGAAAGACTCCTTTCTGTAATTCTATAGTGTTTGCAACCAATGTATTGGATACGGATGGAAGCGCGTCACACTAATAGATTTGAGTTATTTGAAATGGAATGGAGCAGCACCAACTGGAGAAAAATGACAAGGATGAGGCAGTGACACACGTTCAGCAGACTACAGCCAGCAGTGGTTGAAGAACTAACTGGAGCGTGATCTGCACTCAAAAAAAAAATCCTCACAGACTAGAGTGAACACTGAACACAACTGTTCACTATCTCTGAAAGACTCCTTTCTGTAATTCTATAGTGTTTGCAACCAATGTATTGGATACGGATGGAAGCGCGTCACACTAATAGATTTGAGTTATTTGAAATGGAATGGAGCAGCACCAACTAGAGAAAAATGACAAGGATGAGGCAGTGACACACGTTCAGCAGACTACAGCCAGCAGTGGTTGAAGAACTAACTGGAGCGTGATCTGCACTCAAAAAAAAAAAACCTCACAGACTAGAGTGAACACTGAACACAACTGTTCACTATCTCTGAAAGGCTCCTTTCTGTAATTCTATAGTGTTTGCAACCAATGTATTGGATACGGATGGAAGCGCGTCACACTATAATTTCAATTGAATGGAGCAGCAAGAATTACACCAAAGAAAAAAAAAAGAGTCTGTGAGTGACACGTGCAGATGCCTACAAACAGCGTTGGATGCAGAGCAAACTGCAGCGTCACCTGCACTCTCACACACACACCTTGCACAGAGCTGTTAAAACAACACTGGCAAAAGGAAGCTTTACACAGCGGTTGGTAAACTAGCCTGCCTAGAGCACAGTACACAAAATCGCAATCTCTAACTGTCCCTCAGAGTCAGCAGAGCAGCGTTCTGTCCCTTACTGAATTCACATCACAGTGACGCTAAAATGGCGGCGGCGCCTTTTATAGTGCATTCTGACATCATTTCA
This sequence comes from Oophaga sylvatica, assembly GCA_033576555.1. Classification (NCBI taxonomy): domain Eukaryota; kingdom Metazoa; phylum Chordata; class Amphibia; order Anura; family Dendrobatidae; genus Oophaga; species Oophaga sylvatica. Next base: position 379,789,500 of record JARQOD010000002.1, read on the forward strand.
GCATCCAATCACAGCCATGCCATTAGTTAACATGACCGCAGCAGTACAGGATGTGCCCACACTTCTTAGGATTCCTCATTGGCTGACTAAAATTACATTGCCTCTCAAAGAATTATGGGAACTTCCGATTCTGGTATACGATATATGGAAAATATCGGAACTAAGTATCGGAATTCCAATATAGCGAATATCGGCCGATACCCGATACTTGCGGTATCGGAATGCTCAACTCTAGTCCTGACACCAGGGTGACTTTTCACAGTCATAACTGAACTCTGCAGATTTACCTCTTTTCCAGTCTTCCGCAACACAGTACCCGCTCTTTTTGACTATCTTTCCTACACTGCCCCCTTTTCATACTGTGCCATCATGCTATCTCCCCTTCTGTATACATCTCCCCATTACTGTTTCCTCTTACCATCCTTCACTTTTAATACTGACCCAACAGTATGACACAATCTCTTTTTCTGTATACTTTCCTCCTATTCCATGCCTTAACACTACTGCTCACTGTATGCTGTTCATTTATACTGTGCTGTATCACAATCTCTCATTTGGTAAAATGTACAGAGTCCATTTTAGGACATGATCAGAAATCAAAGTCAAACATTAGAATAATGTCAGTTTGAGACTATACCCTGTCTGAGAACTGACTTTGAAATCTGACTTTGGCAACTTACTCTGATATGGTACTTTCACATCAAATGACCTTGATATGTGACTTTGACATGGCATGGTTCTTCTCCAGCAGAAAAGACAGGCATGAGGAAGTTGGGCCTATCATAGACTAGCTGATGCTGGCTGCTGGAGATGTGTGAGATTTCCAGATACCTCACAGATCTGTGATCTGGCCTGCAGTTTGCAGGCAGTTCTTGGGTGGATGCAAAGAAAAATTTACAATAAATAAATGTGATCATTAGACTCTTTCCTAAGAAATTATGCAACTATACAGTCACATGGAAATAGATATATGGTAAATTTGTGTCTCCATACTCCCCAATTTCCACTTGGTATGTGATTTACCATGCAAATACATGGCATCTCTGAAACTATTAACACATTAGGATGACAACTTGAATGTCAGATATTAAAAGTAAAACATCACTGTAGTTTGTGTACAAGCCAGCATAATTTTAAAAATAAAATATTCTTCTGTTTTTGAACCCAGAAGCTCTATGCTATGAAAATGAAGCTGTAACCATTCAGCTATAGAGTCTTCTGATGCTGGCTGGTAGTTTTTCTTGGATTATTAAATTAATCAAGAAAATACTCTGAGTGTCTAAAAGTCATTGTGATTCTCTGTTTGATGTGATAAGAATGGCAGACATCAAACTCAAAATTACTGCAGTTTGTGTGCTAGTCAGCACAATTCTAAAAAGCAAAGCTTAATTTTGCTTCTCCAGGGATTGAAACTCAGAAACTCTACTCCATGAGGCTGGAGCTTTACCAGTTAATCATAATCTCAAGTGATGCTGTTTGGCAGTTTTTCTCCTCTTATCACATTAACCATGTAAATACTCAGGGTGTCTGAAAGTCCTTGTGATTTTCATTCTGATATATCACAGTCAAACATCATTTGAATTTGGCTTGGAGGAGGTCTGTGTTAAAGTCCCAATGATTTTCTGAGACAAGCTTCTGTGACTGAGTGGGTATCTCACTGGTAAGTGTACTGGCTTCTAGACATAGAATTTTGGGTTCAAGTTCCAGTATCTAACTGGACTTTTTTTCTTTTATTAGTCAGATATCAATATAAAATGTCAGAGTCAAACTTAGATGTAAGAGTCGGATGTCAAAGTCAGTGGTAAAAGTCACATGTCAAAGTCAGATGCCAATGTCTCATATTAAAGTCTCATATCAGAGTCATTTGCCAAAGTTTCATGTCAGAGTCAGTTGACAAAGTCAGATATCAAAGACAGATGTCAAAGTCAATTCTCAGACAGGGTATTTAGCCTCAAACATTTGTCTGATGTTTGACTTTGATTTCTGATCATGTCCTGAAATGCAGAGTTGGATGAAACCAGGTCAGCATGAGCGCAAAAACAGGGGCTAAATTAATAAACAATCTTCTTTTATTAAAACCACAACGCGTTTCAACAGGTAATTCTGTCTTCCTCAGGTGACTTCCTAGTCTGGCAGCGATAATATCCTGCTGATAAAAATATTCATTGTAATGAAACAACAGAACACAGCTTATTAAGTGAAACATTGCTGAAATCAGCAACTCAACCTCTATTTCATGCGGTCATCAGATTAGATAGCAAAGACCTGCTGACAAGATTCCCATTAAGAAATGAGTAAAAGATTTGCATGGTCAGGTCATGAAAATATAAATAAACTATTTTCTTAATGTTTCACTTTCTGTGATTCAAGATGTAAATTAAAGGAATTTTTTTCAGAAAATAGATATTCAAGTAATTATTGAATATTTTTATGTAAACTGTAAATATGTCAAAATGACAAACGCCATTTTTAGATGAAGTGTTGTACTGCATAGGAAAGTTGGCTTACAAATTGTTTTCAAAACGTTCAAACAAGTTATATCAATAAATATATTTTGGTATAAAAAGAGTAAAATAGCTTGTGAAAATGTTGTAATATGTTTAAAAATATGAAATTGAGGAGTAAAAGTTTAAAAATCAAAATGTGGTTATTAAATGCCCATTATTTTTGAATATTTTGATGAAATCATAACAACATAGGAAGAGTTAATTGTGGAAACAATTTTTAAAATGCACAAGACTGATATGATCTTTTCTCAGAAACTCTTTGAAGGTATAATGTTTCTTCCACACAAGAATATGTGTCTCACTGCTTGCTGCAATTTCATGTTATTACCCATAATATCTTTCCTTGAAGATTTTGCAGTGGATTTTTTGCCTTTTTTTATTTTTTCAGCACTTAAATTATGTTTTTCAACACCATGAGTTATCAGCTAAACAGCAACAAGATCTAACAGCAAAAGAACTGTTTCCTTCAGAGAAGAAAGATCTGTATATAGAATACATTACAGTTAATTTTTCTCTAATCAGTATTCTGCCATCTTTCACTTAGAAAATACATGATATATTTTCTTGATTCTTCTGAGAGATGATGGACAAGCATCAAAACAGTGAGTTGATATTTTAGCTAAGGTTTGTATGATGTTATTTGACTCCAATACTTTTCAATAAAGAATAAAAAATATCTCCTTGCCAACTAGTAAGAAAATGACATTATGCTATATAGACTAAAGATGAGATTTGATTCTCACAATTCCAGAAAAATGGCTGAATGCTATTTTGCTGGATTCTTTTGAGGATCAGGTTGGTGATTAAAAAAATAATAAAATATTATATACTCACTTGTCCCAGACTTGCCACAGCTCGGCAACCAATATTATTCCGACTCCCCCACACTTTGGATTTTATGACATTGACTAGGCTTTGTATATTGTGAATGGAGGACTAGGTGAGGAGCATAGGTGAGGGGCAGGCCTAGGACATGTTAATATTATCTTTTCTTACTATTTAACCCCTTCCGTCAACTTAATTTATTGTGGTTTGGAATCTGGAGACATCTTACAACTTACATGCCTTACAAGATTTTCTACCAATGTCTTGGTGCCAGGCACATGGTCAACCAAATTATCAATATCCACTATTGGAAGCCCTTTTTGCAATTGTAGACAAATGGCATCCCATATGGGAGACAAGTCCAGATATGTTGCAGGCAATAGCAGCATGTTTAGGCTGCTTACATTAATACTGCAAAGTTTGTTTGAACACTATGAAATGGTGGCAAAAGCATAAATGTGATATATTTCAAATTCAATCATAGCCTTTTTTTACCCCCTTCATGACCCAGCCTATTTTGACTTTAAAGACCTTGCCATTTTTTGCAATTCTGACCAGTGTCCCTTTATGAGGTAATAACTCAGGAATAGTGTTGAGCAATACGATACTGCAAATATCGGGTATCGGCCGATATTAGCTCTATCGGCCTTTCGATAATTCGTTTCGATATTTTCGTCTTATCGAATACCGGAATCGGAAGTTCCCATAATTCTTTGCGAGGCAATGTGATTTTAGTCAGCCAATGAGGAATCCTAAGAAGTGTGGGCACATCCTGTACTGCTGCGGTCATGTTAACTAATGGCATGGCTGTGATTGGATGCTGAAATGATGTCAGAATGCACTATAAAAGGCGCCGCCGCCATTTTAGCGTCATTGTGCTGTGAATTCAGTAAGGGACAGAACGCTGCTGTGCTGACTCTGAGGGACAGTTAGAGATTGCGATTTAGTGTACTGTGCTGTAGGCAGGCTAGCACCAACCGCTGTGTAAAGCTTCCTTTGCCTGCAGTGTTGTTTTAACAGCTCTGCAAGGTGTGTGTGAGTGCAGGTGACGCTGCAGTTTGCTCTGCATGCAACGCTGTCTGTAGGCATCTGCACATGTCACTCACAGACTCTTTTTTTTTTCCTTCAGTGTAATTCTTGCAGCTCCATGCAATTTAACTATTAGTGTGACGCGCTTCCATCCGTATCCAATACATTGGTTGCAAACACTATAGAAGTAGACAAAGGAGTAGCCTTTCACAGATTGTGAACAGTTGTGTTTCAGTGTTCACTTCAGTCTGTGTTTTTTATTTTTTGAGTGCACATCACGCTCCAGTTACTTGTTCAAGCACTGCTGCTTGTACTCTGCTGAGCGTGTCTCAGTGGCTCATCCTTTTCATTTATCTCCAATTGGTTCTGCTCCATTCCATTTAAAATATAATCTATTAGTGTGACGCGCTTCCATCCGTATACAATACATTGGTTGCAAACACTATAGAAGTAGACAAAGGAGTAGCCTTTCACAGATTGTGAACAGTTGTGTTTCAGTGTTCACTTCAGTCTGTGTTTTTTATTTTTTGAGTGCACATCACGCTCCAGTTACTTGTTCAAGCACTGCTGCTTGTACTCTGCTGAGCGTGTCTCAGTGGCTCATCCTTTTCATTTATCTCCAATTGGTTCTGCTCCATTCCATTTAAAATATAATCTATTAGCGTGACGCGCTTCCATCCGTATACAATACATTGGTTGCAAACACTATAGAAGTAGACAAAGGAGTCCTTTCACGATGTGAACATGTGTTCATTCCTTCATCTGTTTTTTTTTGAGTGCCATCACGCTCAGTACTTGTTCAAGCATGTGTTGTACTCGCTGAGTTCTCAGTGGCTCACCTTTCATTATTCATTGGTCTGTCATTCATAAATATATAGGTGATGCGCTTCCATCTATAATACATGGTGCAACACTATAGAAGTAGACAAAGATACCTTTTCACGATTGAACAGTTGTTTCATGTTCACTTGTCTTGCTAATAACCAATGCCCTTATACTTCGATCTTTATAATTCAGATGAAGAAGTCAGTGAGTAAGGCACGTGGTCGTGGCCGTGGAGTTTCAGCAGGGAGAGGACGTGGGGATTCTGTGGCTGCTGCCGCCCTCAGTGACACAGCATCCACCAGTTTTACCCATGAGCGTTCCTTTATGCGCACTTTGGTAGGAGCTCGGCGTGCCCCCCTGCTGCTGGAAGAACAAATTGAAGCCGTTGTTTGTTGGATGGCAGCCAATGCATCGACTTCAATTCCTTCCACCTCCTCTCAGGAACACAACACTGTTGAGCAACCATCTGTCTGTTCACCGCCTGTCAAATTGCCCAGGCAGTCAGAGAGTTCTGTACAGGAGCCAGCTGAGTCTCTGCTTCTGTTCTCAGAATCTGTTGGCTCGCAAACACGGGCACAGGCAAGCAGCATTCTGCAATTTGAAGAAGAGGGAGTATGCAGTGATGCGCAACAGCTGTGTCTCTCAATCTGAAGAGGCGGGTGAGCCAGTGCCGATGGACAGCACACCGCAGAACGCATCTTATGATGATGATGAGACTCAGGTGCCAGGTTTTGTGGAGCATGGTGCTGCCCAGACCATCCAACAGCAGCAGGTGTTGGAAGAGGGTAGTGGAGATGATGAAGTCCGAGACCCAACATGGCGTGAGCAACAGGAAGGTGGTGGGAGCAGCTCTGAGGAAGAGATTGTCCCAACGGTACAAAGAGGAGGGAGAGGTAGGCTGCAGACTCGCTTGCCTGTAGCTTCCAGTTTGGCACCTGTTGGGAGCAGTTCTCTTAGAACTGTAAAAATTGGCGCTCCCATGACTTGCACTGCGTGGTCCTTTTTTGACAGACTTGTAGATGATATTTGCTATGTTCAATGCAAGCTGTGTAAGCAAAAAGTTAAAAGAGGTAAAAATATCAGGAACCTGAATACCACAAATATGTGGAAACATGTACGGACAAAGCACGTAGCTGAGTTACAAAGACACACTGGAGATGTAGGCCAACCTACAGCAGCACCTACATCTTTAGGTCATGTTCGAGCCTCTACCTCCAGCTCTCACACACCTGGTTCGGCTTCCTCACAGGATCTCCATGGAAGAACCTCGGTCACTGTTGTCCATAGACAAACTGTTATTCCACCCACTGCAGCAAGTTCACAGTCATCGTCACACTCCCAGAACAAAAAACAGCCATCGGTAACACAGGCATGGGATAAAAGACGGCCATACTCGGCAAACCATCCACGAGCACAGGCTCTGAATGCTGGCCTTGCAAAACTCCTGTCCCTTGAAATGCTGTCATTCAGGCTGGTGGAGACTGACAGTTTCAGGAACTTTATGGCATTGGCAGTCCCACAATATAATGTGCCAAGCCGATTTTATTTCAGCAGGAAAGCTGTCCCTGCTCTGCAAAAACATGTCGAGGGAAACATTAAACATGCGCTACTAAACGCCGTCAGTAGCAGGGTCCACCTGACCACCGATGCGTGGACCAGTACCCATGGCCAGGGACGATACCTTTCCCTCACTGCCCATTGGGTCAATGTTGTGGAGCCGGGTACAGATCTTGCCAGTGGCGCTGTACGTGTTCTGCCAACTCCAAGGATTGCAGGAATCCAGTCTGTGCACATTGATTCCTCCTCCTTCTCCAGTTCCTCAGAATCATCGCTGCACGAGCCGTCACGGTATACCTCCACATGGACCCGTGAACGCTTACCTGTTGCGACCGATATGAGCACAGCCGTGGCCAAACGTCAACAGGCCGTACTGAAATTAATTCCCATGGGGAATCGAAGCCACACAGCGCAGGAGCTCTGGGATGCCATCAAGCAGGAGAGCGACGTGTGGTTTTTGTCAGCTAATCTCCAGCCAGGCTTGGTAGTGTGTGACAATGGCCGAAATCTGGTGGCAGCTCTGGGCCTTGGCAACCTCACTCACATACCATGTCTGGCACATGTGCTCAACTTGGTCGTGCAGAGTTTTTTGAGGGACTATCCGGATCTTGATGCACTGCTGCACAAGGTCCGCCTAGAGTGCGCTCACTTGCGACGTTCCAGCATGGCCAGATCGCGCATTGCAGCTCTGCAAGTCAGATTTCGCCTTCCTGAACATCGCATCATATGTGACGTACCCACCAGGTGGAATTCCACGTTACATATGTTGGAGCGGTTGTGTGAGCAGCAGCCAGCAGTAATGGAGTATCAGCTGCAACAGGCGCAATCAACTCGCAATTTGCGCCGTTCACACTTCACCACTACTGAGTGGGCCTCTATGAAGGACATCTGCGATGTTTTGCGTGCGTTTGATGTCTCAACGCGGATGGCGAGTGCAGAAGATGCACTAGTCAGCATGACTGTCCCCCTTATCTGCCTGCTTCAGAAATCACTGAAAGCACTAAAGGAAGAGGTTTTGGAAGAGGTGGAGGATGAGGAGTCACAAATTAAATTACCTTCAGGACAGTCAGCGCAACGTGGTTCCTCACAAAGGGCTGGGCAGGGCTCACTTTGTGAGGAGGATGAGGAGGAGGAGGAGTCAATGGAGGAGGAAGAAATCCCTACAGAGGGAGGTACACAACGCTGTAGTCATTATGTAGAGCGAGGGTGGGGTGATGCAGAGGAGACAGAGATGACGACTCTTACAGAGGACAGCCTTTGTTGGCCAGTTGGGAGTCTGCAGCACATGGTTGATTTCATGCTTCAGTGCCTGAGAAACGACCGCCGCATCGCCCACATTCTCACCACGTCAGATTATTGGGTGTACACCCTCCTAGACCCTCGCTACCGGGACAACTTACAAACCCTCATCACACCGGTGAACCGGGACCGTAAAATGCAGGAGTACCAAGACACACTGGTGCAATCCATACTGTTGTACATTCCAGCCGAGAGAGCTGCTGCTGCTGCTACTGCTTTACAAAGCAGCTCTGTGCGTCGAGGCAGTGTAGACACCTCTACAACAAGAGGGAGCAGAAGCAGCGCCTCTGCACAGGGCAAGAACTGTATGTTACAAATGTGGCAAAGTTTTGTGACAGTGCCAGCAAGGTCTACACCATCCGAGACGGCTCCAGTCACCAGGAAGAAACGTTTCCGTAAGATGGTGACAGACTACTTGGCTTTCCCTCTAAGTGTACTCCCAGATGCCTCTTCCCCTTTCAAATTTTGGGTCTCTAAGTTGGATACATGGCCAGAGCTTAGACAGTATGCATTGGAGGTGCTGGCTTGCCCTGCTGCCAGTGTATTATCTGAGCGTGTCTTTAGTGCTGCAGGTGGTGTAGTAACAGACCGTCGCATGCGACTATCCTCAGAGAATGTAGACCGGCTTACTTTTCTGAAAATGAACAAGGCATGGATCTCACCTGAATTTGCCTGTCCGTTTTCAGATTAAATAACTGTTTGGCAACGTTTTCCATGTCTCCTGTTATGTTCATCTTCTACCACCTGAACTCTACTCCCTGGGCTACAACACCGCCATTTGTTGCTCGTAAGTAATTGGCAGGGGTACTGACTCCTGGCCAGCCTGGTTACAGCACGACAGCTGTTTCCTGGCAGTGTGAACGTCAATTATCCTCCAATAAGTTGTGCTGTCGTGTTGCATTCGGGTTAGCCGACTCTATGGTGCCTGCAGTTTAGGTGATTCCTATGTGTGCTGTGGAATATGTAAATAAAGGCTGTTTCCATTGTGACAATAGGATAAGCACCCACTGTAGGACTGTGTGATTCGGTAACTGCGGACGGCTTGCGTCCTGTCAACTTACATTTTCATGGGTGCGTTCTTCTACCCTCCGGGTCCAGTACCGTCAAGTGGTTCTCCCCAGTGCCTTTGGCCTAGGTGCCTCCATCTCCATATCCGAGTTCCAGCAACGTCTGCTGGTCCTTGGTAGTGCTTTGGAGCACAGGTACCTCCTGCTTAGTAACCGTGTCACAGTAACGTCAGCTGGTACTCGGTTGTGACATTGCCTCTTTTCCTTCTGCTACCCGTCCGGGGTCCAGTACCGTCAAGTGGTTCTCCCCAGTGCCTTTGGCCTAGGTGCCTCCATCTCCGTATCCGAGTTCCAGCAACGTCTGCTGGTCCTTGGTAGTGCTTTGGAGCACAGGTACCTCCTGCTTAATAACCGTGTCACAGTAACGTCAGCTGGTACTCGGTTGTGACATTGCCTCTTTTCCTTCTGCTACCCGTCCGGGGTCCAGTACCGTCAAGTGGTTCTCCCCAGTGCCTTTGGCCTAGGTGCCTCCATCTCCGTATCCGAGTTCCAGCAACGTCTGCTGGTCCTTGGTAGTGCTTTGGAGCACAGGTATCTCCTGCTTAGTAACCGTGTCACAGTAACGTCAGCTGGTACTCGGTTGTGACATTGCCTCTTTTCCTTCTGCTACCCATCCGGGGTCCAGCACAGTCAGCTGGTCCTCGTTACTTCCATTGTCTCTTGCTCCATCTGATACCCGTCAGGGTTCCAGTAACGTCAGCTGTTTCTCGGAAATTAGATGACCTTAAAGACCACCCAGAAGAAGATGACGACAACAAGGACGACGAGCATGAAGCCAACCAGCCTGAACACCATCACAAAGAAAAAATAAAAGATTACCCAGAAGAAGATCACCAACAGGACAAAGAAGGTTAAGACAAACTACAAGATACAGAACAAGAGACAGAAGAACAATAAGCAAAAGATCAAAAAGCAGAAGAACATGAAGTATAAGACCAAAATGAAGAGCAAAATATATGCTCTAAATTCTAAGCAGAAGAAGACTAAGCAGTGTATGGGGGTGAGTCCGTTCCTCCTCGTGGTGCCCCTGGAAAATGCCTGCTGCTGCTGCAGGCTAAACTGAACACGGACAAATACTTTTGTAATTTAAATCTTTTGTGACAGCAAGAACGGAAGGATGAACAATTCATACTTTTACAGATTACAAGTACAGGAATCTCTGTCACAAATAAGAATATGATGAAGAAGATGAAGAGGAAGAAGATGAAGAATTTGAATATGAAGAAGATTAATTAGTTTAATAATAACAATATGAGTAATGTAAACAAAAACATGAATAGCAAGAAGTTTAAGAAGAAGATTAAGAAGGTGAAGATGAAGAATAATTTGATGAGAAAGATGATGCTGCTGAAGATTATGAAGGAGAAAGTGTGGCACTGGCAAAAGTTAAAAAGGTGAAGAGCATGGAAGTTGTGAAACATACATATTTGCCAAAATAGAAAAAAGGTTAACAACATTGTCAATTTGTTAGTCAATCCAAACGTATTTCCAAAAAAATATATATTAATGCTATTCCAATGCATTGGGTTAAACATGCATGCCTTTATTGTCTCCTCAACCTCCCCCAATACATTCTACATTAGTCTTTGTTGTTTTCCTTCATGTACAATTAACCAACAAGGCAAGAATGTTTTTTTTTTAATGTCGATATTTTGTTCCCATAGACTTACATTGGACTTCGACGGAATCGGATATCGACGATATTTAGTGATATCGGCGATACCATTTTGATACGATATTTTTAGATATCGAGCAGTATCGCTCAACACTACTCAGGAATGCTTCAACGGATCCTAGCGATTCTGGGATTGTTTTTTCGGGACATATTGGGCTTCATGTTAGTGGTACATTTAGGTAGATAATTTTTGCGTTTATTTGTGAAAAAAATGGAAATTTGGTGAAAATTTGGAAAATTTTGCAATTTTAAAATTTTTATTCTGTTAAACCAGAGAGTTATGTGACACAAAATAGTTAATAAATAACGTTTCCCACATGACTACTTTACATCAGCACAATTTTGAAAACAATTTTTTTTTTTGTAAGGAAGTTATAAGGGTTAAAAGTTGACCAGCGATTTCTCATTTTTACAACAAAGTTAACAAAACAATTTTTTTAGTGACCACCTCACATTTGAAGTCACTTTGAGGGGTCTATATGGCAGAAAATACCCAAAAGGGACACCATTATAAATACTGCACCCCTCAAGCTACTCAAAACTACATTCAAGAAGAGTATTAACCCTTCAGGTGCTTCACAGAAACTAAAGCAACGTGGAAGGAAAAATGGACATTTTAATTTTTCCAAGAAAAATTATATTTTAGCATCATTTTTTTCATTTTTACATGGGCAACAGGATTAAATGGATCCTAAAATTTGTTGGGCAATTTCTCCTGAGTACAGAGAAACCTAATAAGTGGTCAAAAAGCACTGTTTGGGCGCACGGCAGGGCTTAGAAGGGAAGGAACGCCATTTGACTTTTTGAATGGAAAATATGCTGGAATATTTTTAGCGGTTGCCATGTCACATTTGGAGAGTCCCTGTGTGCCTAAACATTGGAGTTCCCCCACAAGTGACCCCATTTTGGAAACTAGACCCCCCAAGGAACTTATTTAGATGCAGAGTGAACACTTTGAACCTCCAGGTGCTCACAGAAGTTTATAACGCAGAGCCGTGAAAATAAAAAATCTTTTTTTTCTCAAAAAATGATTTTTTAGCCCCCTAATTTTTATTTTCACTATGGTTACAGTAGAAATTGGACCCCAAAAGTTCTTGTCCAGTTTGTCCTGAGTATGCTGGTACCCCATATGTGGGGGGAACCACTGTTTGGGCACACGTCAGGGCTTGGAAGGGATGTAGTGACGCTTTGAAATGCCGACTTGATGGAATGGTCTTGCGGCATCTTGTTACATTTGCAGAGCCCATGATGTGCCTAAAGAGTAGAAACCTCCCACAAGTGACCCCATTTTAGAAACTAGACTCCCCAAGGAACTTATCCAGATGTGTGGTGAGCTCCTTGAAAACCCACTTGCTTCACAGAAGTTTATAATGCAGAGCCGTGAAAATAAAAAATCATTTTATTCCTCAAAAACTGATTTTTTAAACCCGCAATTTTTTATTTTCATAAGGGTAACAGGAGAAATTGGACCCCAAAAGTTGTTGAACAGTTTGTCCTGAGAACACTGGTACCACATATGTGGGGGGAACCACTGTTCGGGCACACATTGGGGCTCGGAAGGGAAGTAGTGACGTTTTGAAATGCCGACTTTGATGGAATGGTCTGCGGGCGTCATGTTACGTTTGCAGAGCCCCTGAAGTGCCTAAACAGTAGAAACTCCCCACAAATGATGCCATTTTGGAAACTAGACCCTGCAAGGAACTTATTTAGATGCATAGTGAACACTTTGAACCCCCAGGTGCTCACAGAAGTTTATAACGCAGAGCCATGAAAATAAAAAATCTTTTTTTTCTCAAAAAAAGATTTTTTAGCCCCCTATTTTTTATTTTCACTATGGTTACAGTAGAAATTGGACCCCAAAAGTTCTTGTCCAGTTTGTCCTGAGTATGCTGGTACCCCATATGTGGGGGGAAACCACTGTTCGGGCACACATTGGGGCTTGGAAGGGAAGTAGTGACGTTTTGTAATGCCGACTTTGATGGAATGGTCTGGGGGCGTCATGTTACGCTTGCAGAGCCCCTGATGTGCCTAAACAGTAGAAACTCCCCACAAGTGATGCCATTTTGGAAACTAGACCCAGCAAGGAACATATCTAGATGTGTGGTGAGCACTTTTAACCCCAAAGGGCTACACAGAAGTTTATAACGCCCGGGCATGAAAATAAAAATAATCATATTTTTTCCACAAACATGATCATTTAGTCCCCAAATTTTTTGTTGTCCCAAGGGTAACAGGAGAAATTAGACCCCAATCTTTGTTGTCCAATTTGTCCTGAGTACGCCGATATCCCATATGTGGGAGAAAACTACTGTATGGGCACACGTCGGGGCTCGGAATGGAAGTAGTGACGTTTTGAAATGCCGACTTTGATGGAATGGTCTGCGGGCGTCATGTTACGTTTGCAGAGCCCTTGAAGTGCCTAAACAGTAGAAACTCCCCACAAGTGATGCCATTTTGGAAACTAGACCCGCAAGGAACTTATCTAGATGTGTGGTGAGCACTTTGAAAACCCAAGGGCTACACAGAAGTTTATAACGCCCGGGCATGAAAATAAAAAAAATCATATTTTTTCCACAAACATGATCTTTTAGTCCCCAAATTTATTGGTTTCCCAAGGGTAACAGGAGAAATTAGACCCCAATCATTGTTGTCCAATTTGTCCTGAGTACGCTGATATCCCATATGTGGGAGAAAACTACTGTATGGGCACACGTCGGGGCTCGGAAAGGAAGTAGTGACGTTTTGAAATGCCGACTTGATGGAATGGTCTGCAGGCGTCATGTTAAGTTTGCAGAGCCCCTGATGTGCCTAAACTGTGGAAACCCCCCCAAGTGACCCCATTTTGGAAACTAGACCACCCAAGGAACTTATCTAGATGTGCAGTGAGCACTTTGAACCCCAAGTGCTTCACAGAAGTTTATAACCCAGAGCCATGAAATAAAAAATCATTTTTTTTCCTCAAAAAATGATTTTAGCCCACAATTTTTTATTTTCACAAGGGTAACAGGAGAAATTGGACCCCAAAAGTTATTGTCCTGTTTGTCCTGAGTATGCTGATACCCCATATGTGGGGGGAACCACTGTTTGGGCTCACGTCGGTGCTTGGAAGGGAAGTAGTGACGTTTTGTAATGCCGACTTGATGGAATGATTTGTGGGCGTCATGTTACGTTTTCAGAGCCCATGATGAGCCTAAACAGCAGAAACCTCCCCAAGTGACCCCATTTTGGAAACTAGATCCCCAAGGAACTCCTCTAGATGTCTGGTGAGCACTTTGAATCTCCAAGTTCTTCACAGACGTTTATAACGCAGAGCAGTGAAAATAAAAAATCATTTTTTTCCACAAAAATTTTTTTGTAGTACCCAATTTTTTTTCCCAAGGGTAACAGGAGAAATTAGACCCCCAAAGTTGTTGTGCAGTTTTTCTTGAGTATGCTGATACCATATATGTGGGGGTAAACCACTGTTTGGGCACACGTCGGGGCTTGGATTAAAGGGAGCATTTTTTGAACGCAAAATTTGCAGGAATCCATGGTGGCGCCATGTCGCGTTTGGAGACCCATGATGTGCCTAAATAGTGGAAACCCCTCAATTCTAACTCCAACCCTAACCTCAACACACCACTAACCACAACCCTAACCCCTACACACCCCTAACCCTAATCCAATCCCTAACCATAACCCTAACCCCAATACACCCCTAACCCTAATCCCAACCCTAACCACAAGCCTAACCCTAATCCCAACCCTAACCCCAAAACACCCCTAACACTAATCCTAACTCTAACCCTAACCACAAGCCTAAACATAATCCCAACCCTAAAACTAATTCTAACCCTAATGCTAACTCTAACCCTAACCCTAAGGCTAACTCTTACCCCAGTTCTAACCCTAACCCTAATTCTAACCCTAACTCTAATAGAAAAAAATATATATATTAATTTTATTATTTGTCCCTATCTATAGGGGTGATAAAGGGGGCGTTTATTTACTTTTTTTTAATTTTGATCACTGTGAGAGTTTTTCACAGTGATCAAAATAAATGTATGGAATCTGCCGGCCGGCGGGCGCACTGCGCATGCGCACGACATTTTCCAAGATGGCGGCGCCCATGAAGAATCCCAAGGGATGCCGGGACGGACCCAGGAACATCGGAGGACCAGGAAAGGTGAGGGGGGATCGAAAGGCAGGGGAGCGGAGGCTAGGAGGAGGGGAGCAGATAGTGACGGCGGTGACTGATCGCCGCCCTCAATCTGGCGGCGGCTAATCGCCGCCGTCACTTGGTGTGGAGGGGTTGGATCTCGGTGTCCAGCCATGGCAGATGTTATTGCAGCATCGGCCATGGCTGGATTGTAATATTTCACCAAATTTCATTGGTGAAATATTACAAATCGCTCTGATTTGCTGTTTCACTTTTAACAGCCAATCAGAGCGATTGTATCCACGTGGGGGATAATCCAACTCCCCTGTGGTGAAGCACAAAGGGTCTTGTGCCTGGGGGTCGGGTGACCTTTCAGTGACCCTGGTCACCCGACCCGCAGGAACGCGATCCTTCCATGACACAGCATATGCATCACAGGTCGGATTGGCACCAACTTTCATGACGCATACGCTGTGTCAAAGATCGGTGAGGGATTAATTGTGTAACACAAGAAAAGCACAATATGTTCAGTGCTGGACTGCTGCTTGGAGCACACACTAAAACATTCAACACTACAGTATACTGTTGCCAAAGAGATTTCTAACCCATTAATTTAATTTTACAAGTATGTAATTTTAAGAAATTTCCCATTAAAGATGAGTTTGCAAAACTGATTGCCATTAGTTATGAGTATATAAAAGAAGAGTAGATGGTTGTAAATCCTTAAGAATCACTATTCATTTATAATGTGGTAGTAAAATACTGTACATTTATAAATGTATTTTGCTATGGTGAATAAAAGAATCATATTTTAAACTGAGGGCCTCATTGAGCCAATGATTGATTTTGAGTTAGGGCCAGCCAGAGATTGCAATTCTTTTAGGACTGCATTTAGGTTATTTCAGGCAAATCTATTGTATTCTTCAGTATAATGACAAATTGTCTCCTTTTTACAAAAAAGTCACTATGAAAACTTTTTTTTTCATGATTTAGTAGCACATTATTTTTTGGAGCACCATATCATATATTCATCATTAGCTGGGGCAAATCCTTACCAAAACTAGTCCACGTATATTTTAGCAAATATTCACCAATAAGGACTTGTATAGACATTTGTGAATCTTATATGTGTTCCATCCATGTTTTCCACATATAGAATACATCCTCATTAAGGTCTATGGTGCTATTCGCATGTCAATGTTTTTTTGAGGACTTTGTGTCCATTTTTGATCCAAATAATGGATCAAAATTACGCATACCCTACTTCTTACACATGTGTTTATTGATTATTATTTAGCCACTGGGACTTGAGTGTCTCAATCTTTTTGTTTGTTGTTGGGGTCCATTTTGGATTATTTTAGATGATTATTTTCATACCTTTTTTGTTTCTATATTCTCTTTAAATCTTTTTAAATTGATTGTGTTGATTTGTTATTTAATAATTATTTTTTTCAAACTATTGTCTTTATATGGTTGTGCACTATTTTTATCTGACAGACCATTCTGTTTTAACAAAGAAGTTTGAAATGAGATGATGCTTTCCTGGCCACAGTTACTTTGCAAGATCGCAAGGCGGCTAGAAGTTTGCGTACATTGTCACTCACAACAATTTAGAGTTTCAGCTTATGGGGAGCCGGCCAACTGGCCAATTACCATTAATGTACAACTGCAACCCATCTGCAATATGTATTTTCTCCCCCAGGTCTTCAAGCTGTAAAATTGCTTGGCAGTGCTTTATGTTGAATGAGCAAAAAGAATGAGGGCAGTGTGTGGAAAAAAAATATGTGCCCTGTTCATGATGGGGATGTTTTCATGTCAGTTGAGCAGGATGTAGAAGAGGTGAAGAAGTCATATAACCACCATCTGAGAGTGAAAACAAAAACAGCTCCCATTTATAAAGCCTTTAACATCTTTCCCAGTTGCGGTGATGCATCGCTGCTACTAAACACATTGACACAGTGAACCAGTGGCGTAACTAGAGTCTGATGGGCCCCAATGCAGTATTTGGACTCGAGTCCCCCATCCTGATGTATATGTCCCTCATTCTGGTATATATATATATATATATATAATAAAAGAATGATAGAGTTGGAAGTGACCTCCTGGGTCATCTGGTCCAACCCCTTGCTCAAAGCAGGATTCACTAAATCAACCGAGACAGATGTCTTCCATTGAAGGAGAACTCACCACCTCTCATGGCAGCCTGTTCCACTCATTGATCAGCCTCACTGTCAAAAAGTTTTTTTCTAATATCTAATCTGTGTCTCCTCCCATTCAGTTTCATCCCATTGCTTCTTGTCTTTCCTTGTGCAAATGAGAATAAAGATGATCCTTCTACAATGTGACAGCCCTTGAGATATTTGTAGACAGATATTAAGTCTCCTCTCAGTCATCTTTTTTGCAAGCTAAACATTCCAAAATCCTGCAACCATTCCTCATAGGACATGGTTTACAGTTCGGTCTCCAATCTGGTTGCTCTTCCCTGAACTTGCTCCAGTTTGCTGATGTCTTTTTTAAAATGTGATGCCCAAAACTGGACACAGTATACCAGATGAGGTCTGACCGAAGAGGAGTAAAGGGCAATATATCTACTATATAATCGTCTAATTCTGTCTGTCTGTAACAGAAATCCCGCGTCGCTGATTGGTCGCGCCAGGCCAGACTCGACCAATCAGCGACAGGCGCAGTCTGGCCACGAATTGGCGCAGAATTTAAACCACGCACGTCACCGCTATCATTGGGAGATCAGCTGCGCTAGCCGCTGGCTGATCTCCTGACGGTAACCGCGGGTCATCTGCTGCATGGAGGTCAGTGGCGACGGTCATCTCCCGGCTGCTTGCAGCGGAAGTACCCCGACCAGCGGCCTCCAAGTAAACCTCAGCAGCAGCCTCCAGGTACACCCCACCAGCAGCAGCCTCCACATATACCCCAGCAGCAGCCTCTATATACACCCCAGCAGCCTCTATATACACCCCAGCAGCCTCTGTATACACCCAAGCAGAAGCAGCCTCTTTATACACCCCACCAGCAGCAACCTCTATATACCCCAGCAGCAGCCTCCACATATACGCCAGCAGCAGCCTCCACATATACCCCAGCAGCAGCAGCCTCCACATATACCCCAGCAGCAGCAGCCTCCTCATATACCCCAGCAGCAGCCTCCACGTACATCCCAGAATCAGCCTCTATATACACCCCAGCAGCCTCTATATACACCCAAGCAGCAGCCTCTATATACACCCACCAGCAGCAGCCTCCACAATATACCCCAGCAGCAGCAGCCTCCACATATACCCCAGCAGCAGCCTCCACGTACACCCCAGCAGCAGCCTCTATATACACCCCAGCAGCTTCTACGTACAGTAATGGCCAAAAGTTTTGAGAATGACACAAATATTAATTTTTACAAAGTCTACTGCTTCACTTTTTCTAATGGCAATTTGCATATACTTCAGAATGTTATAAAGAGTGATCAGCTTAACAGCAATTACTTGCAAAGTCAATATTTGGCTAGAAAATGAACTTTATCCCCCAAAACACATTTCAACATCATTGCAGCCCTGCCTTAAAAGGACCAGCTAACCTCCTTTCAGTGATTGCTCCATTAACACAGGTGTGGGTGTTGATGAGGACATGGCTGGAGATCAATCTGTCATGATTAAGTAAGAATGACACCACTGGACTCTTTAAAAGGAGGCTGGTGCTTGGCATCATTGTTTCTCTTCTGTTAACCATGGTTATCTCTAAAGAAACACGTGCAGTCATCATTGCAATGCACAAAAATGGCCTAACAGGGAAGAGTATCGCAGCTAGAAAGATTGCACCTCAGTCAACAATCTATCGCATCATCAAGAACTTCAAGGAGAGAGGTTCCATTGTTGCCAAAAAGGCTTCAGGGCGCCCAAGAAAGACCAGCAAGCGCCAGGACCGTCTCTTAAAAGTGTTTCAGCTGCGGGATCGGGCTACCAGCAGTGCAGAGCTTGCTCAGGAATGGCAGCAGGCAGGTGTGAGTGCATCTGCACGCACTGTGAGGCGGAGACTCTTGGAGCAAGGCCTGGTCTCAAGAAGGGCAGCAATGAAGCCACTTCTCTCCAGAAAAAACATCATGGACAGACTGATATTCTGCAAAAGGTACAGGCAGTGGACTGCTGAGGACTGGGGTAAAGTTATTTTCTCTGATGAATCCCCTTTTCGATTGTTTGGGACATCAGGAAAACGCCTCATTCGGAGAAGACAAGGTGAGCGCTACCACCAGTCTTGTCTCATGCCAACTGTTAAACATCCTGAAACCATTCATGTGTGGGGTTGCTTCTCAGCCAAGGGAATCGGCTCTCTCACAGTCTTGCCTAAAAACACAGCCATGAATAAAGAATGGTACCAGAATGTCCTCCAAGAGCAACTTCTCCCAACCCTCCAAGAGCAGTTTGGTGATCAACAATGCCTTTTCCAGCATGATGGAGCACCTTGCCATAAAGCAAAGGTGATAACTAAATGGCTCAGGGAACAAAACATAGAGATTTTGGGTCCATGGCCTGGAAACTCCCCATATCTTAATCCCATTGAGAACTTGTGGTCAATCATCAAGAGACGGGTGGACAAACAAAAACCTAAAAATTCTGACAAAATGAAAGCATTGATTGTACAAGAATGGACTGCTATCAGTCAGGATTTGGTCCAGAAGTTGATTGAGAGTATGCCAGGGAGAATTGCAGAGGTCCTGAAGAAGAAGGGTCAACACTGCAAATATTGACTTGCTGCATTAACTCATTCTAACTGTCAATATAAGCTTTTGCTACTCATATGTTTGCAATTATAATATTTCTGTCTGTGATCAAAACATCTGTCAAACACACGTAAAAACCAGAGGGCAGCAGATCATGTGAAAATATAATATTTGTGTCATTCTCAAAACTTTTGGCCTTGACTGTACACTCCAGCAGCAGCAGCCTCTATGTACACCCC
The DNA here is from genome assembly GCA_033576555.1 of Oophaga sylvatica. Taxonomy (NCBI): domain Eukaryota; kingdom Metazoa; phylum Chordata; class Amphibia; order Anura; family Dendrobatidae; genus Oophaga; species Oophaga sylvatica. Next base: position 379,809,384 of record JARQOD010000002.1, read on the forward strand.
AGCAGCAGCCTCTATATACACCGCAGCAGCTTCTATATACACCCCAGCAGCCTCTATATACACCCCAGAAGCCTCTATATAAATCCGAGAAGCCAAAAGGTATTCACAAGAAAGATGGTGTACAAAAATATTTTGGGTTGTGTGACGATCCACACTGTGTGTGGATGGGGATCACTCGCTTTGCTGGTCTTTGAGGTAAACACTGGCACGCTCAGGGTTAAAACAATAGTCCATTTCGTTTATTACATCCAACTTAACACATCCCGCCTGGATATCAGGGAGCTCTGTCCAGCACAGACTCACGCTACACTCCCCCCACCATGTGCCAAACACTTCCTTACATACCTGAAGCCACTCCCCCAGGTAAGGTATGGAGCACATGGTCTGGTCACATTCACATGACCTCATCAAAGGTCCTTCACAAACTCACATCCATCAATGGGCGATGTATGTGTGGTTAGCCAGTCCCACCCAGCTCACAAGTTAACCCTGTAAAGCCACCCTAGAAATACACACGACTTTTATGGGACTACAAGTTCCAGAACAACATTAACTTGGCTTACAGTGCAGAGGAGCTCTGCAACACATACCTTTCATTCACAATACTGCCAGGGCCTATTTTACCACTCAAATCATGCCTCCATGCATATCCCGAGGAGCATGCACAGTGCCCCCTAGCTGTAGCATGGGTCACTACACCACATACCTCCCCCATCTGTTCAAACTTGTGGGGTTGAACACTTATTCCAAACCGAGCAGAGATCCTTCTCGGTCGTCTCTGTCAGTCAAACCGTCTGTCAAAGTCGGGCCCTGCTACTGACCCCTTTGGTAGGCGTCCGTCATCCGACTCCATCACGTCCTTTGATAGAGATGCCCCCTTGTCATTTTGTCTGTGTCACCAGACCCTTTTTACTCAACCCACTTTCCACGTGTGCCCCTTCACATGACCTTTCTATCCATGGCCGCTTCCTATGGTCATGAGTCGATCGTCCAGTTGAACCTACTGGTTGCTCGGAGTCTGACCCTCTGTCCTTTTGTCCACTACAGGATCTTCAGCTTAGGTCACTCAGCCCTGAGCTTACAGAGAAGTCATCTCCTCTAACCTTCATTGCTTCAGATCACCTACTGCCAGTCCTAAGAGAAGCCTCTTGTCTCTCCATATCTCGGGCTGGAAGCAGTCGCCCTCTTCGTTCCAACTCCTGTAGCTGTTCCTTCATCTGCTTTCTTTCCCAGATCAGCTGCTCTACCTCTCATAGGTACGTCACTCGATATTCCAGGAGCATTCGGATGTTTTTAAGGCTCTCCACTGAGCCAACAACAACGAATGGAACCATCTCTTTTTCACCAGCCACCTTGACCTCGCTGGAATCGTCACTCTCTTCACACCGGAACTATTCACTAGTTCCTGCATCACCTTTTGTCATGTATAGTGTACAGTTCCTATAGCGTCTTGTGCTTGGGTGCGAGGAAACACAGGAGACATAGGTTGAAATTAAATGACTTGTATTACTTCATACAAGCATGCTGAAAAGTTCACACAGTTTGCAGGAACAGCGACAGGAGACACAGCAGGCCAGAGTAACTTCAAGCACTAGAATAAATCTCCAAAGCGGGTTCAGGATCTCTTCTCTGTACCGTAATTCCTCTGCAAACATGGATTCACCAAACAGCAGGTTTCCAGAGTCCAAAAGTGTTCCAAGGTTCCTCAGTAGGGAATAGCTGGAGTAGAAGTCCAAGGCTTCCAGGAGTCAGGTCACAGACTGACTGAGGCTTGATTCAGGAGCACTGATTGTTCAGCTGAGGCTGCTTAAGAAGCAAGAGGGAAGAATCAGGGCGGGAACATGAAAACTGGAAACTCCATATTAACTGAGGGCAAGAGCTGCAGAAAGACAGAAAGCAAAATGGCTGACGGAAAACTGAGTTTCAAGGAACATGTCAACAGAGACAAAGAACCTTACATTACTCCCCCCTTAGGGACAACCTCCGGATGACCTCAGACCAGGCTTGTCAGGGTACCCCTGATGAAACTGGCGGAGCAGGCGAGGAGCATTTACATTATTGACTGGTTCCCATGAGTTGTCCTCCACTGGGTAGCCCTGCCATTTAATCAAATATTGCAACTGATTTCTGTACAACCTGGAATCTAGAATCCTTTCCACCATAAATTCTTCCTGATTATCGACCAGCACTGGGTCAGGGCAAGGAGAAGAACGTCCAGGAAACGTATTGGTTGTTGCAGCCTTTAGTAGGGATACATGAAAGACAGGGTGGATTTTCATAGTTCTGGGCAGTTGAAGACGACAAGCAACAGCACTTATAATCTTATTGATCTTATAAGGTCCAATGTACTTATGTCCCAATTTAGACGATGGAATCTTTAATTTAAGATTTCTGATTGACAGCCAGACCAAATCTCCTACCTTGAAAGCTGGTGCAGGTTTACGAAATTTATCTGCTGCTTTCTTGTACCTTTCCTGAGCCAATTCTAGATTTTCCTTTAGAAGATCCATATTCTTTTGTAAAGAAGTGATTCTTTCAGCCACTGCCGGCATGGGCGTATCTATGGGAAATCGAGGAAGAATGTTAGGATGATAACCTAGATTGGAGTAAAAAGGAGACTGCTTAGTGGAGGCGCTCTGAGAGTTGTTATAAGAGAACTCAGCCAGTGGAAGTAGATCCATCCAATCATCCTGTAGGTGGCAGATAAAACAGCGGAGATACTGCTCCAGGGTCTGATTGGTTCGTTCTGTCTGTCCATTAGTCTGGGGATGAAAAGCAGAAGAAAGGTTTACTTTAATGTCCAATGCTGCACAGAAATTTTGCCAAAACCTTGAAGTGAATTGCACCCCTCGATCCGAAATGACCTCATCCGGTACTCCATGTAAGCGAAACACATTCTTAATCATCAAGTCTGATGTCTGTTTTGCAGTGGGTAAGCCGACACAAGGGATAAATGAGCTGCCTTTGTTAGACGGTCAACCACCACTGGAATGGTGTTCTTCCCTTGAGAGGTTGGTAACTCCACAATGAAGTCCATAGAAATGGATCCCCACGGGCGGGACGGGGTGGGAAGAGGTTGCAACAGACCAGTTGGTGAGGAGCGAGGTGTTTTGCATCTTGCACAGACTTCACATGAAGTGACATAGTTTAAGACATCTTTCCTGTAAGTGGGCCACCAAAAGAAACGAGAAAGAAATTCTTGTGTCTTTAGAATTCCCCTATGCCCGGCTATCTTGGAATCGTGGATGAGTTGCAATACTCTCAATCTGACTGTTTCAGGTATATACAGACGTTGTCCCTGAATCCACACACCATTCTTAAAGACAAGACTTACATCCCTTGGGGGTTGAGCCAACAAAGAATCCGCATGGTATGCTTCCTTGATGTCCTTAAGTAGGTCTTGATTATGAATCACTCCCAGGAATCTAGAGTCAGGAAGAATAGTCTTAGGAGGAGTAAGTGGACGTGTCTCTGCTGAATGAATCCTAGAGAGTGCATCAGCCTTTCCATTGCGCGATCCTGGTCTATAAGAAATGACAAAATTAAATTGGTTTAGGAAAAGATTCCAGCGAGCCTGGCGAGGAGTCAGGCACTTAGCCGACCTGATAAATTCAAGGTTACGATGGTCTGTCAGGACGACTATTTGCTGTGCAGCTCCCTGAAGAAGGTGTCTCCATTCCTTGAAGGCGGCAATAATGGCCAACAATTCTCTATTGCCCACATCGTAGTTCCTCTCAGCCGAAGACAACTGCTGGGAAAAGAAGGCACAGGGATGCAAGACATTCTTCTCACCTGTTCTCTGAGAGAGTATAGCTCCAACGGCACAGTCTGAAGCATCCACCTCTATTATGAAGGCAAGCTCGGGGTTGGGATGTACTAAGATAGGTGCGGTGGTAAATTTATCCTTTAAACAGGAAAATGCTTCCTGAGCTTGCGGGGTCCAGGAGAACCTAGACTGTTTCCGGGTAAGTTGTGTGATAGGTGACACTACCTCAGAAAAATTCTTAATGAAACGTCTATAGAAGTTGGCAAACCGATGAAACGCTGCACCTCCTTCACATTTCTAGGAATTGGCCAATCCTTGATGGCTTGGGTCTTGCTTCCATCCATACTAATCCCTTGCGTAGATAGTACATACCCCAGAAATTGAATTTCGGTCCTATGGAATTCACATTTTTCAAGTTTGATGTAGAGATGGTTTTGTCTTAGGCGTTCTAAGACCATTCTCACATGTCCATGATGTTCCTCTGTGGAGTTAGAAAAAATTAGAATATCATCCAGATAAATCACCACAAATGTATCTAGGAGATCCCTGAAGATATCATTCACGAAGTGTTGGAAAGTGGCTGGGGCGGTACTCAGACCAAAAGGCATAACTAGATATTCAAAGTGTCCATAGCGTGACCTGAAAGCAGTCTTCCATTCATCCCCAGGTCTAATACGGACCAAGTTATAGGCCCCACGGAGATCCAGTTTAGAGAAAATTTTGGCATGCCGCACTCTCTCCAACAACTCAGGGATTAAAGGCAATGGATAACGGCTTCTAATAGTAACCTTATTGAGTTCCCTATAGTCTATGCAGGGTCTCAGAGATCCATCTTTCTTCTTCACAAAGAAGATGGGTGCACCTGCGGGAGATGAAGAGGGGCGTATGAAGCCCTTGGCTAAATTTTCGTCTTTATAATCCTTCAAAGCTTTTAGCTCGGGCCCCGCTAGGGGGTAGATCTTACCAAAAGGTATCTCGGCTCCAGGCAATAATTCAATTGGACAATCATATGGACGGTGAGGAGGAAGCTGATCAGCGTTCTTCTTGTCACATAAATCCACATAGTCCTGGTATACAGCTGGTAGTTCAGGGACTGACATGGTTCCTTTAGGAACAGAGCAAGCTGAATCTCCTTGACTCATCTGTTTCTCCGGAAAGTGTAATTCCTTGGTCTCCCAGTTAATCGTAGGATTCTGCGCCTGCAGCCATGGTAGCCCTAGAATAATGGGAAAGTGGGGAGAAGAGATAAGCAAAAAAGACATTTTCTCCTGATGATCTTTACCCATAAGGACCCTCAAAGGCTCTGTTTCTTGATCCACTGGTCCAGAAGTCAGTAGAGAGCCATCCACAGTCTCCATCTGTACTGGAGTAGCCTTCTTCACTGAACGTATCCCCTGTTTCAGAGCAAAGGAGATATCCATAAAATTTCCACTTGCTCCTGAGTCGATCATAGCAGAGCTAGACTCCCAGACTGAGTCAACCCAGAGTTTGATAGAAAGGAAGCAATGAGAATTGTTTCTTTTACAACTCAGCTGGGACACCGCTGAGGAAACTTGAAAAATTGCAGCGTTTATACCGTCATCGTCCCCAGAACTAACAGAGTTTAAGTCTGAGAAATCAAGATCTCTTGCAGCAGATCTCTCTGGAGCCTGAGGCTCGGACATGACAGAGCTCCTCTCGCAACACTCACAGTGAATGACTGCTGCAGTAGTCTTACGAGAACGGCTGGGGCAGTTTATAATGAAGTGCCCTGACTTACCACAGTAGAAACATAGATTTTCCTTTATACGATGTTCTTTGCGTGCATCACTAACCCGTCTTTGTAAAGAGTCCACCTGCATGGGTTCAGGTTCTGGTTCCCTTGTGATCCTACTCAAAGGTTCCTTAGCTGAGGAGGGAGGTAGTAAAAGGTTAGTGCGATTATTTTCGAACCATCTCTCTTGTCTGCGTTCAGTCAGACGAGCATCAATACGGATACAATAGTTATTAAAGTCACCTAACGCAGTGGGAGGGTCGGCACGAGCAAGTTCATCCTTAATCAGTGGAGACAACCCTTTCCGAAAAATAGATTTTTTAGCGGAAGTGTCCCAAGTGGTATCAAGAGCCCATCTCCTGAAATCCAGGGCATATTCGGCTACTGAACGCTTATCTTGGCGCAAAGTTAACATGGCTGCTTCAGCTGTTGCACCTCGATTGGGGTCATCAAATACCTGCCCCATGGCTGAAATAAAAGCATTAAGGTGATTCAAACAATCATCCTCAGTCTCAATCAGAGGGTTTGCCCACATCAAAGCCTTATTGGTAAGCAACATGATTATAGTAAGCACTTTGGATCGTTCAGTGGGAAATTGTGAAGCATGTGCAGAGAAAAATAAATTGCATTGATTAATAAATCCCCTGAATTTCTCACGTTCACCGCCAAAACGAAAAGGAGGTAATTTGGGGATCCCAGAACTCGGGGTTATGGCAGGAGCCTGGGCTCGTTCCTCTAGAGCCTCAATCCTGGCTCGCAATTCCTGGGTAGTCTGTCCAAACACTTGCAAATTATGATTAGTGAGGTCCTGTAGGCTTGCAAAACGGGTTTTTAAAGTCTGTACATCTGAAAGGATTGTATCAGTCACTCCGCAAAGTTCCTTTATGCGGGCCTCCATCTTCCAGATCTTTTAAGGCAGAAGTGCTGGAAGAGGAAAGAAAAAAAAAAAAAAAAAACAATAGTGTTTACCTGTGGTAACACTCCAGAGTAAAATTTTAAGGGAATGCGCTCACCTGGAATGGTTGTGAGAAGTCACAACCACTGTCATCACATAAGGTATTAAACGGACATCTGATATCCACAGTCACAGCAGACACGGCTTTCCCAGACCCAGCAGACACTAAACATTGACTCCTGAATCCTGTCATGTATAGTGTACAGTTCCTATAGCGTCTTGTGCTTGGGTGCGAGGAAACACAGGAGACATAGGTTGAAATGAAATGACTTGTATTACTTCATACAAGCATGCTGAAAAGTTCACACAGTTTGCAGGAACAGCGACAGGAGACACAGCAGGCCAGAGTAACTTCAAGCACTACAATAAATCTCCAAAGCGGGTTCAGGATCTCTTCTCTGTACCGTAATTCCTCTGCAAACATGGATTCACCAAACAGCAGGTTTCCAGAGTCCAAAAGTGTTCCAAGGTTCCTCAGTAGGGAATAGCTGGAGTACAAGTCCAAGGCTTCCAGGAGTCAGGTCACAGACTGACTGAGGCTTGATTCAGGAGCACTGATTGTTCAGCTGAGGCTGCTTAAGAAGCAAGAGGGAAGAATCAGGGCGGGAACATGAAAACTGGAAACTCCATATTAACTGAGGGCAAGAGCTGCAGAAAGACAGAAAGCAAAATGGCCGACGGAAAACTGAGTTTCAAGGAACATGTCAACAGAGACAAAGAACCTTACACCTTTCCAAGTCTTCCAACGACCTTCCCTACCAACTTTCTGGGTACCGGAATTATGTCTTCCACAAAGCCCAGCCGACTTTGAGCTTCTTTCGCCAGCTCCAGGCGTCGAGTGGCTTTCATAATACCCATCATAATCATCTGTTTCGTGCGGAGACATTGTAGATGCATATCTTAAAGGACAGCCACCCGCTTCTCTGTGACTTCCCTATCCGCCAGTATCACCAACTGGTTCGTCTCTGGTGCCCAGTTCACACTATAGGCTTTTACTGCCTTTTTGAAGGCCTTATGCACACCCTCGTTGTCACAGGCTTCTCGCATGTCTTCGGGTACCTCCATCACACACTTAAAGAGTGAAGCCTAGTGTTGAGCGATACGATACTGCAAATATCGGGTATCGGCCAATATTAGCTGTATCGGCCTTTCGATTCCGAATACCGATATTTTCGTCATATCGAATACCGGAATCGGATTTGTCACTGTCACTGTCTGTGTCCGTCGGTCGGGTCTGTCACTGTCAGTGTCCGTCGGTCGGGTCTGTCAGGAGTCAGCGGCACTTACCTGGCAGAAGATCTCCGGCGGTCACGGCCTGGACTGCTTCATGGCCGCCATCATCTTTCCCCGGCGGTCACATGCAGTTTCTCGCGATAACTGCAGTGACTGCTGGGTAATCCCGGCCGTAAAGCAGTCAGTCCGATGACGTCACCGCCGGGGAAGCAGGTAATCAGCTGTGCTGTGTCGCGATGACAGGCTCTGCCTGTCATTGCGATGTAGCAGAGCTGGATCGTCGTGGGACAGTCGTTACTATGGACTGCGTCGGACAGGTGGTATACTGTTGGTTTGTTTTTTTTCTTTTTTTACAGGAGATCGATGGCGTCGCAGGAATGAGAGTACAATAAAAGAAATGAAAACTGTGTTGTCTCTTTTATTTCATTGAAATACTTTTTTCTTGCTTTGTCTTTTTTTATGCATTTAATAACTTTGGGATTAATAATGGATCGGTGTCTTATTGACACCTCTCCATTATTAAACCGGGCTTATTGTCACCGTGCAATCAACGGTGACATTAACCCCTTATTACCCCGCTTGCCACCGCTACAGGGCAAGTGGGAAGAGCCGGGTAAAGTGCCACAATTGGCACATCTTTTGATGCGCCAAATGTGGGGCTGCTGTAGCCTGGTATTATCAGGCTGTTGAGGGCCAAAATCCATGGGCCTTGACAGTCTTTTAATACCAGGCCGCAGCAGTCTGCATTTTACTTGGCTGGTTAATAAAAATAGGGGGACCCCTACGCCGTTTTTTTTTCGAGGGGATCCCCTATTTTTGTTAATCAGCCAAGATATGCAGACTGCTGTGGCCTGGTATTATCAGGCTGGCAAGGTCCATGGATCTTGGCTCCTTAACAGCCTGAAAATCCAGGCTCAGCGGTCTGCTTCATCTGGCTGGTTAACAAAAATAGGGGGGACCCCACGCCAATTTTTTTCGAGGGGATCCCCTATTTTTGTTAACCAGTTCCCTCTGATGTCACTGATTGTTTCCCTGGCTGACCTGAAGTGAAAGTGGAAAGCAATCAATTAAGCTTTCCACTTCCTCTCCTGTCAGCCAGGAGAGGAACTCATTCATTTGGGGGTTTACTGTGAGGCTGCAGCATTAGCTGCGGTCCCTGCAGTAAACATTAACCCTTTCTGAAGGATTACACCGTGGGACCTGACTGTACATCGGATTGGTAAGAATAATTTTGCTTTATTATTTTATTTTTATTACAGGAAATGGTTTTAGCAGGAAAATAAAATATGGTCAAAAACTGTGTGATTATTTCATTAAACTTCTTTTTTATTAAAGTGTGTGTGTTTGATTTTTCTTTCATACAATAGGATTAATAATTGATAGTTGTCTAATTGACAGCTCTCAATTATTAACCTGGCTTAAAGTGACCTTTCAATTGCAAGGTCATTTTAACCCCTTATTAACCCATTCGCCACCGCTACAGGGCAATGGGAATAGACGGGCAAAGTGCCAGAAAGGGCAAATCTAATTAGAGATTTGCCCTTTCTGGGGTGTCTGGGGCAGATGTTAGTAGCCGGGGGGGGCAAAAATAATGGTCCCTCTCTGGGCTATTATTATCTGCCCCCACTCACTGGCTTTGTCTGTCTGGTTGCGAAAATAGGGCGGGAGCCCACGCATTTTTTTTCAGCAATTTACACCTCATATATATATATATACATGTCATTAAATTTGTGACACATATATATATTTATATTTATAGTTCATACACTTCTACATAGTATAATAGCCGCTAATTCAATTGCCGGCTTTTGTGAAAATGCAGAACCCGACATGAAATGACACTTGGTTTACTTAGAGTTAACCATGTCTTTTCATGTAGTTTGATATCTGATTTGCACAAACAATTACATGAGTGTAAGTGTGCAAAATTTCACACCTGTAGGGGTTAATTAAAGGTGTAAATTCGTAGCAAAAAAGTCCGTTTTTTTTTACGAATTTACACCTTTAATTAACCCCTACAGGTGTGAAATTTTGCACACATAGACTGATGTAATTGTTTGTGCAAATCAGATTGCAAACGACATGAAAAGACATGGTTAACCCTATGTACACCAAGTGTCATTTCATGGCGGGTGCTTCTGTCTTTTCACAGAAGCCGGCTTTACCCGGCAATTGAATCAGAGGATATTTTACTATGTAGAAGTGTATAAACTATATATATATGTATATATATATGTCACAATGACATGTATATATATATATAATATATATATATATATATATATATATATATATGTATTCTATGTGTGTATATTTAGTGTTTACAAGGAAATAAAGGTTTTTTTTAGTTGCGATATTTTGTTCCCATAGACTTACATTGGACTTCCGGTATCGGAATCGGATATCGACGATATTTAGTGATATCGGCGATACCATTTCGATACGATATTTTTAGATATCGAGCAGTATCGCTCAACACTAGTGAAGCCTCATCCTCTTCCTGGTTTACCTCGGACACTTCCTTCAAGACATCTGCCACGACCGGTTAACTGTCTTGTTCAGCTCTAATCTCACAATCTTCCTGAGTAGAGTTGAGCGATACTTTCCGATGTCCAAAAGTATCGGAATCGGAATGGTATCGCCGATAACATTAAATATCGGCGATACCCGATACCGATACCGGAAGTCCCATGTAAGTCTATGGGAACAAAATATCGAAATTAAAAAAACCCCATTCTTGCCTTGTTGGTTAATTGTACATGAAGGAAAACAAGAAAGAGTAATGTAGAATGTATTGGGGAAGGTTGAGGAGACATTAAAGGCATAGATGTTTAACCCAATCAAATGGAATAGCATAAATATTTTTTTTTTAAAGATGTTCGGATTGACGAAGAAATTGACAATGTTGTTAACGTTTTTTCTATTTTGGCAAATATGTATATTACACAACTTCCATGCTCTTCATCTTCACCTTTTTAACTTTTCACACACTTTCTCCTTCATAATCTTCTGCAGCATCATCTTTTTCATCAAATTATTCTTCATCTTCACCTTCTTTATCTTCTTCTTAAACTTCTTGCTATTCATCTTTGTTAACATTACTCATATTCTTCTTATTAAACTATTATTCTTATTCATATTCTGCTTCATCTTCTTCATCATATTCTTATTTGTGACAGAGAATCCTGTACTTGTAATCTGTCAAAGTATGAATTTTTCATCCTTCCGTTCTTGCTGTCACAAAAGATTTAAATTACAACAGTATTTGTCCGTGTTCAGTTTAGCCTGCAGCAGCAGGCATTTTCCAGGGGCACCACGAGGAGGAACGGACTCACCCCCATACACTGCTTAGTCTTCTTCTGCTTAGAATTTAGAGCATATATTTTGCTCTTCATTTTGGTCTTATACTTCATGTTCTTCTGCTTTTAGATCTTCTGCTTATTGTTCTTGTGTCTCTTGTTCCGTATCTTGTATTTGTAGCACAATCTTGTACCAGCTGATGTTACTGGGACACGGTTACTAAGCAGGAGGTACCTGTGCTCCAAAGCACTACCAAGGACCAGCAGACGTTGCTGGAACTCGGATACCGAGATGGAGGCACCTAGGCCAAAGGCACTGTGGAGAACCAGCTGACGGTACTGGAACCCGGAGGGGCAGCAGAAGGAAAAGAGCCAATGGCACAACCGAGGACCAGCTGACGTTACTGGGACACGGTTACTAAGCAGAAGGTACCTGTGCTCCAAAGCACTACCAAGGACCAGCAGACGTTGCTGGAACTCGGATACCGAGATGGAGGCACCTAGGACAAAGGCACTGCGGAGAACCAGCTGACGGTACTGGAACCCGGAGGGCAGCAGAAGGAAAAGAGCCAATGGCACAACCGAGGACCAGCTGACGTTACTGAACCCCAGTAACACAGGAGCAAGTGTTGACTGTGCTAACAGCACTTCCGAGCAACAACTGGCGGTGTTGGAGCCCAGGGTCAAGGAGGATGTTTAAATACTAGATCAAGTAATTTCCTTGTTACCTGTCAATTTTAAATGTCTATACTTCAAACAAGAGAAAGATAACCTTTACTACCATAAGATGATGATTTCATTTAAACTAATATCTAGATAAATAAAGAATTGACAAACATAAACACATACATTAACATGTTGAACAGCAATGCAAACCACAAAATAAATTAGTTAAGAATCTGCTATACGGTTGTACATAAAAGCATACAAGTACATATCTGAATCCATTAATGATGGATAAGTAACAGTATGTACACCATTTTTATTGTATAGACAATGAATGTCTGACTTCAAAACATCATCAGCATTACAAGTTATCTGTGATATTACTAAAATGTTCCATTTGCTGAATAATGTCACTAAATATTTTATACAAAATTATACAATTTCCATCATGTAATACTCATAATATGTGGCAATAATCATTTTTATTAACAAACATAACCTTTAAAAAGTGCATAGTGCATAGTGAAAATTGCTATTTATGGCTGACTGTCGACTTGGAAGCATGACAACAGATAGATAAGGTATATATAGATGAGACTGCATAGCCACAGATGGTGAATGGCGATGTAATACTGTACCTCAATAAAGTGTGCGTCACTACTACATAATTTTTTTATATAGCTTTATAAACAGGGTACATGGATGTATGCTTGTGCCTTTGTTTTGACGCACAGACTGCCTTCCTGCTGAGACGCATTGGGTAGTGAACAGTTGTGTGCAGTGTTCACTGCAGTCTCTGCGGAATAACCACACTTAGACCTTATAACTTTTCAGACTTTCTTTATCAATCTACCAAGATGAAGAAGGCAGGGAGTAAGGCACGTGGTCGTGGAGTTTCTTCAGGGAGAGGACGTGGGGATTCTGTGGCTGCTGCGGCCCCCAGTGACACAGCATCCACCAGTTTTCCCCGTGAGCGTTCCTTTATGCGCACTTTTGTAGGAGCTCAGAGTACCCCCCTGCTGCGGGAAGAACAAATTGAAGCCGTTGTTGTTTGGATGTCAGCCAATGCATCGACTTCAATTGCTTCCACCTCCTCTCAGGACCACAGCACTGTTGGGCAACCATCTGTCTCTTCACCGCCTGGCAAATTGCCCAGGCAGTCAGAGAGTTCTGTACAGGAGCCAGCTGAGTGTCTGCTTCTGTTCTCAGAATCTATTGGCTTGCAAACAGGGGCCCAGCCAAGCAGCATTCTGTAATGTGAAGAGGGAGTATGCAGTGATGCGCAACAGCTGTGTCTCTCTGAATCTGAAGAGGCGGGTGAGACAGTGCCGATGGTCAGCACACCGCAGAACGCATCTGATGATGATGAGACCCAGGTGCCAGTTTCTGTTGAGCATGGTGCTGGCCAGACCACCCAACAGCAGGTGTTGGAAGAGGGTAGTGGAGATGATGAGGTCCAAGACCCAACATGGCATGAGGAACAGGAAGGTGGTGGGAGCAGCTCAGAGGAATAATAATAATATTTATTTATATAGCGCCATCATATTCCGCAGCGCTTTACAGTTTAGCAGTTTCAGAACACAAGTCATAAGTAACAACGTTAACAATACAATAATTTAAGCTAAATAAGTCGCCCCTGCTCGTGACAGCTTACAATGTACAATGAGATGGGGGAGATACAAAGTATAGGTGTTTATATACAATGGTGCATTTACAATGATGTTCCAGCCATCTTAAGGGACTGAGGGATGGAGATAGTGAATGGGCTAGAGACACACACACACTTACACAGAATACATAGAATGACTTTGATTAGTGAATGTGATAGGCCGCTCTGAACAAATGTGTTTTGAGGGAGCGCCTGAAACCATGCAAATTGTGGATAGTCCTAATTTCTTGGGGTACAGCATTCCAGAGGATTGGCGTAGAGCAGGAGAAGTCTTGGAGTCGGGAGTGGGAGGTACGTATTAGTGCAGAGGTTAGTCGAAAGTCGTTTGCAGAGCGCAGCAGTCGGTTAGGCCGATAGATAGAAATGAGGGAGGAGATGTAGGAGGGGTGCTGCACTGTGGATAGCTTTGTGGCTGAGAACCAGTACTTTGGTTGAAAGCTGGGAGAGGCCTAGAGAAATGGTTAGTGATAGAAGGAAGATAGAGGAAGACATTGCCCCAACGGTACAAACAGGAGGGAGAGTTAGGCTGCAGACTCGGTTGCCTGTAGCCTCCAGTTTGGCACCTGTTCGGAGCAGTTGTCTTCCAAAAGTCAAAACGTGCACTCCCAGGACTTGCACTGCGTGGTCCTTTTTTCACACACTTGCACATGATATTTGCTATGTGAAATGCAAGCTGTGTAATCAAAAATTAAAAATAGCTAAAAGTGTCAGTCACCTCAATACCACAAATATGTGGAAACATGTGCGGACAAAGCACGTAGTTGAGTTACAAAGACACACTGGAGATGTAGGCCAACCTACAGCAGCACCTACATCTTCAGGTTGTGTTGAAGCCTCTTCATCGAGCTCACACACAGCTGGTTCTGCTTCCTCACAGGATCGCCATGGAAGAACCTCGGCCACTGTTGTCCAGAGACAAACTGTTATTCCACACACAGCAGCAAGTTCCCTGTCATCCTCACACTCCCAGGCCACAAAACAGCCATCGGTAGCACAGGCATGGGATAAAAGACGGCCATACTCCGCAAACCATGCACGAGCACAGGCTCTGAATGCTGGCATTGCAAAACTCCTGTCCCTTGAAATGCTGTGATTCAGGCTGGTGGAGACAGACAGTTTCCGTAACTGAATATCATTGTCAGTCCCACAATACAATGTGCCAAGCCGATTTCATTTCAGCAGGCAAGCCGTCCCTGGTCTGCAAAAGCATGTTGAGGGAAAAATTAAACATGCGCTACTAAAAGCCCTCAGTAGCAAGGTCCACCTGACCACCGATGCGTGGACCAGTACCCATTGTTATGATCTGCTACAACCAGTAAGGAAAGAAGGGAATTCTGTCCCTACAATACAACTAAGCTGAATCCCTACGATGTAACGGGGAACCTGATCCTGCGACCAGACCCGCTAAAGTCCTCATCTAGTGTGAACGAAGACCTATAGTTGCGAGGGAGTAATCCCTACAAGATCTAGGGACTGGGAGAAAAGGTGGACACCTCCTAACATAAATTGTAGCATGGATAATTAAACAGAAAAATAAATACTTTGTGATCCTAACATCAAGCAAAACTGACAGATTAAGGCAGCTAAGCACCCGGCTAGCTTAACAGTAGATAATACAATGAAGTCAAGCAAAGCCAGAAGGGCGGAGCCAGACTAAATAGGGAAAAAAGGTCATGTGACCAGCAAACTGAAACAAAACCTAACAAGAGGGTTCTAACACCCATGGCCAGGGACAATACCTTTCCCTCACTGCCCATTGGGTCAATGTTGTGCAGCCGGGTACTGATCTTGCGAGTGGCGCTGTACGTGTTCTGCCAACTCCAAGGATTGCAGGAATCAAGTCTGTACACATTGATTCCTCCTCCTACTCCAGTTCCTCAGAATCATCGCTGCAGGAGCCGTCACGGTCTACCTCCACATGGACCCGTGAACGTTTACCTGTTGCGACCGATATGAGCACAGCCGTGTCCAAATGTCAACAGGCCGTCCTGAAATTAATTTCCATGGGGAATCTTAGCCACACAGCGCAGGAGCTCTGTAATGCCATAAAGCAGGAGAGCGACGTGTGGTTTTTGGAAGAGAATCTACAGGCAGGCTTGGTAGTGTGTGACAATGGCCGAAATCTGGTGTCAGCTCTGGGCCTTGGCAACCTCACTCACATACCATGTCTGTCATATGTGCTCAACTTGGTCGTGCAGAGTTTTTTGAGGGACTATCCGGATCTTGATGCACTGCTGCACAAGGTCCGCCTAGAGTGCGCTCACTTGCGACGTTCCAGCATGGCCAGATCGCTGATTGCAGCTCTGCAACGCAGATTTCACCTTCATGAACATCGCATCATATGTGACGTACCCACCAGGTGGAATTCCTCGTTACATATGTTGGAGCGGTTGTGTGAGCAGCAGCCAACAGTAATGGAGTATCAGCTGCATCAGGCGCAGTCAACTCGCAATTTGCGCCGTTCACACTTCACCACTACTGAGTGGGCCTCTATAATAAGAATAATAATATTATTTATTTATATAGCGCCATAATATTCCGCAGTGCTTTACAGTTTAACAGTTTCAAAACACAAGTCATAAGTAACAACATTAACAATACAATAATTAAAGCAAAATCAGCCGCCCCTGCTGGTGAAAGCTTACAATCTACAATGAGGTGGGGGAGATACAAAGTACAGGTGTTTATATACAATGGTGTTTTTACAATGATGGTCCAGCCATTTTAAGGGAGTGAGGGATGCATGGAGATAGTGAATGGGCTACACACACAGAATTACACATAGAATGACTTTGATTAGTGAATGTGATAGGCCACTGTGAACAAATGTGTTTTGAGGGAGCGCCTGAAACCATCCAAATTGCGGATAGTCCTAATTTCTTGGGGTAGAGCATTCCAGAGGATTGGCGCAGCTCGGGAGAAGTCTTGGAGTTGGGAGTGGGAGGTACGGATTAGTGCAGAGGTTAGTCGAAGGTCGTTTGCAGAGTGCAGCAGTCGGTTAGGCCGATAAATATAAATAAGGGAGGAGATGTAGGGGGGTGCTGCGCTGTGGAGAGCTTTGTTGGTGAGAACCAGTAATTAGAATTGGATCCTATAATGAATGGGCAGCCACTGCCAGTGTAATGAGTGGCGAATAACTCTATGAAGGATATCTGCCACGTTTTGCGTGCGTTTGATGAGTCAACGCGGATGGCGAGTGCAGATGATGCACTAGTCAGCCTGACTGTCCCCCTTATCTGCCTGCTTCAAAAAACACTGCAAGCACTAAGGCATGAGGTTTTGGAAGAGGTGGAGGATGAGGAGTCACAAATTCCATCACCTTCTGGACAGTCAGCGCAACGTGGTTCCTCACAAAGGGCTGGAGGACTTTCAAAGTACCATGCTGTATCAACAATTGAACCTCCAGAGTCGCTGTCTATATTTTCATAACCATTACAAACTTTTAATGTATTTACAAAGCACATAATGTACATTTTTTGTCTATCCTTTTGTAATGCTATTGTGTTTCCATAAACTGATGTTACAGAATTATGATACAAAGTTTTTAAATTTTGAGTTTTAAATTTTGTAAATTTATATGTATTTGAAGGACTTTGTGAGGAGGATGAGGAGGAGTCAATGGAGGAGGAAGACATCGCTCCAGAGGGAGGTAGACAATGCTCTAGTCAGTATGTAGACCAAGGGTGGGGTGATGCACAGCAGGCAGAGATGACGCCTCTTGCAGGGACAACGTTTCTTGGCCAGTTGGGAGTCTGCAGCACATGGTTGATTTCATGCTGCAGTGGCTGAGAAACGACCGCCGCATCGAACACATTCACACCACGTCTGATTATTGGGTGTACACCCTCCTAGACCCTCGCTACCGGGACAACTTACAAAGCCTCATCACACCGTTGAACCGGGAGCGTAAAATGCGGAAGTACCAAGACACACTGGTGCAATCCATAATGTTCTCCATTCCAGCCGAGAGCACTGCTGCTGCTACTGCTTTACAAAGCAGCTCTGTGCGTCGAGGCAGTGGAGACAGCTCTGCAACAAGAGGGAGCACAAGCAGCGCCTCTGCACAGGGCAAGAACAGTATGTTCCAAATGTGTCGAAGTTTTGTGGCAGCGCCACCAATGTCTACACCATCCGAGACGGCTCCAGTCAGCAGGAGGCAACATTTCCGTAAGATGGTGACAGACTACATGTCTTGCCCTCTCAGTGTACTCCCAGATGGCTCTTCCCCATTCAAGTTTTGTGTCTCTAAGCTGGATACATGGCCAGAGCTTAGCCAGTATGCATTGGAGGTGCTGGCTTGCCCTGCTGCCAGTGTATTATCGGAGCGCGTCTTTACTGCTGCAGGTGGTGTACTAACAGACCGTTGCATGCGACTATCCTCCGATAATGTAGAACGGCTTACTTTTCTGAAAATGAACTAGGCATGGATCTCGCCTGAATTTGCCTGTCCGGTTTCAGATTAACTAACTGGTTGGCAACGTTTTCCATGTCTCCTGTTATGTTCATCTTTCTACCACCTGAGCTATACTCCCTGGGCTACAACACTGCCAGTTGCTGCTCAGAAGTGTCGTGTCCACAGACCAATACACAAGCTATAGTGATAGTGGGGTTCAGTAACGCCTGCTGTTCCCCTGCTGTGTGTCTGACAAAAATTAATGCTGCTAACTCCAAATTAAAGTTCAAATTAAAGTTCAAACATCTCATACTAGGCTTCAGGCTACACCCTCCTTGACCCTGGCTCAGAAGTGTTGGATGCACAGATCAAAACAATCGATGATGTGTTTGTGGGGTTCAGTAACGCCTGCTGTTCCCCTGCTGTGTGTCCGGCAAAAATTACTGCTACCTAGCTACACATGTTGAAAAAAACATGACATGTTAAAGTGGCTAGTGCTACACATAGATATCAGGCTACACCCTTATTTCTAAGCTGTAAACAAGTGAAACGTCAAATTTAAAACCATTCAATGATTAGTGTTGGTAACAAATCTGTAACTAAATAATTGTGACATATTATGGCAGATATCCACATGTCTAACACAAATGCTAACACAAAAGCATACTTATGCTATAGGGTACTGATGGTGAACCTTCTCACTCCATAACTTTGACAAATCCAACTCACATCATGCCTCAAATGCTGCAATGTTGGAAGTGCATAATGTGGGTTGAACTTTGACAACAGCTGCAGTGCGAAGGTTATCCTTCTGTGTTCTTGGCTTTTAAATAAAAGCATACAAGTAAATATAATAATACATTGTTGATTAAGGGACATGATGTACACCTGTAATATTGTGCAAACAATGGATGTAGGACTATTCCTCTTCAACATTACTTATATTTGTGTCATTTGAAAAAATACATATTTTAGTTAAAAATTAAAAACCCATGTTCAGTAGCTGTGAAAGGCCCGTTTGTGTACTTCTATATTGTTTGCAACCAATGTATTGTATACGGATGGAAGCACGTCACTGTAATAGATTTGAATTATTTTAAATAGAATAAAGCAGCACCAATTTTAGAAAAATGACAAGGATGAGCCAGTGACAGACACTCAGCAGAGTACACGCAGCGGTGGTTGAAGAAGTAAATGGAGCGTGATCTGCATTTAAAAAAAAAAAAAAAAAAAAAAAAATCTCACAGACTGCAGTGAACACTGAAACACAACTATTCACAATCTGTGAAAGGCTACACCTTTGTCTACTTCTATAGTGTTTGCAACCAATGTATTGTATACGGATGGAAGCGCGTCACACTAATAGATTAGATTTATTTTAAATGGAATATAGCAGAACCAATTGGAGATAAATGAAAAGGATGAGCCACTGAGACACGCTCAGCAGAGTACAAGCAGCAGTGCTTGAACAAGTAACTGGAGCGTGATGTGCACTCAAAAAAAAAAAAACACAGACTGCAGTGAACACTGAAACACAACTGTCCACAATCTGGGAAAGGCTACTCCTTTGTCTACTTCTATAGTGTTTGCAACCAATGTATTGTATACGGATGGAAGCGCGTCACACTAATAGATTAGATTTTAAATGGAATGGAGCAGAACCAATTGGAGATAAATGAAAAGGATGAGCCACTGAGACACGCTCAGCAGAGTACAAGCAGCAGTGCTTGAACAAGTAACTGGAGCGTGATGTGCACTCAAAAAAAAAAAACACAGACTGCAGTGAACACTGAAACACAACTGTCCACAATCTGGGAAAGGCTACTCCTTTGTCTACTTCTATAGTGTTTGCAACCAATGTATTGTATACGGATGGAAGCGCGTCACACTATATAATTTCTAAATGAATGGAGCAGCTAGATTAAAGAAAAAAATGAAAGTCGGAGTGACATGTGCTTACAGACAGCGTATGGATCAACAAACTGCAGGCTCACCTGCACTCAGCACCACCAATTGCAGACCTGTTAAAACAACATGAGCAAAGGAAACACATTGGATGAAAGAGCACTGAGACACGCTCAGCAGAGTACAATGCAGCAGTGCTTGAACAAGTAACTGGAGCGTGATATGCACTCAAAAAATAAAAACACAGACTGAAGTGAACACTGAAACACAACTGTCCACAATCTGTGAAAGGCTACTCCTTTGTCTACTTCTATAGTGTTTGCAACCAATGTATTGGATACGGCTGGAAGCGCATCACACTATAATTTTGTAACGCTGGTATTGTCTGTACTTTGTTTTCCAGCGTTACTCTGCAGTTTTTTGCATTAACCCTTTTGCTCCTTTCCCCCTAACCAGCTGGGATACTGTTGTCTGTTACCTATATGGATGCTGCTCAGTTCCCGGCACTGCTGCGTACCCGTACTTGCGTGAGTGGCTCCGCTGCTTTGCATGACCGCCCGCATGTGCGGTTCCTGACTTGCTGTGAAAGCTGTCCGTAGCTTGCAAAGTCCTCTGCAGTGGTGCATGACTTACTGCGTGGTTGGCAGCAGCCATTGTTGGGTTCCCTCTGTGTTGTGCTGTCTGGCTCTGCATAGGGGGCGCGGCCCACACCTGTCCTGCTTTTATGTGGATTGGGTGTTTACTAGAATTACTGCTCCAGCCTATCGCTGTGAAGCAGCTCATATATAAAGTTCCCCAGCCCTAGTGGGCGTTGCCAGAGCTTCACATTGAATCCACATTGAATCCCTGAACCTAGCCGTATGTGGTTGTGTGTTCAGCTCCTGCTCTGAAGTTGATCAGCTCTGGAGAGCTGATTCCCTGTTCCTGCTGTGTCTTGTTCCCTGATCCTGGATCAAACCCGGTACCTGAATGTCTGAATTGTGTCTTGTGTTTCTGCCTATGCTGGGGGCTGATTACCCAGATCGCCGTTCCTGGAGGCTGTATATCCAGGCCTGTTCCTGCTGTGTCTAATTACCTGAACCCCTGATCTTGGATCGCATCCTGTACCTGACTGTCTGAACTGTGTCCTTTGTGTTATGTTCCTGAAATCCTGCTGTGTCCAGAACCCTGTGCCAGTGACTGTGAATCCTTGCTATATAACCTGAGTTCATCTTGGAAGAAGGAGTCCGGTGTGTGCTGAGTTTCTGTTACTCTGTGCTCAGCCTCTGTGCAATCCCCGGCCAGCTCCCGTTGAGCCTGGCGGGGCTTGCACCAGACCGCTGGGGTTCCTTTTCAGGTCGCTGCCAGATGTCCGGATCCTATGCCTGATGACCATGGCCTGATGTCCGATGTCCGACGACCACTTCCAGATGTCCGGATCCTATCCTTCCTGCCTGATGTCCGGATCCTGCCGATCATTGCCAGATGTCCGGAGCCTGCTGATCGGTGCCAGATGTCCGGAGTCCGAGGCCTGTGTTCCAGTCTGTGTTCCTGTGATTCAATCCATGTTCCTGTCCGTGTTCCTGACTCCCTGAGACCCAATCCGTGTTCCTGATGTTCTTGTCCGTGTTCCTGACTCCCTGAGATCCAATCCGTGTCCCGGTTGTTCCTGTGCAGTCTAACTCTGTTTCAGCCATCAGCTCCTGATTCCAGTTACCTGCCTGTTACCTGTCGGTTTGCCTGTCTGCCATCCGTCTGCAGTTCCATCCAGAGGCTCGGACGTCATCTGCAGAGATCCCCGGCTCTTGCCTGCTCACCTAGGAGCATCATCTGCCATCCGACTGCAGCTCCATCCGGAAGTTCGGACATCATCTGCAGAGATCCCCGGCTCTTGCCTGCTCACCTGGGAGCGATCATCTGCCATCCGACTGCAGCCTACATGGAGGCTCCACCATATCAGGTCGTATATACCTGCCTGTCCCAGAGACTGCCTTGGTCACTTGCCGTGACAACCTGCCTGTCCCAGAGACTGCCCTGGTCACTAGCCGTGACAACCTGCCTGTCCCAGAGACTGCCCTGGTCACTAGCCGTGACAACCTGCCTGTCCCAGAGACTGCCCTGGTCACTAGCCGTGACAACCTGCCTGTCCCAGAGACTGCCCTGGTCACTAGCCGTGACAACCTGCCTGTCCCAGAGACTGCCTGGTCACTTGCCGTGACAACCTGCCTGTCCCAGAGACTGCCCTGGTCACTTGCCGTGACAACCTGCCTGTCCCAGAGACTGCCCTGGTCACTAGCCGTGACAACCTGCCTGTCCCAGAGACTGCCTTGGTCACTTGCCGTGACAACCTGCCTGTCCCAGAGACTGCCCTGGTCACTAGCCGTGACAACCTGCCTGTCCCAGAGACTGCCTTGGTCACTTGCCGTGACAACCTGCCTGTCCTGCCGGTTCCTCCTTGGTCTACCCTGTGATGACGTCTGTCCTGGGTCGGTGTCTGATGTTCTCCTGCTGAGCCTGTGCTACGCCTGAGGCCTGAGAGAGAGGCCGTCCTAGTATGCCCGTGCCAGATGACCCTGGACTTCATCAACCCGTGATGACCCCGCCATCGTCTGACGTTCGTCCTGGGCCGGTGTCTGATGTTCTCCTGCTGAGCCTGTGCTACGCCCGAGGCCTGAGAGTGAGGCCATACTAGTATGCCCTGTGCCAGATGATTCTGGACTTCATCAACCCGTGATGACCCCGCCATCGTCTGAAGTCTGTCTGAGGTCGGTGTCTGATGTTCTCCTGCTGAGCCTGTGCTACGCCTAAGGCCTGAGAGAGAGGCCGTCCAAGTATGCCTGTGCCAGATAACCCTGGACTGCATCTACCCGTGATGTCCTCCAGCACTCGTCTGTGATCCTGAGTTGTGTACCCTTCTCTGATGTGCGGAATCGGGAGCCCGGTCTTATGTTCTGTTTATGTACTTTGTTTCTTTAAGTAAACTTTATGTTTCTTCTTACCTGAAGTTGTGCGGTGTTGTCTAGTCCTGCAGGTCGCCACCTTGCCCACATGCTCAGCTGCCACGGATCCCGGTCGCTGCCCTTCCCTAGTCCGGGCAGGCCTGGGTCTCCCTCCGTGGTCCAGTGGGTCCACATTCTCTTACCATCTGGGACCCATGCCTCACGTCGTCGTGGACTGGCGGCGTGGGAGCATTGGCTAGCTAGGCAAGCTATGCCATGTCCCGACGCCCCACAGCCGTGGGAAGCGCCACAAATTTCTATTGAATGGAGCAGCTAGAATTACACTAAAGAAAAAAAAAAGAGTCTGTGAGTGACACGTGCAGATGCCTACAGAAGCGTTGGATGCAGAGCAAACTGCAGCGTCACCTGCACTCACACACACCTTGCAGAGCTGTTAAAACAACACTGCAGGCAAAGGAAGCTTTACACAGCGGTTGGTGATAGCCTGCCTACAGCACAGTACACTAAATCGCAATCTCTAACTGTCCCTCAGAGTCAGCAGAGTAGCGTTCTGTCCCTATCTGAATTCACAGCACAGTGACGCTAAAATGGCGGCGGCGCCTTTTATAGTGCATTCTGACATCATTTCAGCAGCCAATCACAGCCATGCCATTAGTTAAGATGACCGCAGCATTACAGGATGTGCCCACACTTCGTAGGATTCCTCATTGGCTGACTAAAATCACATTGCCTCTCAAAGAATTATGGGAACTTCCGATTCCGGTATACGATATTGAAAAAGTATCGGAATTAAGTATCGGAATTCCGATAACGCGAATATCGGCCGATACCCGATACTTGCGGTATCGGAATGCTCAACACTATTCCTGAGACTTACATTCTTCAAGACCCCTTGCCAAGATGGGCACTGGCACCTCCGCCTTGTTAACACTCGGGCACGGCCGCTGTAAGTCTTTGACCACCAACTTCTTCTCCTGCAGCAGACCTCTTACTGCTTCTCTGAGCACTTCCACATCTTCTCTTAAGGCCTTATTCACACTTTGCCACGTTGACAGGTGACCTCTGAGCTCAGAGACTTCCTTCTCCAGCTCATCCATTCTTTGCTCAGCAGTTCGTCTCAGGGCCTTTTCTTGGTCGACATGCTCTTTAATGGTAGTTAGTTCGGCCCGTAAATCAGCAGACTTTTGCTTCTCACCAGACAACTTTTTAGCAAGGTCCTGGAACTCCTGTGCTTTCTCTGCAAACTGGGCCTTGACTGCCACAAACTCGGACTCCAGGTGGCGCACCCGCTCCAATTGCACAGAGTTGGCGACTTCCTTATCCGACCCCTTCAAATTTTCTTGAGGCTCTGCCCAGTCATCCTCAGGTACCTCTCGACTCTTTGAACTTTCCGAGAGCTCCACACTCTCCAGCTCTTCAGTGTCTGGAAGAGTACTCACATCTTTCAATAACGCACCAGTCACAGTTTTTTCTTTATTAACATCCTCAGTGCGTACATTGTGTTCAGGCTCTTTGCGTCCTTTATGTCTCCGATGACGGGAGGACTTTTCCTCCTTGTGGGGCACTTCATTACTGCACTCCCTTTCTCTCTTAGAGTCACAGTCACCCCCGGAGTCTGAGTCACACCCCACAGTATGGTGAACCCTCCAGTTACCCTCTAACTTGGTGTCTGCTCCAGACATCTTATCTACCACCTCACCATCAGTCATTTGGTGGTACACGTCAAGAGACATCAGGTCTGTAAGTTGGGCCGACGCATACTTTCCCCTTGCGTCACCGTCTGAATGGGAGTCACCACCAATTGGTCGGTCATCCTCTGCTAAGTCACTGAGTTGGTCAGACCCATCCCGACCTACAACTACTGGACACACATATAACATTTGCCCCTGGCAACAGTTCATTTGCACCCCCCTTTAACGTCAGGATGTCCCACCCCCTTTTTTGCAACCATCCCTGCTTGGATTACCGCTCCTTTTAGGCCACCACCCCTTTTAGGGACACCACCCCACTCTGGGATACACCCCGTGGACTCCCCCACGGCTTTCGTAGGCCCCAGTCCTACAGTACAGTTTTATGTCTTTTGGGCTTGTACTGGCCCTTTAAGAGTTTGTGTGACCTGGTTCACACTGTCCTCCTCACCACACCAACTCCTGTTGGCACTGCCACCGCTTCTGTTGCAGCCACAAACTATCGGCATCTCCAGATGCTGCTCACAAGCCGCTGTGGCTGTTACTGCAGCTCCTGCTGCTGCAGAACCTCTTGCTGCAACAGTCACTGTAGCTCCCGCTACCACAAGTCTCTGCACGGCTCCGCACCGCCAACTTCGTGGACCGCCGATCCACAGCAACCTTTGTAACCCCGCCGAGTTACAGCCAGACATCTTAAGCCCCGCAGAGCCACAACAAGTTGAAAAATAAAAAAAAATTAATTGACTTGCTGATCCACAGAAAAAAAAAACCCTGCACACGTGCTCCCTGGCCTCTGCCAGCATTCTAACACCAATTTTGACGATCCACACTGTGTGTGGACGGGGATCACTCGCTTTGCTGGTCTTTGAGGTAAACACTAGCACGCTCAGGGTTAAAACAATAGTCCATTTCGTTTATTACATCCAACTTAACACAAAAGTGCAGCCTTTCTCTCAATAATTCTTCTCACTGATCCCGACCAGCATAACACGGTTGTCAAGACCGTCACCTGTTGGCGTCAGCCACACAGGTTCCTGGAGACCTCAGCCTCAGAGATATCCAGCAAACACAAAACATTCTCTTTCTTCCCACCACTTCTTATGACTTTAACACAATCTTCATGACCCCGGTCATCTTCCACAGACTCCTGTCTGTCAACTGTTAGCCACGCAGTTTCCCGGATCCCTCATTCCCAGCGGTATCCAATCCACATTGTATACTTCATTCTGATCCCGATCAGTCTCAACACGGTTTTCAAGACCGTCCATTCCGCTGGCTCAAGCATGACATCTTTCAGTCTTCAGTCTGTGCGACATCCAGCCTGGATGTCAGGGAGCTCTGTCCAGCCTGACAGACTCCCGAGACCCTCACAGTCTCAGCACAGACTCACTCTCTCTACTCTCCCCTCACCATGTGCCAAACACTTCCTTACTTACCTGTAGCCACTCCCCCAGTTAAGGTATGGAGCACATGGTCTGGTCACATGCACATGACCTCATCAAAGGTCCTTCACAAACTCACATCCATCAATGTGCGATGTATTTGTGGTTAGCCAGTCCCACCCAGCTCACAAGCTAACCCTGTAAAGCTACCCTAGAAATACACACGACTCTTATGGGACTACAAGTCCCAGAACAACATTAACTTGGCTTACAGTGCAGAGGAGCTCTGCAACACATACCTTTCATTCACAATATTGCCAGGGCCTATTTTACCACTCTAATCATGCCTCCATGCATATCCCGAGGCGCATCCACAGCGCCCTCTAGCTATAGCATGCAGCAAAAGTACAGTGAAGCTGCAGTTATTTCAACGGCTGACAATTAACATCCATCTCCTCTCTTCACACAGGTACAATCTCTACAATCTCTGCTTGCTGTGATCTGACTTTTACTACTGTTCAACCTTTTCCTTTAAATGGTACAATCTCTACAATCTCTGCTTGCTGTGATCTGACTTTTACTACTGTGCAACCTTTTCCTTTAAATGGTACAATCTCTACAATCTCTGCTTGCTGTGATCTGACTTTTACTACTGTGCAACCTTTTCCTTTAAATGGTACAATCTCTACAATCTCTGCTTGCTGTGATCTGACTTTTACTACTTTGCAACCTTTTCCTTTAAATGGTATATAACAGTGGCTGCTGAATGTTTGCTAAATTAATTTGTTGCATTGTATTCAATACTTACTGCTGTATAGCCATGCTGGGGCCAGTAGAGATGCTATCAGGTGCAAGGTGTTACCAGCATATGGATGCAGCCAGGCCCTGTGCTTCTGATTGTCTAAGCTTCCCTGGTGTGCTGGCCAGCTGCTAATTTATCCCAAAGCAGCTCCCACAACTCCTCCCACCTGATCCTCTACTCAGTCCTATATATTCAGTAGCAGTCTAAGGGGGCACGCGTGTGGGGTCAGGCACGCACATGCAGCAGAAGTACCACTGCAGCAAAAGTACAGTGAATCTGCAGTTATTTCAATGACAGTTAGTCACGGCAGGAGTCAGGACCCCACACTATGTCTCTTTTGGGTATGTCTGCTGAGTAAGCACTTCTAATTACTTGTACCTGGCTTTTCTAATTACCCATCTTACTCTTTCACCATGTTTACATATGCCTTCACAGTGTTTTCTCCGTTAATCCTCTCTCTCCTTCGCTATCCCCAAACCCCAGCACCCTCTAATCAAATAATCATCTCCCCTTCCCTCCTTCCTCCCCATCTGACCTCCTCTGCTGACCTGCTCCTCAACCTCAAATCTGTCCTAATAAAACACAAAACAAGCTTCCCTCTCTCCTTCTCCCACCTGCTTTCCCTTTCTCTGCTCCTCCTAACTGCTGGTGACATATCTCCCAATCCTGGACCTCCACAGTTCATACCCACCATTAGTACTCCTTCCTACCGCTCCCTATCTAATAAGAACTACCGCAATCTTTCC
This sequence comes from Oophaga sylvatica, assembly GCA_033576555.1. Classification (NCBI taxonomy): domain Eukaryota; kingdom Metazoa; phylum Chordata; class Amphibia; order Anura; family Dendrobatidae; genus Oophaga; species Oophaga sylvatica. The sequence continues at coordinate 379,836,580 of JARQOD010000002.1, forward strand.
AACGTAAAACCCGTGCCATTGACACCCACCCTCCTGCTCCCTCTCTCTGGAGCACTCTGGAATGCCCGCTCCATCTGCAATAAGCTTCATGTGATTCATGACCTCTTTCTCTCTCACAATCTTGCTTTCCTCGCCCTCACAGAAACATGGCTGACACCCTCTGACACCGCCTCCCCTGCTGCGCTGTGTTACGGTGGCCTCCAATTCACCCACACTCCTTGCTATTGTGAATGGACTTGAAATGAGTTCTGAGCAGAGGCTCCCTCTGGTGGTTACAAGCGGTAGTGGACTGTCCAGTGAAGATTGTGAGGATTGGGAATCAGGTGTTACTGACTGGTCTTATATAAGGGAGTCGCCTTCCCATCAGGGTTGCCGGTGATCCATTGTTCTGGTCTCAATCCTTGATTCCTGCTTCCTTTGTAGCCTGCTGTGTCGTGTCTGCATCTCCTGCTAACAGATAAGACATTTTCTTCTTTTTGTTTTTGTGCTTGATTTTTGCATTTAGTCCTGCACTTCTGTGGGGGCCTTCAGGGTCCCCTCCGGGGGCTTTTGCCCTCTCAGTTTAGTTCAGCCACTGATGTTTGTACATTTGCTTTTTCCAGTTTTTTTCAGTGGCTGCTGTTTTGATTTTGTTACACCAGAGAACTAATTTAGGTGGTAGAGGTCGTGTGATCTCAGGTGTTTTTGAAATTAGTAGAGTTGGTGCTTTTCAGGGTTTTTTGGGATTGCAGTAAATGCCCTTCCTATCCTTTTCTATTTAGGTAGTTTGGGCCCCAACGTTTGCTCATACTATTTTCTGTCTGTGTCAGTATTTCTTCTTGTCTAACCGCCATTACATGTTTGGGGCTTTCTATGTTCTTTGGGGATCTGCTCCGGGGCAGATAGCTTTCCTCTTTCTATCTTTAGGTGTAGTTAGTTTCTCAGGCTGTGACGAGGCGTCTAGGACCAACGTAGGAACGCTCCACGGCTGCCTCTAGTTGTGGTGGTTAGTCAGGGTACTGCAATCTCATAGATTCCAACTGCTCTGGTGTATTGCCTTTTTTACCTGCACTCCTCAGCTACCGAAACATAACACCTTGCCCTGGAAACAGACATGGTGGAGGAGTGGGTGTTCTCCTTTCCTCTAACTGCAACTTTAGCCCAATCCCACCTCTTCCCTCCCTAATCCTCCCCTCCTTTGAAGTCCACTCTGTCCGCATCTACTCTCCCTCCAACCTCCGTCATATACCGACCTCCAGGCCCGACCACTGCCTTCATCGACCAATTCACTACCTGGCTTCTTCACTTTCTCTCCACTGACATCCCCACCATCATCATGGGTGACTTCAACATCCCCACTGATACCCTTCAGTCAGCAGCCTCCAAACTTCTGTCCCTTACTTCATCCTTTGGACTTACTCAGTTGTCCTCCTCAGCCACCCACACAGATGGTCATACATTAGACTTGGTCTTCACCTGCCTGTGCTCTCTATCTAACTTCACCACCTCCCCTCTCCCTCTATCCGACCACCATCTACTCACTTTCTCATCACTGTCCTCCTCTCCTGTCACCCATGTCCAGCAACACGTGCACCCCCGCAGACACCTTGCACACCTAGACATCCACACACTCTCTGACTCTATTCTTTCACTGGCATCAATATCCGCACTCCACGATACAGACAGTGCCACTGCTTTCTACAATGCCACTCTCACATCGGCTATTGACACGGTCGCCCCTCTCGTTCATGGCAGAGTGCGACGTACCAACAGACAACCCTGGCACAATAACACCACTAAAAAGCTCCGGCAAGTGTCCAGGATTACAGAGCGGCGTTGGAAAAAAACAAATTCGCAAGACGACTTCACTGCTTTCAAACAAGCAACACTATCTTTCAAATCTGCCCTCACCTCTGCTAAACAGGCCTACTTCACAACCCTCGTATCTTCCCTATCCTACAACCCCAAACAGTTATTCAAAACTTTTAACTCCCTCCTCCGCCCACCACTGCCCCCTCCTACCTCCCTCATCTCTGCTGAGGACTTTGCCACACACTTCAAAAATAAGATCGACCAAACAAGGCAAGTCTTCATTGTTCAACCACCACAACCCCTTTGTATACCAGACCAATGCCCTAACCCCATAACTTCCCTCTCCAACATAACTGAAGGGGAGCTTAATTGTCTTCTCTCCAAATCGCACCTCACAACCTGTGCACTTGACCCCATCCCAACCCACCTCCTCCCCAACCTCACCACCACTATCATTCCATCCCTAACCCACCTCTTAAACTTATCACTAACTTCCGGTACCTTCCCTTCTGCTTTCAAGCATGACACAATCACGCCTATCCTTAAAAAGCCAACCCTCGACCCAACCGCTTTGTCCAGCTATCGCCCAATATCGCTGCTCCCATTCGCTTCCAAACTCCTGGAGCTGCATGTTCACGCTGAGCTTTCCTACCACTTCTCTTCTAACTTGCTCTTTGACACTCTACAATCTGGTTTCCGCCCCCATCACTCCACTGAGACAGCCCTGACCAAAATTACTAATGACCTACTTACAGCCAAAGCGAACGGACAATACTCTATACTCCTGCTTCTTGACCTGTCCTCTGCTTTTGACACAGTTGACCACTGTCTTCTACTACAGATTCTTTCCTCCTTTGGCGTCGAGGACCTCGCCCTATCCTGGATCTCCTCATACCTTTCCAACCGCACATTCAGCGTCTCCCACTCCCACACTACCTCCTCGTCCCACCCTCTCTCTGTTGGAGTCCCCCAAGGCTCTGTTGTAGGACCCCTACTCTTCTCAATCTATACACTTGGCCTGGGGCAACTCATAAAGTCCCACTGATTCCAGTACCACCTTTACGCTGATGACACTCAGATCTACCTCTCTGGCCCAGACATCACCTCTCTGCTATCCAGAATCCCGGAGTGTCTATCAGCCATATCCTCCTTCTTCTCCTCCCGCTTCCTCAAACTCAATGTGGACAAATCTGAACTCATAATCTTTCCCCATCCCACAGATCTTCCTTACCTGACCTATCTATCACAATTAATGACATCACGCTTTCCCCCGTACCAGAAGTCCGCTGCCTCGGAGTAACCCTTGACTCTGCCCTGTCCTTCAAACCGCACATCCAAGCTCTCTCCACCTCCTGTCGCCTCCAGCTCAAAAATATTTCAAGAATCAGTCCTTTCCTCAACCCTCAATCTACTAAAATGATTGTGCACGCCCTCATCATCTCCCGCCTCGACTATAGCAACACCCTTTTCTCTGGCCTCCCTGCTAACACCCTGCACCTCTTCAGTCCATCCTTAACTCTGCTGCACGACTAATTCACCTCTCTCCTCGCTACTCCTCCGCTTCTCCCCTCTGCAAATCTCTTCACTGGCTCCCATTCCCTCAGCGTATCCAGTTCAAATTACTAATACTGACCTACAAGGCCATCTATAATCTGTCTCCTCCTTATATCTCTGAACTAATCTCCCGATATCTTCCCTCACGTAATCTCCGATCCTCCCAAGACATCCTTCTCTCCTCCACACTTATTCGCTCCTCACCCAACCACCTCCAAGACTTCTCCCGAATATCCCCCATCCTCTGGAATTCTTTGCCCCAACACGTCCGACTATCAAACACATTCGGATCCTTCAGACGGAACCTGAAAACCCATCTCTTCAGGAAAGCCTACAGCCTGCAATGACCCTGCTACCTCCTTACCACTACCGGAGATATCGCCTCAACCAACACCGGAACTGCTGCAACCCCCCGACCTACTGTCTCCTGCCTCACAATCCTGTAGAATGTAAGCCCAAAAGGGCAGGGTCCTCTCCCCTCTGTATCAGTCTGTCATTGTTAGTTTGTTTACTGTAAGTGATACCTGTAATTTGTATGTAACCCCTTCTCATGTACAGCACCATGGAATCAATGGTGCTATAGAAATAAATAATAATAATAATAGCATGGGTCATTACACCACAGTTGATATTGTTAACAAATAAATTATAGTGTCGATGTACTTCTTTTGTCTGATGATTTATTTAAATACAGTTAGATATTCATGTAATAGTTTATATATTTTGATAATCTGTTCAATAATTTTGTTCAGTTGTATTAAGTTCTATGAGCAATAACATTTAATGATAATGTACATATTTTACCCGGAAAATCCTGTGTATTCATTGCATTATTCTTAAATCTTCATAAATAAACTAAATGCATATTCTAGAATACCCGATGCGTTAGAATCGGGCCACCATCTAGTATATATATATTCTTTCAGGAATATTGTGGACATTTGCTGTTGCGATGGAGAAGGTGTCATTGTAATACGACAAGCAGTGGTTGTTTGACAATGATGCAGATAGCAATGATGACACTAATCACAAATAAATTATGGGTGTGGCCAGGCTGACAAATAGACTAGTATGGCAAGTAACAAGTACATTTATATCTCATGTATATGAACTGGGACATTCACAACTTATTTTCCTCATTCAGACTGGCAAAGAATCATCTGGGGCAATTTGCCAATGTACTCACACACATGTATGTTTAAGTCTCCACATCTGCAACTAGATATTTCACAGAACTGCTAAGTCCTCCTCCAATAGCACAGGCATCGTCACCTGCCTTCATTGATAACTTCACTTCCGTCTTATCCCTATCTGGTTTACAGGTCTTCTAGAATCATCATTTCCTGAAAGTTGCCTCAGTATGGGAAATGGCCTGAGCTCACTGCACCTCTAATTCTCACATCTAGATTTTCCCAGGCTCAGAGGCCTACTACCACTGAAAGTGCCCCTACGACCCGTTTTCAAAGCCAATTACAAAGTTTGGCATTAACCCCTTAAAGACCAGAAGTATTTGGCCGGCGTCACACACAACGACAAAAAAAATCGGTCCGTTTTAGACGGTCGATTGTCGGATCAAAATGCAAACATCACACATGCTTCTGTCATCCGATTTTCCTTCAAAGATGCGATTTAGTCGCATGTGTGTGTACCTTGTAACATCCGATTTTCATCCGACTTGCGAGATTTTCTCGCAGGCTTGCAAAACTGACATATAATGGATCCAAAAGAATA